>JBBJLS010000082.1:11181333-11215868 GCA_037577275.1 Bryconaethiops microstoma
TTTAATGAAGGACTGATTGAGTCGAACCAGGTTTCTGATGAAACTACAGTAATACTGAACTTCCACAAGAACTCACTTATATACTGAACAGAACATCACTATAATCTGTAGAATGATATTTATATTTATTCTTTTTAGTTTTATTTAGTATGTTTAGTAACATTATATGGAAAAAACACTCGCTAAACAGTTTTTAAATTTTATTTTTTATAGGTGGCTCAGACAGTAACGTATGTCCACATATACACACAGAGACCCGAACTGTGAATATTTTCATGATGGGTCCAAGAGAAATGGCTCAATATGACTATTTTGAACAAAATCTTGCTCCGTAATCACGTTGAGAGCAAAGAACATCTTTTTGTGTTCTCATATATAAACCCACATTTATATTTGCTGAGACACTTTGCTGCAGAGATAAAGTGCCTGCCACCCCTAATCCCTGGGGGCTGCGGAGACATGGCTTTAATAAAATACGAGAAAAGCCCCCCGAGCTACTGCCCTCTGGTTTTGCACGTCAGAAACATGTCTCCGTCTCGTTCTGCCGCAGTAACCGCTCAGCGGAGCGTCCTTGGATGGAAAACGATCAGTCATATCTTAAGCAGCACTGATTTCCAGGCAGCGCCGCCGGCGAGTTTTCCGAACTGGTGTCAGTGTCCTGCTGCAGGGCAGGAGAGGTCACTGGAAACACAAGGCCTTCATTTCCTCCTAACGAGTCACATGACCCGCCCGCTACGGCCCGGGTCCGGCGGTTCACTCGGGCTGGATCCGAGCGTGTGGTGTGTTTATCAGAGCAGAGCCTCTGATGATTGTCCAGATCAGGATGATCCATATCTACAAACAGGCCTGAATCAGGCTTAAGACTAAACCAAACACACCAGACTGAAACAAACACCAGCAGCTATCGAACCTCTCTGAACATTTCAAATCACTGTTTGCTACTGAGAAGATACAAATGTGACTTTACACATGATTTTTTTTGTCTTAATATTAAGGGTTTAATTAGATTTGATGAAAAATTCTAATTTGAATTGTTTTGTGTGTCACGTCACTGGTGAGCGACAGGACAGACTGTTATGATGGACAGCTATGACTGTATGACTACTACGCCTGACTCCATATATATATATATATATACATACAGTACTGTGCAAAAGTCTTAGGCACTTGTGCAAGTTTATATCAGCAGCGCTTCTTTCTGCTACCAAAAACAGTTGAATATTAGAATAAATGCAAACGAACAAGAAAGCAGTAAAGAAGTATCAAGATTTCTTTTTTCTAAAAAGTAGTCAGAATTTTGTGAGCTGGTTAGAACAACACAGGTTTGGATCCAGATTTCTGCTCAGTGCCTCCAGTCACTGGGTAAATTAATACACTTCCGTAATCAACACCTAATTTACTGAGGTAAAAAGAACCAAACCAGGTATTTGATGGAGCTGCAAGTAAAACTGGGCTTCCATGAGGAAAGAGGTCTAGAAATAGTTAAGTGAGCACTTTGCCATACACAAAACCACCATTTCCTGTATGAATATTGTTTGTATTTGTTGATATGTTAGTGCTTTAACACTAACTTAACACCACTGCCCAGTAGTAAACAGCTTTTAAGCATAATTTTCTCAGGTGCCTAAGACTTTTACACAGCACTGTACATCCTTTTTTACAAGGAGAGAAATATTCAATTATACTATAAGTATACTATAAGAAAAACACCAATCTGACTATTTTTACTAATCTAGATTAGTGGTGGTAAGGAAGTAAACAGCAGACATAAATCTCTTTGAATATTTGCTTAGCGACACATTTAAACCATTCACCAAGTGAAGCAGTGGGCAGCCAGCGACGCAGTGCCCAGGGAGCAGTTTGTGGGGATGGTTCCTTGTTCTAGGGATCCCCAGTGGTGCCCTGGGCAGTCCTGGGATTCAAACCCATGACATTCGGATCACAGGTATTTCTCCCTAACCATCAGGCCACTGGCTCTTTGTGTTTTATCTGGTGTCCTTTTTGTAATTCTGCACTCTGTTCACGCTGTCATGTATCTGCACTTCATGTAATCCAATGTAATGTGCTGTTGTTGCACCATGGACCTGAACAATTACATTTCATTCTAATGTACGTCATTCTGAGGAATTACAAAAGACCAATATGTAATGGAATCTTATATGTACCAATTAACATTGCTATCTTGCTGCCTAAATGATCACACTTGACTCCAACCACGCTGAGTTATATAACTGACAACTCAAAACAGTATATACATTTCTGATTACGGCCCATACATTTGTCCATTTTTATAGATATCATACATTACCAGAAATTACTTGTGTGTTTGTTTGTTAAAGCATCAGCTTCCATTATTTGTTACCTACCTTAACCTGATTTGATATTTGTATGTTTGAGAACCACTACTTTAAAGTAACCATGTAAAATGATGTTGCTCAGTACAACCTCAGTCCTAAGCCCTCTCTCACCTCATAGTACTTGCCATCAGTGTAGCAGCCACAGTTCTGGTTGAGGATGCAGCTCTTGCCATTGAGCACATAGCCCTGGTCACACTGGCAGCCCTCCACACAGTGCTGGTTACAGTCCCGCTGGCCCCGCGCTGGCGCACACTGGGGCTGGCATGCTACCATACAGCTCGAGTAGTGACTGTTTGCAGGGCACGAGAGCACTAGACACATGTGCACAGAAGGAGCAGTTAGTGCATATTCAGTATTTCACCAGATATATGAAGGAATATTAATGGGATGCAGTAGATCAAGGAAATTGTATTATTCATATTATTCAAGATGTATAATGTTTAATGCATGCAGATGTTAAAATAGGCCTTCTCAAAGCAATTACTGGATGTCACTGAAAATTTAAGGCACCCTATTACAGTATTACTGGCCACTGCAAAAAACACCTTGTTGGTATATGTTTTTGTTTTATTTTATTTTATTTATTTATTCTCTGACCAGTATTAGAGGTCAGTTCTTCAACACAGTGTGGCTCTTGGCTTCGTATTTTTTGAGTGGTGTTCCAATTTCAACCAAGCAGTGATACTAATGTGAGTTTAAAAAAAAACCCAACAACAACATACCCAACTTGTTGACAATGGACCACCATCCAAACAGTATCTCAGTAGTGGTTAGAAACTTACAGATGGTGAATAGGCTAGAGGTTGGCTCACAATTTGTAGTTATAAAGTAGGTGTAGGTCATAAAGTGGCAAGTAAGTGGAAGGTAGTAGATGCTAGTAAAGCAGATGTAAAAAGCCTGTGTATTATGTGATGAGAGCATAAGTTGAGTGTGCTTCTCACCACAGGGAGTGGAAGTCCTCCAGCCAATCACAGGCACACCCTGTGTCAGACACGTACTGGCGTAGATCTGTAACCAATTACAGATAGTGTCTCTCGCCCCCTGGTCCACACAGGTGTCCTGGAGGCAGCTCTGATAGAAGTACGCTGGTGCCACTTTGCTGTGGCACCGGGCAAATACACCTCCGCGATCAATAATAAGTCCACATAGCCTCACTGCCTCCGGTTCCACATAGACATACAAGCCCTCAGCCAGGTGGAAACGGTTGCCCGGGTTACCATTGTCGATGTCAGTTCCGGCCATGGCGTCCATCGTCTGAGCAGCGGCAGGGACATCAGCTGCCAGGCCTCTTTCAACCAATCCACAGCGAGGACAGGAGTCACCACACCCCACCTGGCAAAAAGTGTCACGGTCTGCCCAAGCCATGCCCCATTCGCTGACACTGAGGGCAGGGCCGGAGACTGGCATTCCCTGGCACAGTCCACAGGTGGCGTTAAAGAGGCTCCGAGGCAGAGAAAGCAGCAGTAGGGTATTCCAGTCAAAGGCCACCTAAGGAGAGGATTATAAATGGACTTTGACCACGCTAGCAGACCATGTTTATTTTACATGAGGACATAGAGTTAAAGATCCACCATTTGGGCAAATGTTGGTGCTTTGTAAATGTTGGTTTGTGATGCTACTCCACCTTCAGTCCAAAGTCAGTCTCCACCAGTAACTGTAAGCCCAGGGTGTATATGTTGACTTTCCCAGGGCCCAACTTCAGAGGCAGGTATAAACGCTCCTTATTTACCTTGTAGAATAAGAGACAGACAGACAGACTTACAATATGCCATTTTTTCTCATTTCTGTTTACTGTATTGCTCCACTTTTCCAGCAGTGTTTGCTAGAAGGGCAGTAGTTCCCAAACTGCATATCTCCATTTCTGCATCATTTCTCTCTCCCCACCATCCCTTTCTCCCTGTTCTGATCTTGCATTACAGAGAGAGTCTTTGAAAACAACCATCTCCATCTTTCCTCCCTTCTCCCTATCTTTATTTGATCTAAAGTTTTTCAGATCTTTAGATGCTGTTGTGAACCTCTTCCAACCATCACTCAAATGTGTGCTTTCTCTGTTTGTGTTCCAACTTGTTAACAGACAGAGACTGAAATCAGATATTCCTCATGTTCTCAACATGGAATGTGTTCTTTTGTCCCTGGCCCCCGTCTTCTTTATTAAAAATAACTTTTTGTCATAAGCATGAAGTGTTTGACCTTCAAAAAATGTGAATTATAAATTGGAATTACAGATAAATTCTTGATTATGAAATATCTAGCCCTCAACAGACTCTGTACCACAGACATGTTACATGATTACATGTTCACAGGTGTGGTGGCTTGTATGAATCCTGTGGCTCTTTTCTTTGCTGACACTACAGATGAATGGCATATTATGTATTTAAATATATGTGATATTGCTTAAAATGTTGGCTTGAACTGTTCAACGTATTAGCAGTCCAGAGATCTGCTTCTCCTCACCGTGACTGTATGTTTGAAGCTTCTTGACACCTCAATTTCGTAACCGTAGACCTCCAGTACAAAGCCTCGCACCCAGATGGCCTGGCCTGTGTCCCTCTCCTCATTCCGAACTGAGAGCTGGAACCGAGGCAGCCCCCCTGGACCCATCTCTGCACTGAAGCCCACATCTAACCCTGTGTCTCCATCTCCATCATCCTCAAGGCCCCCACAATCTGTAGTGACCAAGCGAAGTGTGCAGCTGCTCTGAAGGTCAAAGGGGACACCTCCAAAGGGCAAGAAGTGCCCATATCCAGCGACCACACACATAGCCTCAGTCCGAGGCTGGCAGAAAAACAGCCCCTCGTTCTCTTGGCAGTATTCCTCTGGCTGGCATGGGGAGAAGGTGCAGTACACGCTGTTGTCAGTCCCATTGCAGAAGCAGCGCTCTTGGCATTCCCAGTCAGTCCAGAAGGTCTCATTGGTGGCCAGTTGTCGGCCAAGGTAAAAGCAGCCACAGTCACTGCGAGCCACACAAAGTCCATCACGGAGGGCAAAGCCTTCCTCACACTGACAGCCTTCAGAGCAAGGGAATGGGCAAGGTTCCGCTGGCTCATCCAGGTTCTCACAGGTCAGTGGGCAGGCAGTAGTGCATTCATCAAAGTGGCTGTTTTCAGGGCATGGCAAAGCTAGAGAGGAGAGACAAAAGAGAAATATCAAAATCACTGAAACACTGAGAACACACTGAGATAAGACTGGTTTTTGAGATCTTACGGCAGTTGGTGGCACTTCTCCAGGGCCCAAGGTTGATCTGGGCATCTTGACACGCAGAAGAGTAGGCCTGCAGGGAAGAGCACAAGGCCGAACGGTTGCCCTCCCTTACACACATATTATACAGGCAGTTCCTGAAGAAAGGTGAGGGGTTGACAGCTAAATGACAAGCAAGGAAAGAGCTGTTCCCTGGGTCGTTGATGTTGCCGCAAAGCCAGGGGCTCTGGTATAATCGCAGGTCCGTACACATGCGGTACAGGTCGTCACAGTCACCATTGCATGTCAAGTCATCAGCGATAGCCCTCCAGCCCTCAATGAACTGGTCAGCAGTGTCAGCCTGCCTGCCACTTGGCAGACGGAAGTCATCAGTGGGGTCTCCATTGAAGAAGCCACAGAGGCCGCAGGTGGAATTGTAGAATAGGGTGGAGAGGGTGAGGTTGAGGAAGCCTTGACGGGAGTAACGAGCACGAATTAGACCAGTCCACTCCACTACAGTAGCATTACTGGAAGCACGGTACACCATAAGAGGTTCTAGTGGGTGGACGTATGGAAGGACCACTGGTTCACCATTTAACTAAAGAGAGAGTGGAGAAATGTCATCGTTATGTAATCACAAGCTCAGCTAAATTCACTTGCGCAGTATGAGATCAAATTGATCACTCATGAGCCACAAAATACATGTGTAAAGCTTATAGAAGGCAACAAGATTAGCAACAAAAAGTGGCCAATAGCTCCACAATGTCGCTTATTGCTAATAACACCGAAAATCTGCAATTACTGAAATCTAAAAAGCTTTTGAATGAGGTGGAAGAAACAGGAATGTTTCCAAAGAAATGTAACCTATACAAACCTTTACAACATCAAAATCAGAGCCACCTATCTGTGTTTCCAGGTGTGCAACCCTGATGACTATAGGCCTCTTCCAGGTGGGACCCTTATTCACCAACTTCCTGCCAATCTTCACCTCCACTGCTGACACGTTGGCTGGCAGACGCCCCAAAGTCTTGACCAGGTAGAAAGAGCTTTCGTCTGGGAATGGCATGGAAGTACCATCGAACGTAGTCATGACGTGTGTCTGAGACAGCGAACACATGGCTTCTCTACGAGGGTAACACCCTAGCAACCCTACTTCTGCAGTGCATACTTCCCCCTCTTGGCAAGAGTCATTAAAGCAGGTGACCTCTCCTGCGGGGCCACAAACGCAGCGCTGGAAACACTCGCTGCCCACCTCTCCCCCCTCACCGGCCCAGAAGGTTTCATTGAGGGCATAGTAAAGGCCATCACGTTCACAGCCACATTCAGAGCGACGTACACATTGGCTGCCACTCAGGACAAATCCTTGGTCACACTGGCAACCCTCTGTACATGGATGTGTGCAGTACAGGTGAGCGGTCAGGTCTGAGCAAGAGGCTGGGCAGGCACTTGTGCAGATTTGGTAGTGGCTGTTCTCTGGGCATGTCAAAGCTGAAAACAAATAAGGGAACAGACATACACACAGATGTCATAGACCAGTTCCAATATAGCCAGAAGTAAGAACAATGTTTGTTTGTTCAACATAAAATAATTTACCACAGAAAGTACGTGATCTCCAGGATCTGATGGTGACTCCCAATGCCTGACAAGCCAGAGCATATGCTTGTATAGCCTGGCAGAGTGTCGTAATGTTGTCCCGATTGCTGCACATGTCATACACGCAGCTGTACACAAATGCAGTGGGGTCCACCACAGCCCGACAATCTCTGAAAGGCCCATCAGTCTTGTTAATAAGACCGCAGTAATCAGGCCGAAAATAGAAGGCTTCAGCTGCTGGTTCACATAAACTGCAGTTCTGGGCACAACCATCTGTACAACGGAAATCTGTGTCCTCTGCTCGCCAGCTGCCACCCAGCTCAACAACACTCTCCGCAAGTGAACCATCCGGCAACACAGGGTCATCAGCAGGATCGTCATTGTAGTTACCACACAAACCACAAGTGTTGTTGAAGTAGGAGCTGGGGAGGGAGATGGAAGCGTAGTGCTGCCCGTCATATGTTACTAAGAGACCAAAGTCAGTTTCCAATGCAACGGCAACACCAGACTGGTACACCTTGACAGCACCTAGCTGGAGTTGGACAGGCAGAGTCTTCAAGAGACTGTCCACCTGAAACCATGAAGTACACCATGACTTGCGAGAATAAACAATGCCCTACTTTTTTAATTAAACACATCAATTTGTCTGCCCATTATGGCACTTTCTGTCAGAAGATTGTGACCTCATTTTATAGAAACAGAAACAGAAAGGTAACTCACTTGTACAGTGCCTTGAGTTCCTTTGGGTAGCATGACACGATGGCCATACACCTCCACGGTAACATCTCTTAGCCAAGACACAGAAGCCATGCCTCGGTTTTCATTTTTGGCCTCAACACTGAAAAATGGGAGACCAGGCACCTCCCAGCATGGACGAGCCAATAGATAAGAACAAGTCCCCTGTAGGGTAAAATTCAAAGCAAATTAGAGCATTATTAGATGAATATTTTGCTATATACATGCTAATATACATGTTATAATTATGTATAATCTTATATTTGAAGATAAAATCAAGATCAGCCAAGACTGGGATATGACAGATATGTGTTTGAATTCCTGTAAATAAAAACTGTTTTTTTTGTTGTCTTACCTGGAAGTGGTAAAGGAAGCCATCAAAAGTATGGTAGTGTGGATCTCCAAACACTACACAGGTACTGGTTCGGGTGGGTTGGCAGTAGTAGGCGCCCTCTTGCTGCTCGCATGTCTCCAGCTGGCCACACGGAGCTTCCTGACAGATGACCTCATTGTTGAAATCCAAACACCTGCAGCGCTGAGTACACTGGTCTGACAACCAGAACACTTCCCCACGTCGATAATACCGCCCTGAAGAAGAGAGATGAGGGTCTTACAGAAGTTTTATTTGTCTTTATTTTAGTCTTTTCCCTGCTTCAACACAACTTTGTCAACTCATTAAGGGGGTACTAATGAGCCGATTAGCTGGATCAAGGTGTTGAGATCACTGATCCAAGAGATTTTGAGATACTTGTCTAAATGACAAATGTCAGACGAAAGTTTAGACTAGAAAAACAAAAGAAGAGACGTGTATAAGAAAATGAAAGTGTCATAGAAATCCACACTAGTGCTCAAATATGTTCAAATATCAAGACAACCAAGGATCAGAAGATGAATACATTTTAAATAAAACAGAACAGTTGATAGCTGGACTGGTTTGTTCTACCGTTATAGCTGCAGCCATTGGCTGGGTCTATCTGGTCTGTGTCGACACGAAAGAACCAGCGGCCAGGTGTGTTGACATTTGTTGTCTGCTCAATGTTGACTACCTCATTTGAGCGGGAGCCAGGTAGATTAAAAAAGTGGCTGACATCTCCACCATTGAAACCTGACTACAGAGGTCAATAATAGGCAAGATGTTAGACATAGGGAATATTGTTATGTTTCATCATTAACAGCAGTTTTAAGTGAATAATCATCTATTATGATGAATAAGAAATGATCTGAATTCTGTGGGCCTCTGGGCTACCTGTGCAGTCGTTCCTCCCAAGCCAGTGAGAGGGTCTCCCCCACTAGCTGTTCCTGTACTCCATGTGATTTCGCCATAGTTGAACATGGCAAAGTAGGACACACCATCTGAGATTAACACTGATTGGAATGTGTTCACCTGAAACAAGATCAAACCTTTTATTTGGTGTTCGTGTGTGATCATAAGCATGAAAACAGTAAATGTGAGAATTGTTATACTGATAAATGTTTCTGTAAAAGAAAGGGCATCAGGAATCAAGTTTAAATCATTAAATGTCAGTGACCATTAAGAACGATTCTTCTTTATTAACTACAGTAGCTCTACCCACCCGTGGTGGGCCACTATCAGTACTATCATGAAACACCATGCTGATCTGTTTTTATGGAGCCAGATCTGTCTGTATCACTGCCAAACGAAAGATTATGCAAAGACATGAAAAAGAGTTTCTCTTTTCTTTACCGGTGTTGTCTGGCTGCCTCCGTAGAAGGTGACCTGACTCCAGGTGGAGATGAAGGCCCAGGTGGCAGTGAAGGATGCCATGTTCTTGAAATATTTTCTGACATCCTGAGTGGCTCTCTCTAGGATCTCTGGCTCCGTCACCTCACGGTAGTACACGTCCCCGCGGATACCGTTGTGCACGTCAGCCCATAGGGGAGCAATAAAAGACCGGCTATCGCTGAGAGGGAAAGCCTCAGGAGTGAACTGGCTCACCTGAACGTTGAAGGAGATCACTCCGTTGTTGTTTACCTGTGGAGTAAGAGGCACTGTTGGTCTGTAATTTTACAAAATAGGTACAATAAAATTGGTATTGATTGAATGGATGATTGATTTAAATGCGATTGCATCATGTTAAAATAAAACTAAAGCAATATTTAGTTTTAATCACACTCACATATAGGGAGCGGTAGGGAACATTAAAGAAGACAAATGGAATTAGCAGAGGAATTTCTGATGAACTGCCATCATCCATCTTTGGAGTTTCTAAGTCCCTATGGGCTGGTCCATAGGGATAGAGGGTATCCTGAGAGAAAGCTATGCAGAGAGGACAGCTAGTCATAATCTGCCTGATATTGAGTACAAGATCAATTACAGAAGGCAAGACACATGGAAAAATCAAAGCTGTTCCTGTCTAAACTGAGATAACGGGGTTAAAGAACTACAATAAAATACAGTGCAAATGTGATATCTTGATTTAAAATAGCATATATATATATATATATATAAAATCAACCCCAAAATTAAAACCACTGACAGGCAGGTGAAGTGAGTAACACTGATAATCTCATTACAGTGGCAGTTGTGAAGGGGTGTGATATATCAGGCAGCAGGTGTCGGTTCTTGAAGTTGATCTATTGGAAAAATCAGATGCTCTGATTCAGATGACTGAATCAGAGCATCTCCAAAATAGCAGGTGTTGTGGAGTATTAGTACCTCCCAAAAGTGACCCACGGAAGGACAACCAGTGAACTTGCGACATGTGTAGTGCAGGAGCTAGCTTGTCTGCTCTGATTCCACAGAAGAGCTACTGTAGCACAAATTACTTAAAAAGTTAATGCTGTCTCTCATAGAAAGGACACTGTTGTAAATCCACCATTCAGAGTGTCCATGCTGACCTTTGTGCACCGCCAAAAGTGGCTACAATTGGCATCAGAACTGGATTGTGGAGCAATGCAAGAAAAGTGACTTCAATCTGTGGGATGTGCTATACAAAGTTGTCCGAACCATGAAGGCCCCAGTTTACAGGACTTGGTAATCCACTGGTAATGTCTTAGCGCCACAGCGCACATTCAGAGATTTTGTGTCTTGACAGGTCAGATAGTAAGCGGGTGGTTTTAAGGTTATGGATGATTGGTGTTTTATATATACGTACATAAATAATGACCTTATTATAAGGTTGTTGTAAGAAGATTTTGACAAATTTATTTCTAGTTTTACTTGTTTTTATGTAGTTACGTAATTTATCTGGAGAACCAGGTCTTTCATATTGCAAGGGCATTATGCTTGTTTCTAAGAATCATGCTTGAAAGAAGAACAATATCTGCCAGTGGAATAAGACCGTATTCACTATATTCACACCTGGAAACAAACAATGCTTGAACATCATGGATTTATCCAGATACACAGTTGTCTTGCACAAACAGCATTATTATTGACAAACCATGCCGTAATTCTGATAGATCCAGAACAGGGAGTAGGAAAATAGTTAGAAGAAAATACCATGACTCACCTCCTCCAGGAGCAAGAGTGCTGAAAAGCTGGAGTAGAGAGACTAAAGTGCTTGTTTTGACCATCCTAAAGACCTAAAGCATACATACATTTGGAATTTAGAATGGCATGAACATAGAAATCAACCGAAAACCAAGCATTTTTACATTACTTCAGTGACAGTGGCCTACCAAAGGTAGGATGAATGATGGACATAAGTCATTTTCTTAAACAGCATGTGCTATACATGTGAACTGATCCATCAAGCACTTATAAAGGCCATTTAAAAAAGCAAATAGACCAAGTACAGTTCCCCTCTAATCTTCCCTGGTTTTAAGAGCAGTCTCCCAGGTCTCCCATGGGGTTTTCTCCCCCTCTCTCCCCCGCCATGGTGGGCCTGTTGGCCCATTGCTGAAAAGGTCCCATTATGCGACAGGGAACAATGTGTAAGGATCACATTCACCAGCACTACTGTGTGAGTGGGCTATGGAGGAGCAGTTCTAGGCCTCTACATTGCCAGTGAGCTTGTGGCTGGGACTCCAACCGGCCGCTCTACATCATCTGGAGGGGTCCATTACCGTGTGTTTGTGTGCCATGTCTCGTTGGCTTCAGAGAAGGGGCGTAAGCAGTTCAGCTAATGGGTCTAATTGAGAAGGCTTGAGTTGCCATGGTCTTTTCCACAACCCTGTGGGGCTCAAGTTTGAGTTTCACTCCCGTTGTGTTTGAAAATGACTACAATTTTCCACATTTCCTTCAGTCTTTTGAAGCAATTACTTTTGCAAGACCGAACATTGACTTTTGAGAAATTAACTATCCAAGAGTTTTTATCATTTCTGCTGCCATCTCAGAAAGTCCAGTGGAATCTGTTTACCTTAGAAGGAATCTGATCATATAATGGCTGAAATGGCTTATTAGTATTTGCAAATATTGCACCTAAATAACCAAATTTATTTCAAACTTTTTCTCTAGAGAAAAGGTACATCCTCAGAATATTTCCAGCGGTGGAAAATACAGTGTACTTATTTTGGTAGATCTGTACTTCACTCAAGTATTATTGATACTGAATACTCATACTTTTACGTATGCAAAGTTTACACTTTATAAACAATTAAGAGTTTATTGAAGAAGAGACGTCATACAACTCATGCCGAGGACTGATGGTACATCAATGTGGAAAACATATTTCTATAAATGTAGGTGTTTTTGTTTATATACTATAGTGCAAAATAGCATTTTAGTTTTAAAGTGTTAATATTAGAAAGTTAGTTAACTCAAAATAGTACGCTTGCCCAGAAACTAACCAATTTTTTCATCTAACCAAAAACTCCACATTTTTATAGTGTATTCAATCATTTATAGATTATTGGCATCTCCTTTGCAGATTAATTACGAGCTGGATTGTCCAGGTGTCCCTGATGATGAGGCATTATAAACCAGTCATCTGCACAATATAACCTCAATGTGACGTTCATTAATCGGTTTAAGAGAAGAAAACTTAAAACATACTTAAGTTATACTGAAGTAAACATATTGAGTGTGTTTAACAATTTTCTTCATTTTTGGGTTTATTAAATTGGTCTATGATGTATTTACTGACAATTTTCACAGTTTCACTTGAGTTTTACATCTGACATCATTAGAAAGTCAGCAGGAAACCAGAGCTTCCCAACATTTGTAGCAATTTCTTGGTTTCTGTTAATTAGTTCTTATTTCATTCATCAGTTACATTCAAAGAAAGTTCATTTTGGGGTTCGTTACCTTCTAATGCTGAAGGTTAGGTTTCTACAAGTATTTATTATATGAACCATGTTGGTGTTTGGTGTTGCAATTTATCAGTCCAGCCTGTATCACCAATATAAAGATAAATAATTGTGATCTTTGATCAGCTTCTCATGAAACAAGGCCAGAAAACCAGAGCAACCACCAGTTTAGAGCCAAATGTCCTTCATCTTTGAAGCAGTTAAATAATTGTTCTAAAGTGTGTTTAATAGCAATATTCACATTGTTTGTTATCAGTGTATTTACAGTGAAGCACATAAATTAATGTAGCTTAATATTTCTTTCCATTGTTATACACACACACACACACACACACACACACACACATATATAAATCATATTTAAATAATGTCTAATATCTTTGAGTTGGTAGTACTTAGTTTATTTAAGGCAATCAGTTGCCACACAATATTGTGGTACACACTAATGACTTTAGTGACTTTAAAGGACATGATTGCACTGGACGATGGGATTTGCATCAAATGAAAATATGTGTTGCCATTTTCAGTTGTTTAGGTATAAAGCAATTAAAACGTGCCAGTAACTCCAAACCTATATGTTCCACAAACGTCTGACTTTTAATTTTATGAATGTCTGTGACCCCAGAAAACTTCATTTCTCACCTCAAGGGAAAATCACATTAAAGCTGACTTTGATTTGGACTAGATTTCTTTAGGCTATTACCCAAACTCACATTGCAGTACCAATAAAGTAAGACAACAACGTGAATCCGGATACTGTTGACATATTACTGAAAAATATGTATGTCTGTGCCTATCGCTATGATTCTCTAAACATATGATAAACTTTAGTACCGCAGCACACTATTAGCATCATATAGACATTAAATGACTAAAGTATGATACCTCATAAGTTTAAAAAGTGAGATGCTAGTCATTATTAAGTCTACTGTAGTCATTATAATTTATTGTCACTGTTCAAATGATAAAAAGTGCTCTTTTGTACTCCATCCCACCAGATTGGAATTGAAACCATGCCTGCTTACAAGGAAAATTCCACCATTTTTTTTTTATTGGCGCAAAATTTGTCTGTTGCGAGATTCAAAATGGCTTTAGGAACCAGTGGTCAAACAGAATAAACTTAAAAATTTCCTTAACTATCCAGGAACGACCAGTGAACTTACACATATCCTCTGAGAGTAATTTAGATAATGGTAAATAAAAAAAAAAAAAAATTGCCTTGCCACGCTCTGAGTGTATCTCTGTGACATGTTTTTTGTTTTTTGTTTTTTAATAAAAAGACCTAAATCATTTCACAAAACACAATATCTCTAACATCAGGGAGTGAATTCATAACAAATTTGTGTGATTTTTTTTTTTTTTTGGTGAGAGATGCCAGATCCATCTCTTCTCACACCACTTTACATGGATTGACAGGGTTTTGTTGGTTAAGTTGGCCAACCTTACGAGAATCTGATCTCGTAAATTTGTCTTCTTGGCAACATATGATATGACATTAATGCCATAAGACAGATGTTATTGCAGATAATGACTGTAATGGGGTCAATATTCATTTTAATAATAATAAAATCATGGTAAATCTGAAAAAAACTATTTTCTTTCAGGTATGAAATCAGACACTTGACTCCTGTCACCACCATTGGGAATAATTCTGCCTTCATAAGTTTCTCTAGCACAGCTTAATTTATTAATTTCACAATACCACACTCAGATTTACTCTGTTTACGAAGTCTTAACGATTTTTATTCAGAAGTTTGGAAAGTTCACTGGTATTCCTATTTAAAGTGCAGATTGGCAGTTCATGGGATGGTTATCTATACTATAATGGGATATAATGGGAATCACAGTCCTTCATTCATAGTTCTCTCATTTACAGGGGCAAATTAACATAATTTAAATAAAACTGCCAGCATTTCCAATGGATGATGTTAGTTTTTTATCCTCCATTTTTATTATTCAAATACCAAACTGCATGCTCAGTGGGCAGATTAGTTTAACTGGTAGAAGAACATTTCACATTTTTTGCCCTTAAACCATTATTTTGATAACTTTAGCAGGGTCATGGTCCTGCCAAAGGTGAAGTGCTAGCAAAAGATCTTTGAGGTTTTTATACTTAAAAACTTTAGTTAAAATGTATAGTTAAAAGTCCAGCAGATTTCTTGCTTCTCTCATCAGCAATCACATCATCATTAAAAACAAGTCAAACTTCCTTCACATCTGCACATGCCTGTGCCTCCTTGTTGCACAGCTGTTTTTTGAATGAGCCTGTTTAACTGGCACTGATACTTCTGGCACTCCTGTTCGAGGTCGCCCTAAATGGGACTGTGGTTAAAAAGAAAGCAATTCACCCAAAATACACCAATACACAAATTAAAGTAGACATTCTGAATTTTAGCTTCACAGTAATTGCTATTTTGCATCCCAAGTTCTGTAGTACAGAGCTAAAACAATGGACAAACATGGACAGTGACAATAATGCACAATTTATGGCCTGTAGTATATTTGGTATTCTTTAATATAAAAATCATGTTTTGTTGATGAGGTTTTAATGAGTTGTTAAGCCATTCACAACTTAAAAACGTGCAAGAAATGCTTTTGAAATGCTGAAACATTTCTCAAACAACACCTGGACAGCTGCCATTAGATCATTAGGGATCTACATAGTGTTAAGGCAGCAGGCCTTAAGTAATTATTTCTTAAACCTTAAAAGAATGATAGGATTCAGGGATCGTTTGATTTCTGTCGGTGTTCTTCAAGAGGCACCCCTTACGAACGATTACAATAATCCCCACCTTCCAACATAACTGAAACCTAGTCTTCCAGAGAGAGTGTGGTGCTCATGTCTAATGTCACATGCTCATGTCTAATGTCCTCTGTGATGAAACAGAGTGCATCGGAAATTGGTGTTTGATAGCAATCCCAAGTGCACCGCAAGATATTGTTAGAGATGCCAGAGGGGTAAATCCATCTCTTTTCACATCACTTTACATGGGATGGCAGGGTTCAGTTGGCTAACCCCATGAGAAACTGATCTCTAACAAGTTGTCTTCTTGATGACCCATCAAGGCTGACATTAATGCCAAAGATAGATGTTATCGAAAACACTAGGCTACTTATTGGCAGATAAAACTGATGATTTACATATTCACGCATTCCGTGTGATTCCAAATGGATGAGAGAAGGGGGTGAGAAAGGGAGTGAGAACCACACATCTACTATAGAAGAAAGGAACAGGCAATGCTTGCTACAGGCTTCTCTTAAAAGACAACAGTCCGTTGCTCACAAATCAACTGGTTGGGATTTTGCACAAGAAGGCAAAGGTAAGCATCTACTCACCTGCCTTCAATGGATGGAAGCTCAGCACCTCACCTGTGGCATCAACCTTCCAGTCCCATCCAACTGGGTACCATCCACAGGAGCAGAGAGCCTCTGTGCTGGGACAGGGGGAAAGGGAAGGGGAGGGGGAGCGTGCTCCAAGAAAGCCCTCCTAAATCCCCCTCACACAAGAGCGTTCTGCTGGTCCAAGTGCGCAGGATTATGGAGGAGAGCAGGAGTGGTAAACCCAGCCCAATCCGAGCCTTTGGCGCCTGTTTGAGTTTCAAGGAGGCGAAAGTCTGGAGAAAGGGATCCCAGGATGAGAGAGGAGGATGAAGCGAGCGTTTGTGTGAGTTCTTTACTGCTGTGCTGGACGGAGAAGCCACGGAGGCAGGTGCTACCTTCTGCACCACAGATAGTGTTAATCTGTGATTCGTTTTTCTGGGGGGGAAAGGGTGGGGTGGTGGATGGGAGAGGGAGGGGTGCTGGAGATGGAGAAAGGGGGTGAGTCTTTGTTTTAGAAGAGGGAGGGAGAGCAAAAGAGAGAGTGATAGAGAAGAGCAAGAGAGGAGTGGTGGAGAAGGTGAAGAAGGGAGGAAAAAGAAGGAGAGAAAGTTGACCAGTGATGGTTTGTGGCAGGTAAGTGAGTCAAAAAGAACGGGAAAATATTGTTTCAGGTCTGGTCTGAACAAAGAGGATTTCTGAAGAAAATGTCAGACCTCTGGAGCAGACCCCAGTTTCCTAGACGACAGCTCTTTCCATAGGCACTCCACTGTCTACGACATTCCTTCAAGCAAGCATAAAGCTCCTCTGCCCACCCTTGGGGCATTTATTTACAAAAGAAAACAAGGCCACAAAATAGTCTCTTTGTTTGTAAATATAAAGAAGGCCTGGCTAGAGTTACAGCATTAACATGAGTCAATCAGGACACTTAATATGTATGCGTGTGAGTCAACGACTGTTTGTGTGCGATGCGTGTGAGTGCTCCCCCTCCTGTTCTGCTTGGCTCCCTACACTAATTAAGGACAGTCTCATTTGCAACGCCACACATAAGGCCAGGTCAGTCTCAGTGGGACTTGATTTCCATAGATCTGGTGCTGAGATAGAACCGAAAGGCGGGGAAATTGCTGGTGAATCCGTGGCGATAGGGTCTGGGAAGGAGATGGGAGAGAGATGGGAGTCAGACACAGCTTTGTTCACAGAGGGACAGTGGAGGTAACCAGAGACCAGAGAGAGGCTGGACGTGTGAAAACCTGCTGTACAGAACGCCAAACCTGGATTCCCTATGACCAACGTGGGATTCCCAGAGGAGGATTCTTTTACACCTTGTCGCCTTGTTGTGTAAATGCACCCATATTCTTAAATCAATCTGCTGTGCAAGAGGGCAAAAAAGATGATAAAGAGGACAATACAATTCCAGCTCGTAGGGGTAGCTCTTGAGTCGGTGTGAACTGATGAAATACAGATGGGGGAGGAAGAGGTAGCAGGAGAAAGACCACAAGACTCTCATTCCTATCTTCTCACCATCTTGTCTTCTTCACGATGTAATGAGTTTGCTAATAAGACATATCGTCCCATGCCTTCTCTTTCCATCTTTCGCTCTGGCCAGAGCAGCAGCCTGGTGCTTGTGCAAAAGGTCAGCTTGACTGAAATGGCTCTGCATCGTCTGAACCAGTTTCTGTTCCACAAAGAACAGGCTGAGACGTACTTAGCCGATAAGCACTAACTCCACTGTTTGGGTGTAGGAGTCAAGTGTCCGATTAAACGCAGCCACAAATCATCAGCCCCATCAACCACCTGCCAACCAAACTTGGCAGATCAGAATCAGGCTGACTGAGTTACCATAATGTCAGCAGGCACAACGAAGAACTGTGGAGGCAAGGAACCGTTTCCGTGGGAAAGGGGTCAAATGTATTCTGGAGCACCAGCGCTGTCACAGCGTTCTGGTAGGTCTACCAGGCCTGACCCTTGAAGGGGGAGAAGGTCCTGGCCAGGAACCCAGCTGGGTCATCCAATATCTCCATTTCCATCCTACCCCCCCATCTATTGCTTAACAGTTGCTCCTACTTTTCTTTCCTTTTCGTCCACAATGTCAACCCATCAGGTAACCCAAACCTCCCACAAAAATTACTCCCTCTCCTGGCCACACAATGAGTCTCCTTCAGCCCTCCATGCCCTAACCTCAGCTTTGTGGAGCTCTGGGTGGATCAGGCTACCAGCAGCCCAGCCAGAATAGGTTTGCTTTTGGTACAAGGAAAGGCATAAAAAGCTTTCTTAAAGCCCCAACCATTCCAAAATGCACCAACTCCCAGAGCCACCCCTTTCTGTGACCTTTCTTTTGTGGTCTGCCACTGCTTTCATGGCCTGGTAACCCCCTGTCTGACTCCCACTCCTGCTGTCCCTCCAGATCACCATGGGCCTTGGTCTTGCCAAGTTGATGGTGAACTCTGACTCCTGCTTTACTCAGGAAGGCTTTTGCTGCCTGATGCCATTAAAGAGGTAGGATTTTTCAGCTGGGATGATGCGTGGTGTAGGTGTGCTGGTGTGAGCATTTGTTGAGTTGCCAGATTTGGCACGTGTGGCTTTCACCTGTAGGCGTGACAAAGCAAGTCCAGCCCCTCTTAGCACCTTGGGCCTTGGTGACACAAATTAAGCCTGATTATTTTTTCAGCCAAGTTGTTGCACTGATCCAGGGGGCAGGCATGCAGGTACCTAGAGGACTGGATTGACTCCAGTTGGATGCTAGTGTTTGCCTGGAGTAAGGTCTTCACTAGGGCTAGTCCCTAGTGTCTAAGGACTAAAAGTGCTAGAGCAGCTTAAACCATCGCCTTTAAAATGCTGTGACAGTACTGGTCTAATGGGCCCATAGAGTGTTTAGATTTCTAAGGTATACCAGTACCACTTTAGAAGCAAGAGCACATGCTCTTATCCAGAACAACTTGTTTTATCATTTACAGACACGGGCGTATGTAAATTTAGGAGTCTTGCCCAAGCATGTTATACTTCCCTCAGCAGGGAATAGATTCTCAGTCTGGGTAGCAGTGTTACTTGTTACACTATATATACATTTAAGGCATTTTACCCAAGGCATTTTATTTCAGACGCTTTTACCCGAAGCAACTTCCATTCCCTAACTACAGGGGACAGTTGGGGTTAAGGGTCTTGCTCAGGATCCCAGTGGTGGTATGCTGAAGGTAGGATTCGAATCCATGACCTCTTGGGCTCGAATACACTACACCAACTGCCCAACCAGATTAACTTCTCTCCTTCAACGGAAAGAGTATTTAACTTTCGCAGTCCTCAAATGTAAAACGTCTGCTCAGATGAGACGCGAGGAGGCAGAATGAATTCATGAACTACAGAGAAAAGTCAAGGATCATAGTGTACAGTAGGAACAAAAATGGAAAAAATGATAAATATTCACTTGAAGCTTAGCTCTTGATTAAGAAATATTTACATCTAGTTAAGAACATTTACTGGAAAGACACTGGGAAGTTATTTATTTATTTATTTATTTATTTATTTAAAAGCATCTCTTGATCAGACTTTTACAGGAAATCAAGCAAGTGTACAATAGCATTCATTTAACTACTGATCTCACACTTAACAGCAAAAACAACATGAACATCAAGATATTCAGAGAGAGGCCAGCACGGTGGCTCAGAGAAGGTCCTGGATTGGATTCCTGGCAGGGCAGGCGAGGGTCCTGTCTGTATGAAGTTGTTCTCTCCATGTTTGCATGGATTCCCACCCGGTACTCCGGTTTCTTCCCTCAAACATGCATATCAGGTGAACTGGAGATGCTAAATTGCCCCTCTCTGCATTCTGCCGTACTACCTCACTATAGGCTCCAGCACCCTCGCCGCCCCAACCTCCCACTCCTGCAAACCTGGTTAAGGATAGATGGATGGATGGATGGATGGAG
The DNA here is from genome assembly GCA_037577275.1 of Bryconaethiops microstoma. NCBI lineage: Eukaryota > Metazoa > Chordata > Actinopteri > Characiformes > Alestidae > Bryconaethiops > Bryconaethiops microstoma. Next base: position 11,201,647 of record JBBJLS010000082.1, read on the forward strand.
GGACGAATGAATGGATATTTAGATACATGGCAATTGCCCCTTGCCCCACTGTTGTGACAGCCCTGGGATCCACAGAAACACAGCCATGCTAGAAAGACTCAGCAGATGCAGAGCACACAGTAGTACCTGCTCCCTTTCACCAGCTAATCAACACTTTGGTTTCAGAGCATGGGAGAAAAGCCCTCTGAGAGACGTCCTGAAAAGGCTTAGTATCAACACCATATCTAGAGCGAAACACAAACAACGAACCACTGTAAAAGAAGTACCGAAGCAAAAGGGAGGCAACTCGGAGATGGAAAGCTCTTGAGAGAGTGAATAAACAACGCTGATTAAACAGAGGCAGAGAAGATACATGCAGCTGTGGTGACACACCAGCTAAAGACCAATCAGGTAGGTATTAGTGGGATTCTCAGAGTAACATGAGGCAGAAAGGAGACAGATTGAAGCCGATAGCAAGAAAAGTGACAAAGGTGAATTAGTCAAAGTACAGCATAATCAAAGGATTAGGAGCAAAAATGGCAGTGATGGGAAATGAATGAGTGGTTGATAAGACAACAGTGAGGTGGAACAATGTTTGGGCCATTTGTTGGTAATGAGCAACAGTAGCTGAAAAGATTAAGGACCAAACTGGGGCAGAATATGGGACGGTAATACCTCAGTAATGGCTCATCTGTGAGACAAATGAAGCACCATGAAAACAAAGTGTGTAACAAACTCCATGCATACGCTTCCAACCATCAATAGGGATAACATATACTCTTAATGGGTTAACACTCTTGTCTAGTGTAGGGTTGCATAGGGTTGCCTGTAACCAGAGAGGGGGCAGTACCCCCAGACCAGGATTAGAACCACTCTGCTGGGAAATGACAGATGAGTAGAGATGTCGAGGCCTGGTAATCTGAAACGTAAAATGTATAGACTAGGATGCGAAGACTGTGTTAAAAAGACACTCCGCAGGTATCTGAATAGACAGGATTACCAAAGCCATACTGTCCAGGAAGGGAATCCAACAGCAAACCTTTTTTGGTAACTGTCGTTCAATTGAAGGTCAAATCTCTCACATGCTCATACATGGTATAAAATCTCTCTTACATACCGAGGAAAATCCCCTTACGTAACAAAAATCAAGATGGCAAATGACTTGCCTCCTTGAACACTGACCACTTTTATGTCATGTTTTCAATGCTTTCAGATCTGTTTCTTTCCGAGTCTGAATGAAGCAAATGAGTTTACTAACAAATAATTGCTGAAAATACTTACAATCTTTACTTTTGCAAACAATATCCCTTTTATAAACATAAAACTCTACCAAACCCTTAAGAAGCGTTTCATAAAATGACCTTAGTATAAATTCTTCTCTTTTCAACATTTCGCCAGCACACACACACACACACATACATACACACATACATACACACTTAATGAGCCCATAACCTAAATATACATTGCATATTGTAATTAAATCAGAGCTGTATACAGGAAAAGCTGCATTTACTTGGAAAAGCATGTTAAGAATGGCCCCCAGACAATGGCACAGCAATATTGGGCAATTTTATTCACAACAGCCCTGTATATATATATAGAGGACCAGCAGTGGTCAGAACTGCTCCAAAGGCATCTCTGCACAAACGGAAAGGGGCTCAGTGGCTGAATATCAGATAACATGATTCTTCCTTATGTGAAGTTTCACCCCAGTGAATCACTCAGTGGTCTTCAAGGGGAACCTCGCCCTTTTTCAAAATGCATGCATAATTCAATAGTTAAGATACAAACATTCAGAGTGGTTATTATGGGTTTTTTTTTTTTTTTTTTGGAAGTTTGATCATGTCAAAATCAAGTTTCTTTGGGACCTATCTTGCCTTAAAATGCCCTAAATGCATTTAAAGAATCTGTTTTAAGTCGAAAGCTTATTGTAAAAACCATCGTGAAACAATGTCTCGGGAATTGGGCAGTATGTTCGTAACCAACTTTCTATTCAGGTTTTAGCGGCCTTTCAGACACGATTATGACTAAGTCTCAATCTGTTTCTTTAGAATGAAGCATGTGACAGCCAACCACTCTGAATGAAGTTGTCTTAAACACTCAATTGAAGAGCAAATTTCCAAAACTCAGTCCATTTTTTGTGATTTTTTAGGTAACACTACTATTGGCATATTTTCACATTACCTCTTTATGTGCAATAGTATAATTGACCAAAACTCACTCAGTCCTTGCATAATACACGTTACAAGATTGGGTGAAATTCCAAAACTCACTCAGTCCACTCGCACAGTCACCAGTGGTATTTACTTACTGGTAGACAGAAGTATGTTCACAATTTTTATGCAGTTAGCTGTCATTGACTCTATGCTGTGTAGTAGGATATAAATATCAAACTTAATTTTTAATATTAAATTATTAAACTTAATACATAATTTTGTGACATGGAATATCGATTTACTTCAAAATTGTTTTCATTATATTTTTTAAACAAATTAGCCCATATTAAAATGTGCAGGAGTTGCACTTTAGAAACAGGCATTGAAAAATGACAACTGCAAAATTTCAGTTAAAAAAATTATTTCCTGTAAGAATGGCTTTCCAACAGGTAAAACAAGTAAAGCGCGATTTTCTGGAAAAAACAAAAACGCTTTTGGACTGAGTGAGTTTTGGAAATTTGCTCTACAATTATGCAGAAATTTGAAAAAAATGGAATTCTCCTTTTAATATATAAGCCTTGGGAAGAAAGAAAAGACATACTAACCCAGAAGAGAGAAAGACGAACCTGTCTTTTTTTTTTTTTTTAGGAAAAGCTGCGGCAGTCTCCCTTCCTCTACTGGCCTTTTGTCCAGTGTTCTACATGACTGGAAGTACGGGAAGACTGCAGTGCAGATATACAGGCTTATGCTAGCTGCTGTGTTTTCCTAACAGAACATTAGAGTTCTCTGGTGCCTTACTATTTATTTTCAGCTGGAGCTTATAACTGGATTTTTTAAAAACCTTGGCTTTTTAAAACACGATTCCCCCAAAATGTGGATTCTGTAGAATGACATTTCTGAGTGCTTGCATCTTAATGGTCAGTTGTCTGGAAAGTACTATGTACTTCACACCATAACCAGTAAAAAAAAACCTCTTTGGAACTGAGAAAGTAAGTGGAATTATTTGTTATTCCTGAGAAGCAGTCCCACACACTTACACATATGCAAAATCTGTACCACTACCAAGCAATTAAAACATCTCAAAAATGCCCCAGTGTCTAAACATCACTTCTCTTCACAAGAGAGTGTCGGAAGGATTGAGGAAAGGTTGTGCTCCAGTCCACTGGGACTACTATTTCTCATGAAGATGTTTAGGACTCCCAGAGCCAGGACAGTAGCTATCCCACTCACCAGTTCCCCTCAACAACTAACCAGTCCACTAAATTATGCATTATCTCAAAACTCATGGATCACATTAGTTTTAATGGGAGACCTTATTCCTTGAAGATCAGCCAAATCAACTCCCTTTTCCCAAGAAGCACCCACATTATAGCACACCTTGAATCACTGAGACTTGGGCACCACCAGGATCTCATCTCCATCTCGAATGCTGAAAGAATGGAGAGCACGGCCTCCATACTTGAGCTCCTGAGGTGCTAGTGCATAGCCTAGCTGCCGATCAATGTAATAAACACGCATCTTGTTGGCTGGCAGCTGTACCACTGGCCTGAGCTGCTTCTTTAATTCAGCTACGGTCTGTTCCAGTCGAAGCTCCAGCTGCTCAATCTGGTCCCCAAATCGTAGTTCGACCTGGGCAGAGCTCAGCGGACGCAGGTCCACTTCTGCCAGCGGTGCCAGACGCCCGTAACGCGCCACCAGAGTGTGGAACCTGCAAGTGGACAAAATAGTTTGATCAGGACCTGAATGTTCTCGCTTGAAACAGTAGTTTAAAAGAGCAGATTTATTCAATGCTAAAGTCCAAAGTTTATCTGCCAAGACATGTTTGCTTCTTCAGTTTTGCAGGTTCTAATAATTTTGCAGGATCTATTAGTGTGACTGGTTAGCTTGGTTGGTAGAGCATGAAGCTCTTAATCTCATGGTCGTGGATTCAAGCCCCATGTTGGGTGTTGCGTGTGCACTTTTGGGGGCAACTGGCACCCTGGTGGTTAAGGAGTTGCCCCTGTGATTGGAAGGTCCTGGGTTTGAATCCCAGGACTGCCAGGGGCACCACTCTTGAGCATGGTACCATCACTGGCTGCCCACTGCTTTGATTGGTGAATGGGTTAAACGCAGAGAAAGAATTTCACATTGTTCATACTGTGTAAAGTACAGTGCCATTTGGCAGACACCCTTATCCAGTGCGACTTACAATCATTAGTTACAGGGACGGTCTCCCTGGAGCGACTGAGGGTTAAGTGTCTCACTCAGGGACACATTGGTAGAATGTGGGGTATAAACCTGCAACTTCGTGGTTACTCGGGGTCACAAGCAAGTGTTTTACCCACTAGGCTACTACCGCCCACTGTGCTGTGCTGTGTTTATACATGACTACAAGGGGCCACTTTGCAAATGAACACTACATTGCAAACTACATTGTATTATATAGTCTATACATTACACAGTTGGCTTCGAGCTGTTTATACTTCAACTAGATATGCTTATGTGGTTTACTGTCCAGAAAAAGCATGTTGCAAAGCTAAAAAAGGGCAGTAACGGCCATCTAAAAGCCTTTGATGACCTCCATGCTCTTTAACACACTCATTAAACCTTGTAATTAGATGCTGAGTTGTGTGAGTATCACCAAACTGCGTGGGACACCGGCCCTCCAGAAATGGATATTGCCAACCCTGCTCTAAATGAATAGCACAATTAGACAACCCTACAGTCCTGTGGACTCAGTAAGGTGTACGTGTTCTCTTGCCGTGAGAAAGCTCTCAACAACCCCCCTAACCCCACCTTAGTGAAGGATTGAGGGAAAGATAAAAGGGCAGAAAGCAATAATGATTCAATAAAATCTGGGAAGGGGCTGAGAAAAGTTAAAAAAAAAATAAAAAAAAGCGCTACAGTACAGCCTGAGCCAAAGTAATTTCCTTCCCAGCCTGCCGAGAGAAGTGTCCCCACAAAGTGGAGGCTGAGCATGGGTAGGTGCCTGCGGCTCTGAGCCTTCGCCATGGGAATACAGCCCTGTCCATACAAAGTGCCACTCTGTCTGATGGGGAAAAAGGTCTCATTTAGCCAGGGCTAAGCTCTCTTAAATGCAGGGGAAATCGCATTGGTGGTGATAACACGACTGCCCTGAATTCCACCCACACACTGTTCTCTGATCAGCTTCTGAGATGAGACTGGACAATGGCTGGTGGAAAGTACAGCGAGTTCATACCAGGAGATATACAGTGAGTCCACTGTAGGTACTGTAATACAGTCACTGATAGAGCTTACAGACAGAGAAAGAGCCTTTAAGAGAAAGAATACAGTGACTTGTCTGCTTTATTGAGGATAGAATGATGACACAAATGATGGGGTTGGTTTTCAGCTAGATAACTAGTCACCGGAGACTGTTTGAGCACCACTCCTTCAAGATGTATATTATTGGACAGCCAGGGCTTAATTTTATTTAGATCCGCATATCCTGACCAAAAATGGTCCTTCTGACAAAATAAGATTTTTCTATAATCCACTGGAATTCAGCACAGTTTGGGGATTTCTCTGTTCCAACTCAACCACTAAACTAGGGAGCTGAGTGTTGGTGTATTTGAGCAGGGAAATGACCATGGCGTGCCAAGCACCCGAGCACTGCTTTTCTCTTTCCCATTATAGGAAAACTGTATTCATATCCACTATATGGACAGAAGCACTGTTTTTCAGGCTTTGGTCAAGGCCCCTTACTTCCAGTGATGGGCAACTGGTAGCCTAGGGGTTAGGGTCTTCGCCCTGTGCTCAAGAAGTTGTGGGTTCAATTCCCAAGACTGTTACTCACCTGTGAGGTACCCTGAATAATGTACCGTCCCCACACACTGCTCACTGGGCGCTGTGTTCCTGGCTGCTTTGCTTGGTGAATGGGTTAAATGCAGAGGAAGAACTGTGTGCTGTGATGTGTCCACGTATGACAGAATGGTCACTTATGCTTCACCATACCAAGACATTCTGGACAACACCATGTTTCCAACTTTGTGGACCCAGTTTGGGGAAGAACCTTTTCTATTCCAGAATGACTGTGCCCCAGTGCACAAAGCAAGGTCCATAAAGACATGGTTGGATGAGTTCGGTGTGGAAGAACTTGACTGGCCCGCACAGAGCCCTGACCTCAACCCCATCCAACATCTGATCTCATAACGGAGATTGCGAGCCAGGATTTCTTAACCACCTTCGGTGCCTGACCTCATAAATGCTCTAAAGAGTGAATGGGCACAAATTCACACAGAAACTCCAAAACCTTGTGGAAAGCCGTCCAAGAAGAATGGAAATGTTACAGCCGCAAAGGGAGGACCAACTCCATATTGAAGTTTATGTATTTGAATGCAATATAATTTGTCCATATTGTGTAGCTAAATTGTGTCCCAATACTTTTGTCCATATAGTGTAGCTAAAGTAGCCTAGAAGATATGCTTCTGTTCTGAGATTAGGCATTCTTAATTAATACCATTACCAAAACAAATTCTTTAAACTGGAGCTATTGTTGTAAAGGCAAATGTCAAAGGTGATTTTTAGCCATGTATCACGTAGGACTTCATTGCTAATGCTTTGTAATAGGACCTCAGTATGCACTCACAAGAGAAATACTGGCATTTAATAACTTCACATAGTTAGTTGCTTTCTATAAGGACTTTAATAATAATAGCCACAAATATCAACAACACAGATGCATTCTACTAAAACATAAAGATAGATTATGGGACAAAGATTTATTTTGCCTATTTATTTTACATATGGTGTCTAATAGCATATTAACTGAATGCAAAATGTGTTAGAGAGACAGTCCTTGGCACAAACTGCCAAACAGAAGGAAATGATGGCCTAGGGCATCCAGGAGGAATCAGGAAAATGAAAAAACTGCTATGGATTTTATTTACCCTGTGCTACATTTTGCACAGGAGGGCAGTTAAATACAGTCTAAGTCTATGTTATATTGTCCTGTAAAAACCTTGGCTTCTGGCATTGTGTTCCTGTCGTCAGTCCTCATATTTCAGCAAGCTTGCTGGATGTAGATTCACCTTTCTCCTTCTCCTTCTGTCTCTTGCTCCCATGCTCCCTCTGCAGGTTGATGTTTGTGTCCACAGTGGCAGCATCGAGGGATACCCATCCTACAGAAGCGTTGTCCTGCCAGGACCCTGTCTGTGCTTCTCCTTTCCCCACATTTTCCCTTTTCTTCCCCCGCTCCACAGATGAGGCCGTGGAGGTCGCTGTGCTTCTCCTCCTCCAAATGTGGGAGTATGATAGACTGATGCTGCTATGAAATCCTAAGAGAGAGAGAGAGAGATTGTATTAAATACACAAAGAAAGGATCAGAACAGATGAAATTGACCCTGAAAACCTCACTTGAATTTCTTTCTTTTCTCACCATCAGAATCACTCCCTCCTCTTCCTCTCTTTCTCCTCCTTTTCCCATTCTGCCCTCTACAGCAGAGCATGTCATAAACGTCCTCCCGAAAGTCACGGTTCATGATCTGGTAGATGAAAGGATTGATCATGCAGTGTGACTTAGCAAAAATGGCCGGGATCAGAGTGACCTCTGGCCTCAGACTGGACATTGGCCTGTGACCTTGATGCTGTGCTTCATCAGGAACAGACCCTGCTGTGGAGCTCGGTCTAGACTCGTGGTAGCCATACTGATCTGGGGTCACATTTCTCCAGGAGTCATACATATCTCCATAGCTTTCTGTGGTCGTCCAGTTGATGAAGGAGTGCAAGCCGAAGTAAAAGTCATCGCTGTTGTGTCCAGTTCCTGATGTGTCTGTCACCATCCCAGCTGCTCTAGACTCTTCATGCTCATCCTTGATGGTAAGAGCAGAATAGAAGGAAACGATGGCGTATGGCGTCCAGGCTATGAGGAACGAGGAACACACCACTGCTGCTATCTATGATGGATAAGAAACAATGATGAATAAGAAAAACAAGGTTTAAGATAAACAGTTTAACAGTTTAAGGCAGTGCACTCCAGCAGCCACACTGAAGCACACATGTGCTTTCTCTGCTTTGACACAGCCACTATAACTCAGTAAAGGGTTGTTAGCAAGTTAGCTGGACCAGGATACCTATCGACTTATGTATTCTCATGCCATCTTTTAGGATTCCAGTGGACCTTGCTTGCACCAAAAAGAGTGGCTCCAGTGATACTGATTAAAAGTTCTTTAATGTACTGAAAGTAAAGAGGATAATAAAACAGAGAAAAAACTAACACAACGGTAAATGAAGCCGTCAGCCCTACTAAAATTTGAGAAATTATTCTAAACACGCTTACACGCCCAAAATGAATAGTGAAGTCCGGTCTGATTCTTTTAATGTAGATCTGAGGAATTGTTCTCCAGGCTTCCTGAAGGAACCCTCTTATTTTCAAAGCAGAGGAATGAAAATTAACCCATGTTTAAATCATTCAAGCATAACAGAGCACATCTAACTTGAAGTCCTGAACCAGCGAAGAACCAGGTGCAAATGAACACAACTGCTCAGGCTGGTTATTAGCATACTGGTGGTGCTGAATGCTGAGTGGTTGGAACACCTTTATCTAGACACCTCGTATCTTTAGGCTCTTTGCAGCCTGTCGGAGTAAAATATTTGTTCCCATTTCTTTAATTTAATCTCCTCGTTATTCCAAAGATAAGACATTCAAGTTAATTCAATGGCTAACATTAAAGTCTTTTCATCAGGTCAGTGAGCACAGTACAACTTAAAGCCGGGAGCAGAGAGATACCTTGGTCAGACGCAGGTCTTTACTGTTGCCATGACTGACAGATGAGCAGGAAATGGAGGCCACAGTGCGACCAGAGCGATAAACCTAACAGGAACATTTTGGACACGGGTTGACCAATATTAAATCGTGAAGACACCCGAAATCAATAAGAAATACAAACTAGATAACTGACTTACGTACCTTACAGATTAGTAAAATACTGAAACATTTCATCCAACTCTAGAAAATCTAGAGGCTATCGCACCATCTGTCTTCATTAATAATTCAAACTTCTGATACTGTATTCCTGTCCTCATTATTGACATTAAGCTGTTGGAGGCGAACTTATGCACTTGACCTAATGCCTAAATACTTAGTAGTAACATATCCATTTCATATACTTTGATCATACTCACCTGATGACGACATACATTAATCTTGAAAAATCTGCAGTGGTAGTATTATTCTGCATCCCTTACTATTATCTCTAGTGCCTGGCATTCTTTTCATTTCTGTCTCACCGTGATGAGGATGGCAATGTAAGAGGTGAGGATGATGAGAGTGGGAACAACGAAGCACATTAGCAGGATCAGATATACGAAGATTCTGTCATTCAGAGACGATTTCATTCTCCACCTGCGCAATGGAGACAATTCAAAATCTGAGCAATAGGCTGCATATGTTAATATAACATATGGATGCTCCATATTCTAAAGCTCTATTTGAAAAATGTCTGATTAGCTGTAAGCATTAAGGAATCCATTTGCATGTGTGAAAGCCATCATAGAATGTTTCATTGATATTCCTATATTGCTATATTCCTATACTCCCAGTACATTTTATTAAGGACTGCAAGTAGTTTTTTATTAAGAACTGCAATAAGTCTGGCATAAAAAGTCTGTGCATAGCCTCATTCAGGGCGAACCCTGGACATTCTTATTACAATGTTGAAAAGGTAGTGTATGAAAAAGATTTTAAGCATTACGGGCTTGTATGGATAAAGGATAGTAATGTTGTGCGGACCTGAAGGAGTGGAGATGAGCCATATACTCCTCTTACCAGTTTATGGTGCAACTGGTCCCATATGGCTCAGGGCCATAACTGCCAAAACCAAACACTGGGAGAGAGGCCCAGAAGAGAGTATATGCCCACAAAAGAGCAAGGGACAGAGACACGTGCTTTCTCTCAATCCACTGACCTGCAAGAGAGACGGCAAGGTTGGGAAAACATTGACTTTCATGCTAGCTATTCAGTAGCTGCTATTCTGATTAAAACACATGTTGCAAAGGAAGGTCAAGATCCTTAAATCAAGTCATCATATGCAAATCTATTCTAGTCACTGTACCTAGGTGATCATTGTAGTTCTTGTAATCTCCAACATGAATGCAAATATGCAGTTATTTTTAATGCAATCTGTATGGGTCACCTCAGCCATCATCGCAACAATTGCTTCCCCTGAGAGATTTTGCAGGAGCTACCACTCCATGTGGGTCTACGCTCAGTTGTTGTAGAATCTATTTTATAATGTCTTTTTTTCATTGTTTTAATTTTAAAATACCATATGGTGTGCAAACACATACGTCATGTACAGAAGTATCACCCAAGGTTTTTGAACATGTCATTGTAAACAAGTGTGATCTTGCACCAAACAAATAAGCCCTCGTGAAACTCCGCTCGATCATAAGACCACTTGCATGTTCATTGTGTCTCTGTAAAGCTACTGTAGAAACATAGACAATTCAAGCACCTGTACTCTATTGTACCTTTTTTATACGTCTCACAGGTGATTGACTTGCTAAACTAGAATAAAGAATGCGTTTTTTATCCAATGGCTTGCTTTTTTATACTAGACTTCTGTGATCGGATGAATGTGTGACTTACGTGTTATGCAGAAAGGACATGGGGCCAGAATTTGATTTATCGTAGTCTTGTAAAAAACACTTTTCTGACAGATTCCTAGAAGGCTTATCATGTTTTGGAAAACTTAAATGACAGAACATGAAGGAGGGGAAGTGCAAGAAGCAATGATTAGGAGACAGAAAATCTTAGTCATATAACATGAGAGAGACATAACAGAAAGGAGAGAGTGGCGTTTCTGACCGTAGCGAAGGCTGCAGATCTTGAAACAGCGGTCCAGAGAAATGAGACAGGTGGTGAAGAGGGAGCCGACCCCAAAGAGAAAACCCTGAAACCCGTACCACAGGCAGCCCAAGTCTCCAAGGATCCACCCATGGGACAGACTGGGAGACAAAACAAAGAGAGAGAGACATATTGTTGTGTATATGTGGCACACAAGGGCTCAGGTGCTCCTGATGGCAGGCTATGGGTTGACTCTTACAGACCTAATTGAGATGTTTTGAGATTGTGGGTCAAGGCTTGTACTGGATTGCTATGCCCTTGTGTAATTAGTTACATTTCTAATCTCCAACAAGTACAATTATAATTATGTCTAAAAGCATTTTATTACAAGGGCAACCATATTTTCAGCAAGGACTATGATGGTATAAATCTTGTTAGTTCATATGGTCTTCTGCTCTTTTTATTCTTATCAATAGGAAGGTTACCAAAAGGTTAAAAACACATTTATTGGTATCGTAGCACTACTAAACTTCATAAATCAGTCGTAACATTAAAACCACCTTCCTAATATTGTGTAGGTCTCCCTTGTGCCACCCAAACAGCTCTGACCAATTGGGGTTCGGACTTAACAAGACTCCTGAAGCAGTGTTGTGGCACCAAGACAGTCTGCTTTGCAGCCACACTTACAGCAATCTGTGATGCAGTGTGTAATACTTCTCTATCACAGCCATGAAGGCACATTAGTTAACAGCAGTTATGTCAAGCATTTCTGGTTGCTTCCACAGTCTTGTCAAACTTTGAATATTAGCAAAACTGCATGCATGTATTTTTCAATTAGCAAAAAAGAGATCCATCAGCACAGTTAATAGTGAAATCAAACCATTAATGTTGGTTTGATCATTCTATAAGACATTAAGTATAGTGTACTTTCGTGTTGTATTTTATAAAGCTGTGGTGGACACAGAGATCTTTCGTGTAAATCCCTTTTTTAAAATTGTTTGCATTTGTTTTGCCTGGCCATTGACTGCAGATCAAATTCAGCTTTCTGGTTATTCTTGTACAATCACTGAATGTCCACTCTCCCAATAAAAATATAGCAATATGTGTTACAGTAGCCCCTCTGTGGGATGGACCAGATGGAGCTCTCCATGTACATCAATGCGCCTTCGGCACCCATGACCCAGACACTAGTTCGCTGATTCACTTTTGGGAGCTACTAACCACTGCATTCCAGGAATACCCCACAGGACCTGCCGTTTTGAAGATGGCCTGACCCAGTTATCTAGCCATCACAATTTGGTCCCTCATATTGTCCATTTCTCTTGCGTCCAACACATCAACTTCAACAACTGACTGTTCACTTTCTGATGAATATATCCCACCCCTGGACATGTGAGATAATCAGTGTTATTCACCAGTCAGTGGACAGATCAGTGTATACAGTAACAGCAATTTTGATCTTTTGCTTTAGTACAAGAAAAATATATTTACTTTGAATTATTTTTGTACTTCCACAACCATCTGAAAATAACTTCTGATTTGTTATTTTCAGATGGTGGCAAAAACAGCCTGTACAAACAAAACTAAAGCAAAGCATAGTACAACAAAAAATATATTTTAGTCCTAAGCCTGACCACAGTTCTGCTAGTCGACAAAAATACATATCTCTAAGGTTTTCATTAAGTCACATGCTTTTCACGATTAAATTATCATAAACTTACATATTATAAAACTACCATCTTATATGAGTTTATGTTTCCAACGAAGCAGTTTAAAAGCAAAATAACTTGATCACCCAATAATATATATTTTATCAGCAGCCCTACTGACTGTTAGCTCCTTGAACAGTAGCACAAAGTAAGTGCTTGCTGACAAGCAATTAAAACATATCAACAACAAATTCTTAGTTTTATGATTAGCCACAATAGCTGCTTCTGTTATTCTAAAATGATACTGTTTTATTATTACACTGCCAGCTCATAATAATGTTGTTTTCATCAATTCATTTCACAGTGAATGAAGATTATAAACTGAATTAAGCATCTTTCTCACGTGTACTGCTAACATCACCTTCTGCGTTTCTCCACTAAACTGGACATCCGACAATGTTGAGTGTTTTAGGAGCTGGACACTGCTGTGTTCTGGCTTTCAGAACTGACTTTTTACATTTTAGTCAGAATTTAATAGTGAAAATGCATAGTTGTGTTTACTTTAAAAAGCCATTACAAAGTAAATACAACTGAAGTAACAAGAGTGAATATAGTTTGTTACTGTCCTTCTCTGAGAATTGTCTATTTCAGGAAAGAAATACTGTGATTTCACCTACCTGGAGAAAACCACGCAGGGTGCTCCCAGGAGACTGTAGCCAAAATCACACACAGCCAAATTTATGGTCATCAGTTCATGAACTCTCAGCTTCTTCCTCTTCCTCACATGCATGAGTAACACCACCCCATTACCAACCACAGATACTACCCCTGAGAAAGAGGGGACGGGATGTAGGGGGTTATTAAAATAATGGTACAGTTTATCATTCCCGAAGGATTAGACAAGTCATGTCCAGACGGAGAAGGAAGAGAACGCTAGAGTGTTTGTGTGCATGTTTGTCCCCTGCCAAAGGCCAGCAGACCCATTTACTCTCATTTTCCTCTCCAATGCATACCAGTATGTCCAGTGACCAGTCAATAGAAATGTTTGCTTTTTTCATATTGAACTGTTTATTGACAAAAAAAGATGTGTGAGTCACATGTCCTTCTTCGTCCTCATCTGAGCTGCTGTGACTGCTGTTACTTGTGGTCATGTCTAAGCATTTACATGTTATGTAAATCTGTCAATCGTGCTGTCGAGTAAAAGCAAAAACTATTATATCAGATAGATACATAGATAGACAGACTAATTGATTGCTGTGACTCTCACCTGTGATGATAAGGATGATGGCTACAATAAGGTCTGTAGAGGGGGCAAGGTGAGAGTGGAAGGAGGGAGTGATGGAGAAGAGGTGAGAGACATATCCCCTCTGCGAGTGGTTCACTCCCCCAGACATGAGTAACTGAGAGAAAGAAAGATATAAAATGCGTCAATCATGTCATCGCCACACACAGTGGGGGAAATAATTCTTTCATCCTCTGCTGAATTTGTAAGTTTGCTTTCTCTAATTTATGAGGTAGTTTCATTTTTATGGAGAGAGACAGAATATCAACAAAAAAAAAACACAAAAAAAACCATGTTACATAAAAGTTCTAAATTCATTTGCATGTCATTGAGTGAAATAAGTATTTGATCCCCTACAACCCAGCCAG
>JBBJLS010000082.1:11220697-11230808 GCA_037577275.1 Bryconaethiops microstoma
CCAAAGCGACTTCCATTCCCTAACTACAGGGGACAGTCTCCCTGGAGCAACTTGGGGTTAAGGGTCTTGCTCAGGGAATCCAGTGGTGGTTTGCTGAAGGTAGGATTCGAAACCATGACCTCTTGGTCCTGAGGCAAGTATCCTACCCACTAGGCCACCACCCCTAAATAAATTCAATATGTAATATATATTATTTTAAAACTATTCCAGAAGACTCATCTGTTCAGAAAGCATCTCCTCTCCTGATCTTCTTGCATTACTCTTACATAAAGATTTCAGCACTTAGAACTCCCCTCTGGTTCTCACATCGTCCTGAAACTCAAGTGTTTCCTCAAATTGTAAGTCGCTTTGGATAAAAGTGTCTGCCAAATTAATGTAATGTAATGTGCTATAATACATAATGTATAATAAAATTCAGTTCATTAAAAGACATCTCTTCTACTAATGAGCATGTGGTCTTGAATCGGCATGTTTGACAGAACCTCCCCATTCCTGTCAACTATAAGTGAAATAATTCATATCGAATGCCAAAGGTTAATCATGTAAAACCAGCACACTGTAAGTCAGGATGCATCAGATAATATGAGTGATGGTAGGTGGCAGTAATAGCACTGAGCCACATGGTAGAGCGGAGCCTTCTGCTTGGCTATAGACAGCCTCGTCCACTTACTGTAAGTGGGCTGATGCACAATTACTGTACACAGAGCTTCCGCCAGCTCTTAGGGGAAATCCATTCATGATTCCACACTCACTTTCCCTCTGTATACAGGAATCGATGCATCATTACTGCTTAACGCAACTTCTTCAATTCATAAAGTATGTGAGGCACTTACGGAAATGAGTGAGTGGGAGTGGGAGTGAGTGGGAGTGGGAGGGAGAGGGAGGGGGGGCGAGAGATTTTCACCATCCCATCTTGCTCAAAAAAAACCCCCCAAAAAAATCCACCTGCCACCTCAGTCCCCGTAAAGCAAAAAGAAAAGACAAGGTATAAGAAAGCGGTTGAGAGGGGGATATAAAGAAGAAGAAGGGGGAAAAAAAAAGAATTGAGCTGCCACCTTGTATATCGGTTTCCTGGCCGGAGTATTCCAGCACAAAGGCGTCTTTGAGGAGCCAGAGACTGGCCACATTGTCTCCAAAAGGTTAGGCTTCTCCAGCCAAAAAAAGAACTCCCCCCTGTACTCTCCCAGGTTAAAACACGGTGGGCCGAAGAACGCGGGTGATCCCTCTTCCTCCGGCTGCCGGAAAATACCCCCCAACCAACAAAGAGATGGACAGAGGGAGGCAGAGAGAGTACGCAGCAGGAGAGAGGGAGGAAGGCACAAGGGATGAGTGCCCACAGAACTGAACGAGCACGATGGAGAATGTGAAGATATTAATTAAGAAAACTCAGTGGAACGTGCTGGATAACGGCCATAGCAAACATTTTTTCATCCACAGCCATAGAACGAGGGGGAATCACGCAGTCAGGGTGGTGTGTGTGTGTGTTACTGATCTCGGGCCTGTTTTGAATGGATCAGTGCACACAGAGAGCCGTGCTGACAATAGCTCTTAAAGCTTTCCCGTTTGAAGAGATGTGGACAACTGATAGGGACTGATCTGCCCACAGTCCAGCTCTTCAAGAGTGAAGCTTTAAAGTGCAAGTTTCTGAATAGTTTCTGAACAGAACTTGGCAGGAAAACATAATCATTCGTATAGAACCTTTCTGATCACAGGGAGGATCTTGAAACCTCAGCTTTTCACTCTCTAAAACCTCATTTACAAAAATGTTATTCTTCAAAGAACCATACACTAAACGAGTCTTGAAGGCATCTCTCCAGAGGAGGTCCTTCAGTGGTGCCACTTGCAGTCCTGGAATTCGAACTCATGACCTTCTGATCACTGGAACAACCCCCTAACCACCAGGTCACCAGTGATTCAATAAAACTTTATCACTCAACCCTAGTTGCAGATACAGAAGCAGTTTGAAAAAACAATTCAGTTCAATTCAGTTTTATTTGTATAGTGCTGTTTACAACCAATGTTGTCACAAAGCAGCTTTACAGAATCCAGGTCCGAGCTCCTAGTGAGCCAATGGTGACAGAGGCGAGGAAAAACTTCCTGAGCTGGGTTCCTCTTTTGAGTTTTGATTCCACCCAAGGTTTCTTCCTCCAGCTTAGGGAGTAATCCCTCGCCTCTGTCGCCCTTGGCTCACTAGGGGCTCAGACCTGGATTCTGTAAAGCGGCTCCTCCTTGTGTATCTGCAACTAAGGGTGAGTGATATGATAATCTTTTATTGAATCATTATAACCTAGTGGCCTGATGGTTAGGGAGTTACCCCAGTGATCAGAAGGTTGTGGGTTTGAATCCCAGGACTGCCAGTGGCACCACTGAAGTACCCTGAGTAAGGTACCGTCCCCACACACTGCTCCCTGGGCGCTCTGTTCCTGGCTACTTCACTTGGTGAATGGGTTAAATTTCAGAGCATATTGTGGACACCGTTAGTACTTACAGTATTTAGAGTGCTTTGTGGGAGCCAGAAAATTTCAAACGAAATAGACTTACTTATGTGGTTTCTATGGAATGTGGTAACCTTTGCAGGCTATTTTTTGTGGTGAGACATATTTGTCCATACTTCTGTAATTGTGGTTTGTGGTTAGTGTGAGGATTAAGGCATGCAGTTTGCAGTGATGCTGACTGATGAGTATGTGTGCTAGCTACATTAGCCCTAGCTCAAAATTAAGAAGCAAGCTTTGGACACTCAAAGTGTCTTGGCTGAAAAACATTTGGGATAAGTTGAAAATGACTTGATTTTTCACTAAACATTAATGGGAATACTAATGAGGCTATAGTGAACATTTCAGGGAACAGCCATGTATGGCTGTGTGTGTCTGTGGGTACATGAGTAACACGATAACGTACCTCTGTGGTAACTCATCCTCAGGCCAGTCAAGGTGGTAGCGAATGTAGAAGCGCTCTGCGTCCTCTCTCTCTCCGTCTGTCACCACACTCCCATTCAGAACAGTCACAGCAGGCAAGCTGCAGCCACACGGGACATGCAACCACTTACTAAACAACTCACCCAAAATGTGTAATGCTGGCAAAATTGCAAGCTGGAATTCTCTCCCTGTAAGTATCTTTATCTGTACTGCAGACTCCTTGTGGCTCTGTGAATCTACATCTGGCCAGGCAAAAGTACCCTTTTACATTAGGAAACGAAATACGGCAAAATTAACAGAACACTATTAATTACGCATGTAATGCACTACTGTATTTTGAGGTATGAATGACGAAGGAATAATTTAATGTGCCTCCAGACAAGCTGCCTAGACAGTGACAGCAGAATACACTATATGGACAAAAGTATTTGGACACACCTGTTTTTCAGAGTTTGGGCTAGGCCCCTTACGTCCAGGGAAGGGCAATCTTGTTGTGTATCCCAGTACATAAAGCAAGGTCTATAAAGACACGGGTGGATGAGTTCGGTGTGGAAGAACTTGACTGGCCCACACAGAACCCTGACCTCAACCCCATCCAACATCTTTGGGATGAACTGGACAGAGATTACGAGCCAGACCTTCTCGTCCAACACCACTGCCTGACCTCATAATTGCTCTACAGAATGAATGGGCACAAATTCCCTCAGAAACTCCAAAATCTTGTGGAAAGCCTTCCAAGTAGAGTGGAAGCTGTTATAGCTGCAAAGGGGGACCAACTCCATATTAAAGTCTATGTATTGGAATGCAATGATGTAATGGTCAGGCATCACAAAACTTTTGTCCATATAGTGTGTGAATAACACAGTGTAAAAATGAGTTGACTCACGATTCTCAAATGCCTGGAAATGGAGAATCAACTTTTTTAGATTGCTGGCCTTAATTTACATGGTGGGACTTCCATGCAACCAGTAGCATGTTGCGAAAAACATAATTACTCTGCAACTTGAAGTAATTAAGGTATAATCACAGTCACATGCAACACATACCATTGCTCCACAAGTTGGCAAGATTAGTAGCATTTTTCACATATCATATCATGCTTTTCTGTGTATGGTTGTATAAAGTCATTTGTGATGCATTATATGAGCCTACATTCCCATTTTAGGAATGGTTTTATGTCAAGAGAGGACAACATAATTAACGCAGC
Organism: Bryconaethiops microstoma; assembly: GCA_037577275.1. Lineage (NCBI taxonomy): Eukaryota > Metazoa > Chordata > Actinopteri > Characiformes > Alestidae > Bryconaethiops > Bryconaethiops microstoma. Next base: position 11,224,820 of record JBBJLS010000082.1, read on the forward strand.
TACAGCAGCCTAACAAAATAATTATTTAGTAATAAAAAGGGAATTTGGAAGAGAATACTGTGGTCTGAGGATGTCCTAAAATGTACATCTTTGCATAGATGTACTTTTTGTGTGGGCATGATATCTGCCTGCTGCAATGCCTCATCAGTTTTTGGAATTATTTAATCTAGGCTACAAAAGCTTTGGTAGAGGAAATCCCATCACCCAACATGTTTAAAAATTCAATTATGTTCACATGTGGGAATAACAGTGACTGGATGTGGTTTGCATTAAAAACTCAATAAAATACTTTTTAATGACTTTTAACTGTCATCATGGTATATATATATATAAAATGTATTTATTTTTTTATTTTTCAGGCTTTGGGCTAGGCCCCTTACTTCCAGTGAAAGGTAATATTAATGCCTTAGCATACCAAGACATTTTGGACATCATGCTTCCAACTTTGTGGACACATTTTGGGGAAGAACTGTTTCTATTCCAGCATGACTGTGTTTGAGTGCACAAAGCAAGGTCCATAAAGACGTGGCTGGATGAGTTCGGTGTGGAAAATCTTGACTGGCCCACACAGAGTCCTGACCTCAACCCCATCCAACACCTTCAACTCCATATTAAAGTCTATTCATTTGAATGCACTGTCATTAAAGTCTCTGTTGGTCAGGCATCTCAATACTTTTGTCCATATAGTGCATAAATACATATGTGTGTGTGTGCGTGGGTGTGTACTCACTGTGCTATTGTAAGGTAGCGCCTTTCCTGGTCAGTGTAGGGTTGCAGTAAAGGGATGCCCATCAGACGAACTTCCTGAAGCTTTGGGAAAGAATTCAGCTTTTCAATGTCCTCCCATTCGTTCAGACCTTCAACACATCAAGGACAAACATGGGCATCACCAGGCATTTTCCACATCATACATATGGAAAGAAGAAAGATCATTCATCTGGAAAGTGATACATGACAATCAAGAAAAATGTCTTCAAAAAAGTTACTCAGAGTGCACGTAACTTTGACCAATGTGTGTTTACAGTTAAAAGCCACACAAGACTGTGTAAGGAAGAAACAAAAAAGTGGACAAGCAGGTATTGTTTAATGTCAGTGTTTGTGTGCATTCTGTGTACAGAACTTTATGAAATTAGAACTTGCAACCCCCTGAAAGAATGAATATAATCAAAAATATGCAGAGACCTGACTCCTTACTCCTATATGAGCTTGTTAGATGTCACATCCTTGCCCCAACTTGTCTGCCTATGACAACCTCGACTGTTCTGGGAAGGCTTACCACAGGATTTTGGGAAATTTGTGCCCTTTTAGCCAAAAGAGCATTTGCAAGGTCAAGTGCTAATGTTGGAGGGCCTGGTACACAACTGATCCAGTTCCAGTTTTACCCAAGTGTGCAGAGATATTAACTGGTGTGTAGAGATATTGTTTTTCCACACCAAACTCATCAAATCAGGTCTTTTCATCACCTCGCTTTGTGCCCAGGGGCACAGCCCCTGTGAAAGAGTCTTCCCCAACATTAGAAGCACATAATTGTCTAAAATATCTTTGTATGCTGCAGTATTAACTTTACCCTTCCCTGGACCTAAGCGGCCTTGCGAAAACTCTCAAAATCAGCCTTCGACCATTTTCACTCCTCCACCAAATTTTCCTGCTTTACTCCGGTAAGTATCAACCAAACCCAGATCTGTCCAGACTGACAGATCGTGAAGTGTGATGAATCTCTTTAGAGAACATGTTTCCACCACTCCAGAGTCGAGCAGTAGAGGGCTTTACACCACCTCAGCTGATACTTGACACTGTACATACTAATCTTAGGCTTGTGTGCAGCTTTTCAGCCATATAAACCCATGTGCCGCTACAATATTGTATATCTTCCTGGATGACCTGTTGCTGTTCCGAGACACTTCCAATTCACAGTAATAGCAGCTGACTGTGGCAGATTTAGCAAGTCAGAGATTTTACAAACTGATATGTGGCAAAGTTGGCGGTGCCACATTTAAAGTGTGATACATTGTACTGCCAGAGTTTGTTTATGGAGGTTGGAAGGCTATACATTTCATTTTATACACATGACACAAACACCTGAAATAGGGGCGTCCACAAACATATGGCCATAGAGTGTAATTAAAAATCTTAAATTCAGCAATTGAGCATAAAATTGGTGTACTGATCTGATGTCCCAATACTTTTTTATTTTGCTTAAAAATATAACAAATTCTTTTGCTTGTAATACATCTTGTTTTGTGAGTGGGTGAGCTCGACCAAGAAAGGTTTATGATTGGTCAGTCGTTGTGACAGTCATATCACATGCACATTCGCATATTATTCCCTTTCCGAGCGCCTGGACGGACGGATGCAGAGCAGGCTGGGTCTCAGGCTGATCTGCAGGGAATATTGATGACAAAATTGTACAGAAAGTAGCTACGATTTGTTAAAAATGTCGCTAGATTTGTTGCTAGGCGCTTTATGGAAAAAAAGTCGTCAAAGGGGTTCGGAAAGTCGTTAGAAATGGTGACAAAGTCACTAAGCTGGCAACACTGCTCGGCTTACACCATTAGTCTCGTACTTACGGACTACGTGGGTGAACTAGTTTGGTTGCGTGTGGAGGAAGAATCCGCAGTAACGCGGCGTGTGAGTGAGGGAGTTTTCCTTTTCCTCTTTCTGTGGCTTAGTTGTGTTTTTATGATTTTACAACTGTGTTAGGATCCGTAAGTGACTTAGGCTAGAGTGTGTTTCGACTTACACCAAAATTCGAGCCACATCACTGTCTAAGGAAAGAATGTGTCGTTACTCAAGGACCCCCTGTATGTACAATTGGTTTTAACTGTTATTAGGTCAGGCTGAAAAAAAGCTTGATTTGCGAGACCCTTGTTCTGAGTGAACCCCACTTGTCCTTAGTCAGGGTTCAGCATACAGACTCAAGCAGACCTGAGTTGTGCAGGTTGATGCTGTGCAGGTTGGGGAAGAGGCGCTGCAGCGCGTCCTCGGGCTCGTGGATGGATGAGAGCGAGTTGTTGGCTAAGATGAGCGAGGACAGGCCGGGGTACATGAGGCCCAGCTTGCGAACCTCGCCCCAGTGCTGCAGCTGATTATCGGTGATGTGCAGCAGGCGCAGGGACGGGCACGTCACCGGAGACAAGCTCACACACTCATAGTCGTTCAGACAGAGGAAGAGCTCCTCCAGCCTGTGGCAGAGATAAAGGCGTGGTAAACGCTAACAGGAACGAAACACACTTTCCAGCGCAAACACACTTAAGCATGCACACGTGTCCGTGTTTGTATGTGCTCATGTCTACAAATAGAGATATACAGAACACAAAGACTCTCTCACGCATTATCATACATAGACAGACACACAAAATGCTTATATGTAATGAATATGAACACTCATTAACACACACACACACACACACACACACACACCGCCATGTGAAGGGAGGTAGTATATTACATTACATGATATTACATTCATTAGGCAGATGTTTCATTCAGACCATAGTACATTAGAAGGGCGTCCCACTGAACCCACTTGTTTTTCACTCCTTGGACTTATGATACATCACATAATTGTTCATATGTGTTTCATGACTGCTACTTAATTTCATTCATACATAGTTTCATTTATATAATCCTCTGCATGGACAGGTCTTCTAACATTTTTAGGTTGTTCTAATGTAAAAAATGACAAAACATGGGAAAAATGGAAAATACTGCACACTATTACATTCAAATCATATAAAACCCTAAAACCACAAATTGACCTCTTCTCTTTTACCTATTCAAACAAATTCCGGTGTCAATTGAATGATTAGCATTTGCACCTTTGACAGAATTTCTCTGCTTGTTGCTGTGAGCTATGAATAAGAAATTATTTGACTTATCAAGGTATATACCGTTAGGGCTAAAGTAGAATTACACAGATTGAAAAAATAATAGTCAGCATAATCAAGCTGTTGATATTTAGAGCACATTGTTTCTTTACAATGGTAGTGACAGAAACCAAGGGTCAGAATTTTTTTAATTCAGGCACCCATACCTACTACTACTGAGATCTTTCACGTTTTTTTTCTTGTAACATCCTAAAAATGTGTCCTTTGGGACTTGTTTTGCCTTAAAGTGCCCTGCATGCCCCTCTTTACCTAAAAGAGACATGTTTTAGGTTGAAACCACTTATCAAAACTACTATAAAATGATATATATCAGGCAATATATTCGTAACCATTTCATGTAATGACTTTCTGTGAGGCAGCCTACAGGCGCACTTAAAGCTCCTGACTTCTAGGTCCCAGCACCACGTCGGTAATCAATTCTGAATGGGTACATTTCTCTACAAAGTGAAATCACTGAATGACTTCAGTTTAATCCTAATTAATCCTATTCAGTTTAAACCTAGAAATATATAGAAATTAGAGGCCTTTACAAAACACACGCACACACAGAGAAACACAAACAGACTTTTACATATGCAATGCTGGGCAAAAGTCTTAGGCAGCCGAGAAAAGTGATTAAAGCCATCATGGCAGAGTGTTGGTTACAGCATTCAAATGAATACAAATAAGATAAATACAGTTAACCACATCAAATAATCTCTTGATTTAAAAAAAAAGTCATTAGGATGTTGGTAATAATTGATATTTTTGTATTAGTTGTAAAGTGTACTTTTATTTTATCTTGTTGTGTATAGGTTTTAATCTATTGTTTTGCAGCTCTTACCTTTGTACTGTCCACTTTCTGCCGTAACAATGCAAATTTCCTACTTGTGGGACTAATAAAGGTTTATCTTATCTTATCTTATCTTAAGAGCACAGTTAGAAGTACACAGGTTTACTTCCTAACTTCTAGGCGCACTCCCGCCATCGCATGAATCTGTTAAATTCCCTCAGCAGCCCCTGATTCCTTTAATGAAGGAATGATTTGCTGAAGCAGGTATTTTAAAAGTAATGGTGAATACTGGGCTTCCTTGAGGAGAGGCCTGGAAATGGTTAAGACAAAACACTGACTGGAACACAATAAACCACAATATATTGTTTATTTGTTTTACTTGTAATTTTCTCAGGTGGACTTTTGCACCGAACTGGACACACACTTACTCAGGGATCTCCTGCGTGAGCGTGTTCACCATGTCCCAGGAGACCTGTGTGTTGTTGAGGACGAGGCGGCGGAGGCCTGAGAAGGCTTCGGCAGCCCCAGGCTCCATCCTGGACCCTTTCAGAGGATTCATACTGAGATTTAGAAAGTCCAGGTGTGGGATGTTAGACAGGATCTTGCTTATCTACAGAGAAACACACACATTTCAAACAAATGATTATGACACATGTAATATCAAAAGAACCTTCAAATGCTTTGAAGAGTGGCACAATGGTTAAGGCTTAAATAAAGCTTTAATGAAGCCAGATAATGCTGTTATATTTATATATTTATATTTATATTTCAGTCAACAAACAAGTTTGACTAAAGTATGTTCGAATGTTGACCCGTTTTGTTAACTTGGAACATTTGTCTTGTGTATGTCTTTACAAAAAAACAGTCAAGCACTCGGTACAGTAAACTCCCGCGGGGGTTACATTCCAAGAGTACCCGCGAATTTTAAAAAAACGCTGATTTGAAGAAAAAAAAAATCCTAAAAATGGCTACTTTTATAGTGTCAACCCTAAATATGCCCCAAATATGCTCACAAAACACTTTAATTGCATTTTAATTGCATTTAATACTTTACCCTCAAACAATGTAAAGGTAAACCCGTATCCATACTGTACAGTTTACAATGAACTCCTGTCTCAGTGCTACAATGTAAAATACCGAAGTTACCCCTGTGTAGACTGTACTGTAATTCATGCACGAGATGCGTTCCCTGTGACACATCTGTCAGAGATGCGTCACAGGGCAGCAGCCAATCAGGTTTCAAGGTTTCAAGGGTTTCAAAGCGTTTATTGTCATATGTACAGAAAAAACAAAAGTGACATTTTCTCTGTGCAATGAAATTCTTTCTTTG
>JBBJLS010000082.1:11230908-11254375 GCA_037577275.1 Bryconaethiops microstoma
ATGCAGAGGAAGAATTTCGTGCTGTTCACACTGTGTGCTGTGGTGTGTTCACGTATGACCGAATTATCACTTTCACTAAAGTTCCTGTTGGTGTAGTGGTCCCAATACTTTTGTCCATATAGTGTAATAGGGAGATGGTTTTAATGTTATGGCTGATATGTGTATTTTGATAAGCCCTCTCTCTTCTTCAGCAAAAAGCAGAATGTCTGAGTGATATACCACAATAATATAGCAGGTTAAGCAATTATTTTGTGTGTTAAGACTCTGAAAATGACAATAAAACAATGTTACACACAGAGAGACAAAACTGCTGCTTCATTCGCCAGGCTCTGCTACCTCTTACCAGCCGCCGGAAGCTCATAACAAAATGAAGCTGCTCTTAAACCAAAAAACAGCCCTTTTAAAGCTTTCAGACAACAGACTGTGTAATTATTTAAATTGTGGGTTAGAGATAAGAGGAAACATGTTCTTATGAAAATTAAAGCCATTGACAGCTGTGATACAGTTAAGTGCAGAATTAATGAGGTTAGCTGCATTAAAGTTAGAAAAATGCACTTTTGAACCCTAACTCGGTAATAAATAGCCAATACTATACAGAATATAGATTCCTGCTCTATAACAGACAGTTGAGGCCATTTACCTCAACGTTACCCAGCTAAAACAAGTTAAAAAGGGAAATACACCGTGACATGCACATTAAACTACATTACATGAAAGCTGTGCTTTTACCTCTTTTGCGGAAATCTTAAGAAGTGTTCATTTCAGGCCACAATGAAATGTCACGACTGTTTTTTCCTCCAACGAAGCTAGCCAGCAGGCTAACCCAGACTAGCAGTGAAAGCAAAGATGCCCAGCTTCCTCCACCTCTTGTCTGGAGCTTCAGAGGTTTTCTTTCTTGAAACTTAAACACAAATAAATCCTAGTTTGGTAATAGCTGACCTAAAACAACGCCATAGTCGTTTAAACATAGAAAAAATGTTTCTTAGACCTATTAAATCAGCACTAGGCTGTTTTCACCGTCCTGGAATCAGCTAGCTTTGCCTCTGCTGTCTTGTCTTCTATGAAGTCCTGAATGTTGTGGCTGATCCGGGATCAGCCCTCTTCTGTTGTTATGGCGGAACAAAAATATTGTGCGGAACTATATTCAGGCGGTTACTGTTCTTTGCAGGAAGGCGGAGCAAGGAGGGGCATTGGATTCTAGAGAGAGCAGTAACCGAAAGGTTGTGTTTGTAAACAAAAAATAAGAAATAACAGAAAAACAACAATGCCAGCAGGTAAACAGCTTAGAAGGAGGAAAGAAGAGTCTTCAGATGAAGAGGAGGCAAACGAAGTAACATCAGAAGTCAGGTGGGTTCGTCATATTTTAACAGTGAAAGCAGTGTTTTTACCGTTTAGTGCTACATAACATTACGTTATTTGATTACATAACGTTATTTAAATTTCGTATCGAATAAAATGATAAAGAGCGGTTTCCTACGAAGGCCCATCGGTCTCTGCTGAGTTTATTATTCGATATCTTTTATAGAACCAGTGATCAAAACTGCTGCATCCAAACCTAAATACACGATATAGACAAAAGCACTGGGACGCCTGACCATTAACACAAACAGGGACTTTAAAGACACTGCATTCAAATACAAAGACCCTTGCAGCTATAACGGCTTCCACTCTTCTTGAAAGGCTTTTCACAAGATTTTGGAGTTTCTGTGGGACAGATATAAAATCTTAATCTAAGAAATATTTAGAAATTGTAAGCACCCTCGATCAAATGACTGAGCTGTGTTGTGGTAAAAAAAAGATGCCTAAAAAAAGCATATTTTCATAATGTAAATCCTAAATATGCCCCCAAATAAGCTCCAAAACACTTCAATTTCGTTTTAAACTCAGTTTAATACATTACCCTTAACGAAAATATAAAGGTAAGCCGGTGTTCGTACTGTACAGTTTACACGGAACTCCTGCAGTGCTAGAATAAATACCGATATATAGACTGTACTGTAATTAATGTACGGGCGTTTTCTTTGGTATGTTCTGTCGTTTTCTTTGGTATAACCAGGTAAATACAGTAATACATTTTTATTACTAAAAATTACACTAAAGTAAAATTTAGGGGTAATCACAAATAATTTTTACAATTCAATAATTTACTGTTCGCCGGGCGGCGCATCTTATTCAGGGGCTTCAGCAGGAGTGGTATTGTAGAGACCCCCCGGTTAAAGCAGACATTGGACAGCGACTGAGCTCAGCAGCCTCTTTTAATTTAATTTAGAGTAATAAAAATACAGGGCTTTAAGAAGAACAAAACGAAAAACAAGAAACACTTGAGACGCTCCACAGGGGAAATTCTGGTCTGCAGCTGCCACAGACGCAATCAGCAGCAAGGAGAAATAAATAACGTCCTCGGATTGGCTACTTTCAAACCTCCTGCCTCTGAGTACAGTGCTTTTTCACCATCCAAAGACGCGCTTTCTTTGTTTTTCTTTCGACAGTACAAAAACATTTATACAGTTATATTTTATATGGAAATGTAGCTGAATTTATTTAAATATTTCTGTTACAGAATTATATTTTTCTTGATACTTTAGAACTAAAATGTGTTTTAAAAAATGAAAAAAGCAAAAAAGGCGGAGGACATTTGCAGTTTCCGCGTTATTGTGGGGATTTCCGCGTACAGTTATCAGTTTGGTTCTCAGAAAAAATCTGCGTAAGACTGATTCTGCGACTCCTGATCCATGTAAAACTAGGGGATTACTGTACATCTTTACCCCCATTGATATAAATGTTAGAGATCATACACTTATAATATTGCCATTTCAGTGTGTTAAATAGAAACACGGGCACTCGAACATTTTCATTGACTAATCTTGTTCAGTCAATGATACAGTGTAGCACTGGCTATATTTATTATTTTAGGATATTTATTGTGCGGTATGCAATGATCGATCACTACCAGTAGATGCACTTAGCTTTGTATCCAGTTTCTCACCCTGAGGGTGAACATACCAAACTTATATCCTGCAGGTAAAGGATCCCAAAATGTCGTTTTTGATGGGACCACAGCTAATGAGTCTGGAGTTCTACTAGGGGGTCTAATTTTTTGTGGATTTTTTTAAAAGAAAAGTTTATGTTTACAGGTTGCGAATCTATTAATGTTCAGTACATAACTGCCTATTGTGTGTTGATAGGCTTCATTCTGAATCTGCTACTGAAAATTAAGTATGTAAATTTAATGTTTATCTTCTAATGACATTCACAGAGCTAAACTGAATGAAGTGAAAGAGCTTCAGAATTTGCGGAGGAGACAGCATGGTGTGAGGTGAGTATAAATTAGAATAACCTTCATCATCACATGCAGTTGCTTGTGGTTATTGGTGGTGAAGTCATGGTTGTAATGTGTAAAATTGCGAGCAGGTGAGTTTCTTGTCCTTGCTTCATCTTTCTTCCCAGCTTGTCATCATTGCTTGTTGGAGAGAAGCTGCCACTGGAAGCAGAGATTGAGGTAAGCTTACTTTGGGTTTTGTATATCGTGGTGCTATAGTGTGTGTAGTTGTAAAAACCAGCTACTGGGGAGGCATTTCTGCGTCCAGGATCCGGTATAAAACTTTTGCCAAAACAATATGCGGACAGCAATACAGATTTACATACCAGATCAGTTGAGGCTTGGCGTTGCCCCCAGTGCTGTTAGCCGGCTAGGTGTGAGTGGAAATTGGGCTACTGTTGGCCGAAAGAGAAGAAGAGGGGGAAAGGGTAAGACGAGGTTTATGGATGTGGTGAGAGAGGACACGCAGGTGGTTGATGTGAACGAGGAAGATGCAGAGGGCAGAAAGAGATGGAAACAGACAGTCTGCTGTGGCAACCCATAACAGGAGCAGCTGAAAGAATAAAAAGTGTTTTTAGCTGTGAAGGTAGCAGTTTTTTTGTTTGCTCGGTAGAGTAGCCCGAGGCTGTTCTCGAAAACATTGACTAAAGAATTAGTCAAAGCAGCTACCAGTTATGTTAATTTAATTGTAAGGTCCAACAACTCTTTTTAGGATCCTTTTATTCTAAAATAAAAATGTTAAAGCTCAAAAGTGTGAGGTGTAAGCAACAGTGAAGCAGTCTAGGTGCTGAACCAACAGAGCAGAATTAAATTAAGAGTCAGTGAAAGAATCTGGAAAACAAAAATGTTTCTTTCCGTGCAAATACTCTTGCACAGAGGTAAAGTATAATTATTTTTAAAAAGCACAAAAATATATTTTTACTGAAGTACAGAAGTAAAATCTAATTGGTTACTACTTACCTTTGTGTTTGACGAACATGTTAACATCAAGGTGAATTAATTTGTGTTTTGCCTGACTTCAGGATGATCCATTCAAGCTCAAGACAGGAGGGGTTGTGGACATGAAAAAGGTGAAAGACAGAAACAGAGATAGGTAAGTCAAATAGATCAAAACAACAATAAAGGGCTGTGTTTGGTCCCAAGGTTTTATTGCAGTGGAAAAGGTGGCACAGATATGAACAAGACGTCTTTTTTCCCCATTTCAGGACAGAGGATGAAAACGACCTGAACCTGGGAACCTCTTTCTCTGCAGAGACCAACAGAAGAGATGAAGATGCAGACATGTATGTACACATCACATCTCGTGCTCTTTCTTTTGTTTTTTATTGTCTTCATCATTCACTCATTTTCCTGCCCTTCAGGATGAAATACATTGAAACAGAACTGAAGAAAAAGAAGGGACTTGTGGAGGCCGAGGAGCAGAAGGTGAAACCAAAGAATGCAGAGGACCTCCTGTATGAGCTGCCAGAGAACATCCGCGTTAATTCCGCCGAAAAGACAGAAGAGATGTTGTCCAATCAGATGCTTAGTGGCATCCCAGAGGTGGACCTGGGAATTGAGTAAGTGCAGATAGACATTTACTTGTTTTTGATAACGATTCTTTAGGAAGCGTTTCAGCACCGTGAATTCTCGCGGCCCACCATTAGATTGTGCTGGTATGATTTTGGAATTATTTTTAAAAGATAAGTGTTTTTAAATTTGAAAATAATTAGCCCACAAAATGTATGTTTGAGGATGATTGCATTCTTTGAATATAATCATATAACATTCCAAAATCAGTGGGGTTCAATACAATGGGGTTCACCACCTTTGGATCAATACATCACAATACACAGAAGCATCGTTACATCCGTACTCCTTCCTGTAATCTTTTCCAAGTATCCAAAACATCCTGTCTTAGCTTTTATATCTGCAATTGTTCTAGAGATATTCAGTTCTTCTCTTCGGTTTGATTCCCATGTTTCAGTGCAAAGATAAAGAACATCATAAGCACAGAAGAGGCCAAAGCGAAGCTGATTGCAGAGCAGAGAAATAAGAAGAAAGATAGTGGTACCTCTTTTGTTCCCACCAACATTGCAGTGAACTACGTCCAGCATAACCGCTGTGAGTTTACAAAAACACTGGACAAGAAACTGTACCCCTTTTTTTTAAGCTCTTACTTCCATCGAGTCTTGCGTTTTTGTGATGCAAACTCTTGCCTACATAATGCAAAATGTTTATTACGGTTGACATCAAAAGGCTCAAAATGCATTTGAGTACAAATTTGTTTTATGCTATGTATTTCTTTTCTTTCAGTCTACCATGAAGATGCAAATGCGCCCCAGAGACGTCACCGAGAGGAGCCCAAAGCCAGACCACTGCGTGTTGGAGACACGGAGAATCCTGCGCCAGAGAGTGGGGGCAAAACACTTTACCACCAAATGGATTTCTTAAGTCGCATCAGTTAAAATGAGAACTCATTTAAGAGCTGTATACTGAGATTGAAAAATACATGTAGAATTAATAAGCTATGTTTTTCTCAGTTTCTGATCTTTTATTATGCACTTGCATATTTAAAAAAAAAAAAAGCCAATTGACAGCTCCTGATGTTGCTGTAATGTTTTCTTCCTAGAATCACCACCAAACTACCGCAAGAGACCAAACAACGAGAAGGCCACAGATGACTACCATTATGAAAAATTCAAGAAGATGAACCGAAGATACTAATTCCACATGGCAATTGCTGAAGTCTCCAGTGCTGCATTTTAGTAGCTGCTGGGTCTACGTACTGTAATTAATCCTGGGAAACAGTCTGCGCCCTGTGTTTAAAAGAAAAAAAAGTTATAGTGACAGGTTTTATTTTTTTGTAAATATCAAATATCAAGTTAACAGTTTGCTGTAGTTCCTAATGCACCAAAAACATCTGGACTTTCCCTTTATGTTAAAGGTGCATTATTTAAAAGCCAGATAAAAATGTTTTGCATATTAATGTGACACCACCAATGTTTATACTTGCTTAATACTACATACTTCACTTTTTAAAATGTTAGTATTAAGTTCCTTTCATCTGACTTGGTTTTCTCTGCAGTGGTAGGTAATATTTTTCTCCCAACATTGTACTTTATGGTTGTGAACTGGCTTTTTACAATAAATTCTCACTTGAGTTTGACATAAGACTTCTAGAGAGAATAGTGAATACTGAGATTATTACTTAGAAAAAACTGCAAGTAACTACAACCAGAAACTTGAAACTCTTGAAAACTCTTTATTTTTAGTGGAAGTAACTACAGAAAAAAAGAAATCTCACACTGCTTATTCAGTTTGCAGAGGAAATGTACATGAACAACCAGATTCTATTAAATGAAACATTTAGGAAAAGATCAGATCTATCAAGTTAAATAAGAAAATTTTTGTAAATGGCTGCCTAACAAACAAAAAAAAAAAATCAGTCATGGATGGTAAACACACACACTAATACTGAGAGGTATGGGAATGAGGAATGTACAGTAGTTGGACATGAACCTAGTTTGTTTCACAGCAGATAATCAAAACATCTAAGTCGAGTTTTTAGATTTGGCTGGTGAAGTTGAAATTCAGTGTTGACTGTAGTCTGTAAGTCTAAGGCTCTAACTCATGAGCTCATTATGGCTTTTTTATGACTGTTCGCTTGTGCTGCTTCCGTGGCCGTTGAGGTGATGTGGCATTGTTTCCTGGGCAATGGGTCGCTCTGAATCCTCCATGCTTCCGGTTGAGGGGTCAGAGGTCATTGCGGGTGACCCCCAACTGTCCCGTCGATGAAACGCCTCGCAAAGCGGCAACTCAACACCGTCCCACTGTCCACAGCTAAAAACGTTACACACATACACACACGTTACAGACATGCACACCTTTCCCTTTTAAAATGGCTTACCATCAATAAAAGTACACTATATAGACAAAAGTATTGGGACACACCTGTTTTTCTGGGTTTGGGCTAGAGCTTAGATCGGGCCCAAAAAATGAAACCCTACCCTACCCGAGCCCGTGCACCTTTTGTCTGAGCCCGGCCCGGCCCGACACATTAACTGTAATTATCGGTCCGAGCCCAATTTAAACCCAACATTTTTTTAATACGTGGGCCGTTATAACACATTCTCAACTGTGGGTCGTAAACTGACACTCCGAATAATGATTAAAAAAACCAAATGCTTGATCACTGCCTGGCCCGAGGATAGTGGCTGGGTTCAGGCAGAGAATCTAAACTCTAGTTTGCGCTAGGCCCCTCATTTCCAGTAAAGGACCATCGTAATGCTTCACCATACCGAAACATTCTGGACAACACCATGCTTCCAACTGACCACTGTTTAGGGAAGAACCTTTTCTATTCCAGCATGACTGTGCCCCAGTGCACAAAGCAAGCTCCATAAAGACACGGTTATATGAGTACTGACCTCAACCCCATCCAACACCTTCGGGATGAACCGGAAAAGAGATTGTAAACCAGGCCTTCTCATCTGACATCAGTGTCTTACCTCAAAAATGCTCTACAGAATGAATGGGCACAAATTCCAAAATCTTGTGAAAAGCCTTCCAAGAAGAGTGGAAGCTGTCATAGCTAAAGGGGGACCAACTCCATATTAAAGTCTTGTGTGTCTGAATGCAGTGTCTATTGGTGTAATGGTCAGGCGTCCCGATACTTTTGTCTATATAGTGTATGTTCTCATAATAGCCTTAAAAATCCGAAAGGCATGTTAGTACAGGGGGAACACAAAACATGAGGTAACCAAGCACAAGCAGAGATAGAAAGTACTGAAAGCAAAATGAGTTAAAGGCTGAAAGCAGTATAATCTAGGGGTGGAAAAAGGGGCAAAACCATAATACCGCAATATTTCATTTTTCTGCCGTATGTTTTATGTATTTAGATTATTACAGTAGACAGGCGATGTACAGATGTTTTTTAATCGAGCAGTCACTGCAAATTCTGTCACAACTAGCCACAATGAAATCTTTCAGCCATCACCAGAACATTCAGTCAAGTAATTTCTCCAAATTTTGCACAGAGATGCTTATTTTTCCAAACAAGTCCATGTGTGGACATGTACAACAAAAAAATGACACCATCACCACACACATTGATAGGAATGCCACTGATATCTCATGCAAACTGTAGCTGATTACACCATTCTAGTATCTCCCAGCAAACATCTGAACATCTGTTTAAAAAGCAGAGTATCATGATATATCACACTGTCATATCGCCCACTCCTAATATAATCTGTAAGTACATGGATTGGAATCAAAAGAATCCTAAAATACAACACTTGCACCGTAACAAAAATCTGTATTACTACTATAGATCAGTTAAATCTTATAACCCTACAGGTCATGTGTCTTGTATTTATGCAGTTATGTATTTATGCAGTTTTTGTAAGAATATGTGGCCTAATATCTGTTGCAGAAATTTTATATATGTTTTAGATATTTTTTGATGTAACTGGTTAGTTGACAGGCAAAAGCTTACAGAAGCGAAAAGCCTGAAGAGCATGTTCAGGTCGAAGCAGAGAGGGGAAAAAAAGTTTCTCAGCGGCGCTCCAAAAAATAAAGGGACACTAAAGTTGCTCTCTTTCCTTTCTGCTTTATTTGTAAAGTTTCACATGACCAATTTGACTGGCAAAAAAGGGAAACATTCTAACATTTCAAGCAGTGATAGATTTTACCCACAACTAACATGTCTCATTAAGCTACCTTGTTTAAATATGTAACGAGACAATGCTTCCAGTTAAAGAAAAAAAGTCATCTCTGCTTACAAAAACAAAAGATAAAACCAAAAACAAATCACGAAACATGGGATATATCAGTGCAACATAAAAAAAATTCATTATATAGTTACATAAAATGTAATTAATATTATTCTAACAGGACAATTACAATCTCTAACAAATTGTAAATGAGAATTATCAACTGAAATGAAAGAACTTAAGGCTCTGATCAACATGCCTTGTCAAACTCTAAGGCTTATAAGATTTTCTGCTGTGTCCCCTAATAATCAGGCAAAGGGGTTATTAAATTGTGCTTTGTGGTGAATATCATTTCAAAAGGTATAAAATTTACATAAATTCCTGTTTTGTGGATAACAACCCTGATCTGTCCAATCCATCAATACAACTAATAAAAACCAAGATGTGTAAAATATAACCAACATTAAACACAATATGGAAATCTTATTACTTGTAAAATATTTCTTCAGTGCCCCCCAGAATTACTGGCACCTTCGCTAAACATAAAAAGCTTATAAAGAATCTACTTTCAGTTATCTTAGGAAAATCGAAAACTTACCTTTTTTTGTGGTAAGTTTAAAAAATTAACAAATTCGCATTTAACAATTATTGTCACCCTGAGAAATTTGAATAAAGGATGCATGCATTGTTAACAAATTTAATTTTTTTTTTAAATGGGTCTAAGTGTTTAGTAAGGTTTCAGCAGTCATCAATGATTCCTGTTTCTCTGGCGTATAAATATGAGGTGGCACTGGGCCAGAATCCCTTAGTCATCCATCACCACGGGAAAGGTTAAAGAGCATTCCTTTGCAATACTGCAGTTAGCTTGCACAAACCAGCAATGTATACAAGAAAATGGCTTCAACTTAACTTGCCCATATGTGAAGTGTAACGTGTCCATTTGTCATAGGTGAACACAGCACAGCACACAGTGTGAACAACATGAAATTCTATTCTGTATTTAACCCATTCACCAAGTGAAGCAGCGGGCAGCTAGGAACACAGCACCCAAGGAGCAGTGTATGGGGACAATACCTTACTCAAGGGAACCTCAGTGGTGCCACTAGCAGTCCTGGGATTCGAACCCATGACCTTCTGATCACAGGGCCAACTCCCTAACCACCAGAATTAAAGCGATTGCTAGCATCTTGGGGTCACCATGTCTCCAAATCCACCAAAAGACCTCCATACCAAGAAACTGTTACGCAAGGAAGAATATCTCTGATATATATTTTCAACACAAGCAAAAGTACTTGGAGTTTGCCAGACACCACTATAACTTTACCTGGGACGGGGTACTGTTGACAATTAAAACAAATATTAAGCTTTTAGCCTTCAAACAGTGGGCTTGGCAAAGAAATATATGGCTATAGAGAAAGGCGCCTGATGGTGGAGGGTCTTTAATGAGGAACTGTTTCTCCTCCATGATCACCACACATGGTATTTTCATCCTTTTTCACTCTTACTACACACGGTTGCCAATAATTCTGAAGGGCACTGTATATTCTTCGTTTATTGAAGCATCTGCATGAAGGAATACTTCAACCTTTTTCAAATGAATCTTTATCAGCCAAATCTTTATCAATAATCTGTTAATTACTGTCAACAGTGATTTTTACAAATTTCCCTATGCTAAGGAAAAAATTAAAACCTGTGTCTGGAAGCTCACTTTAGACAGTCTTTGAGCAGTTAAATTCTGTGAAAATTTGGAAACATTTGATACTTTGACATAACGGTCTTGCCAAAGCCTGTCTTATGAAGTTTAACACTACAGCAACATGACAAAATAAGCTGTTACACTTAATTTTACTTTTCCATGAAGTCTATACATGAATGATCAGGCAGAAGTTGTGAAAACTCCCCCCACATTACATTACCTACATGTAATGAATTGTCACAACACTTCCCCCCCTTTAAAAGTAGTAGTAAAATAGACACTTCGGCTTAATATACAAATATCTTTGACTGAAAATTTTAAGTTTTTCATTAAAATACATAAAAAGTTTACTGATGGATTTCAACAACTGCTCACGAGTGAACTTTGAGCCAAAAGATTTTTTGTTCTTTTCTTACTACAGGGAAATGTATCTATCTGGTTATGATCATACAATATAGATGTAGCAGACAAAGAATGGAGAATTTTTTAAAGACATCTGAATCTCTACAGCAAACTACTATTTTACATTAAGGCACCTGGAACAGCATTTTCTATAGTGTTCAGCTTACTAAATAATGCAATAATTACTCATATTGTATGATCAGAGTAAAATCTTTATTCTTAAAAAACATTTGGGTCAATATTGCACTTGGTAGATATTATACTCCATTACTATTAAAATGCAGTTATTTCCTGCAGTGATACTCATGAGATAAAAATAAGTTTAACCTTACGTCAAGGTCTAGATAAAATATTCCATACCTAAGGCACCAAGACATGTGAATGAAATGTGGGTGTTTGTGTATATTCACACCAAGTAAGTGTGATGGCCACCAATTTGAATCATTTTTGTAGAAATGTTATGGGTAAGTGCTCTTCTTAAAGCACATACGTATGTATCATGCATATGTGGGTGTACGTGTGTTGGATGTTAAGAGACTCGGCTACAGGTCTCTGGGGACACTATTTGTACCTGGAGGAGTAATACTCTTCCTCGAGCTCATACAGGTCTATAGCGATCTCGTCCCTCAGGGAGATGAGCTTCTTGTCGCATTCCTCCTGCAGCGCACGCAGCTGTTGGTTACGCAGACTAATGGCCTCATTTACAGAAGGAAAATCATTCAGAATCAGGAACTGCTTCAAATCAGACACCAGCTTCATGAGAGACTCGCCAGCCCGCACCTAATTGTAGACACACAAACAGTAGACTTGTAAATACACACAGTGCTATAATAGACACCCCAACACAGTGCAATTATAGACACCCCAACACAGTGCAATTACAGACACCCCAAAACTATGCAATTATAGACACCCCAACACAGTGCAATTACAGACACACCCATACACAGTGCAATTATAGACACCTCAACACAGTGCAATTATAGACACCCCAACAAAGTGCAACTATGGACACCCCAACAAAGTGCAACTATGGACACCCCAACACAGTGCAACTATAGACACCCCAACACAGTACAATTATAGACACCCCAACACAGTGCAATTATAGACACCCAAACACAGTGCAATTATAGACACCCAAACACAGTGCAGTTGAAGACACACAAACAGTACGAAAATGCAATAAAAAGATGTTATAACAACATCTAGGGGAAACTAATCAGTTTTAATCAAAGCATTTCAAATTTGCTATTCCAGGAAACTGAGTTGCAAACAGTTTTGCAATAGAAATCCATATAGACACCAATAAAGTTCTTACGATGTTGGCAGCACGGACGTGCATTTCGTAATGGTCCTGCTCTGCTTGTGTTGCCCTAGAAACTTGTGTTTCATCTTCTACCTGTGCAGATGACACATTGTGATACTGTCAATGCAATTCTCAATTTTCTTATACAACACATTACCCCCGGAAAAAAAAAAGAACTCAACAATCGACAAGACATACCTTCGCTGTTTTAACGATTTCTGTGAAGTTGTCCAAGATGGACCTGATGTCATCTTTTAGCCTTTTGTTGTAGTTCTGAAGAAGAGTCTCTTTACTCTGTGGTAGAACCCGCTGGGTGGCCATTTCAATCACACTGCCCACTCACCTCACTGTTAAGGGAACAAAATGTGGACACTCTGTGAAACAAGATGTGGACAATCTGTGAAATATGCAAATTGACCACTGTAACCAATCCACCTCAGCTGCAGTGCTAGTAAACAGAAGAAAATATTGACAAAAATACTGGGACACACCTCTTAATTAATGAATTTAGGTGGCCCCTTACTTTCAGTGAAGGGTAAACTTAATGCTTTAGCAGACCAACACATTTTAGACAACAGCATACTTCCAACTTTGTGGACACAGTTTGGGGATGAACCTTTCCTATTCCAGCATGACTGTGCCCCAGTGCACAAAGCAAGCTCCACAAAGACATGGTTGGATGAGTTCAGTGTGGAAGAACTTGACTGGCCCACATAGAGCCCTGACGTGAACCCCATCCAACACCTTTGGGATAAATGAAGATTGTGAGCCAGGCCTTCTCGACCAACATCAGTGCCTTACCTCACAAATGCACTACAGAATGAATGGGCACAAATCCTTATAGAAACTCTCCAAAATCTTGTGGAAAGCCTTCCACTTTCACTTTCACTTCACTTTCACTTTCCTAGAGAGTAGAAGCTGTTATAGCTGCAAAGGGGAGACCAACTCCATGTTAAAGTCTATGTATTTGAATGCAGTGTCATTCAAGTTCCTGTTGATGTAATAGGTTTGTCTACGTATCGATGTCTGTAATTATACAATCAAATAATATCTGGTTATTTGAATATAATTATTTGAATGTTACGCGACAGTGCTGACAGACTGAACTCTATGTCTATATTTTGACATATAAAAGCAGGTTATGATCTTATTAGTGAATAAGACCAAACTTAGGTTAACGTTACTTCACCAGCTTATATTAACTTCTTGTATCCCTGATATATGAAAAATAAACAAAAGAAATACAGGAAAATATCTCTGTTGGTTAAATGGTCGTCCCAATACTTTTGTCTACATAGTGTATGTGATTGTATTGATAAAAAAAAGTAATATCTAAATATTTGACAAAGAAATGGTATGCTACACGACACTGGTGACAAAGTAATCTAAATAAAGTGTAATATCAATATTTTAACATTATAAACACAGTTTATAATCTTGTTACAGAAATACCAAACATCTTAAAATGTCAGTTAGCACTGAGGCTAACGGTACTTCACCAGTTAGGAGAGCAACCACGAATTATATTCTCTTACTGCATCCGTAATATATGTAAGTAATATATGTAAGTAATATATGTAAGTAAACAAAATAAAATGTATAAAAATGGAAGTGAAATGATATTTACATGCCCGCGCATTTTGCTCCGTGTTGTAAACAAAGATTAGCTTTTTCGCTTCCCGCTACCACCGGTGACGTCACTTCGAGCAGCCTCGGCACCTTATATAGTTACCCACAATCCCCTACGTCTTCCTTTCCGTCTCAACCAACATGGTGAGTGTGGAGCTGAACCTTGTTTTGCACTGGAGCACTTTCTAAAAATCCTCAAACATCTCTCTATTACGGGTGAATAGCAGCCCAGAAATGACACGTATGGAAAGTTAGACTAAACATTTGTCCCTTTGGAGCTGATATTGGAAAGAATTTAATGGATAAAACTTGTAAAAATAAGACCTAAAATTAGCAGTACGTCTGTTGCCCCTCTTGCTGTTCATTTTGCCTGTTTGTACTGAATCGTGTTTTGAGAAACATTCCCTTTCGGATTTGGAGGCTGTTTTGACAGTTTTGCTATGTGTTGAGAAAAATGTAAAATGGACTACAAAATGCCAAAAAAAGTGTAAATAGCAATAATGTTAGCTTAGCAGGCCTCATAGGAGTGAGCTAGCCGGCTAATGAGCTAAGAAGAGGGGCAACGTTAGTTTTCAATGTAAATGGGTGTTACAAAGTAAAAGCAGTCTGAAGTCTTATACTGACATACAAGTGATGCTTCATGGAAGCAGTAAGCTTAATATTAGCTGACAAGCTACAATTGAGTCCTACTCAAAAGACACGAGAGCTTTTGCAGTGATGTGTTGAATTTCTTCAACTGAAATTCTGTGTGGAGCAAATATAACGAGCTTTTTAACCCTGAGCAAGAGCCCCAAGGTTTTTTTTTGTTATGCATGAGCTCCATGTAGTCCTGTAGTTCTTAAAACGTGTTTTTTGCTTTTTGTCAGCCTAAAGGAAAAAAGGCCAAGGGGAAGAAGGTGGCACCTGCCCCTTCAGTGGCCAAGAAGCATGAGGTCAAGAAGGTTGTGAACCCCCTGTTTGAGAAGAGGCCCAAGAACTTTGGCATTGGTGAGTAACAGTTCATTGAGACCATGTGTCTGTGGGGGATCCGTCTTTAAATGCTTCTCAGTTGTCTTCAGGTATTGTGTTCAAAGTGGTGCACATGATGTTAAAGAATATTTGCTATCTTATGAGCAATGCTGACAATCTTCCACCAAGATCGCTGATGCACTCAAATCAGATATTTTGTCTTGATTTCGATGTTGGGGGGGGGAAATTCTCATGACTTCCACCTTGTCTTAACAGGTCAGGACATCCAGCCGAAGCGGGATCTGACCCGTTTTGTGAAATGGCCACGATATGTTCGTCTGCAGCGCCAAAGGTCTATCTTGTACAAACGCCTGAAGGTCCCCCCTGCAATCAACCAGTTCACCCAGGCTCTGGACCGGCAGACTGGTAAGAAGCTGAGACCTGATGTTTTTTGTGGTTGCGGAAGTGAGCTTTGGGTCAGTTAGATCCTGTATTGAATTCTAGCTGTGGATCGCTGTATTGAACTGAAAGTTAAAGCTGTGCATATGATGTGAAAGAATATTTGCTATCTAAAGAATCAGTGTTGACACTTTTCCACCAAGATCACTGATGCACTAAACCTCATGGCACGATCATTAAAATGTCAAAATGCAGGGTGTGTTTCAGCGCTGACGTTTTTTTACATTTACTATAAACCCTTCATTTGACTGTCTATTTTAATACACAATGAAATTGTTACTGAATGTTCTCGTCTATTCACCAGCCACGCAACTGTTCAAACTGGCTCACAAGTACAGGCCTGAGACCAAGCAGGAGAAGAAGCGCAGGCTGCTGGCTCGTGCTGAACAGAAGGCTGCTGGGAAAGGAGATGCCCCCACAAAGAGGCCACCTGTTCTCCGTGCAGGTGAGGCATATGTAAATCTTTTTGTTTCTGTATACATTTATTTATGCAATTAGTGAGAAACCAAGTTGCACCAAAAGAGCCTTGGGGTCTTCTGAACTCAGACTTATAATACCTGTAACAATGTAATTGGAATGACCTGTATACTTTTTTCTTTTTTTTTTAACAAGTGGCATAATTACTCCCTAGGAGACTACAAAATGCAGACGGCTGAATGTGATTTTTATGTCAAGATTTCACAATGAATTTTTTTTAAACATTTGGGTTAGAGCATCAGGCTGTTGCTTTTCTAATTCCTATGGACATGCAGAAGGTAGCACATTAATATGCAGAATTGTCACTACTTGTTTGGCCCACATTGAGCCTGTTGCTTAGTAAGAACATATCCAGAATTTGTTTTTCCTGGAAATAGTGCACCAATTCCTGGAAATCTCATAACTTGCTTTAGTTTGTGCACCTTAAATGTTTTTTCTTTTGTCAGAGATGCAGTGTCCTCTTTACATCTTTATCTTGACATTCTGATTTTACTTTCAGGTGTGAACTCAGTGACCTCACTGGTGGAGAGTAAGAAGGCCCAGCTGGTTGTGATTGCCCACGATGTGGACCCAATTGAGGTAAGTGCAAAAGTTGAGTTAAGGGCTGAGCATCATCTGTATTATGAAGGTAGGCTGCCAGCTTAGCTATTAAATTATGGTGTGGTTGTGTGCAATGATGTCTTGAATTTCTTCACCTGAATTCTCTGTGAAGATCAAAACAACGAGCTTTTTAACCCTGAGCAACAACCATGATATAATGAAGATAGGAACTTTGTCTGGTCAAAATGACAGTTGATTTAAACGTTTCTTTGGGTTGGTATCCACCATAACAGCATCTTTCATTTGTGTAGCTTGTGGTGTTCCTTCCTGCTCTGTGCCGCAAGATGGGTGTCCCATACTGTATCATCAAGGGCAAAGCAAGACTGGGCAGACTGGTGCACAGGAAGACCTGCACCACTGTCTGCTTCACACAGACCAACCCGTGAGTGTCTAACAAAAGCTTTTCTTTGTACAGATATATATGCACACAACCTCAGCTGTGATGTCTGAATTTCTTCACCTGAACAACCATGTGGTTTAAAATGAGCTTTTTAACCCTGAGCCAAGAGGTTTT
The DNA here is from genome assembly GCA_037577275.1 of Bryconaethiops microstoma. Classification (NCBI taxonomy): domain Eukaryota; kingdom Metazoa; phylum Chordata; class Actinopteri; order Characiformes; family Alestidae; genus Bryconaethiops; species Bryconaethiops microstoma. Next base: position 11,247,958 of record JBBJLS010000082.1, read on the forward strand.
CAGCTGCATTTGATGCATTTTCAGTAAAGAGGGAATCATTTAACATGGGTTTATCTACCTTCTAGTGAGGACAGAGCTGCTCTCTCCAAGCTTGTGGAGGCCATCAAGACCAACTACAACGACAGATATGAGGAGGTAAGCTGCTGTTCTGTTTATTGCTGTGATACTGGTGGACTACTCTAATTAAAGTTAGAACTAAAAATGTACTTTGAATAGGTTCTTAATTTGTAATGGTTCAACCTGAGATTGTAACCGACTGTTCTTGTTCCTCCAGATCCGTCGTCACTGGGGTGGTAACATCATGGGTCCTAAGTCTACGGCTCGCATTGCTAAACTTGAGAAGGCAAAGGCCAAGGAGCTGGCCACCAAGCTGGGCTAAACTCCTGTACATCTGTTTATAAATAAAACATCAGGAAAATATAAATGTCTTGCTGCTTTATTGAATGAACTGAGATTGCCATTCCAGTCCCATTGTAGTGGGCATTAAAGGAAAGCCTCATGTACACCCCCCCCCCCTTTACCTCTGTAAAGACCTTGAGTACATCTAAGGGTGTTTTCACACTTGGTCTGTTTCAGCCCTTAATGCGAACTTGGAATGATTATTCAGCATTTTTAGCATATTCGTGAACACGCCTTCACTAAGTCTGCGGCACAGTTTGGTGAACTTGCGTGTTATGAACACAAAGCGCTCCGGGTTTGCTTTGACAATTTTCACCCTTGTGCTGTGTCATAGGTAGATCATGTGGTACAGCCCTGGGAAACCATGACGATGCAGGAAACGCAACAAAGAAATGAATACGAATAAATTAAAAAAACAAACAATAAATAAAGAGACCTAGAGATTCTTGTCAAGATCAACTTTCTCTACCAAGTTGCACAGCCTCAAAGCATTTTTGCTCTCAATCAGTTGAACCATAGTAGCATAGATATATCTGGAAAATGAAGCTTTTAGCCAACTACTGCTTGTAGACTACAGTACTAAAACAACCTAAATAGGCCTGCATTACAGATTGTTCTAGATTGTCAAATTTATTCCATGGATGTGCAACAGAGGGATGGGTGTTTTAAAACTACACAGTAGTTTAGGAACTATATATTTATTTGCATAAACATATTTACATGTGAAAGCTGCTCAGGACTAAACCTCAGTACTCGGTAATAACCTTGGTAGCTGACCAGGTTTCTCCATGAAAAGGCACATTACTGTTCTACAGGAGTGTCCAATCTTATCTGCAAAAAGCTGATGTGAAACTTAACAGGGAAACAAAGGGGGGGAAATCAGGTGTGCCTCTGCCTGGAATAAAAACTAAAAGCCATACTGGCTCTGCTGAAAACAAGACACCAGGTCGAGATCATGGCCTTATTCAATTGGTTGTAGCTAAATTTTATAAACCAATCCGTTTTTTTTCAAACAGCAATGCGCTTGATGAACTTGGCATACCACATATATGAAGTAGCTGCACAGAGTCCATACCTAGAGTGAAGAGAAAAAGAAAGAATATAAGAATTCCAATACACCCACACACAGTGTCCGGCTAAAGTACAACTTGAAAAGTCACTGGATTTGTAAGTACTACACAATTATGTCAGCCAGAATTTTTACTGCAAACCAGTAGGGTATTTTCAAAGTTAATATACATTATTAGATGGCTGATCTAAAAATAAAGTGAAATTTGGGCTTGAATAGGTACCAACCTGTTACTGCAGCAAAAAGGTACACTATATGGACGAAAGTATTGGGACACTTTTTCAGGCTTTGGGCTAGGCCCCTTGCTTGCAGTGAGGGTCGATTTAATGCTTTAGCATACCAAGACATTTTAGACAACACCATTTTCCAACTTTGTGGTCGCAGTTTGGAAGATAACCTTTTCTATTCCATTATGACCAAACAAGGTCAATGAAGACCTGGTTCGATGAATTTGGTGTGGGAGAACTTGACTGGGCCTTGAACTTAATCCCATCCAACACCTTTGGGATAAATGGGAACATAAACTGCGAGCCAGGCCTTCTCATCCAACATCAGTGTCTGAACTCATAAATGCTCTACAGAATGAATGGGCACAAATGGCCACAGAAACACAATATTGTGGAAAGCCTTCCAACAAGAGTGGAAGCTGTTATATCTACAAAGGGGCACCAACTCCATATTGAAGTCTATGTATTTGAATGCAATGTCTTTAAAGTCCCTGTTGGTGTAATAGTCAGGTATCCCAATACTTCTGTCCATATTGTGTAGTAGTAGCTGCAATGACAGCTGGTGGGGCCGGTTTTTATCAGCTTTCTATCAGTTTTGCTTCAGGTTGTTTGGACAACAAGTTTTCAAAAAGAATCTCAGATTCTTAAGTGGACTAAAATCTGAACTTTAAATTGCCCACTTTAGAACATTCACCTGTTTATTTTACAACCACTCCTGTGCTGCTTTGGCCAATGAGGACAATATCTCTCAAGTTCCACAACACAAGGGTTGAAAACTTATGCAGTCAGCATTTTTTAGAATGTACATGAATCATAAAACCACACTTTAATTCATTTAAGGGGTAATTCTGATTACTTTTAGAAGGGTGGAATACTTTGCTAGGCATTGTACACGGACGTGTATGATTTAGGGGTGTGCAGTATGACCATATATCACTGAACTATTGAATCCAAAGCAACGACAGACGTTAGCTCACCATGTAATGACGTACTGCATGTGTTCATTCCGCAGGGTTACTCTAGTCTGGCCTCCTATTGGTCCTCCTGGTACTGTGCTATCTGCATGGAAAGTTGGGATATTTACCACTTACTTCTTTACCAACATCAAAACACGTTCAGTTCTGTAATATGACAACATATATGTGCATCTTAGGGGTTACTTGACTATTACTCGGCAACCTACGGTTATTTTTTGCATAGTAAACAATTGGTTATACAAAAAATCCCCCAAAATACATTGAAATGCTGATGTATACAAGTACAGGTGATCCTCGAGTTACGCCACACATCCGTTCCTACAACTGTGATGTAACCCGAACACCCTAGCCTGAGTCACCGTCTGCTGAACTAAGCAGTGTTCTAATTCAGCAACATGTTCTTACTGTTTGGAATGACTATTTTAACTAGATGCATTTCCACAAGAAAATGCAAAGTGTGATTGCGTGTTTGCTATAAAACATATAAGACATTGAGTTCTATGGCAAACACACAATCACTTTGAGTTTATGGGCAAAAAGCTCTCCCACCAGAGATTCCAGAGTCCAGCCCCCTTATCCAAGACATCACAGACTCCTTCTTTGACAAACATTTTGAAGGTGACTTGACCATTTTCCCTCTTTCCCCATAGATTAGAGAGCCAACTCAACCACATAAATCATATTTTTAAATGACCAATACCTGGCCCCTCATCAACCGATCACAAAGTTATATACATGGCTATTAATGGATGTTTTGATGTCGGAAACATTTGAATATTTCAAAAACTTGGAGAAGAAGAATTCTATACTACTATTCAGAAAAATACTAATAAAAATAAAACTTAAGAACAATAGAGTGATTGCTGATGCAACCACACTAACAAGAAAGCAGCAATTACCTAGCACAGCATCAATGAAGATTTCCTCAGCACCAGTCGCCTTCGCCATGGCCTCCAAGTCCCGGTAGTGCCACCGGTTTGCCTCCACATTGTTCTGAGGGACAAATGGTTTCCGCTGCTCCGTTAAACGCACCACACCCACCAGGTCCACTTCCTCTGTTACCTTGTAGAAGAAACATGCAGTGATTACATTTGGCTAAACAGACAACTCCAGTTTACACCATTTCAAGCACAATAAATGATAAATGAGATTTAGGGCTATGAAAGCTTTAACAACTGAATTCATATTAGTAATGCTTTCATTGTTAAAGAACCTCTCAAATCATGATCATGAACTATCATGATCAATCATGTTACAATATGCTTTTCTGAGCATGTCATGGATGTAGTCAGAACAGTTGACAATAGCATTTAAACAGTATTAAATGTAGCACAATGTTTTTTTCTCTATTCCAACTATGAAAACCTAAGAAAAAAAAACAAATGAGAAAATGTCTTGGATAGTACTGTTCTATTATATTTCTGACATCGCACTCATCATTGACAGAATTAAATATTAAAATATCTCATTCTACTTCAGTAAACTACTGCTTTAAGGTTTTTTGCAAAAAAAGGAAGAATAATTTACCTGACCCCTCAGCCGGGTTTCTGGTTTAATTTTATTTTTGGGGACGTAACCTCTGTTCACCAAGATTGTGATCCTACAAAGTGGGAAGTATAAATGAAATTTTATTTCCTTGTTTCTTTACCTTTATGACTAAAAGACCTGTTTTGAAATGCACTTAAATATCCAGTGGGCAGTTGCTAAATTCTGTGAACAAACATTTGATACATGTAAGCATATAGAACCAGTTTGGAACATGGGTTCTGCAAAAAAAGATTTTTTTACAACCACTTATGAACAGAATTCAGCATCTGCTGTATTGTTTCTATTCTGAGTGAATTTTGAGTTAAGTACAGAAAAAAAAAAAAATCAAGTCAGATAGAAAAAAACTGCAGAATATGAAAGAAATAGATGCATTGCTGTGAGAAAATGCGAAGTGTGATTGCGTGGTTGTTATAAAACCAGTGTTTGGAGACACCCAAATTTGGTATTATGTACAAAAAAGGTGTGTGTTACAAAAAAGAAAAATGATTGCACCATGGATTCAAAGTGGTGATTCTCTGGTTCTGAGGCCGGCACTTTTGCGTAAACTCACCGTCTCTTACCAAATCATTTATGGTTAAGGACAGCTGAACATGTAGTTGCATTTACGGGCTAATTATTTTTAATTAAACCACAACATTGACATGTCTTTCTGTTTATAACCGACCTGAGATTTAGTGTCTTGAAGTCTGTTCATGACTTCTGCTGTGTGTTCTTCATGTTTGTTTCTTTGGGTTTTTTTGCACTTTTTTCGTTTCCATGCACTCAGACTCTCTCTCCACAACAATCTGAAGGGGACTCGACCGTCCTCTCTCTCTCTCTCCACATATACTACAGAGCCGACTCGACCACGAAAATAGTTAAAAAAAAAAAAAAAGATCAATACTCGGCCCCTGAACAACCAATCAAAAACGTATATACACGCGACCACAGGGGATAATAACAGACATTTTGACATTGGAACCATGCCCATATTTCAAAAACTGTTGAAGAAGACACCAAATTCAGTTATGAAAAGAATAATAACACTAATAATGATAAAAATAAAACTTAAGAGGAACAGTAATGTGATCGCGTCAAGTCATGCGTCAAGACTTTTCTCAGTCTTGGACCCCCAGTGGTGGAACGAACTCTCTCTTCTGATCAGATCAGCGGAGGCTTCAAGCGTCATCTGAAGACCCACCTCTTCAAGGAGCACCTTGGTGACTAACTAAGATTCTTGTTATTGCTTATTTTCTTCTTTCCTATATTTCCTAAATATTTTTAGGAAATATTCCTGTATTTCCTAAAAAAAACACCCAAACTTCAGGCACTTACACTTTTATTCCATGCATTAATTACTTGTGCTTTGACCTCTGACTTCTCTTTGACAGGAGTTGTTAAGGTGTGTAACTTAGCTGGCAGTAACTTGGTTGAATAGGGGATGTTGATTAAAGTTTAGCTTTACAGGTTGAAGAACAGATGTGGACTAGTACGTCGCTCTGGATGAGAGCGTCTGCTAGAAGCCGCAAAGGTAAATCTAAATAAGAATTTGTAAGCAGGAGAGGCTGAAAAGACACTACAGGTGTAAAATGCTTCTGTGTTTGTTTTGTACACACCCCAGATCTGTGCAGTAGAAAGGTGTGATGACATTGGCACCACTCTCTCCGCTGGAGGACAGCCTTCCTGCCTCGCGGGCCTCCCTCTCAGGATCCACTGGAGAACGGGGCAGGATGTAGAGCTCCTGAGAGTGATCAAACCGTCCCCGTACCTTCACACGCCGATACTCCAAATCCTTCAGCTCCACAGGACTGTCACATGAGCACACACAAACACAAATTATCAATACAATCAGGTTCAGAATACAGGATGGTGGTTTTATTCATTTAAACCATAGTGTATTGGATGTGTGTGTTTGTTTGTCTGCGTGTGTGGTCATCTGCAAAATCACTGCTGTCTGACTCCACAACAAAGACTTTGCAGATGACCACACACACACATCCAATACACCATGGCAGTTTCTCTTATGTGCAATATTACTTGAGTGCAATTCTTTTGATGGAATACGTACATTTTTTTGGGTGGAACTATTACTACTGGGCAAAATGTGCAATGTAAAATGTGCAATTATTCTGGTGCATTTCTACGATGTGTGTATCTACAGTGTTCTTATATTTACTTTATATATATATATATATATATATATACACACACACATTCAT
>JBBJLS010000082.1:11256856-11269200 GCA_037577275.1 Bryconaethiops microstoma
TGTGAGAGTGTGTGAGAGTGTGTGAGAGAGTGTGTTGGTTGTGTGTGTGTGTGTGTGTGTATATGTATGTAATAAACAAAATTATTCATATCCCTGGCAAATTTTGACTTAGTTACTTTTATTCAACAAGCAAGTTTCTTCTTGATTGGAAAAGACACAGGCGTTTCCCAGAAGATTATAAGACGGTTTGTATGTGTATATAAATAATGTACCTATGTATGTATGTATATAACTGTATATATTTTTTTGGTTTTACTTCAGGGTCCTCCCAAAGATCCATCTTCAGAGGAAGTGCAGAAAAGACGAGCGAAGCGGAAGCAGGAGAGAGAGCGCAAAAAGAGGAAAAGAAAAGAGTTCCGTATGAAGAAGTTGGCGCAGAGTGCCTCCGCTGAGACAGAGGAAGAAAGCAAAACGGCGGAACCCCCCCAGCAATTGGACAATTCCCCCGCAGCCACACCTGCCAAAAAGGACACAAGCTCTATAGTCTTCAACAGGGTGGAGGTTGGGGAGGAGTATGTGGACAAAGGGACCAAGCTGAAGGAGAAGAAGAAAAGGAAGGTGAAAGGAGCCCTCACCCCTCTTACAGGCAGGAACTACAAACAGCTTTTGTCTCGAGTGGAGGCCAGGAAGACTCGTCTTGAGGAACTGAGGGAGAAGGATGAAACCAAAGCCAAGAAGGAGGAAGAGAAGATGAGGTGGACTAACGTTCTCTACAAAGCCGAGGGCATGAAGATCAAAGACAATGAGCAGCTTCTGCGTGCGTCCTTGAAAAGGAAGGAGAAGAGGAAAGCACAGAGGAAGAAGCAGTGGGTGGAGAGGAGCCAGCAGGTGGTGGAAAAGATGCAGCAGAGACAGGACAAGAGGCGCAGGAACATCCAGAGACGCAAGGACGGCAAGATGGAGAAGCGTAAACAGAGGGCCAAGAAGAAGGGCAGAGTGCTGCCTGAGGATCTAAAGAGGGCCGCTGTATAGAGACAAGGGAGAAATAGAGAGGAGGTTAGAGGACGAGTGAGTTAAAGTGCAAAAGAAAAAAAGAAAATTAACCATAAGAACATGGATGGGGAAAGATGACTTGGGCTTAACAGTCCATGAATGAGCAGTTCATGAACGGTGTGTGTTTTATTTACCCTAGGTATCAAAAAAAAAGCCCAATTTGTATGTACACAGGCATGAAGAAAAAAATGAGACCACATAATTTTTATTTCTTTTGTTATAATTGTTATTTCTTTTGTAATTTGTGGGAGTTTGTCTCTGTAAAATGTGCATGCCATTATTGTGCATGTCACTATTGACCACACTTCAAAATTCCAACAAATAATACATATAAATAATTTATTATACCGTGGAAATGTTAAACTACACAACACTCTTACATTATTTTACAGCTGCAACAATTAAATAGTGATAAGAGAATAGTGTGTGCATGTGTGGCTCTGTTTCACCCATCAGAAACTGAATCAGGAGTGAAGCTGCTAGAATGCAGCACATAGAAAAGCTGCTGTACAAACACTACTGGACTCACAACACATATGGAGGCGCTTCTTATTTTTTACACAGCTCACACTGCAATAATTCATAAAAGAACAGCAACCTGTGCATTTTACACACACACTGCTGCATATTGTACAAACAGTGAGCAGAAAAAGGGAAAAGTGGTCTCATTTTTTTCCATGGCTGTATGTGTGAGTGAATTTTTGCTTAACCAGTCATAAATGCTTAATCAAACTGAGCAACAAGCTCTAAAGAGAGATGTGTCAGGACACAAGTAAGAAAAATTAGCAGCAAGGCTAGGACTTAAATGGCTCCCTACTGTCTACGTAGTGCATTAGGACAAGGCTGCAGCACTCAATAGTGTGTAATATATCCAACAAAGAGCCACTGGCGATTCAGCCATGAATGCAGAATTCCGTAATGGACAAATTCTGCACTAGTGGTATAGTTTACATAGCACACTATAGAGGAAATAGAGAGTCATTTCAGATTTAAAGTGTAAAATGAACAGTTTAGTTGATTACGAGAGGGAGATTCTTGAGGTTGTGGTCTTGGTGCCTGTGCCACTCTAAATTTATATTATACATATTTGTATATACATGCACAACCATACTGATAATAAAAGGACAAGCAGTGGATGTTCATACGGGGCTTTTTGATCTGTAGGGTAACTAAAACCTGTGGGTAATAAATCATTCAGGGTGATTTGGTGTGAAATATAGAGAATACTGCATTGTAGAGAAACGTACTGACTTCTTTACAATAGGAGGCATAGGAACCAGGAGTCACGATGGCTGTGATGCGTTTTATTTATTTTATTTGCTTAAATTTTATTTGCTGTCTAAAAGAAGTGAACCGGTAAAATGCTGGTAAAGCAACATCATCACTGTCATTTTGTGTCATAATGTCCCATGATTTAGCTTTCAGAGGCATTGAACAGCTTGGATGTCTTGCTGCCATCACCTCTGAGGTAACCTAGAATAGTGCATTTCTCATCAAACCACTTGAAAAACTGACATCTTAACATTCAACCTATGTCATGGAACCTGATTATCTGTTTGTTAAGGCACTGGACTCATCAGCTCATCAGTTGGAGTTATAATGGTTGTGGTGGACATGGAGAAGTTAAAACAAAACTACAGTTCATTGGGATGGTAGAACCAGGATTGGGCAACACGTTTGAAACCAGAATTTTTGCAGTGAGCAAATTAATCAAATCCCCCTCCTGGAATATTTTCAAATTGGGCTCAAACGTAGCTGGCTAAGCTCAGAATGTTTAATTGAACATTTGTATATTAAACATGTCTTGGTTAATACTACCTTTCAGATGGACGGCCTGTGAGTTCAGAGAAACACTTTTGTGTTGCGTCTTTTCTGTATCTTTGTAGTGCAGAGCTCATTTATTAAAAAGAACTTGTTTACTTTTCAGATGTTTTGTTTTCAGACTGAATGGGAATGGTCAGTTTTGAAAAATCTTCATGCTCTGGTATACTCTCTTATTAAGGCCTAAGCTTGCACAAATGGTAAAAACTACACTTTAAACTTGTTCTTGTTGTAGCATCTATGATTTTAACAATTGTTCCAGAAATGTAGTTTTTATAAATCCTTTGCTATCCAAGCCTAGTCTTCACTTAATCTTATTCACTGAGAGGAGGCAGTAGTGAACAGTTTAGTGCTCTAGCACCTTTCTATCATTGCAAGCTATAACAGCAGTTTGTGCTACAGTAGCTCTTCTGTGGGATTGGACCAGACTAGCCTCCACTTTGCACACGCATCTGTGAACCTTGGGCAGCCATAAGTCTTAAGCCGGTTCCCCGGTTGCCTTATGTAAAGTGTCCATCTGGAAAGGATCTCGCTCAAGGGGACTTCAGTGGTGCCACTGGCAGCCCTGGGATTCAAAAAAACAACCTTCTAATCGAAAGGGCAACTGCCTAACCACCAGACCACCAACTGCACAGTTGGTAGGTACCAGGAGCTGCATACTATCACCCACAAGACCTGCTGTTTTGGAGACGCTGTGACCCAGTCATCTTGTCACAATTTAAGTAAAAGCTACTCATGATTCTTACACTTGTAATTCTTTTCCTGCTTCCAACACATCAACTTCAAGGCCTGACTTTTCTCCTGCTGCCCAACATATCTCAGCCCTATAGAGGTGTCACTGTCATGCGATAATCAACCTTATTCACCCATCAGTGTTCTTTTTATCAGTGAACTCAAGTGTACTTTTTGGAGATATGAGTTATGAGTACATCTGGAAACAGCCCTTTTTCCATTGCATGAGAGCTGAAAGAATATATTTTGTCATGTTTGATGCTGACAGTCAACAAAATGATTAACTGTTAGTAAAAGACGGAAGTGAAGTTATTAGTGTTTTACTCCCAACTCTCTCAAATGAAAAGTTCAACTGTAGGTTAATTTCTATAGGTAGATTGCTTGGAATAATATCGTATTGCACTTCAAGTAATTTGTAATCTGAAAAACACTATATGAACAAAAGTATTGGGATGCCTGACCATTACACCAATAGGGACTTTAATATAATCCATCCATCCATCTTCTACCCTTTTGTCCTGCACTTGGGGTCGTTGGGGGGCTGGAGCCTATCCCAGCTGCAATGGGCAAAGGCGGGGTACACCTTGGACAGTCACCAGCACGTCGCAGGGCCACATACAGAGACAGACAACTATTCACACTCTCAGTCATACCTACTTAGTGTGCTCAATTGACCCATACCAAAGCACGCATGTTTTTGGTGGCGGGAAGAAACTTTAATATCATTGTATTCAAATACTGAGACTTTAATAAGGAGTTGGTCCCCCTTTGCAGCTATAACAGCTTCCACTCTTCTAGGAAGGCTTTCCACAAGATTGTGGAGTTTCTGTGTGCCCATTTATTCTGTAGAGCATTTATGAGTTCAGACACTGATGTTGGATGAGAAGGCCTGGCTCACAATCTCCATTCCAGTTCATCCCAAAGGTGTTGGATGGAGTTGCGGTCACGACTCTGTGTGGGACAGTCAAATTCTTCCACACCGAACTCATCCAGCCACATCTTTAGGGAGCTTACTTTGTGCATTGGGGCACAGTCATGCTGGAATAGAAAAGGATGAGTTGGAAGCATGGTGTTTTCCTGATATGCTGAAGCATTCAGATTATCCTTCGCTGGAAGTAAGGGGCCTAACCCAAACCGTGAAAAGCTGGTGTGTCCCAGTATTTGTGTGCATATAGTGTATATTGCTATATTATGCAAATACCTTGATTTCTACATAGTTCTTGTTCTGAACTACACTTATTAAGTTTGGCTTAGCTTAATACATTTCTCAAATAGAAGTTTCTTTTTTCAATTTCATGGGATTCGTGGTGCAGTGGTTAAACCAAGTGAGATCAGGTTAAGCCTTTTCCCCTTGAGAAGCCTAAGAGAGCATGGACACATTTGTAATCAATAAAAGGATTCAATGAACTCCTTTTACAAAATTACTGTCACTTCACTAGCTAGGGTGGAGGACTTTGACTTACACAAATGGCAGCAGTTGTAAGTAAAAAAAAAAAAACAAAAACCTTCGTGCATTTTGCATGAAACTCCTATCAGACGTTTTGCTTATTATAAGAACATCCAAAGGCAGTACTGCATTGCAAAACTGCACTGAATGGAGACTAAGAGGGAAATGGTAAGTAACATTAAATACAACATGTGTCCAGAAGTTTGTGGACACCTGCTCCTCCAGAATCTACTGTATGGGGCACCTGGTGGTTTGGGTGTTACCCCTGCCATAAAAAGGTTGTGGATTCAAATCCCAGGGCTGCCAGTAGCACCACTGAGGTACCATCCCCCGACACTGCTCCCCTGCGTCACTGGCTGCATGGTGAATGGGTTAAATACAGAGAAAGAACTTCATGCTGCTCAGTGTGCTGTGTTCATGATGAATCCTCAGGGAGAGCTTTACACTAGATGTTGGAACAGAACATTGCTGTATTTGATTACATTCAGCCCTGAGAGCATTAGTGAGGTCAGGTAATGCTATTGGATGAGTCTGGATCACAAACATATGAAGCTCCACATCCTAGTAGTGGGGTCTTTTTACCCCTTTAGTCGACAAGCAAGGTGACCTCAGGATCGCATGTGGTTTTGAATTGTCGTGTTCTATTGGTCAATGTGCTTGTTAGGTCGAGATTTTACAAGCTGTGTGCACTACTGAACACCTTTCTCAGCAGTGGAGGTACTTAAAAGGGGGGCAGTCATTAGAAAGGCTGTCTTGATATTTGTGGCCACATAGTGGATCTACATAGTCTTATATGTCTTCTGTATGGAATCACTTGATTTTATTTTTGTAAAGTACAAGAACAAATCACACTTTAATCCAACCACCAATCAGTGATGTGCAGGAACAACAAAAGGTTAATTTTATCCCCAGGAGTGCTTTGCGGTTATTCACATTAATGAGATATTTAACTATATACAGCCTGAAGTAGATTTAATACTACTAAACAAATACAGTGTGCCACCATGAGCTGAGGTAGTTTGACTGCAAGCCACATCAGGGTCCAGAATTAAAATTAAAAGATCATCTTGAAAATATCTTGGATGAATAAAAATAAAATGACAAATTTAAAAATGTGAACATTTGTAAGCATATACAGCCATGAAAAAAATAAAACATTTCCCTTTTTCTGTTCACTGTTTGTACAGTTTGCGTCAGTGTGTGTGTGTAAAATGCACAGGTTGCTGTTCTTTTCTGAATTATTGCAGTGTGAGCTGTGTAAAAAATAAGAAATGCCTCCATGTGTGTTGTGAGTGCAGTAGTGTTTGTAGAGCAGTTTTTCTATGTACTGCATTCCAGCAGCTTCACTCCTGATTCAGTCTCTGATCGGAGTCACACATGCACACACACTGCTCTTAACATTACTATTTTAATTGTTACAATTGTAAAATAATGTAAGAGTGTTGTGTAGTTTAACATTTCCAAGGTATAATTATTTATATATCATTATTTATAAATGTTTTTTTCTATATTATATCATTATTTATAAACATTTTTTCTCCAAACATTTTTTCTTTGGAATTTTGAATCAAGTGTGGTCCATAGTGTATAAAACAATAGTGATATGCACATTTTATACAGACACACTCCCACAAATTTCAAAAGCAATAACCAGAAAAAAAAATGATGCCGTCACTTACTTCTTTTAAATGGCTTTGCATATTAACATACATACCATGTACATTCTTCAGTAGGTTGCCATGTAAAATCAGCTTACTTTAAATTTTACTTGTCATTTCTGTTCAAAGAAGGCAAATAGCTCCTTATGTTGGAAAAAAAAAAAGACAATGCACCATATTTCCCTTTAACACAGCACTCTAAAATGCCGAGCAGGGTCCACATCAGTTATACTGGTGCCCACTGGGTCTGAACGTTTATACCAGCAATTATGCAATAAAAGCCCAAAGCTGGCACCACTGCCTCCTTAAATAAGGTCCTACAAATCACAACTGAAAAAGATCTCTACTTTTTAAACAATTGCAAAAACAGCCCCTGATGAAAATTGCTGGGACTATTCTTAAAAAACACTTATGAAATCACATGATTCATTTTGATACACACTCCAACCTTCAGATGGTGTAAAACAGTGTGAGGTTTCATTTCCCAGTTTCTCTTAGTTGTTCATTCAATCAGCTACCACAACTATTAAGACAAAACACAACAAAAAGGGACACAAAATAAACTTTAAACAACTGTGTTGCATATTAAAATAAAACAATATTCTTCTATAATGTCCCATCCAAGGTGAATTCTTCAGCTAAATGAATATTCTGATTTGAGTCAGACATGCTGTGCAAAGCTAGGTTTGGACGGAACCAGTATTTTCCCCATCTATCCATTAGAAATGGCCAACATTTATTTTTTGATGTTCCACTGTCTCAGAATATCTTCTGCTGCTTTCAGGGTTGAGTCCTCCTGTTCACAGTAACAAGGAACATTGCAAAGTTGACAACATCAACATCATAACAACATATGATTACACTATCCTCCTCATCTATGAGGATATGCCATTATGTCATGCCATTAGAAGACCTCTACCACGGAGTTATTACCACTCACATTGTAACTGATTATTGCTCATTTCTGAACACTCACATGCTCAAAAACCTCCTTTTCACTCGACTGCAATAATAAGGTCATGCAAAACAACTGAAATACTTTTTTCCACATTTTTTTTTTTTTTTTATAATCACCTTGTTACTGACAAGTAAGAGTGGCTGCTCTTTACCTGGTGTTGTATTATTCTGCTACATTTGTCCAGGAGAAAGGAATGGTGCTTGAGACTTTTATTTTTTAACATAGCAACTGACGACTGATTGCGCAAGCAAGTCAAAAAAGCTATGCTTGTGCCAGCGTAATTTATTTTTCCCATTCAATTCCTATCATTTTTAGAAAACCGAATTACCTTGGCAAAGCAGAATCTAATGTAGTTCTGGAAGTTGTCTCTGTGCTCTGGGCTGTAAAACCCAGATACCGGAATCGTGGCCAAACCCTGAGGGGACATGTGGATCACAGTCAGCTCATTTCACAATCAAATGGTACATGTATGGCTATAGGTTCAAGGGCTGTTACACAGTTTAGTCAAGGTTTTTTTTTTTGTTTTTTTTACATGTACCTTTTCTTTAACAAGCCATTTGACAACTCTGAAGTCATAGGGTTCATCCTTAGTGCTAGGGTCATTCAGGTCAACCTCTACAGGACAGACACATGAAATTAACAATGGTGTCCGGCTAGTCTCACATTCTACAACTGTTCTAATGGGCTTTTCTTGCAAAACAGCAGATCATTATTACACAACCATCTTTATATACATCTCCTTCTCACTCATATATATATGTATATATATTTATAATATGCTTCTACTGTCAAGTTACTTACTCAGCCTGGAGATGTCTGTGATCATGAAGTATCCGCCCTGGGGCATGATGGGCTCCAGACCCACACTCCTCAGACACTCAGCCAGTCTGAGGCGTTTAGCATGGAGTTGTGCAGGTAACTGTTTAAAGTAGCTCTCCTCTGAGCCAAATGTGTCGTATTCTCTCTGAAAGCCCACTGCCACAGCCTCCTACAAAACAAGTATTATTATACGCATCTTCATGTACTCGTTGTGGTATTATATTCTGTATTCTTTGTATTTTCCGTACATAAGATCTGGATTGTATATCACATTGTACTGTTATATATATATATATATATATTTTTTTTTTTTTAGTAAATTGTTTATTGTGTCACAACACATTGTTGTTTTATACTGTTGTGCTCGTTCACATTCTTGGCCAATAAATGCGATTCCAACAGCTTAACACAATACACATCATGATCCAGAAAGTCTAGGCAGACCACCAGACCAAAACATTGTGTAAAAACAAATAGTATTACATCAGATCTCAATAAATTTAAGCAATGTCTTGTTAGGACCAAGACAAAAATTTGATGTGCTGAATCGACATCATACTGAGAATGTCTATCATAATCAGAAAACGTTATTGATCCCATAAGCAATTTCCTTCGGGATCAAAAAAGTTTTCTGATTCTGTTACATATTCTCAGGTGGGTTCTACCTGAGCAGCAGTGGCACAGTGGTACACAGAGTTCTGATGGACAGTTTTCAGGTGCTTCAGGATGTGCCCGGGTCCCATTGCCCAGCCCACCTAAAAGACAGGTATTTAGAAGCATTAGCACATAATGTGAGGCACTGATCAGACATGCTGCATCTTTAAAATTATGTCGCACTAACATAACTTACAATTTTAAACGCCTGGATCATGAAATTGCATTATACAACATGCCACACTACGACCTGTACACAGAGGCAGCACTAGGTCCAAACAGCCTTCATAGACATAATGAATACAGACCTTGAGCCCCTTCTGTTTATTCCAGTCTTTCAAAAAAAAAACAAAAAAAAAACAACAAACAAACAAAAAAAACCCACAATACAGCAAGTGTTTCCATGGTTTACCTTCCATCCTGTGGCACTGAAGGTCTTGCCTGCACTTCCAATGGTAACGGTGCGCTCCCACATGCCTGGTAGACTAGCTAGATTGGGAACACAAACCACACAGTCCAAATAGAACAGCCCTCAGGAGTGGTGCAGACTGAAGGTGATTCAAGTGTTTTGTATGAACTCAGACCATTTTAAAAGGTGTGTTCTCTGTATCGATCTCTGTATTTCACTGTCAAATAGATAGTTCCACCAATTGCATTTGTAAATTCTGTGTTTGCCAAAATATGCTAATCACAACAAAAATGTCATGATACGCTGCTTTCCAAAAAATCAAGACTGATTTGAATTGTTATGAGGTCTGAGATTTTTCCCCTCTTAGTGTCACAGGTAACGCCTCTTTGGTAACAAATTTAGAAACATTTAGAGTGTCCAACAAAGATCTGCGACGCTCAAATAATAAAGTAAATGTGATGACTATACATACAAAAATTAAACTTGGTTGATACTTTGAAAAACTCAAAATTCATAGGTAGCAAAAATGTTCTTACCTATTTTAATATGTTGTGCTCCGTCGTACGTGAGCCATTCATACACCTCATCACTTATACAAATAAGATCATGCTTTATACACAAGTCGGCTATCATCTGCAGCTCGTCCCTTTGAAAAACCTTCAACATAAGAGGTCAGAACTGACAGTGATATTTATACAAAGTTATCTGAAACAACTTTTCCTTAATGTTCTTATTTTCATATTATTTACTGGTTTGGGATCATTTCTAGCACTTCATTTTATTTACTTGGTGATACTGTTATGCTGTGTGTACAGGTTATATTGTCCATATTGTGAATACTGCACAAACCCCTACAAACTCAAGCTCCTATTTATACTCGGTTATATTGTTATACTGTGTATATTGTGTATACTGATTATATTTTCTATTCTTTAAGAATGCACAAACCTTAAAGAATGTATACTCAAGCTGCTATTCTCACTTGTTTCATACTGTTACATGTTTACACTGATTATACTTTTAGAAAATTTTTTCAACCACTGCACATTGTATTCTACTCATATTTATATTAGAGCTGGGCACGTTATTATTGGGTTAACACATTATTTACTTAGTGGCGACAATTATTTTATCGCGCATTAACGCAGTTTTTTTTTTAAAAATCCTTTTAGTTTGAAAGTTTGTTGCTTTTTTGGCCTCGTGTGTGTGCGCGAGTGCAGCGCTCTGTGTCTTGGCTGGGTTTTCGTGGTGGTCAGGTGTCCCATTACCTTTGTCCAAATTATATTGACAAAAGTATAGGGATGCCTGATCATTACACTAACAGGGACTTTAATGGCACTGCATGCAGATACATAGACTTTAACATGGAGTTGGTCACACTTTGCAGCTGCTATAATGGTTACGTGCCCCATGCTCTGGAATCTGAGGGGAACTTGTTTTTCTATGACAAACTAGATAAAACATGAATGCCCTGCAGTTGCAAATAGCTTTGGTTTTATATCTGATTTTATTACATTAATGTTTAAGTTGAGATTTAGAAGAAATATTTTACCTGCAGCTGTGAAACTGTGTTAAAGGGACACTGCTGTTAAAAAGTTACTTATTTGTTTAAAGTGTTTGCAAACCAAATGTTATTGCACTTTTGTTCATGTAGCAGTCCTAAAAAAAAAAAAAAAAAAAAAGTGCGCAATACACTACTTTTGAATTAATCATTTAATTTTGCCTATAACAATGTGATTAATCACAGAAAACCATGCAATTAATCGTGATTAAAAATGTTCATTGTTGCCCAGCATTAATTTATATACAATGCACAGTGAGCTGTCCACACACTCAACCCTAAATCTCACCCTTACCTTATTTTATACGTCTTATTTGCACTGTTTTTATTGTTTCACAATGTCTTACGTCTGTTGCACTCTGTGTACACTGTGGAACCTGAGCTTAGTCATTTAATCTCTCATGTACTGTATATGGTTGAGATGACAAAGTTCACTTTGACTTTTCATGATCCCTTGCTAATGGTTTTCTTTATTGCAGAAAGTGAAGAAAAAAAAAACTTTAATGCAAATGATAGTTTCTTCCAAAGTATGTTTATGGAACATAGAAGCAAATCAAAACTCACCTTCCCCAAAGGATTATTTGGGGTGTTGATGACGATAGCTTTTGTGCGAGGGCTACATTTACTGGCTAGCTCTTCAGGGCATAACACCCAGTCTGCACTGGACAAAGCTGGGCCAGAGGACTGTCTCTGATAACAGGCACACACAGTAGCATTGCCATGTTAATTTTATATCAGAATAAACAAACTGCATAAATCTGACTGCAAAATTCACTCACAGGTTTTAGGGGGACGTAAACAGGTGTTCCTCCTGCCATCATGACCATGGGCTGGTAGCAGTCAAAAAAAGGCTCCACAATGATCACCTGACCAACAGGGTGAGTACAACCAACAGAAGAGAGAAAAGATTAAACTATCAGGTCATGCCAAAAAGACTATTACGCTCCAGTGAATATAATTTCATGTCAAAAAGGGTATTTAGGGCACTGTCTGTAATTACAATATATATGTCCAAAAGCATCCAGACACATTTTTAATTAGTAAAAGCTACTTTTAGGAGCACCCATTCCTGACATAGGTGTTCAGTTTCTCACACACAGCTTTTATAGTCTGCATGAAAGGGAAAATGGGTCATTATATCCAAAACCATCTAATACATTTGGCATGAACTGGGTGGTGGTGGCCTAGGATACTTGACTCTGGACCAAGAGGTTGTGGGTTCAAATCCTACCTTCAGCACCACCACTGGGTTCCTGAGCAAGACCCTTAACCCCCAGTTGCTCCAGGGAGAC
>JBBJLS010000082.1:11269300-11306196 GCA_037577275.1 Bryconaethiops microstoma
GGTTGGTGGAATATGGATATTGTCAATCTCATAGACAAGTAGGTAATACACATATATGATAAACAAATGCATATACGACATACATAATATTTCCAAACATATCCAGACAACCATTCTAACCAGGGAGTTTAATTACATGGTGCACCCATTGCTGACAGAGGCATTACAAGCTTTATTGTCTCCATAGAACAACACTGCCTCCAGGATTCCGGGACAATTTTCTGATTTTTTTGCTCAAGCACACCCGATTCAGCTAATCGGTTAACTGCCAGGTTTACACAGAACATTAGAGCTGGGAAAGTGCCAAACTGTACTGGCCCTCAGTTCACACCCAGTTCCTCGCCCCTTGCCAAGTAATAATGCATTTGCTAAAGAAAGTAATAAAGCTCTAAGCGTTGGACCATGCAGCAGCTGAAGTCTGCAGTGATGGAACACCATCTCTTATGATGTGTTGGAGTGGTGTTTGTGTTCCAGATCAGTACCTGACCTCACTAATGCTCTCATTGCTGAATGCAGTCAAATCCTCACAGCAATGTTCCAACATAAAGCCTTCCTGGAAGAATAGAGGCTGCAATGGCAGAACACCCCATTAACACTAGGCAGAAACTTTGGGTGAGGTATCTTCAAACCCTTACACATAAAGTGTCTGGCAAATATAGGGATGCATGCGGCCCTACAATAGATTTAATTGATTGGAACATTCACTGGTGGGCAGACAGGCCCTTAGACATGGACACAAACATACAGGGAGGCACCGAATACCAGAACAGTGGACAGACAATTGGTCAAATAAACCTCCAGCACTGAAGTAAGGATTTAAATGAATATGATGTCAGACGTCTTCAGAGCCTGCCAAGCCCTGAGCAGTTTTTTTTCATACTCGGCTGTTATTCTGCTAAGCTGTTCTTGGCCCAGAGCCAGTCTGCCGATAAAGAGAGAGTTCCTATTCTCCTCCCTATTGTGTCGTAGATGTAGAGGCATTGTATCCAACACTTTCATAAATAATAAAGGAGTAGCCTGTGACCAGGCGACCCTGGAGGGAGGCCACTGCTTAGTGGATTGCCAAAGCAAGCATCCACTTGCAAACCTGCACTTGTGATACAAAAGCAGTGGTCACAAAGAGAAATGGAAATGGTATAAATGCTTTCACATTCTCTATTTATTTATTTGTTTGTTTGTTTGTTTGTTTGTTTGCCCTTTAAAAGCCCTCTTGCATCATTTAAACAGTTGTTGGCTCGTACATATCTTTCCAGGAAAAAAAACAATATGCTTTTCTAGAGAACCTATCCATCGTGTGAGGTTCTTCATACATTTACACACTCTTTTAAGAACCGTCCATCGAAAGGTTCTTCAGGCAACCAAAGATGGCTCGTTTATTACTTTGCACAAAGAACCACTTAGACAGGAGTCCAAAATGGCCCACTTGGAAGAAAGTCTCGTCATATTAACCTACATAGAAACTTTGGAACTGCTTTTTCTCCATCAAACATCATTTCAAGGACAGAAGCTTATGTTTCGACAGTGATGATATGCATGTTCACCCTGGAGCGGGTTCGGAGAGCCACTTTGTCTCTGATATTTTTACTTTTGCACGTCTGGCTTTAACAAGATGCTTCCCATTGTAATTAGGATTTCCTGAAACTCAATAAGAGGGATTATTGGGTTGCCCAAACATTAGTGAAAGTCTCCTTCCTGCATGAGCTGCCATGGCCATTTCATTGGCTGGGCTTGCAAGATCACA
This sequence comes from Bryconaethiops microstoma, assembly GCA_037577275.1. Taxonomy (NCBI): domain Eukaryota; kingdom Metazoa; phylum Chordata; class Actinopteri; order Characiformes; family Alestidae; genus Bryconaethiops; species Bryconaethiops microstoma. The sequence goes on from JBBJLS010000082.1 coordinate 11,271,042, forward strand.
TGAACATTTCACAGAAAAATACCCACTTCATCAGTTTATGGAAAAATCTATTTTAAGACCTAACAAGGTTACTTTATACTACATTGTATTATAGCGCTTGTGAAGTTTCTAACATCTGCTATAACAAATGTTGTTTTTGCACTGGTAGAAGCAGAAAAACGAATGCTTGCTGCAGACCATTGAGTAAACTCAAGGGCTCCTTTATAACTAACCATGCAGGCTTCAGAGGGAACACAATAGGTCGAGCCGAGTGCTCGGCCAAAACGTGCCTATCGCAACTGAGGGCTCGAAGGAAGCTCCTTGTGTGGCAAGAGTGATCACGCAGTTAATATTCAAAGGCCAGTGCCTCGTAAAGGAAGTCCTCTAAAGGAGCTGACAAAGCGCGTCCGACACACAATGGGACATCACTAAATGGGCTACATATATAGAAAAGGAGAAGGAGGGCTTTGGTAGTGTGGTCATGTATGCAGTCCATGGAGACTTGTTTTACAATAGCCACACCCCCTTCCCATCCCAGCGACCACTTTTTGAACCCAACGCAACAACAGAGATAAAACTAGAAAGTAGAGTTTCAAGTCAAGTTCATTCTAACGCTCATGATAAAAACAGTAACAAAACAATGAGGGTTAGAGCATGAGACCAAGGCATCCTATCAAGGTTGGCAGCCCCAGATTAAACTTTGTTACAGGTTAGATTCTGCTCAAAAACCATGGCCTGCTGTAGTTTTACAGCTATAGTTAAAGCACTATATGGTAGAATCAATTTAAGTAGGATGTCTATGGCCTGCCCTGAAAAAACATAGAAAAAATGATCATCTCAAGATGACCGGTAAGCAAAACGTGGTTCAAATATTCAAAGCAAAAATTTGTCATAGAATTTGGCCAGTTGGTGGCGCTACAAAAATGAATGGATTGACTCCGAATTTGGTGCCTGGGCATTTTTGGCTGTTCTCAATCAATGTTCGTATTTCATATTCGGACATCAGAAAGTTTAGCTCTATATTTCTGCAGTGCACAGTTCTAACGCACTTGACAAAGAGCTTCACTATTAGATCATTTCCAGTGGCGTTTCTGGCCATTCAGGCTGTCTAGGAAAGGTTTTCTGTTGACTGGGATGGGAGTGGGGGTATGCGTCCTATCAGCAAACCCTCTGCTAGTTCCTAGGTTGCCTCTGCCTACAAATGCCCCTGCTCATTACACTATAACAATATGGATAAGCATATTTATTTCAAACTACAGATCTCCAAATCCAGCATTCATACATGTATATTTTACCTCATGCTTTGCTAACTGGCACTGTTTAAAGGGACTTCTATGGAAGTAGGAAAGAAAAAAAAGACTTTGTACAGCAGACAGTAGGCCAGTTATGAAGCTTTAGGTCTGCTGGCATAGGTTGAATCAATTTGCATGTTAGTTGCAGTAGACACATACTAAATCTTCATGTTATTTATCCATTTTAAAAGTCCCATATTATGGAAATGCAAATCAGCACTATTGTTTCAAAACGTACCTTTTTGTCCCCAGTCCATGTGGAAATTGTGTTGCGGAAACAGTTCAATTTAAAGATACAGTAAAAAGAGATTGTTTCATTTAAGTAATAAAAGGTTATAATGAACTGTGACTGTTTGTGGTGAATGAAACCACGCAAATGTCATAAGTAAATCATGTATAAAGCAATGCAAGAACAAAGAAGAATATTCTATATTCTATTTCTATAAAAGCATATTAAGTAAAATATAATAAATAATACTATGATAAAAGTAATCTAGAAGATTTTGCAGTGCAGGTCCTCTGATATTAGCAGTGCTGGTGCTCTGATATAATGTGGAAACATTATGCTGAGAGTTCACAGCCTTTCTAAAATCTTGGAGTTCTGTCTGTCCAAAACGTCTAAAACGGTTTGTGAATAAGAGAAATTCAGTGTCTCTTTATCCCACATAAATACGTCAAAAAGAATGAAAACAAAACAAAACGAGCCCCTAATTTTAGAGGTGGTGGAAAAACTGTACGTGATCTTCATCGCGTAAATGCCTAGCCCCCTTGTTTATGTCCACTCTGTTGCCTCATTCACACACATTCATACACACAAACACACACACACACACACGCGCGCGCGCACACACACACACACACTATTGCTTTGGCCATTTTGACCTCATTACTCCCCCTTTCCCATCAACAGCTCACAAATGCCAAGTAGTGATGTCATTCCTCATGAAGCCATTGGCAAGATGCCTTCTATGGAGGGCTTATATTCTGGGGGTGGGTGTCTGGGTAAGGGTCCACAGCAGGGGACTTTGGGGGTCCCAGGGGCTAAGGGCCCTGGGGGGTTTGGCATTCTCTATTGAAGGCAGGCTGTTCCCAATCCTACAAAACTGGGCAGGCCCTTGGTTCACCCCTTCCCCACTGTGGTAGTGCCACCATGTTTAAGAGTGAATGAAAGACATGCAAGAGATGTGAGGCAGTCCCTGAAGGAATTGTTTCTGGGATTACCCCTCCATGCCCAACCCATCGCCCCCCCACCAATCCCCCCTACTTCTGCTTCGGGGCTGGCCATTCAGTAGGCCTTGCCCAAGGCACCCATTCATTAGTGCTAAACTGTTACATAACAATACAGCCTGCCTTTTGCCTGGGCCACCAAGATGTTGGTTAAACAAGCCACCCTCTCTGACTGCACCGTAGTCCACTTTTACTGGCACATCGGACACATGACCCTGGTCTTAAAAACGTCATCGCTACCAAGACACTGACTGTGTCCGACACAGTGATGAAAGCTGCCGACATATTCCGTAGGCAGTCCAAATCAAACAACCTATGGCCTAATATACAGTTAAGTTGAATATGCAAACTGTGCAGCAACCATGAATCCTTCTATTATCGTGTCTCTGCATCACTGTCATTCTTTCTATTCTTCTTTTCTGTCCTGTGCCTTGAATGGCTGCTTTACAAAACTGTACGTATGTACTGCAATGTCATTTCCTAATAAATTAAATAAAAGAGAATATAAACTTTTTAATCCTGTTGGAAATAAAGGTATTTTACAAAAGTATTTTTGAAAATGCTCCTACGTTTTTATTTTGCAAACATGATTGTATAGAGTTACTGCAGTGGTAGTTCCGATAAATTACAGAATTCACCAGAACAAGGCTATTATTTTTTAGCTATCTGGTATTAAAGGACCCATAGCATGGAAAAACGAAGTCACACCAACCTAAAACTAAACTAAGATAGATTAGACTAGATTATAGAAACACTGCAAAATGCTCGTGTAAAAATGATGTTTTCGAAAAGTGAAATATTATAAGTGGACCTCATGGAGAAAAATAAAATGCAGGAAAATTATGGATATGGGCTTTTTAAAGTGTAAAGACACATTCAGAGTTTATTTATATCAGTCTTGATTTTAACAAAATGTTGCATCTTAGCTCTTCAGACACAGCAACTGACTCAGGGCTTTGTCCATTCCTCACCCTACAGCCATCATCACTTTCTTCAAGACCGCCCTAGTGCTCTCAAAAATCTGAATCACATTCAGGCCACATCCACTGACACAATTTTGCATTTAGATGCTTGAAAAGAGGAACATTAGGAGAGGAAATGAGTTCACAATAGTGTTCTGTTGCTTGAGTCAATAAAATCAATGACTAGTGTGGGGTTTGGGTCAAGTTTTTCAGCGTTGCGAGAGCGCATACACTCTCTCTCTCACCAACAAGAACAACAAAAAAAAAAGAGCTCCAGCGTGCTTGGCATGGCCAGAAAGGAGGAAAAACATGCACAAAGGGAGGGGTGACCAGTGTGGGCAGGGTAGCGATGCCCAGCCAGCGCAGTGATGTGGGCTGCAGCAAGGAAACTGGACATGCTGTTGCTAGGTTGCGTTGTCAAAGGCTGAGTAAAGAAGAGACCAAGCTTTGTTTAATGACATAAAAAGCCTTCCTCAATGAAGACACCAGCCTGCCCAAATTACACTTATTTCCAACTATTATCATCCCTTGGCCTGTTACACCAAGGCCGTGAGGACCAAAAACCAAAAAAAAAGAAAGAGGATCTCCGTTTTAAACAGCAACATCCCATTTAACTATAAGAGGAAAGTGTGGTAGAAAACAAAATGTGGAAAAAACAAGTGCAGTATGAACTATAAGAGCATGTGCAGATAATTAAAAAAACAGGTATCCTTCTAAAAATATAGGTGCCAGTAAGGTCTTATTGGCTGACAAAACATGTTTGGTTCTCTCAAGAACCTTTCAAAAGATAGTTCTTTTTTTGGTAAATGAGATGTGAGAAGTTCAAAGTCCCTCCAGATATGTAAAGTTTCTCTATCAATGAAAGATTTTTCTTAGAACCATATATCAAATCCAAGAACCATTTAGGAATTTTCTGGAGAGTCTGGAATCCAGCGCAAGGTTAAAACCCCTTGCCCTCACACATACAGAGAGAACAGATTCTCTCTTTCGCCTGCCAGGGAGCTTTCAGTCCAAACACACATGACATTCCTGCCTGTTTTTAGTCTACTGTTTGTGCGGCCTCTGACGGTGGAAAATATGATAAAACGGGGAAACTGGAGCAGAGACCCTCCTGCAGCTTAAGTCCACTCATTCATCCAGACCCCCCTGAATATTCAAACACACCAACTCCCCCTTACCCTCTGCACTGTTTCTCTTTGTCAGACTGGGGGATGGATGGAAAGCACCTTAAACTCTGTTTCTTCTCTCTTTTGCGCTTAAGTGACAAACAGAGCTTGAAGTGGATGGAAAGAGAAAGCAGATTTCATAGAATCCATTTTATAGAATAAAGAACTATATGAAATGATATAATGTGTAAATATGCACCTGCAATCAAGCGCATACTTGTGAACTCATAGTGTTGTTTATTAGTGATGGTGTAAGACTATTGTAAGACAAATGTGAATTTTGATAGACTTTCTGAGTTTACATATTGTTTGCAAAAGTTCATTAAACTTCATTAAAAATTAAAAGTTGAATTCCATTACCATGAAGAACTTTTTTTCCAAGTAAAGTTATTTTTATGTGGACAAAAGATTTTGTTCTGAGAGAGACAACTGTCTTTTTGTTTTTGTTGCTGTGATTCATAAGGTTAAGTAATCAGAGATTTGTCACAGTAGTGATAATCAGGACCATTTCTTAGGATACGACATATAAGCCACACGAGGATGTAACTTTTCCCACTTTAATGTTGCTTGTGTCTCATGAAGATAACAGTCATTAATTTACATTTTTGAATTTTGTTTACCTCTTAATGTAAATCAACCAGAGCCCCCTGAGTGGAATGTCACTTTAAAGTTCCCCCAGTTGATTGGAGACAGTCCTGCACACTACAGATCAGATCAATATTTAGAAAAGGATCTGAAGATTACTTTAATAAACATAAAGACCACAAAGCCTGGACACTTTATACTCCTGAACAAAACTTCCGGGAGCAAGTTTTTCAACATATGAACTAAATGTAAAGACTTGAACCTATGGTGTATCAGTTCTCAGAGTAGACATAGTTAATGTATGGCCTGTATACTGTAGCACTGTATCAGTTTTAAGCAAAGATGCCCCAGCTGGTATCAGTTTAAACAAAGCCATGTGCCCTTGTTTACATCTCCAGTCCTCTCAGCTATCAATGTGAAAATTCAGAGCAGGCCCAGCAAAACCAAATATGCAAAGGATTAGCAAGGCTCTGACTCTGGCTAAAGCTCATTTAGGCCAAGAAAACAGCTCAGGATGGTTCTGATGGCCACACTCCCACCAGATGAGCCAAAATGGGGGTCAAAGTTTATCCCCCTGCAGGTTTAGGTTATCACTGTGAGCTTGGATCACTATTTGACTGATTACTTCTCTAGCTCAACTCATGTGGTGCTATGTCAACATTGTTCTTGATGCTTTTCAATTAGAAACAGACGCAGCGGGGTCTAACCCCCCCCCCCCCTCCCCCAACACCCAGAAGCCCCACTGGGATGCTCTGCGGGCAGGTCAGAGAGAGAGGAAGTCAGCAGGCACCATGGGAGGTGTTGAAGCTTGTCATCCTGTTGTTGACGGTCCACACCTGTCTGTTGATGCTAAAAAGGAACAGTGGGGAGCGTGTCTGTTTGGGATATGGCAATTGAATTGAGTCAAGGTTAGAATGAAGCATACTGGTGGCACTAAAAGGGTATCATGGAACAAAAGCTTTAATGTAGTATGTAAACACTGATGTGTTCATATCGCCAGTTCATATCATCCAAACATGGAAACTGAGCTGCAAAACGGCCCATTTTGAAATCACTGTTTTTGTGATGTCATTAAAATCAGTGCATTCACAGCATTGTGTCCCACCCAATCGTACTGAAGTTCTAAGGAGGCCAGACTGCTTTTTAAATGGGGCAAAATATAGGCAGCCAATCAGAATAGAGGTCATTTACATATACACTGATAGACAGCCATAAAATCAGAAAAAAGCTTACAGGTGAAGTGAATAACATTGATTATCTGGTTATTATGGCACCTGTTAAGGGGGGTTTGGACATATCAGCAAATGAACAGATTTTGTAGTTGATGTGCTGGAAGCAGGACAAGTGGGCAAGCATGAGGATCTGAGTGACAATGGCCAAATTATGATGTCTAAATGGATCAGACCATCTCCAAAACTGATGGTCTTTTGGGGTGTTTCCTGTATACAGTGGATATTACTTCCCAAAAGTGGCCAAGGGAAGGACAAAGAGCTAACTGGGGATATGGATTCCCAGGAGTTATTGACGCTTGTTTGGGTGTAGGCTAGCCTGTCTGGTCCAATCCCATAGAACAGGTGCTGTAGTCTAAATTGCTGAAAAAGTTAATTCTGGCTATGAAAGAAGATTGCCAGAGCACACGGTGCATCAAAACTTAATTTGTATGGAGCTGCTCAGCCGCAGACTGGTCAGAGTACCCATGCTGACCCCTGCCAAATGTTAAAAGTGCCTACAAAGAGCATGTGAGCATCATAACTGGACTATGTAGCAATGAAAAAAGGTGGCTTTTTTTTAATATCATTTGGATGGTCAGGTGTGTGTGTGTCTGTCACCTGCCTGAGAAAGAGATGTATGCGCAATGGGAAAAAGGCAAGCCATGATGTTCCATGAGACCATTAAGGCGGTGTGACATTCTAGGGAAAGTTCTGCTTGGAAACTTTGGGTCCTGGAATTCATGTGAATGTTATTTGACACATAAAACCTACTCGAACATTGTTGAAGATCAAGCACACCCGATTCATGGCAAAGATAATCCTATGAGGGTGGTGGTGGCCTAGTGGTAGGATATCTGGTAGGATATCTGGACCAAGAGGTCATGGGTTCAAATCCTATCTCCAGCACCACCACTGGGTTCCTGAGCAAGACCCTTAACGCCCAGTTGCTCCAGGGAGACTGTCCCCTGTAGTTAGGGAATGGAAGTCGCTTTGGATAAAAGCGTCTGCTAAATGCTGTGAATGTAAATGAACTGTTGTGGATTCAGAACTAATCAGTATCTCACTAATGCTTTTGTGTCTGAATGCAGTAAAATCCTCACAGCAACGTTCCAGCATTTGGTTCCCTTTATATACTCTTGATGTCAAAAGACGTGTCAGACATGATGATGTCTACAAGCTTCTGGACATGTAGTGCACACATCCCAGACAAATCTGAATTTGTGATAAAGATCACACTACTGCTGAACTAACCTCATCATCCTCGTCAATCAAAGCCTGAAAGGTGCAGAAAAGGGCCTGATAGGCTCCCACTGTAACCAAAAAGTCCTCCATGGGGTCAATTTCCCGGCCGACAATCCTCCCAAAGAACTTAGCGAGGATCTTCACAAGAGGTGGATGGCCCTGCGGGTCACTCAAACAAGTCAAGTTAAGTCTCATTATGAAAGTACAAGCGCAACTTTTTCAACCTACATTCGAAAGGGTACTTGAAAGCACTAGAATACCAATAAACAAGCCAGTAAGAGCACAGAGGTGATACAATAGTACACAAGCTTGTGGTACATACTGAAGATGAATTTTAAAAAATCTTACGAAGGCTCGTGTGTATTGGTGCATGGAGGCCCCTCCTCTTATGGCATTGCAGAAAGCTTCCTGAACAAAACTAGGAGGAGAGAAGTCAGGGAATCCCTGACCCAGATTCACCACTTTATACTCAGCAGCTAGCTGGGTAAATTCCACCCTAGAGACCAACAAAAGCAGTTAGGAACAGAGAAAAATAGTCAAGACCTAAGCCACACCATAAAAGTGACCAATGTTAATTTCAGCAGAAGAGATCCAAGTTTTAAATTCGTTATTAGATGCAATTAGCTTGCTGCCTTTTCATGACTGGTTCTACCAACCAGAAAATTTTACCTATTTTGTTTGTGCAATGCTACACTATATGAACAAAACTATTGGGACAAACCTCTTTCTTTAGAATTCAGGTGGCTCGATTCATACCCATAGCCACAGGTGTATAAAATCAAGCACACCAAGACATCTTGGACAACGCCATGCATCCAACTTTGTGGACACAGTTTGGGGAGAACCTTCCAGCATGACTGTATCCCAGTGGACAAAGCAAGGTCCATAAAGACATGATTGTATGAGTTCGGTGTGGAAGAAATTGACCGAGCCGCACAGAGCCCTGATTTCAACCCCATCGGGATGAACTGGAACGGAGATTGTGAGCCAGGCCTCCTCGTCCAACATCAGTGCCTGACCTTATAAATGCTCTACAGAATGAAAGGTCACAAATTCACAGTCTATGTATTGGAATGCAATGTCATTAAAGTCCCTGTTGGTGTAATGGTCCCAATACTTTTGTCCATATAGCGTATGTAGATACACAGTAACCTAGGTTAGGGTCGAGACGTGTCCTGCTGGAATGTACAGGCAAGATTTCATGAACTTCGGAATGTTTTGAACCAAACTGTGTGAAGATCCTTAAGATAATAATTACCAAATGTTTTTGTCGACCCCCTCTAGTCTCCTGGCGTGCAAGGAGCGAGCCATGACTGCCTGGAAAATAACAAACATTGGAGAAGTATAAGCGAAACCTTAAGTCTGGTGTGAATCTATACAACTGAATTATACCAGAAAACCTTTAATGGTGGTCTTACCTTATTCTGGGGGTTGCTGAGACTTACTGACCTCTTCCAAACCGTGCAAATAGAGCAATTCAGGACTAGTCTCCTTAGCATAACAGGGCAGTAACAGTGTCTTCTGAGATAGTCTTCTTACTGCCAGAACAAAGACATTTAATAGAGTTTCACATTCTGTTACTTGTCGAGTGTCAATGTAAATCCAGCCTCTTATTAGAGGTCAGTAATAGCAACATAACTTCACAGCTTTAGTGACGAAATGTGTCAGGAACTTAACTGTTAGCATTGTAGCTAACGTCGTCAAGACATCTGAGCCCCTTCTCGGGATGGTGGTGGCGTTCAAACTAGGAATCGTTCAAAAACACTTCGATATTTTCCAGCTGCATTATGCCTCACATGACACTTCTCCTGAACCTTGAAGCTTGTGTGTGTCAGTGTCCCAAAAAGCTTCGAGGAACCTGCTCTCTTCCTCCAAGTCCACACTTCACCACCTGAAGGCAAGAGACCTCAAAGGAGCTACACTTAAAACCTGCATTTGGGACAGAGCCGGGTCATACATACACTACATCAGGCATGTCCAAAGTCCGGCCCGCGGTCTAATAATATGTTATTTATGGCTCGCTAGCTCTGTCAGAATAAATTAATCGTACAACTTTAAAAATGTAATTCCTCCTTTCACCACACGACGGCAGCACCATTCTAATACTATCTGGTTCTGCGTCCGTGCCGCAAACCCTTCTCCAATCATTTCTGCAATGGCGACTGCAAAGCAAAAAAGATTGCACTTATTTTATTAAACTCTTGAATAAGATTTGGTTATAACTATTGATGTTATGTACCTGTAGATGTGAAACAAACTATTGCGTTCTGAAAGATCTTGTAAAAGACGAGGGCAAAATTCACTTGTTTTAAAGATTAATGATAACAGACCACTTTGCATTACTTATAACTCCTGTTTAAAATGTTGATGAGGCAAAGGTTTTTATCAAACTTATGGAAATGTAAGGTATTCTATACAGCTCGTTCGATGTTATCTGACTCTCCAGATATGAATGAAATGCAGAATTGTGTTTTTAGAGTTGTTCACGTCCACCTGATTGACTTATATTTAGTTACATTGCCATTTGAAAAATAAAGGTAAGTGTGACAATGAAAATTGTTTTATAACAGTGTGTATTTTCATGCAATGTTTGTGGTTTAAAAAATGTCAGAAAGAACTATTGGCCCCCGGACATCTCCACTTTATCAAATTTGGCCCTCTTTGCAAAAAGTTTGGATTCCCCTGCACTACATGGACAAAATGTAGTGTATTGGGACACCCTTTTTTCACGGTTTGAACTACTCCCTTTACATCCAATGAAGTTAAGCTGAAGCATTAAGATTGACCAAGACAGTTTGGACAACCCCAAGCTCCCAACACCAGCACTTGACCTCTTAAATGCTCTACAGAAAGAATGGGCTCAAATACCTGCAGAAACACACAAAAAAAATCTTGTGGAAAGCTTTCCAAGAAGAGTGGAACCTGTTCTAGTTGTAAAGTGGGGATCAACTCTGTATTAAAGTCTATGTATTTGAATGCAATGTCATTAAAATCCCAGTTTGTTAATAGTCAGGCGTCCCAATACTTTTTCCATATAGTGTATATTGTGTCAGTTTCTCGATTTCTGCATAGCTCTTCTTTAATATACTACACTCATTACGTTTGACTTAGGTAAATACATTTCTCAAATAGTTTTTCAATGAAGAGGTGCAGTGTTTAAAACAAGATCAGGTTTAACCCTTTTCCCTTGAGACTAAGAGACAGCATGGACATTTTTTTTATCAGTGAAAGAAGCCGTTATAGCTGCACAGGAGGGACCAACTCCTTATCAAAAGTCTATGTATTTCAATGCAATGTCTTTAAAGTCAGTGTTCTTGTTAATTATTGTGCGTCCCAATACTTTTGTTCATGTTGTGTGTGCCCTGCAGTAGTGTGTGTGTACAGTGGGAGGCGCTCTGGGTGGACCGGCTCCTCTCCGAATTTCAGACCGAAGTCGAGGCTGATTCTCCGGCTGGAGCGCAGCAGCGAGTCGCGTCTCTCTCTCGGTTCGCCGGTGCCCAGCCCTTCCACCCCGGGTTCGGGCTTACGAGTGGAAGATGGCGACGGAGAAACCTAAACATGAAGGCAGAGTGAAAATTGGCCATTATATTCTGGGAGACACGCTTGGAGTGGGAACGTTTGGAAAAGTTAAAGGTAAATTCTCCAAACAGGCTTGTTGAAGGATGATGGTGCTTCAGGTAGCAAGCTAACGACTTAGCCTCGGAGCTAACTCGCGTTTAGAGCTTTTGTGATGCCATTTAGGAAGTCACTTTGTTTTTTTATGATGAGCCAAACACTTAATAAGAGTTTAATTCTTATTACACTAAGGTTACTTGACTTAATACAGTTACAGTAGCCTTTAAATTCTAGTTGTTTCCCTAGCTAGCTAAGCTAGCTTTATCTCGTTTCCCTGCTAGTTGTGTAGTAACGGCAGACCCAGTAAAGTGGACTCTGAAACGGTGTAACTTGTTTTTTGTTGTTCAAGACCTCATAAATAGGTTTCCTGAGATGATTTGAGACGTTTTCACATTGGTTATAAACAATTCAGCCCAAATAATGTCAATAATGTCAGAAAATTAGATTAATCCTGGAGGAAACTACTGTTATGTCTGCAAAGAGACACACAATAATATAGAATATAATGTCTAAATCATTAAATAGATGTATTCGCTCTAATAATGTACTTATTGTGGACCCGTTAGTGTTAGTGACGGGTAGTTTCACTACTCTGACACTTTGTTTTCCTGCACGGGTCCTTTAGTTCGCCTCTTATTCAAATGACGATCAATTTTTGTAACCAACCTGTTTGTTTGTATGAGTCAAAGTCCTCCACCCTAGCTAGTGACATGAACTGACAATATTTTGTAAAAGGAGTTAATTAAATCTTTTAACTGATGAAAAAATGTGTCAATGCTGTCTCTTAGGCTTCTCGAGGGGAAAAGGCTTAACCTGATCTCACTTGGTTGAGCCTCTGCTCCACTGAAAAACTGAGTAACTTATGTCTGAAAAATGTATTTACAAAATCAGAGCTATGCAGAAATGAAATTTGCACAATACACAGTACATGGATAAAAGTATTGGGACACCAGACTATTAGTACCAACAGGGACATTAATGACGTTGCATTTAAATACTTAAACTTTAATATGGAGTTGGACCCCCCTTTGCAGCTATAACAGCTTCCTCTCTTCTTGGAAGACTTTCCACAAGATTTTGGAGTTTCTGTGGGAATTTGTGCCCATTCATTCTGTAGAGCAATTATGAGGTCAGAAACTGAGGTTGGACGAGAAGGTCTGGCTCGTAATCTCTGTTTCAGTTCATCCCAAAGGTGTTGGATGGGGTTGAGGTCGGGACTCTATGCGGTTCTTCCACACCAAAACTCATCTAACCATGTCTTTATGGACCTTTATGGACCTTTATGGCGCACAGTCATGCTGGAATAAAAAAGGTTCTTCCCCAAACTGTGTCCACAAATTTAGAAGCATGGCATTGTCCAAAATGTCTTGGTATCCTTAAGCATTGACCTTCACTGGAAGTAAAGGGCCTAGCCCAAACCTTGAAAAACAGGTGTGTCCCAGTACTTTTGTCCATATATTTTATGTGCATTGTTCCACCTCTACTTTTTAAGCAAGAGACACATTAAACATATGATTTAGTTGGCCGTTCCTTAGAAGGGTCTTCTGTTTGTGAAAGTATACCTGGGATTTCATAAAATTAGATCTCTTAACTTTAAAGTACTAGATTTGTAGACCTGTTCATTCTTACAGCTCTAACGTACCACTTTCCTGCTGTTAAAGTCTGTGTACACTTAGGTAGTTCCAGGTGCACTGTTGTTCTCTTTGTATATGCTGCTGTCAGGTGCTGTCATTTGCAGCCATGTTATTACATTGCTATGCTGATCGACTGTTATCAGGGCCAAATTACATTTGGGCACTCAGTAAGATTGAGGATTGCAACTGAGGAAATTGCAGGCTGTATTGCTGAGTCACTTCTTCCGTTTAACTCAAACAACACAGAAGTGCTATAACCTGAAGTTAGGGCATGAGTGAAAACCTTATATAAATAAATACATTATAAGACAAATTCCTGTATCATTATGCTCTGTGCAACAAGGAACAGTAAAAGATAGGACAATAGAAAAAATAAAAATAAACAATAGTGTAAGATGACGACAAGAAGATTAGTGTAACAAAAAGCAGTGTTACACTGACTGCTGTGTGTAAAGATTTAGTTTACTAAAAGATATCCGGTATGGACAAGAAAGACCTCAGTATTGCTAATGACATGCATAAAGAGGAATTTCATGTTCAGTAGATTTTCAATAAAGTCGAGTGTTGTAGCCAAAAGCTAAATTAATTAAAAAAAAAATTTAAACGAAATGAGAGATAAATACTTTTTTTTACTATGCACTGAAGGGGACTGCATCCAGTCTCTGCATCCAAACTTGTACAACAACAATAAAGATTCTGACTCTGATCTGTATCTCAAGATAATAGACGAGTTTCAACTGGGTGACTTTAATCGCCTCAAGGCAAAATCTTAAGTAAATAGATATTGAATGTACAATCTAGGCTAGTATATTTTGAACCGAATGGAAGCTTACAAAATGCTTTGATAGTTGCTTTTCCCAAAGCTGTGTGTGTTTGTGTAAGCCAAAGTCCTGATCATAATTTCAGTAGCACGGTGGAGTCAGTCGTCTGTTTTCTGGTTCTGCTGTGCAAACTGTAGGCCATTATGTGTCTCAGTGACTCACTCTGCTTCGCTTGACCGGCTGCCAGGTTAATACATTACCTGAGTACTGGTTAAATCAGTGCAAACAGTTAGGTTTTTTTTTTCTTCAATTTTGAGCACTTTCTTTTGTCCTATCTCTGCTTTTCTCCTTTTCTGTGGGGAAAGAGGACATCCTTAATAAAGCAGAGTACAGTGACTGTTTACTAAATGTATTTTAACAGCAACGGGTAAAACCAAATGAGTGTGCAGGCTGGTTTCCAATCTTCAAAGTTTCAATGTCAAATACACAAGACACACTTACACATCTTATGAAATTCATTCTGTTCCCTTCTTTTCCTTACTGGAATCAAGTTAAATAGTGTACTTTGAAGTAAACTGGTGTTTGTGCTTATCTCGCCGCTGGCTAATTTGATTTTGGTGGCCTGTGTTATCAATACGTTGGTCTTTAATGCAGTAATTAAGGACTTTTGTCATTATTACATTGTGCAAGCCAGTGTTGCTGAAACAATTCTTATATGAGGCCTCCGTTCCTGTCATGTTGTAAGATGATAAAGTCCTACAACTGTAAAATTCTTGCTTGTTTTCACTTTTAAAAATGTTGAATTCATCTGAGTTGCCTCCTCACAGTAAAGACCAGTGTACTGATAACAGGGTACCTAAATTAAAATTACCCATTGGAAAAACAAGAAACACAGTTTTTCAGAGTACATCATTTAATTTGATTTCAGTGACGAAAAGAACTAGGCAACATGCGAGATGTGTAAGTGTGTTGTAAAAGTCGGGGGACTCCTGTATGTTTGACCTTGAGACTTTGGAGCTCTTAAATCTGCCTTTAAACTTGTACAACACATCGCAGCAGTTGTGTGATTTCACTCCTGTTGCTGTTAAAAGACATTTAGTAAAACATCGCTGTGCTTGGTTTTATTAAGGGTGTCCTCATTTTATGCAGTGGTTCAGTAATAGAGCTGATAGACATTCTATGTTTTGTCAGTAGTAATAATCAGTTTTGAATGTTAGTTTCTTTGGAAAATTTACACCTAAATTTTGCCACTTCTTATTTGCTAGCTGTTAGCTGTGTTGCTAGCTGTTACTCCCCAATAATGTACAAAGATCAGATAGAGGACTTGTTTCTGGTGGAATGCGTTTGTCAGCTCCAACTTGTTCAGAAGAATGTTTTATCAAAATACATCACGTAACGTGAAAATGTCTTCCGGTTTCATGATGTTATTTAACAAATGTTTATTTTTATCAGTAAAAAACTTTTACTTTTTGTGTGAAGTCAAAAATTAAACATAAATGAGTTAGTAGGAATAAAAATAATTTTACACAGAAATTTAAAGACATTTTTCTTTCTCCTGTAAAGGCAAAGAGTTTTGTTCCGACAGTAATATTGTGACATTTGCCTTGACTGATGTCTTTGATGCTTTTTCCCCTCAGATTTATCTTGTGCAGTCATTTTGCATGAAGAGGATTTTTTTTAAATCTCGTTTGAACGTAGTGAATGAATGTCTGATGTCTTTTTAAAATAAATGAAATCTTATGCTTGCTTCTATAACTCTTTCTCTTCAGTGGGACAACATGAGCTGACCAAGCACCAGGTCGCTGTAAAAATCCTGAACAGGCAGAAGATCCGCAGTCTGGATGTGGTGGGCAAAATTCGGCGTGAGATCCAGAACCTCAAGCTCTTCCGGCACCCACACATAATTAAACTGTGAGTAGCAGGACAGCAGTGGAAGTTTAGTGTCAGACCTGAATCACCATAGATCTTTGTACCTTGTTACTTCATGTTTTTGTCACCTAGGGCTGGGCGATATGACCTAACATAAAATTTACTACACCCAATTTATGATTTTGAATCAATTTTTTTAAATTTAAAATTGTTTAAAAATTTATTTAAGAAATGACTTTAGTATACACACACGCACACACGTGTGTGTGTGTGTGTGTGTGTGTGTATGTGTATGTGTATGTTTTGGGGCTCCATAGTAGTTACTTAAGCTAAAATAAATCTGTGTGAATCACGATTTGCACGTCATCCTAAACCACATATTTGAGAAAATCAATAAAATTGTTTTATCACCCAGCTCTACCCCCACCACTAAAAGTTTGACTACGTGCTTTCGGGGTGGGCTTTGCCACAGAGTTGATGATATAATAATATCATCGTTGTACCATATTATTGCCATTCTTTGACGGTGTGTTATGTATAGGACTCTCTGCAACCATGCTGGTGACTCTTGGCTTTTTAAAATTTTTTTAAATTTTTTTACAATTCCACTATGATGTAAAAATATCGGGGTCTTGCACTGTTTTGTGGATTTCAGAAGCAATGTTGTCAGAGCAGATATACAAAATAAAAATAGATTAAAAATATATAAATTATTAAATAAAAGAGCATCACTCTCCTCTTATAGTCATGGCTGTTATTATTTATTTTACTGTTATTATTGTTATGGCTCTTGCATTGAACCCATTCACCAAGTGAAGCAGCGGGCAGCCAGCGACACAGCACCCAGGAAACAGTGTGTGGGGACAGTATCTTGCTCAGTGGTGCCACTGGCGGTCCTGGGATTCGAAAATAATTACTTATAAATGAATGTAGTTTGTTTATGCTGGCAGCTAATGTTAACATGAATGTGGTCGTCCGAAGTTTGGTACTCTAATTTTTTTTTTTTACTATTTTTATAATAACAATAGCAATGTATACATTTTAAAAGCAATCTATATATCTCATGAAGCAGAATGAGGTGCTTGTGTAGGAATTTAACAGACACTGGCATGGAATTACTGTTTTCTCTCTTCTCTCATTTTTCCAACTCGTCTTCTGCTGCTAAGTGTTCTCTGACTCACCCAATTGCTCACATTAAGATTTCTCTTTCGCTGACTCATGCTTGGTGTTAAAGTGTTCTTAAACTCAGCTGCAGCTGATGGCTCTCCTTGTCTCCTTTGAGACAAAAGTACAAAGCAGCAAACAGCCACAATATCAACTTTTCACCCTCTTAAAACTCAAGTACATGTAATATATCAAAGAATACATTTCCAAGAGTGTTCAGACTATTTGCTTAATATTGAAAACACATTGGACATTATGTGACGTTTTCAGTGTTAAAGCCATCTGTAAAAATGTTTTTAGTCATCTTGGTGTGAAAATCTTTACAACGGCTAAATGTTAAACTGATAAGAATCAGGGGAAAAAATGCATCTGATGCCATTTTCCCTGTGGGGCCGTGAGCTTACACCACATGGTCACTGCTGTTTTGTTTGTATTATAAAATAAAGTAAACCAGGACTGGAGTTTCAGAGCCATTGCAAATATAAAAAGGAAGGGAAAAGCTATAAATGAAATGTACTGGGTTTATGGCCGCTGAAATAATACCAATAAATAAGTAGGTGTTCTCAGCACTAAATGTCAATGCTTGTCACAGTGCCACTTTTCAACCAGTTGCTTGTTGATCTTGACCTGACGGCATGAACGTGCTCGTTCGTAGATGAAATGGGCTGCTGTGTTACACGAGAATCTGCTGCAGTCAGCAAAAATGCATTTTCCTTCTGTACCATATTGTATTTCTCTTCAAAACACAACATTAAGGAGGATCATAATAGGTGAATGTGGTGGGAGTGTGAGGTAAAACATTATTTTATTGTAGTGCACAGTAGCTTAACTTTTTTTTAACGTTGGCAAAAGTTAATATACTTCTATCAAATTCAGTGGGAATTAGGGGTGGGCGATATGGCCATGGTGATATCACGATTTTTTTACCGTTAAATCACAATTTCAATTTTATCACGGTATTTATATTGATTTGTAACTGTAGATTTTTTTTTACTATTTTGCAAGTTACTTAACAGTACAACCAAACTATTTTTCTTTGTGAAAATATAGTCCTTAAAGACTAAACAGCATTTAGGCCAAATAACATTTTTAAACAGATTCGACTCAGTTTGTGCAATTTTGCCTACATGTTTATTTAAGACTAAATAAATACTGTTATAGTAGAACGACATATCAACGAGGACAGAAATGTTTAATTGATAAGCAATAAAAATGGCAACTACTGCAATTCTTAAACTATTACAGAATTATTCAAAAGATATTTTAACATGACAAAGTGCAATACTGTCTCAAATGTGATTATAAAAACCATAAACTTATGAACATGTTTTTCCTGCATCGTTTTTAAGCATTTATCCCCTTCTAAAAAGGAGACACATTACAGGTTTTTAGGCAGTTTGTCTACTTCATCTGGCCTTAGAGTAGTACTTTGGCATGTTCTGATATTGCCACCAGTGCTGAAGACTCGTTCTGAGGGAGCACTTGTTGCTGGAATGCAAAGATACTAGTTGTTGCAAAACTTTTCAGAGGTAAAAGGTAACTGCTTCCGTTATCTCTTTCCATCGCTTGCTTGTCCTATAATGTGGAGCGCCTTTTTCAAAACCTTGTCAGAATTTGTTTTGGCTTGGTACCTGTTACCTCTGCTGCCTGTGGTGTGACTGCTCTCCTACCCTCTATACTCTTGGCATATTGTTTAGGATGTTGTTTCTTTAAGTGTTGCCTCCTGACACGCAAACCTTTTCTCTACAGACTTTGCAAATAATGACCGTTTGTTTCTTATCGTTTCGGTAAAAGCCAAACCAGTTCCATATGTATAGTTTTTTTTTTTTTTAAGGGACCCACTCATTCGTTACGTTTTCACTTTCAGCCATTGCTTCCCGTTACACTTTGAACGAAACAGTGTGGGTGGAGTGAGAACTGTAGGTCAGGACCGTAGTTCACTTGGTTGGTTGAGCGCTGTTTCTATAAGGCGGGCATTATGCAGACTAGCAAATAGTGCCATTTGGTTAAGGAAAAAAAAAATAGGAAGAGCATAGAACCTCAATAGACAAATAGAATGTAGTTTATTTAGACCAGGGGTGGGCAACTCCGGTCCTGGAGGGCCGGTGTCCAGCACAGTTTGATGATAGTTCTCCTCAAACACATTCACCAAACCTGACAATTAACTGGCGAGGTGAACCAAGTGTTTCTGGGCAGGGAAATCACCAAAACGTGCTGGACCATGGACCTCCAGGACCGGAGTTGCCCACCCCTGATATAGACGATACTACGATCTCTCTGTTTTGGCAGATCTTCAGTACATAGATCGTCTTCACAATCTCGTATCGTCATATTGTCCACCCCTAGTGGAAATACAAGAATTTTCGCTTTGAAATCGAAAGGGAAGTTGAATATTGCTTAATATGACCAGGGACATGAACTAATGCAGTATAAAAATTCATCAGTTTATGTTATACCAGCAAAAGACAGAGAAAAATGTTTCCTACCCTGGTATGATCTGCCATTTTATGTTTTGTTTGGAAGAGTGTGTGACCCTGACATCAGACATTCATTAGCGATAAGAAAATCTGTACATGAGAAATGACTTCTACCTTGTGGATTTCCGGTATTGCCTCCCCAGTGACCAGGCTCGTCGTTTTCTCATGGCTCTTCAAAACAGGAATAGGGGGAGTGCAAACAAGGGCGGTCTTGCTATCTTTCTGTTGAGGGACTCAGACAGAAGAGTTTTAAATAACTATTTGCTTTAAACAGTTTTAAATATGCTATTCATAATTTCCGAATTAGAGTGCATCACATGAGATGAATGGATGACTGCAATGCTTAATCTTACAATAAATAAGATTTCAAATTTACAAAATGCCACCTCATATTGTAAATTTGAAAACTTATTTATTGTAAGATTAGGACAATCTGAGTCTGAAATACTAGCTCCATTGAGTGGTCCTAGGGACTTCATACTTTTCAAGGCTTTGAATTATCCCCACTGTAAAACACCTAATCCAGTTAAATCGGATGTTCTAGTTGAGGGAACGCACAAAAATGTGCAAAGTACAGGGATTCCCTTCAGCCGGGACCTGGATTGTAGCAATCTTAATGCTTCAGCATACCAAGACATTTTGGACACCATGCTTCCAACTTTGTGGACAGTTTGGGGAAGAACCTTTTCTATTCCAGCATGACTGTGCCCCAGTACACAAAGCAAGCTCCATAAAGTCATGGTTGGATGAGTTCGTTGTGGAAGAACTTGACTGGCCCACACAGAGCCCTGACCTCAACCCCATCCAACTCCTTTGGGATGAACTGGAACAGAGATTTTGAGCCAGGCCATCTCATCCAACACCAGTGCCCGACCTCATAAATGCTCTACAGAAAGAATGGGTGGAAAGTCGCACAGAAGCCTTCCAAGAAGAGTGGAACTGTTATAACTGTGAAGGCAGGACCAACTCCATATTAAAGTCTATGTATCTGAATGCAGTGTCATTAAAGTCCCTGTTGGTGTAATGGTCAGGCGACCCAACACTTTTGTCCATATAGTGTATCAAGCTCATGCCATGGGACCTTATTGATTCTGTTTGAAAGGTGATGTTTTCAAATCAGACCTATCCTGTCTCATCTTTAAGCGTCAGCAATCCTGGCCGTCTAGTTGCGTGTTTTGGAAACAGTGCTGTGTCTCGGGCAAGTGAATTTGTGAACAGCCACACTGACGGTCCCTGGAAAATTGGAATAAAGCACTAAAACATTAGGGCATATGCCGTGATATCTACACTTGTACTAAAGATAGAAAGCTACCCCAGTCTTTAGTTTTGGTCCCTAAAATCATTATATTAGAACATTCTTTGATTGGACAGTTCTGTTGGGGCTATTTCAGTAATAAGGATCACCATGTTTTTTTGTTTTTTTTTAAAAAACCTTGGTAACATTTTTCTGTTAATAGTGTTTTTCTGTGCCATTTGTAGATTTATGTAATTACATAGTTACCAAATAACTGAAATGAGGAAAAATGTCCACACACCCTCATATTCAAATCATAATAATTTTAAAAAAAAAATTCTACTTACAGAAACAAACATTTAAAGTCTACATGTACTATTTCATTTCTGTAATTGTTTAAATTTGGCATTAGTAAATAAATAATTAACATAGAATTATAAGATACTTTAGGTATTTCCAGTGATAACAGTGAACTTTAATCTTTAATGATGTTACCCAACATAGGTTTAGTCAGGGGGAGTGTATCCATCAGATCTTACAGACTTTCAGTCAGTACCAGATAACTATCCAGAATATTTCACATATATCCTGCTGATCTTTGTTTATACACAGTAGTTGTTTGTTTTCTTTTCACTATATTGGTTTTGGCCAGCTGTACTTTGAATACACTTACATTAGTTCTTTTGTTGTCCATGCATATTCTTTGGCCCAAAAAGACTATAATCTTAATTTCATTATTATGTGGCTAAATGTGATGCAGTTGTCTGGATGCTGTTCATATTTTTGTATCATCACAAACATGAAGCATTAATGAACTTTATAGACCGTCATATTGTGCTGTTAAATGTTTTTAAATGGAACAAACCGTATGGTGCATAATGATTTGTAAATTAAAATTTATAAAGTTTTTAGTTAGACAGTCATGGCACAGTAATAATACCATTAGAAATAATTAATAGCTCATTGTGGTGAATATTGTTAGAATACTTATCCATTAGAATAGCAATGGGAGACGAACAAATCTAGTATGTATGTTAAAGTAGTAATAGAATTCTTACTTGCCAGAGCTTCTTGGTTATTGGTGGTATTTTGGCATGTAATGATTTCTTTGTTTAATACTAGAATTAGTTTTCATTCTTTTTATAGGTTGTATTTGGTAGCAGTGAGGCAATCACTAAAAATGATATATCAGTGCAACAGTAGTGGGGTTTACTAACCAAATTATGCAACCCTTGAGAGTATCCATCTGTCTGTAGTGGAGAATTCTAAATTCTTTATGGAAACTAACAGTGTTTTCTTGCTTCTGTGTGATTGCAGATACCAAGTGATCAGCACACCCACAGACATATTTATGGTTATGGAATATGTATCTGGAGGAGAACTCTTTGACTACATTTGCAAAAATGGAAAGGTAAGCTGTATTATTATTACTGTATCTATTTACCTGTATATCTATGGATATGTTTATGCATGTATGTATGTATGTATGTATGTATGTATATGTATACATATGTATATGTGTATACATACATGTGTACACGCACAAATGAATACATTTTATATATATATATATATATATATACACACACACACACACACACACAGAGCAGGATGGTATAAATAAGTGGTGCTTCATTAGTTCAAAAACTATGAATGTCACTATTTTTAGTAAACTTTTTATACACTACACTCATCTAACTCAAATGATCCTTTGCTGATTATGCTCTTTTTGATGAAACGTGCAGTTCAGTGTTCAAACGAGTAAAAAGCTAAATGATATTTTCTAAAAGAGCATATTATGATATACTAATGATAAATATAATTTCAACTGACACCTGATGAAAGATAGATCGTTAGAATGACTGATACATAGTGTGCAGCATCAGATGAACTGTCATTAATAACAAGGGGGACCAGTAGGTTGGATGACATGGTAGTTGCATGTTAGTATGTGTGTGTGTACTACACAGAGCGGATCTCATGCACACTACTGTCCAACCACAACATGTTACTGCTGTGGTGATAATGATCCACCCACCACCCAAATAATACCTGCTCATTGGTCCTCTGGGAGTCCTGAGTATATAATAATAATAATAATAAATTATTATTATTATTATTGAGTATATAATAATAATAATAATTCGGCCCTGCTGTACTTGCCCATAGTGATCTCATTTTTTCATAAAAACATAAGGTGCCTGATTAAGTGCCTCTAAGAGCACTAAAGTTTGGATTAATGTTCAGATTATCTGAATAATGTAGAACCTTTGAGTAGCTGCACAGTGCAGTTTGTGAATTTCCTGTTCTCCTCACCAGCTGGATGAGAAGGAGAGCCGACGCCTGTTCCAACAGATCATCTCAGCAGTGGATTACTGCCACAGACACATGGTGGTACACCGAGACCTCAAGCCAGAGAACGTCCTGCTGGATGCTCACATGAATGCCAAGATTGCTGACTTTGGTGGGCATTGAAATGCTGACATCCTTTTTGGAACCAAAGTTTGGTGAAACATGAAGTTTGCACAGTTACAGCTGATCAGCCAAGACGTGCCATTTTATATTGAAACTATGAGGCTAATGTACCTAACAACTTTTACCATATCATTTAGAATTGTGCAGACTGCATGCCTAAATCATCAAACTGCAGTTTCAAATAACCCTGCTTGTGTTTTTTTTACAGTATGACCTGCTGTTGTCTATAAATGTACACTTAGGATAAGGGGAAAATTTGATTTTTTTTGCCAAATTATTGGTTTAATGTCTTGGTTTCCAGCATTTGTCCTAGCGATCTCCCCCCCGTTTGTTTCAAAATGTTTCTTAAGTTATCAGCTAATTAATAATGCTGAACTGAAGAGGGTGTGTGCCTTACAACTGTGTGCACTGAATTGTGCACAGTTAGGTTTAAGTAAAACATGTAATGTGGTGGGGTTTGGGTTTTTTTTAAATTTATGTATTAAAAAAATTTTTTTTTCAATGTTTGTGTTTAACCTCGAACAACCCTAAGATCTAGTTTGTGTTTAACCTTTTGTGACCCTAAGTTTTTGTGGTTACTCTTCCCCTCTGCTAAATGCTGTGACACTTTTTGGCAGTGTTGTTTTTGTTATTTTTTAAAAATAGTTTTATTTATTTGGGTAGGCGTGCTTGTGGCTGAATGGAAAACATTTTAAATATTTATATTTTGGTTCCATCTGGTTGCCAAACTGTTCAGACTACTAGAAAGTGCTTAGAGTGAACTTTGTCATTCTTGTATGTAGGGCTGTCAAATATGATGTCGGATGGTGAGTTTCTGCGGACAAGCTGTGGCTCCCCTAATTATGCAGCTCCAGAGGTCATCTCTGGAAGGTACAGTATTCATTACCTTTTAATTACTTCCCTCACTGTTCTCCATGGGGCATGTGCCCCTTTCTCTCCTTTCATCTTAGTAATTGCTGCATTTGACAGTACTTTAGTTTCTAACTCTCTACTTTCTGACCATTTATGTAGACTTTGCTTTGCTCAATGCAGCTAATCTTTTGGAAACTCATTCTTATGTGACTGATCATCTTGAGACTTCCTTTTGATTCTCCTTTTGAAGACTCCTGCGTCTTTTGCTTTAAATAGTCTTAAATCTGTTTTACTTTGATGTCTTTTGGGTGATTTGGGGATGTTCCTGCTCAGGTTATATGCAGGTCCTGAAGTGGACATATGGAGCAGCGGGGTGATCCTCTATGCTCTGCTCTGTGGAACGTTGCCCTTCGATGATGACCACGTGCCAACACTCTTCAAGAAGATCTGCGATGGCATCTTTTTCACGCCCCAGTACCTGAACCCATCAGTTATCAGCCTTCTCAAACACATGCTACAGGTGGACCCCATGAAAAGAGCCACCATTAAAGAAATCCGGTCAGATCTCTTGCTTGTTCACTCTCCCATGCACACACACACATACACAAGCTTACCCATAACTAACCTGGCTGTAATGTTCTTTTTTTCCCCACAGGGAGGATGAGTGGTTTAAAGAGGACATACCAAAGTATCTGTTTCCAGAGGATGCTTCTTATAGCACAACTATGATTGATGAGGAAGCATTGAAGGAGGTGTGTGAGAAGTTTGAGTGCACCGAAGAGGAGGTGCTCAATTGCCTTTACAGGTGTGTCTTTGTGAATTATTTCTGGATACAACTTATGATTATAAAAATAAGTGAGCATGATATTTATACAGATAAGGATAAAATCAGTTACCTGACTTTTTTTGTGCTGTTTACTTAATTCTCTTGTTACTGTTTAGCCATTCTTCGTCCTATTGATTTCCTTTTGCTGTTAATACTGATTTTAGAGTTTCCACCCCAATTGTATTTTCTTTGTATTTTACTATTGTTATTGTTTGTTGGTCTCATCTCTTTAGTCATCTCTTTACCCTTCATTAGTCCCAATGCATTGTTACAGCAGTAAAGTGGACAGAACAAGAGAAGAAAGTAGAAGCATCTAAAGTAACCATCATAATAAAAGCTATACAAAAGCTATGAAAAAGCTATTTAAAAAAAGCTATAAAAAGTACACTATACAAATATTACAGAAGTATAAATATAGAAGGGGTGTGTGTTTGTGTGTGTCTGTGTGCGCGCGTGCACCTTAGAAAGGTGCTATGTAAAACTTTTTTTCTTATTTTCGAACAGTCGTAATCACCAGGACCCTTTAGCTGTCGCATACCATCTGATCATAGACAACCGCCGCATTATGAACGAGGCCAAAGACTTCTACTTGGCCTCCAGCCCTCCTGACTCCTTCCTGGATGACCTGCCGGCGCATCACCATGCCAAGCCTCACCCTGAGCGAGTTCCCTTCTTAGTAGCTGAAGCCCAGCCACGGCCCCGGCACACACTCGACGAGCTCAACCCACAAAAATCCAAGCACATGGGTGTCCGTCGGGCCAAGTGGCACCTGGGCATTCGCAGCCAGAGCAGGCCCAACGATATTATGAGCGAGGTGTGTCGAGCCATGAAGCAGCTGGACTACGAGTGGAAAGTAAGCCATAAAATATAAACAACATCTTTTGGTTTAATAGATTACTTACTACTACATTTTCTCCAATATTACACTTTAACACAATGCATATTGATGATAACTGAATATCAACAAAAATAAGGAAATATCAAAGTAGTAAAACATGGTTGTAAACTGATGATAAAATGTGTTTACAATACAAGGAAATATTCAATCAATATAATGAATAAGTAGAATCCTGACTGCATAAACAGTCAAAGAATCTAAGAGAGAGAAGGATTAGTTAAGGAAGGAGAAAGCTCATGTTTTACCTCAGATAAACATTAACAGTGTGTGGCTTTGTTCAGCTGCATGGCCTCTTGTGCTTCTTGCTCTGAGGGTCAAGTTCCACCTTCACTACTGAGGAATGTTGTTCCCTATTTTCCAACAGGCACTATAATTAGGGTAGCTAAATGCACAACATACGGCTGACAGACTTATACTGAGAAGAGGCCCTCTCAGTTGAAAAAGCAGGATATGTTTTCTGTTTATTTACCATTAAGGGAAAGTAGTTATTTATTTATAAGTTATATATAAATAAAACATTATCTCAGGGAATTTTCACTGATTTTGAAATTTTATATTGAGAGCCTAGGTTGTTTTTTTTTGTTTTTTTCCAACTAACCTTGGCAGGGTAGTGAAACCTACTAACCCCCCTGTATTAACCAGGTTTCTGTAGTACATCTATTTGTTTGGCTGTAACAGTGATGGATATTGTTGAATACAGTCTGTTTAAGTTTTACTTTGATGAACTAATACAGACAATGTGTTCCATATCATCGTTGCAGTCCAAAGAAACTTTCAAGACTAACTTTACTACTCTTGTAAGTTATGATAAAGTATAACGTGCTTTTATAGTAAAGTATTGGTTTGTTTATTATTAACCTTTCACACAATGTAAGGGAAAATGGGTATGTTCAGATCATATGAAAAGGAAAATTGGAGAGACCTTATTTTCTTTGGAAAGCAGTGATATGAATAGTAAAGATTTTGGAGTTAAATGTAACTTTACAGTGTAACTTTATTTAGGAAAACTGAGGAAAGCATTGACAGCCAGTAAACATACTATGAATCCTTTCAAGGTAGAAGAGGTGTGTTCGAGGTGTGTGTTTGAGTTCAGTAGGACAGTGAAGTGAGAGCTAGCTAGTAAATGACTCAGCAGAAGTTGTAACTGAACTCAGCCACGTGTGTCCCTGGCAGTGTTAACTGCTTTGTCTAAACAAGCGTGTAAAGGCGAACACACAATTATTTTACTTGTGCTAGTTTCTGTTGATATGTTTAACATGGAAAATCGTATGTATGTGTGTGTATATATATGTGTGTGTGTGTGTGTGTGTATATGTACACACATACACACACACACGCGTGTACGTATATACATGTGTATACTTACACTACAGTAACCCCCTGGTTTTAAATGATAGTTTTACGTGGAAATCTCCACAATAACGTGGAACCTGCAAATATTCTCGTTTTTTTTGTTTGTTTGTTTTTTGTTGCTTTTTTCGTGATTTTTTTTTTTTAACACATTTTACTTCTAAATTATTAAGAAAAATGTACTAATTTTGTAACATAAATATGAACGTAAATTCAGCTACATTTCCATATAAAATATAACTGTATAAATGTTTTTGTACTGTCGTGAGAACACAAAGTAAATGCTTTTGGGATGGTTAAATATGCTGCAGGCAGAGCAGGGGCGGACTGGGACTAAAAAACAGCCTGGACTTTCTTCACCAGCTGGACTTTCTTTTCCAGATTGCCAGTCCACCCCCAAGCCCAGTAGTTTTATTACTGTAAATTAAATTAAAAGAGGCTGTTGAGCTCAGTCGCCTTTCAATGTCTGCTTTAATAAGACGTGCGGCTGATGGACAGTAAATTATTGATGTAAAAATTATTGGTGATTACCCCGAAATTTTACTGTATTTATTACTGAAAATTACACTAATTTATTACTGTATTTTCCTGTTTATACCAAAGAAAATGACAGCACATACCAAAGAAAATGCCCGTGCATGGATTACAGTGCAGTCTGTATGGACTTACCTTTATATTTCATTAAGGGTAATGTATTAAACAGAGTTTAAAATGAAATTAAAGTGTTTTGGATCAGTTTTGGGACATATTTAGGGTTTACACTATAAACATAGGCATTTTTAGGCTTTAAAAAAAAAACCAAAAAACTTTTTAGCCAAAACACAACGCGATTTTTCACCATACGCAGGTGCTCTTGGAACGTAACCCCCGCGAAAAGCTGGGGATTACTGTATATTAATACTGAAATGTCTAGAACCCCATAAAGGTTTTGAATTTTAATTTAGCATTTCAGCTAACAATCTGTAGTGAAATGAACCTATAAATATGTTCATGAACCTGAAATAGAAAATAAAAAAAGCATTGCACCAATGTCTGTCAAGACACAGATGAACCCTTATATTATAATGAACCCCTTAATAGATAATATAATGTATGACAGCATCAGTAAAAGTGCACTGGGAAATTTTCTTGCATTTCATGTCTGCCAATGACACCAATATCATTTTGTGAACCTAAACATTCAATCATTCATTCAGTTGTTTGTCTTGGTACCCTCTCTCTCCCCATTGATGGCAGGCGTGTGTGCAGACGTCCAAGTTTCTTTTATTGAATTGAAAAACTAAACAAAAACAGGTTTGAGGACCTGAAACAAGGTACAGCTTTCTATAATGCTTAAAGGAGAAAGAAGGACACACTCTCACAAGAGCCAGGACTGACACTGAGGTCACCTCAAACTAACTTAAATACTCAACACCAAACACAAACACCCAATCAAAATATAAACCCATTTTCTCCTGACCACACCGACAGCTGACACAAATAATTACTTAACTTAAATCCAGTGTGCTCAGGAATAAACAAAACTGAATCCCTGGTGGCCTCTAGCAGCCGCCTACAGTTATTGACCCCAGACCTGAAATTTATTTAAACACTTTTCATCCTTTAGATTTTTTGTTTCCAAGCCTTTAAGATCAGTATGTGTAAATGAGCGCTGTTCTTATGGCCGGCGCTCTATTGTGCCTCGTTCAAAAAGCAGTTCAGACTGAAACTCTCCTTAGTGGATCTAAACTGCTGCAGGCTGAAGAAACAAATATTAAAATATTTTGGATTTCATGACATCACAAAAACAGTCTGTCCAAAATGGGCTGTATTTACAGCTTAATTTTCATACATGAACCATATGGAGTGAGAAGTGAACAGTATGTTTTGAAACTTTAAGAAAAATATAAAGTTAAAACAGTGTTCTCTTTACTAAAAATATAGCTAATAAGTTTACTCTTAAGTTGTTTTTTTAGCTACCACCTGTGTATGCCTAAATCACAAATAGACTTACTAAGTCTCAAATAGAGACTTACTTATGTGGCTTCTAACTCTGGATGACAAACCGTTATTTAATAAACCATATTTTTATCTAAACATGTCTTAGCTGATAATCTAGCAGTAAAATGAGAATTAGATTTTCCACTGAACTGTCACCTTAAGGAAACTGGCAGTCGAAAAATTGAGTTCTTGTGCCTTTGTGGGTTGCCAGGTAGTGAATCCATATTACCTGCGGGTGCGGAGAAAGAACCCGGTAACAGGCATGCAGACCAAGATGAGTCTACAGCTCTACCAGGTGGACAGCAGGACCTATCTACTGGACTTCAGGAGCATAGACGGTAAATTAAGCATGTTTTTGTTAATGACTGAGTAGTAAGACTTGCTCACAAAGTGATGTCCTATGTTTTTTTTGTTTTTTTCCCCCTCCTGCTTCTGATCTAAATAGCTGATACAGAGTCCTGATCTAGTATTTGGATTTTTGTAACATAATGTAATATCAGTCCTCTTTAATGTCAACACACATTTAATGCTTACTTTAAAAAGCAGCATTTTAATGTACTTTTCTCTTTCAGTTTAGTCTTAATATGTAAGGAGTATGAGCTGAAAGCTGGAAAGTTGTAGACATTTAAAAAAGAATAAATAAATCAGCACACAAATAAGAATATTCACTAACCAGTAACATTTGCTTTTTGTATTAAACAAATGAATAATAAATGATGATAAATAATAAATGAAAAAATAATTAATTCTTTCTGATTGTGCTTGTTTACTCCCTCAAAGCTCCAATTATGTATTTCTCTAACACTATTCATTTAACCTTTATTCTAACAGTATTCATTGAGAATGTGCACTTTTACCACTAAGTGTCAAATAACTGCTGTGATTTTACATGTTTAACTTTGTGTTGCTAGTTTAACAACAATTTTGACTGTTAAACTAACAAAGCAAGTATCAAAGCAAGTTCAATTATTTTGCATTTTTGACACTTAAACTAGTTGTTAACTCTTTAAACAGGCTCCACCGCTGCAAACTGGATGGTGCCCATTTTGGTCACCTCTATGACAGTGGTATAAAGAGCACAGAGGGGATAACAGGATTGGAATAGATCAAATTCAGCTTGGCACTAGAGCTGCAAGGATAATGTAATAAACACTGGAAGTCAATAGTCACCTAAATCTTTCCAATAAATATATGCACAAAACTTTGACTAATTAAAACTGCATTCAACTTTCATTAAGGTGAGAAGACTTTTTGATGTGGTTTCGGGCACAGCTTGACTTACTACGAGCTATAAACTGTTCTATTTTAGTCAAGTCATACTGTATCTTGAATCATGACAAGTCTATGCCACCTGCTGGATGCAGTTTAAACTGGTTTCTGCAGTGGATTTTTACACAAACAATTTGGGGGGATACCTGACTACTAGTGTTTATTAGTAACTTTAACCTTGTAGGTCCAGTGTTCAGCTATAGAAGCAACAATTAGACGTCAAACATGCCTTTCTTGATCAACTATATTTGGGGAAGGTGGATATTTCCCCAGAGTACTCCTTTAATATAGTAGTTTCAGCAAAATGCCTTATTTGACTGTTGCCAATCTTTCAGAACTGACTATAAAATATTTACTTTGTATTTACTCAACTTTTTTTCTCTGTTTTCTCTCTCTGTGCTCCATCTTACTCTTCCACACTTTCCTTTAGATGATGTTGTGGAAACAAAATCTGGCACCGCCACTCCTCACCGGTCTGGCTCGGTGGGAAACTACAGGACTGCCCTAAAGAACGAGAAAAACGAATGTGAGGACGGAGGGAAGGGGGACGGTTCTGCCCCCTCCACGCCCCCCGTGGCCGGAGGCAGACACGCCGAGAGCTCTCTGACCTCCTCGCTCACCTCTTCAGTGGACTCGACGGGGGGAGAGACGTACCCCCGGCCCGGCAGCCACACCATCGAGTTCTTTGAGATGTGTGCCAACCTCATCAAGCTGCTGGCGCGATAACTCTCAGCTTCTCTGACGCCTTGTCTCTCGCTCTCCTCTTTGTTTTTCTGCCATCTCTCTTTCTCTCCTTGGACTTTCTACCTCCTCTCCTGTGTTTCTCTCTCTCTCTCTCTCGCTCTCTCTCTCTTTCTGTCTCACTGTATCTTACTATTCTTTCTTTCCCTCTTTTTCTTCATTTCTCTTTGTTTGTCTCTCTTTCACCCTCTCTTTCTCTCTTGCACTCTCTTTCTTTCTCGCACACTCTCTCACTTTCTGTCTTTAGAGCAATAAGCATGCAAACAGACCACACAAGCCTCTTTGCATCCCTGCCACATGCATGGACAAGCTGATAGCACTGCGACGACCAGTGTCAGTTTGATTGGAGAACAGGGAGGTGAAGGGAGATATAAGGCGCTAGAGAGAGAGTGGACGGAGTTGTCTTTCATGTCAAGGCATGTGAAAGATTGCAAAGCCACTTTATAGTAACATTAGAATATTCTTTTAGAGATGGTTTTACAGTTCTTTACTGATGGGTTTGTTTGATGACCCATAGTTTCCTTACAGAGAGTAAGGCGTGTAGACATGTCCGTGCATTTAAATGTCAGAGTTATACACTGAGCTAGCTGTACTGTATACAATGGCACCACAAAAAAAAGAAAATGCGGCAGAAAGTACTTTTTGCACAGGTTTTCTTCACATTTCTGCTGACCAACGTTATAATATTTGAGCCGTTCTAAAACGGGGCCATCCAAATGAGTGGACCTCTAAATAGAAGTTGGCAAATCTTAAAAGGGGTTAATCAATGAGTGGGCCAATCTTAACGCATTTATTCTATGGAAGTGCAATGACTCTGCCTTTAGCTGTTTTCATATAAGGATTTGGGTGGGGGGTGTATTTCATTTTTCTTTTCTTGTTTTTTTTTAATTTTTTTTTTTGAGGCTTCACTAATTTTTAAGAGTAGGCCCTGAATTTTTTTTTTTTCACATTAGTGTATTTCTTTTCATCGCTCACATTTTACATATATAAATATAAGTATATACAGAATTTAAAAAATGCATTTGGATATATATTTATCAGTGCTTTAAAATGGGATGGTAGTTTATATTGAGAATTATACTGGACTGAAATATTCTTTTTAAGAAATGATGTTGATTGTCACTGTATGTTTTATTCCATACACTGCTTTGTCCATTTTTAAAACCTTTGAATGCAGTTGTTTAGCAGAGCCAGATCCACTTGAGGAAAAAAAAAAAAAAAAAAAAGTATGAAAATTTTGACTGAATTCAGTTTGTATTGTTTCACTTTAAAAGAAAGGCCTGAGGACTAAAACAGGAAATTGGCTGTAATGTGTTCTTTGATTAGAATGCACATTATTTTTGTAACTGCTGTAAAATGCCTTGTTGAAAGTACAGAATTGAAAACCAGACACCACTTATGTTAACAAGTAATTTCCCCAGGCAATAATAGAGATGACAGATTGAGGTTTCTCCACCTCAAAGCAGTTGAGTGAACGTTGCTACAACAGATTAAATGCAAAAAAAATAAATAAATTTAATGAGCATAAAATGAAATTGTCATTCATGAAATGATCCATTGCTGTAGGTTTGAATCCAGTTTGGGTCCAGGTGGTCACAGATTCTCCGATGCAAGTCTCATTGTAAAATAATTTAAAGCAGAAATTTTCAGCATGATGCTTGATTGAATTATTACTTAAAAGAGAAAGACATTTTGTATTTAGTCATTCTTGAGTGTTTGAATACATGTTTGACATTTTGAGGTTGAAAGTGCATTTCATGTGAGTGTTTCATTCCAAGTGATTTTTGACCAAAATATAAGATCTAGGAGAGGGTTTAAAATGGCTAAAATGCTTATTTTTTGCAGTGCTTTATGATACATTATTTCATCAGTGTTTTTTTCCACTATAGAAAGAGCACGATAGCCTCTCGCCTCTCAGAAACTTTACTTGAAAAGCATGTCTTAATTCTTTTCCACAAACGTGGAACATTAGGTAGAACTTAAAAGCCTAATTAAGCATTTAATCCAGAATAATCCTTTTTACTTTTTGATCAGGATAGTTCTTCTGTGCTTAATTAGAAAGGTAAATGAGGACACTTCATACCGCAATGACCTAAATGAGGGCCAAATAGATAGTTCATAAGGCATCTATGGTTTTTTGACGTTTCATATGAGTGATGTAGTATATTTGTTAGCCATGCTTTTGATCGTTACCCTTCGAGGAATTGAGCCAAAGTGGATGTGCGAACATTACTCGATTATCAGGTTTGTTGTTAGAAAAATTGAACCCTAAAGGCATGATGAAGCATATCGAGATGATGCTGTTTAGTGTCCATTTAATTATTTTCACTAAATTACTATTTAGTTTTGTGTTGAACCTCATTTGCAATAAAGCTTTGGAGGTCATGTTTGCAAATGAGGGAACCATTACACACCCAGTGAATTTTTCTTTCCTCCCCCCCCACCAACACCACAGTTCTGCAAAAACAAAAGTCGTACCACTAGAATAGTGAGAGAAGTAACCTACTAGGTGTCTGTGTACGGCCTGTGATTCCTGATGTAGCAAACTGTCAACATCTCCACATACTGGGACGTCCAGGTGGAGAAAGTCTGGTGGTTGTTTTAGCTGCTTCAACTGAACTTTTGATTAAGTTTGTGGGAAGGGACCCTTTTTTTCAGTTTGGCCAATGTGGATTTCCTGATTGTATTTAAAGAACATTTTACACACAACTGCCTAATAAACTGCTAAATGTCATCAACTGCCTTTGGGTTGTTTTTTTCAGTTTATTTTTTACTGAAAAAATATGCATCAGCTGCATTTTGAATTTGGTGTCTTAGCCTTGATCTTAACTGATAAAGATTAAAGGAGAAAAAAGAACAAATATAATGATAAATATACTGATACTCCGCTTTCATCGTACGTTGTAAAAGTGGTCGGTTCTTAGGCTAGTTAACTGATCATTTTTGGAAGTTTGTATGTAATGTTACAGTAAGCAGGTGTTTCTTTTTTGCATTAATTCCGACTGTACCGTATAGATTAGGAAATCATTAGGCCAGTCCCATTTGAATTAAACTCAGAACCTTTTCTTTTTTCTTTTGAGTTATTAGTAACAATATTTGAGTGTTTTTAACTGTATGTTTCAGAAGGCCAGCAAAGCCAAAGTTTTTCAAGAAAATATTTTTCCCAAAGTATGGCCACAAAATTGCCCCCTCGCTAAACTCCACTGAACAGAGTTCAGAAGCTCGCTGGTGTGACTTTTTCATATGAAACGCCCTTACAAAAATAACTGCAGTTTCACTGGAATATAAACCCTTTTCAGTGAAGTATTTTGGACATATGCAGTTTCGGGAATGCAGGGTCAAATGATGTGTAGTATTGCAAGAATACCTCAGTGGTGTCACTGGCAGTCCTGGGATTCGAACCTAAGACCTTTCAATCACAGGGGCAACTCCCCAACACCAGGCCACTGTGTATGTATGTATGTATGTATATATATATATATACATACATTTTGCCCCATTGCTTGGCCAGAGAACAACCTAACCCAGCTCCCCCAGACCTATCGAACGTGGCCGGTGGCGAAGCTCTCCTCCCTGCAGAACCGGCGAGTACCCAGCCACGCCAAACCTGCCATGCCGGTAGATCTTCGTGAGACCTTTCCAACGAGCCCCGTTTGCCCCCCTAGCTCATGGGGATCCAGAGTTATTAGCTCAAATCCTTCCCCCATCACTACGAAACACAATGTACTTAAAATGTGCTTAACCCTACCGTAATTTACCCCTGAAAATACATCAACCCCCTTAATGTGAATTAAGTGGCCATTAATTTGTGAAGCGATACCTTAAAAGTGGATTTAAGGCTCGAGTGTGAAACCCCTTAATTTTAAACATACGGAATTTATTCAGGAGGTTCTATTATTTAAGGGGCAACTTTTAAAAAGTAAGGAAAATTCAGTAGTTTTACCCCTTAATCAGCCTTAATCTGTGCACTTTTTCCCTTAATTTTCCTTAATTTCCTGGAATTTAAGGTCAAAATTAAGGTAATTTTAAGGGGTAAAATTAAAGGGTTTGGTTTCGTAGTGCACTGTTCTCCCAAAGGGTCGTGCGCCTTTGAATGGGCTGCCAAGCTTTAAATTATTTATTAAAATTCCTGTGTTTTTTCAACCCCTGTAGTATCGAAAATAGTATCATCATCCTTAGTATCGGTATACAGTTTGAAATATCGTGACAAGCCTTATATATATATATATATATATATATATACATACATACATACATATATACATACATATATACATAAATACATACATACATACATATATACATACATACATACATATATACATACATACATATATACATACATA
>JBBJLS010000082.1:11345108-11362108 GCA_037577275.1 Bryconaethiops microstoma
GTTGGACAGAGACTGAACTCAACAGCCTCTTTTAATTTAATTTACAGTAATAAAACTGCTGGGCTTTAAGAAGAACATAATGAAAAACAATAGAAACACTGAAGATGATTCGGGGGCGACCGGCAGTCTGTGTGTTCTGGAAAAGAACATCTGTCCGGTTCCCGGCGGCCGTCGGCGTGTCTTTCTTGGCCGAGACTCAGACTCTGCACAGCTGGGGAAGAAACTCCAGGCTTTGTTTTAGTCCCAGTCCGCCTCTGATCTGAGTGCAGCATTTTTAACCATTTAACCGTCACTAAAGCGTTTTCTCTGTGTTCTCACGACAGTACAAAAACATTTATACAGTTATATTAAAATGTAGCTGAATTTATGTTCATATTAATGTTACAAAATTTGTAAATTATATTTTTCTTAATAATTTAGAAGTGAAATGCGTAAAAAACATATTTCCACGAAAAAAGCAACAAAAAGTAATGCGGAGAATATTTGCAGGTTCCGCGTTATCTTGGAGATTTTCGCGTAAAACTATCAGTTAGGTTCTCAGAAAAAATCTGCGTGTGACTGAATCCGCAACGCCTGGTCCGCGTAAAACCGGAGATTACTGTATATCAATAAAACCATGAAAATTATGTCTATAGTGATTTGTATGTTCACCTCAGTACTGTACTGAATAAAATGTTTGCCATAATACCAATACATTAAGCAATTGCTACTTTTTAATATCCAGAAAATACATGGAAAAAATACTTCAAATACATTTTTGCTGGAGAGTAAAACTCTTTCATTTCGTCTTAGGCATGTGCTTTCCGTAAAACAGCGATTACACTGAGAAGGACAAAAGAGAAGAAATGGAAGGTGTGTCTGAGGAGCAAAGCAGGACTAATAGCTCTGGTGACACTCCTGGTGGTGATCATCATTGTAGTGGCAGTCATGCTTAGCAGTCAAAGTTCCAG
This sequence comes from Bryconaethiops microstoma, assembly GCA_037577275.1. NCBI lineage: Eukaryota > Metazoa > Chordata > Actinopteri > Characiformes > Alestidae > Bryconaethiops > Bryconaethiops microstoma. The sequence goes on from JBBJLS010000082.1 coordinate 11,346,059, forward strand.
TGACACAGATAGTGTTGCTACGACCCCGAAACCACACACAGTGGGACAACCATAGCACTCAGTGCTGAACAAATATATAAAGAATACTCTGTCTTGGTCAGTACAGAACTGTGTAATGTTCTTGGTTTAAGTACTCTCAGGATACGGTGAGGAGTTGTGAATAGCACAGCGACTGATTTTTTAAAGGCCCATCCATGCTCCAGTCATGAATGCTATGGCATTTATGGTGTCAAGTTATGGTATTTTTTTCCAATGAAATAAAAGCGACGAAAAAATGCATTTATGGGTGTAGCTATAGATCAGTGTGTGTGTATATATATATGTATATTTCTTTGAGTGACACAGTCTTAACATTTACCCTTCAGTGCATAAAATTTATTTGAGAGTTACATGTCGAGCCAACGTAATATTTTATATGTCTAGTTTGCTTCATTACTATTTTAAGGTGCTCTCAAGATCATATTTAATAGGACTTTAATGTTAATCTCTAACCTCATCTCTAACTAAATAATCCAGTAAATACATGTATGCTTTCATTGCTTGTTCTTGTAAGACATATAAGTAAAGTAACATTTCCTGGAAAATTTTCATTGTTACAACTTTGTTGGTCATCGGGTTCACAGACAAGTGTCTTACTACTAGGCAGGAATTTGCAGGCTCTTACTGTGCCATTTATGTGTAAAAGTGGCTGAAAGCGCACATAGTCGTGCTCATGTGCTCTCTTATGTTGCATCAGTCTACAATGCCATCAATCCACAGGCCAAGAGAAAATTCAACTGATAAACAGTAAGTTTTAGTACAGAGTTGATTAAGCACTTTGTCTTTTCTGAGTGTGGTATGTTTATCCCAACTCCTTCCTCTGTCTCTATGTTAGTTTCATTTCTGGTTGAGAAGGTTTCAGAGTTAAAGGAGCTCGTCTGGACTTTAATTAGGGATAGGAGGTGAGAGTCAAGCTTCTTGCTAGCAACCCCAGATGCCTTAGGGGAAGACAACGCCGCAACTCTTCCTCACTGGAGAGCTTCACCACGCGAGCAACACTCTCCTCTTCACATTCACATGTCAAACACATGAAATTAGCGACTCCTTTAGGGGCTCCAGCACCAGCAACCGGGACCCAGGATGCCAGACATTGCAGGGATGATATTCATCTGCGGCAGTCAGATGTTACTAAGGATAGTGTTACAGAGGTGTGTGTAAATTAGCCCACACTTTAACCGATGCTGTAACATGCTCTGGCTCCATCCCAACGCAGTGCGGGCCTGAGCGCTTTGTGTCCCGAACTGCTGAATGTCCAAATGGTGCTCTAAAAACAATTTGAGTTTTATTCACAATTGGTCCATGTTCGACGGCAAGTCTGGTCTCTTAGCCCGGGTTGGTATCCACCCTTTGTGGGAGGGTGCTGCTCTCATTTCTTGCAGCATAGCCCATAGCCTGTTAGCTACTTGGCAGTGTAGCTCAGATATTCAGTACTGACAGAGACAAGGTGGAAGACAGACTGGCTAAAACGAGAGCCCGGATTCGAACCCTGACGACCGGATCTAGATGTCAGATTTGACAATCAAAATAAGAAAGAAAAAAGAAAAGAAACTATGAGAAAATAAAGAAAATACAAGAGAGCAAACGACACAAAAGAACTAGGAAAAGCAAGGAAACTCAGCCAAGGCAATCGACGGAAATCGAGCTTGTAAAAATGAAAGAGCAAACTGACGAGAAAAGTCTGCAAAAGGCAAAACATGAAAATAAATATTTAACTAGAAAGCCTGAGACCGACCAATTAGAGCTGTGTCGCCCTCTGGTGGCTGCAGGAGTGAATGCTATGTCACCCTCTGGTACGCTCCAAACCAGATCCCGGTGGATTACCTTTCATAGGTAAGGCTGAACAATTGTTATAATTATATTTGGCCGTTATAGAATCCCGTTTTATAAATCTTAACTTTAGCTAAGCCAGGCTAAGCTAGCAAAGCTATGCATTCCTGTGTTTAAGTAAGCCTCCAAATATCGTTTCGGCTAAACCTAGGCACTAAAAATTTAGAATGTTTATTTTTCTCAAGCTTTGAAGGTTTCCTAAAGAAATCCACCTCAGGAGTGGGAGGTGGCCCTTAGGCGGGAAGGTTTCACCGCCAATGAATCCTCCAGGCTCCGCAGTGAGCACTTCAGACAGGAGGATTTTGAGAGGACAGGTCAGATTGTGAGAATTAGAGACGGAGCTCTTCCCTCTGTGTTCGTTTCCAACTTTTCTCCAAAGGGTAGATATGTGGTTAATCAGTTTTTTTTAAAGGAATCAGTAATGTATTCCACAGCATTGTGCAGTGAAATACGTAAATCTGTTCATGTTTTTAAAGCATTTTATTTTCTTTCACATTAGCCAGTGGAAACCAGGTTAACTGTGACTTCAGCGAGGGCACAGGAGAGCTGGTCAGTAAAATGTTCTTTGTCTATCCAAGAGACCAAAGCTCTGCCTGACCCCTGTGTTGTAAGTATTAAGGTCATTTTCAAACTTCTTTTAGCACAAAACCCACCCCCGTCATGCTTTTCAAATACAGTAATGCATACACATGCATATATGTTGAAACGTGCTGGTTTTGAACCAGATACACTCACGCACGCTGTGCTTGAGGGATGATATGATTACAAACGCAGACAGTTTTGCCAACTATCTCCTACAGAAAGTAGCTGGATGTCGCTAGATGAGGTTTGGAAGGTGTAAGAGACGATGTTACTGTTCGCGTGTGGCTCCTGAAAGGAGGATCTGTGTTACATACATGAGAGAGATTTAATTTTTACTTTGCTTAAAAATGTAACAATTTATTGTAATACAACTTGTTTTGTGAATGGGTGAGATCAACCAAGAATGGTTTATGATTGGTCAGTCGATGTGACTGTCATACTACTTGCGCATGCGCAGATCGTTCCCTTTACGAGCGTCTGGGCGGACGGATGCAGAGCTGACTGGGTCTCAGGCTGATCTGCAGGGAATATTGACGACAAAGTTGTACAGAAAGTAGGTAAGATTTGTCAAAAGTCGCTAAGTTGGCAACACTGAATGCAGACCAGCAGACAGCACATTGTACTGCAATGAATTGACTGATGCAAACATGACTCCTCCTTGTGTCTACTAGGACCGCTCCTATGTGCTATACCTTCATCCCTCGAAAATCTAAGGACTGGACTCAGTGAAACCTTATCTAGGGTGGAGAACATGGAAAAAGAAAAGAGAAATGCAAAGGATCGAGAACGGAGAGCAAAGAACACAGTGCGTCGTCTTCTGAAAGATTTGAAGGAGAAGAACCTCATTAATGAAGAGCTGAAAGAGAGGCTGGATTTATATATAAATAAATAAATAAATTCAAAGAATTTTGCACAGGTGGATATGATGCTTTCATTTATGAGTAATAGTCAAAAGTTTGTATGTGCATTTAGTGTTTTGTTTATTTATTTTTTTACTTAAGAAAACAAAGAATGTTTCAAAACAGCCAACACGTATGGCAACTCTTTCGGGACTGCTGGAAGGCATTCCTTTTCTTTAGCTTTGTGTACATTTATTTTGTTTACTTCTTAACCCCGTTTGTGTCATGTGTTCAATAAAAGGTTTCTATTTTTTTGTCACGGAGTGTATCATTTCACTGTTAAAAGAAAAACCGGACACCCAGCTGAAGTCTTACTATTTTGACTTTCAGACATTGGTCAAGTTTTTGTCTCACTGACTGCCATTATTAGTGCATAAATAGATATAAAGAATTGTATTTAAAACGATTCACCAAAATCTGTTCTAGAATAGAATAGAACAGAATAGTCTTTATTGTCACTGTTACAGGAACAGTTTGGTAGGTCTTCCTGGCAGCATAATAATTAAGAAAATAAATAAATAAATAGAAAACTTTAAATGTAAACAATACACAGAGGAAGGGAAAAGAAAACAAAGAAAACACCCGATATACAGTACAACATGCAGCAGTAGTCCACAGTTATATTGCACTGGCATGTAAGTGAATGTTGCACAAAGTCATGATTTTTTTTTTTTTTTTTTTGCGGGGGGGCATAGTTTACTCCCTGAGGATAAAAGCTTTTTTTGAGTCTGTTGGTCTTTGACCTGGGTGTCCTGTAGCGTATTCCAGAGGACAGGGGGGAGAAAATGTGTGTCCGGGGTCTTTAATGATGTTACTGCTGTACCGTATATGTGTGACTGCCACTACGTTAAGAAAAAGGAGCACCGGGCCACTGCAATCGCTCGCGTCGCCACACTGGTTTAAACATTATTGTTTTTTCATCAGAAAACTCAGTTTCCACGTCTACCCGCATTAGTTTACATGGCGCTTATGCCGATACGCGCTGACGTATTGTGTCAACCGGGAACACAGTGAATGCGGCGTCTCCCTTTATATGTCTATGGCGGGAGGGGGTGCTGTGTCGGCCTCTGGTGGCTGCAGGAGGGAGTGTTATGTCGCCCTTTTGCATTCTATTGGTTGGTGACGCAGCATAGTCGTGTTCTATTGGTTAGCGACGCAGTGCAGTTGCATTCTATTGGCTGGTGACGCAGAGTACTCGCATTCTATTGGCTGTTGACAGAGTACTCACACTCATATTCTAAGAGTATTCACAGTCTAAGAAAGAAAACGAAAAGAGGGCAAACGAAACAAAAGAACTGGGGAAAGCAAGGAAACTCAAATTAGGGAATCGACAGGAAAAAAGCTTCTAAAAATGAAAGAGCAAAACTGACCAGAAAAACTGCAAAAGGCAACAATCATATCTTTCACCAGAAAGCCTGCGAACCACTAGGGAAACGTGGGGTAAAGTAGCTTGAGGGAGACTCTAGACAGAACAAAGGGAGGAGAAAAGGAGGGAGCGTAAAAACCCGTGATGGCAGACAGAAGAAGCTAGTCACAAGAACCACCACCAATAGTGCCATGTCGCTCTTTGGTGGCCGCAGAGGATCAGGAGTCGCGGAATCAGTCTAACGCTGATTTTTTTCTGAGAACCTAACTGATAATTGTACGCGGAAATCCCCACAATAATGCGGAAACTGCAAATATTCTCTGTATTTTGTTTTTGCATTTTCATGGCAATATGCTTTTTTTTTACAAATGCATTTTAGTTCTAAATTATTTAGAAAAATAGAGTTTACTCATTTTATAACATAAATATTAACGTAAATTCAGCTACATTTCCATATAAAATATAATTGTATAAAAGATTTTGTACTGTCCAGAGAACACCAAAAAGCCATCTTGGGATGGTTAAATATGGCTGTACTCAGAGGCCGAGGTTTGAATGTAGCCAATCTCAGAACGCTATTAATTTCTCATTGCTGCTGATTGGCTGCTGCCATTTGATGCACTTATGGCGCCTGCAGTCCAGAATTTCCCCCTTGGAGCTTCTGGAGTGTTTCTCTTGTTTTTCCTTTTGTTCTTCTTAAAGCCCTGTGTTTTTATTACTGTAAATTACATTAAAAGAGGCTGTTGAGCTCAGTAGCTGTCCAGTGTCTGCTTTAACTGGCGTGTCACTACAATAGGACTCCTCCTGGAGCCCCTGAATAAGAGGCACCGCTGGATGAGTTTTGAACTGTAATAATCATTGGAGATTTTTCCAAAAAAATTACATTAAATTATTATTGTATTTAGGTGCTTATACCAAAGAAAACGGCAGCGCATACGATAGAAAACGAATGAATTAATTGTGGGAGACGGCAGTTCAGTGTACACTGTGGAGCGCATATACAGGTTTACCTTTACATTTTAAGGGTAATGTATTAAGCTGAGTTTAAAATGAAATTAAAGTGTTTCAGATTCAGTCATTTTTTTCTTAGAACCGAACTAATAATTGTTGCCGAAAACTCCAGCAAATTCGTGGAAACCGCAGATATCCTCCACATTTCTTTTGCTTTTTTCATGGCAATATATAATTCTTCATGCATTTTAGTGCTAAATTATTAAGAAAAATATAAATTACTAATTTCTAACATAAATATAAACCTAAATTCAGCTACTTTTTCATATAAAATATAACTGTTTAAACGTTTTTGTGCTGTCCAGAGAACACAAAGAAATGCCTCTTGGGATGGTTAAATACCGCTGTGGAGGGGCAGACTGGGACTACAAAACGGCACTGGACATTCTTCACCAGATGTGCTCAGAATTCTTGTCTTGGCCGAGAAAGACATGCCGTGCACCTGAAGGCTGTTCTTTTTCAGAATGCACAGATTGCCAGTGGCCCCTGCCATTATTTTTTTCTCCTTGCTGCTGATTGGCTGCTGCGATGCACCTGTGGCCCGCTGCAGTCCAGAATTTATCCTGCAGAGCTATGTTGGGTGTTACTCTTGTTTTTTGTTTTGTTCTTCTTAAAGCCCTGTATTTTTATTAATGTAAATTAAATTTAAAAAGGCTGTTGAGCTCAGTTGCTGTCCAGTGTCAGCGCATACCGAAGAAAACGCCTGCGCGAAATAGGGATAATATCGGTATTTACATTCTAGCACTACAGGAGTTCAGTGTAAACCTGTTCTGTACGAATACGGATTTACCTTACATAAGCTTAATGTATTAAACTGAGTTTAAAATGAAATTTAAGTTTTGGGAGCATATTTGGGGGTATATTTAGGGTTAACACTATAAAAATAGGCATTTTTAGGCATTTTTTACCACAACATTATTTTACTGGGAAAAACGGGGGTTACAGTACTCAGAATCTTTTGGTTCGTAATGCAGAGTAGTCACATCGTATTGGTTGGAGACGTAGCGTAGTCGCAATCTGTCGGTTTGTAACCTAGAGAACGTCTTTACCAGCAAAGCACAAGTCTCAAGAACAAATGAAAGAAGAGCAATTTGGAGACAGTAATTCTGACTGACATAAATGGGTATAATGAATTGTATTAAAAACGATTCACCAAAATCTGTTGTATGTAAACGATAGTGTTTTAAATGTTATTGATGTTTCATCAGAAAGCCTTTTCGCGTCTACCTGGTTTACACTGCCACTCGCAATATGGCGGACGCACTGAGGTATCGTGTCAACTGGATAACACGGTGAATGCGGCGTCTACCTAGATATGTCTATGTTACAAGGTTAGGTCCTTATTTCTTGAGAATATCACATCTACCCCTACAGCCATTTCTTATTTGGAAACATGTCTGGTCTTTACCTTTTTCTTTTTAAATAGCAAGATAAAAGAGGTGTCGTTTAAAATTATTCATAGATACCACACAGCTAAGCAGTTCTTACAAAGATACTGTGGAGAACTGAATATCAGTTGGTCATTTTGTAATGTAGAGCCAAAATCGTGATCCTACTTATTTTGGTAAAGTAGACTCACTGCATTTTGGGAGGACATTAACAAGTTCATTAGAAGTAATATTTTTTAAAAATAATTTTCTGCTGTCATTAAGACACATTATCTTAAGCTGCCAATGTTCCAGTATTACAGATAAGAATTCTTATTTTGTCAATTTAAAACTGTTTTTAATTTAAAACTGTTTTCTAAATTCTATACATTCATAAGTATAAGTTTTCACATAACAACTGAATAATTATGACCGTTAAAAAAAAAACTGAATCATATGTGAACACTATTTCAGCATCCCTGAATAAAAAAGCAATCAAAACATTCTTGGTCTGTAGAAAACACTCGTTGATTGTTATAGATCCTTCCCTCTCTTGTACCATTTCTTTATATTGTCCTATTTATTTATTTTTCTGTCTTTTTCTTTTCTTTTGTTACATTATAACTATTGTCATTGGTTTTTTTTTAACACCTAGATATGTCTCTTGAGTAGTGCCACTTGTGTCACGTGCAAGGCTTGTACATAATAAGCCTTGCACATCCGGTGCCAGAAAACAATAAATCCCCCCTATGCTCGTTCTGGTCAGGTTCCATTTTAATTTTGCACATATTAAAGGAAATTAAAAAAAATGTTTTCTAATATTTTGACTTTGGACTTATATATAAGTTTATATATATATACATATATATATATATACATATATATACATATATATAAACACCAGTCGTTTTTGTTTTTTTAATTATTGATTCCAAAACAAAAATTGAATGGCCAAAATGTACATGGACTCAAATGTGGGAAAGTACTAATTTTCATTACTGAGTAACAAAATCAACTCCTGGTAACATGTTGACGGTGTTTATTCTAAAACAAACAACAACAAAAAAAAACCAATGAAAACAATTAAATTGCAAAACAGTGCTGAAACCTACTTCTCAACTGAAACCTTATCATTATAAGCACTATCATATCATCATACATATAATATCATATTAAAATTAAGTATAATTTTAATGAATGAGCTTTTTCTTCTTGTGGGAGTTCTTGGATACAAGAGAGATGTAAGTGTCAGGATATGAAACACTTATTATTGAGTTATTAAGTCAGACACCTGTCAGCCCTAGTTAGACATGCACAGGTGTCACACAGATACAGAGAAACTTTTTTATTGTTTGGCCAAATAAAATATATTTGCTAAACACATTTTTAAAAATGCAGAGCAGAGCAGTAGGGCCTGGAGTAGGGAACAGGTTGGGAGTCTTACATTATCAGAGCTAGTCTGCTTAGTTCACTTCCCTTTCCTTGAGAGTCTTGTACATCAGAAAAGTGAAACTGGCTTTTACAGTAAATGAAAATTAAAGATGCTACAGGTACACAGTATAATGAGTCTCTCTACAGGATGTATAGGACATCCATGGATATGTATAGATTTAAGAGAAAATTTTAGATTTAAACTAATTGTCTGATACGAATCCTATAACAAAAAGCCATCACACCACACTGCTCAAACAAAGTCTCAGTGTGTTGAGAATGAATTATAGGGGGACAATTTATCTCCAAACAAAATAATGAATAGGACACCTCACTTCTGCCCTGGACAAATCAACAGAAATAAAGCTGCATTAACGCCTGTGGACAACCTTCTCAGTCTGATTTTTTCTCTGGAATCTTGAGCTCTAAACAAAATAAAATGAAAACAACTTTACAACAGAAAAAGTTGTAAGACAGCAAAATACAGCAAAGGACACCTTTATACACGTGTTTTCATCTTAGTTGACATCCATTTGGACTTTTTCACACCTCCAGGTGGCTACACCTCTTTTGTTCTAAGACCAATCTTCAAACCCACAGGTGGGGTTACATATACATTCCTGAGACACCAATATCTCTCAACCAAACATAGTAAAAAAAAAAAATCAAAAGTAAGGAAAAATAAGGACATCGGGTACATAGTATGTCTTCATGTGCTCAGTGTAGTGTTCTGGACATGAGAGTGTTAAATCTTCCATATGTGCTGCCTAGGGTCTCCTTTCACCAGGGCCGCAGGACATTATTAGAAAGAAGCCCATTCAAGAGTTACTGAATTACTGTGCGTACTAACAAAGGTGGGATTTGTTATCTGGACCGGTTCTGTGGTTACACACACATACACACATTCACACACATACACACACACATGCACTCACTCACTTTCTCACACAAATACACTCACTAACACACGCATACATACACTCTCTCTCACACACACACACACACTCACTCACTAACACATGCATACACACACACACACACACTTACAAAGACACACACATACACTCACTTACTCTCTCTCACACACACACATTCACACCCACTCTCTCGTACTCACTCACTCACTCACTCACTCAACTACTCACTTACTCACACACACCGTCTGACGTACCCGGCCGCATCACTACATGCGTTATGATTGGTTAACAAGTTCCAGCATCCCGCGCTCGGATTGGCTAGGGATCAGTGGACCAATCAATGGACCGATTATGAGTCTGAACAGAAAAAATCAGTTAAAATCGGCAAATCATATTTCGAGACGCGGAACCTGAACAGCCAATCCCAGCGGAGAAGGCCGGACACTACTGACCAGTCAAGGCGCAGAAGGCCGGTCAGTAGTAGCCAATCCCAGCGCAGGAGGCGGGGCTTTGTTGGAGTACGGATGGAGGAAAGCAAGAAGAACCAGCAGCGCCGGTGGGAGGAGAGGAGAGCCGGACTCTGAGCTCCAACCCTGTCCTCTCTCTGCCCCAGCCCCGGCCTCTCTCCTCCAGCTCAGGCGTCTCTCTGCTCCAGCCCCGTACCTCTCTCCTCCTTCCCGCGGCCCCTCTGCTCCAGCCCCGGGTCTGTCTCTGCTCCTCCCCCGGCCTCTTCCCTCCTCCTGCCCCGGACCCTCCGCTCCGGCCCCGTCTCCAGCCTCCCCCCCGGCTCCGGGAGGTCCGCTGGGGGAGAGAGGATGTATTGGGGCCGCGGAGGGCGAGGGGAACCGGGCGATGATGTCAGCGGCACTGTCAACATCCACGGGGCGCTAGGGTAACCGGGCCTCTCCACCCTCCCGCATCAGCACCACCTCCACCACACCCCACTCCACCTCTCCTCGCTCTCGGCGCGCTGTTCCCGGCGGAGGAGGCGATGTGGTGAGGGATGAGGCTGGAGGGAGGCGCGCCAGGCCAGAGCCGCGGCCTGCATCTCCCCCCGCTTGCCGGGGCAGCTCCCGCCGGCGCCGGGCCCCCGGCACCCCCGCGCCTTCGGTAGGGACTCGGTCCTTTTGCGCGTCTCTCCTCCTCCTCCTCTCCGTATCTGTCTCTTCTGTCCGTTCTGTCCTTCCGTCTCTCCCTGTTCATCAGCAATACAGGCCTGTCACGGCCATTCTCTCCATCCGTAGCCATGGCAACCACATCCTGTTAATAACCCCCCTCCTCCTCCTCCACCTCCATCACCTCCATCACCACGTCCCTGTCCTGCTCCTGCTGCCTCTCATTTCCCCTCTCCCACCCTGCAAACCAGCACTTCTGGACATGTGCGGCATTATTTTTGAGAACGAGAGGTCCTGCTTTCCTCTCTCCCAACATGATGTAATGGCTTTTTCCAGTCTCACTTATAGTATATGTCCGCTGTAAGTTTCTTTTTTCTCAAAAGCCTGTGCATGTTTGGAGACGTCTTTTTCTTGCATAACTTTGCTTAATAAGAACTGGCCTTATTCTACATTTGCTGTTGTTAGGTTAATTTTTCGCAGTATCTTACTATTCATCAGCAGTTAATTCTTAGGCTTTCAACTCTGATAAGATGCGAGAACAGTTATGCCCTTGTCAAGGTTATATAGCAAAAACAGAGAGAGATACAGTACTGAATATTAGGGAGATTTTTTCCATGCAACATGAAACTTACTCTGTATCATTCCACAGCCTATCCTCTGTGTGTGTGTGTGTGTGTGTGTGTGTGTGTGTGTGTGTGTGTGTGTGTGTGTGTGTGTGTTGCACTTACCTGCATGATTTAGCTGGTCTAATATTCTCAATATGCAGTATGCATATAAAGCAGTTTAGATTCTCCATTAATCATGTGATTCCGTTCAGGCAATATGGGTGCATGGCCATGGCATTTTAGATAATGAGAACTTCTCTTAGTTCTGGAGTTTCGTCAGAGTGGAACACATAACCCTTCATTCTACGTTCCACTTATTAGCTTTGGACAAGGATTGTTGTAGACATACATACACCGATTGCCCACTTTATTAGGTACATCTGTCCTGTGTCTGCACTCGTCCATTTTATTTGCTTCATTTGCCATAAAGGTGCACATTTTAGTTTACAGTTACAGACTGTAGTGAGTCTGTTTATTTGAAACTTTTGTTAGCCTCCTTTACCCCATTCATCAGTGGTCAGGACCTCCACAGGACCACCAGTGAACAGGTATTATTTGGGTGGTGGAGCGGTGACACTGAGATAAAAAAAAAAACAAACTCTGGCAGCACTGCTGTGTGATCCATTCTGTGCAGCACACACACTAACGTGGTACTACCATGTCAGTGTCACTGCAGTGCTGAGAATGTTCCACATCAACAACCCAGGACTGCTGGTGGCACCTCTGAGGTACCCTTGAGTAAGGTACCGTCCCCACACACTGCTCCCTGGGTGCTGTGTTCCTAACTGTCCACTGCTTCACTTGGTGAATGGATTAAATGGGTTAAATGTGTTAAATACAGAGGAAGAATTTTGTGTTCACACTGTGTGCTGTGGTGTGTTCAAGTATGACAAATGGTCAGTTTACATTTACACACTTTACACAAACTGACCACTGATGAAGGACTAGAGTATGACTAACACAAACTTGCAACCTTATTTAAAATATCATCAATCAATATCAATAACTTTACATCTGTAAAGTAGGCTACCAGGTTAGGTGTGTAATAAAGGGGACAGTGAGTATATACAATGTTCAAAAGAGTGCTGGAAACAGTGCTGTGTATGTTCCACTCTTCATATGTCTTTACTATGTCAGGATCACTGCTGAGCTGAGAATAAGACAAGATAAACCATTATTAGTCCCACAGTGGGAAATTTGCATTGTTATGGCAGAAATTGGACAATACAAAGGTAAGAGCAGCAAAACGATAGAATAAAAGCTGTACAACACAACAGAATAGTATTAAAAAATACACTATACAAATAATACAAAAATATTAATATAGATATTTCTGTGTTTGCAAATGTATCAATGTGTATATACAGAGCTATATAAGTATATGTATGTATGTACACATAATCCATCACTCAAGTAGTACTGAACACTGGTAGTCTTGGGAGTGTTATGGTAATTAGCAGATTAAAGGGGAATAACAATACGGAGAAACAGATGGACTGCAGTATATATAAAATTTCTCTGCATTTTATACATACTTGTAAATGTTCAACACTGTCTACTACACATCTTGTTATTTTACTACAAAACACATTTACTGTATTAGTACCAAGAATTTAATTACTGGTAATGATGTCCTATTGTTAAATGTATATCACAATAAACTCGAAACTTTAAACTTGAACTCGGAAGGAAACGTGAGTGGAACAGTGTCCTGAAACATATTAGAGAAGAATTTAATACAGAGAATCAGATGGATTGCAGTCTGTAATATAAGCGCACCTATGTGATAAGTAGATCTGACATAATGGACAGTGAGGATGGATACAAGGTACCTGTTAATGTTGATGTATTTAATGGATTTATTAAAAGGTCCTGTATCCAATTAAAGGTTCATATAGCCGCTTAAAAAATGTCTTTGTGCAAAAAAGTATTCACATAAAAAATGAAATTGATAAGAAAATGTATTCAGAAACCACAAATGAATAACATAAATAACATTCATTGCAAAGTTTTTGGCAATTACATTCTTGGAGACAGCTACAGTATGAAGCAATTAGGTTTTTGCAGCATTGTGTGTCAATTTTGGTTCATTCCTCTTAGCAACAGAATTTCAAAATCCTCCATCTCTGAATCTGCTGGTGCAGTTCTGGATGCTTCTGTACCACCTGCCTGATGGTAGGAGCATGAAAAATCTGTCTGGGATGGCTGGGATCATAGAGGAACCAGTGTTTCTTCCTCCTACAGCATTGTCTGTAGAGGTCCTGGATGGCTGGTAGTTCATTCCTGGTGATGCCTTGCACCGTTCTGACCACCCTTTGTAGAGCTTTGCTGTCTAGAGCATTACAGCTTCCATGATGCCCTAGTATTGTTTGCAGAGAAGCAGCCCCATATCATGATGCTGCCACCTTTGTACATCACTGTGAGTTCTTGGGATCATACACATAGTCTTTCCTTCTTTAAACATTACGCATTGAATTATTGCCAGAATTCTACTTGAACTCTGGACAGAATTGTTGCTCCTGTCACAATTCTCCTGAGTATATTGTTTCAAAACAGTTCTGGCTAAATGCATGTGTACAAATTTTAAATGCACAGATTCTTTGGGATAGCTGGCGGCCTTGTGGTTACGGAGTTGCCCTTGCAACCAGAAGATCATGGGTTCGAATCCAAGGACTGCTCTTAGGTACCTGCTGCTGTCCACTGCTTCACTTGTGTGAATGTGTTAAATGGGTTAAATGCAAAGAATGAATTTCGTGCTGATCACACTATGTGCTGTGGTGTGTTCATATATGACAAATGGTCACTTTTCTTTTACTTTAGAGTGACTGTTGGCTTCTGTTTTACCTTTTTTATCCTTGGTATCATAGCATGTTGTGAAATCTTGCAAGGCAATTTGTTACCACTTTTCGCTTGAAAAGCAGCACCTATGTAGCAGGTCTTGTAGGGTTTACCAGGTATGAAGTTGTTAGTACCTATCAAAATGGTCCAAGGCTTATCGATGTTTATGAGGAGTAAAGGCTAGCCCGTCTGGTCCGATCCCACAAAAGAGGTACTGTAGCACAAATTACTGAAAAAGTTCATGCTGGGTGTCAGAACAGTGCATAACAGCTTGCTGTGTAAGGGACTGCCTAGCTGCAGACCAATCTAGAGTGCTCATGCTGACCCTGTCCACTGCAGATCAGATAAAAGTGCTTACAGTGGTCTTGTGAGCAGCATATCTAGATCATGGAACAAAGGAAAATGGTAACCTGATTAGATTACGTTTTCTTTTACATTATGTGGATGACTGGGTGCCTGTGTGTCGCTTGCCTGGGGAAAATATGGCACCAGTGGCAGTGTAATGCTCTGGGCAGTATTCTGCTGTTAAACCTTGGGTCCTGGCATTAATGTGGATGTTATTTGACTTGTACCACTTACCTAAATGTCATTGCAAACCAATTATTCTCTAATGGCAGTGGCCTCTTTCAGTGAAATGATGCGCCATGCTACACTCCAAAAACTGTTCAGGAATGGTCTGAGTTCAGTGTGTTGACTTGGCCTCCAATTTTCACAGATGTCAATCTGATAGAGCATCTGGGTGTGTGCGAGTCTAGTCCAATTCATGGAAGCCTCGCGATGCAACTTGTGGAACTTAAAGGATTTGCTGCTGACATATTGATGCCAGATCCCATAGCACACATTCAGAGTTCTTGAGGAGTCAAGCTGTTTTGGTGGCTTGAGAGGGACTTACACAACCTACAGGTGGTCGTAATGTTATGATTGATCAGTGTATAATCTCTGAATACTTTTTGTGTTATTTTGAAGTAGATAAAACTAAAGATCTATTAAATAACAAGAAATTGTCTGAATAGTTGTTTCCCCTCATTCATAATTTATAGTTCCGGTGGACCACGTAGATAAGAGACTTATGACATTGCTATGCATCTAAATAAGTTGTTTTAATATTACCAGTTGACATTCACACCTTGTGCTTACCCACGCTTGCTACAGTTACTTCCTAAGTTGGCAACTCAGTATACTCACAGTTACAATGGACAAGATTGCAAATAGACTACATAAGATATTTAAGAAATTGCCTTGTGCAATAAGTAATGTGTTTTGCTGTGGTTGGTGTCTTGCAGGTCAGTGAGGAGATCCAGGAGCATGAGCAGGACTCTGCGTGACAGGAGCAGATGTCAGGGTACAAGCGCATGCGGCGGCAGCACCAGAAGCAGCTGATCGCCCTGGAGAACAGGCTGAAGGCCGAGATGGACGAGCATAAGCTCCGGCTGCAGAAGGAAGTGGAGACCCAGGCCAACAACACCTACATTGAACTGGAGCGGCTGGCCAAGAAGCAAACAGTCCAGATGGACAAGGAGGTAAATAAAGCTCTAGTTCAGGTAGAGCAGTGTGATAGCAATCATTAGCAGAGGGTTATTTCATCTGTGAAGTTTGTCTCATATTCAGATATTGTCAGATTGCCAAGTTTAAGTGTAATACTTTTATGGAAACCCTGGTTAATTTGTCCATGTACCTGAAATTACCATTAAAATTGCTATAAAGACTGTTTCATTCTTAGAATTTCAAATATCATATCTTACAATATTGTAGTTGTATACATTTTTTTACATAAAAACTGGATAGGTATATTAGAATATAATGAAAAACCGCGATGTTGTAATGTTCGCGTATAGTGAAAAACCGCAATGTTGTAAAAAAAAATGCTTAAAAATGCCTATTCTTATAGTGTAAACCCTAAATATGCCCCCAAATATGCTCCCAAAACACTTTAATATCATTTTAAACTGAGCTTAATACTTTACCCCTAAAGACCAGTATCCGTACTGTACAGTTTACACTGAACTGCTGTCTCCCGCAGTGCTAGAATGTAAATACCGATGTTACCCCTGTA
>JBBJLS010000082.1:11373199-11384184 GCA_037577275.1 Bryconaethiops microstoma
CGAGAGATTTGTTTTCTTTGAATTATTCAAGTTCTGTAAACGCTGCATCATTTCTCTTATTGTGATGTTTTGTCATTAAAATGATGCTTTAAAGAGGTGGTGGTGGTCTAGTTGGTAGGATACTTGCTGGAGGTCATAGTTGGTTTGAATAGGTTTGAATCCTACCAGCATACTGCCACTGGGTTCCTGAGCAAGACCCTTAACCCCAAGTTGCTCCAGGGATAGTGCCCCCTGCAGTTCAGGAATGGAAGTCGCTTTGGATAAAAGCGTCTGCTAAATGCCATAAATGTAAAGAACAATATTTTTATCTGGAAATTAGGATAAATATTGTCAGCAGTCCTTAAAAACTAAGGCAAAGCTGTTCAGTTCAATACTTGCACCTATATAAGATAAAACCTGAGAAACTGAACATTTTTGCAGTGGTCTTATTTTCTCCCAGAGCTGTAGATCATTTTTTAATATGACCTTCCTGTTTTGTTCTGAGCGATACAAAACGTCCATGTTTGCATATTGTTTATTGTATGTCTTTGATAAAAAAACAGGCATTGGAGATGCAGATCAAAAAGCAGTTCCAGGATACCTGTAAGGTTCAGAATAAGCAGTATAAAGCTCTGAGGAACCATCAGCTTGAGGTCTCCCCCAAGAGTGACCACAAAGCCCTGATGAAGTCTCTGAAAGAAGAGCAGACCCGCAAACTCGCAGTTCTGGCAGAACAGTATGAGCAGAGCATAAACGAAATGATGGCCTCACAGTCGGTAAGAGGCTTGCACTCTTTTACGTACTGATGAAGATGAAGCAGTGGTACAGTGGTTAAGGCCACAAACATGCCACATGTAACTGGTGTTTATTATTCACTAGAACTGCCTGTAAGCACAATATGTTTTACACCAGTGAGTCATGATCCTTAAAAATGCTGATATCCTCTCAGCTAGAGGAATATATTATGCTTAACAATTACTGTGTGGTTCCCTTGCAGCTACGTCTGGATGCCGAGCAGGAGGCGGAGTGCCAGGCCTTGAAGCGGCAATTGCAGCAAGAGATGGAGCTTCTGGACGCCTACCAAAGCAAGACGAAGGCGCAGACTGAGGCCCAGCACGAGCGGGAGGTGCAGAAGTTGGAGCAGAAGGTGTCTTTGCGCAGGGCTCACTTGGAACAGAAAGTGAGGCTGGTTGTTTTTTGTTGAGTGCTGAAATGTGTAGGTTCAGTGTCACCAATAGTAAATGATATCAGTATTTATTACACTGTTATACTAATACTAAATAATACTTATTTGGCATACAGTAAAATATTACACTGCTTTTTGAAGGTTTTTTGCAAGTTTAAAATGTGTCATTGTGTAGGGTTTTTTGTATAGCTGGTTAATTGCATTGTATAAAGTGGCCACAAGAATAAACAACTGAACTGGGATTTAACCAAGAGTCTTACGCACAGACTCGCATTGGTATACCGTGATGTTCTACCACGGGGTGGTAGGGGGAGCAGCAGCACACATTTTATTGTTATTGTATTTTCTCCTTTTCCAGGGACTTTTCCACTGGACCTTTTCCAAGAGTTTGTTATTCACTGTGTTAAAGCATTCATCCCCATACGGTCATTATTCTATCTGCTGGATTTTGTCAAAGCCTTTAAAACTGTTGTGCTGTTTTTCCCGTTGATGAGTCTGAACTGATGGTGTGAGAAAGGTGAAGTTGTTTTTGGGATCATTTTTAAAATGATGGCAGTGATTGAATGCACTTCCATAGTTTGCAGTCACTTTCATAAGACCTGGAAATGTGGAAATCATTGTCTGTACTAATTGCAATCAGGTGTTAAATTGAGCCAGGTGTGTCTGAGACCCCACCCAGCACGAAGTCACATGACATAAAATTATGACATATACATCACCCCCTGTGATCAAAAGGTTGTGGGTTCGAGTCCCAGGAGCTGCGTGTGGGATGGTACCTTACCCAAGGGTACCTCAGAGGTGCCACTAGCAGTTCTTGGCTGCCCGCTTCTTCACTTGGCTGAATGGGTTAAATACAGAGAAAGAATTTCACACTGTGTGCTGTAGTGTGTTCATGTATGACAAATGATCACTTAAACCTTTACTGTTTTTTTCTGCTTGTATGGACCACCAAATGAACGGGCAGATGGAGCTTGAACCTGGTTTTGTTTAAAATTGTTTAAATAATTAGTGCACCAGACAATGTGATTTTCTGGATTTTTTTTTTCTCATTTTGTCTGTCATAGTTGAGGTTTACCTATGATGAAAATTACAGCATCTCTCATCTTTTTAAGTGGGAGAACTTGCACAATTGGTGGCTAACTAAATACTTTTTTGCCCCACTGTATGTTAAAAAGTATCCATACAATCAGTGAGGTACTCTAGGGTGCACACATGATTACTGAGAAATTAATTATTCAAACACAGCTACAATCTCCATAATAAAACTCATGAACTTTGGGTCGGAATGCCAAGTGCTAAACAACAGCTAGAGTGATACAACAACCATTGCCATTGGGCTGTGGAGCAGTGGAAATGTGGTCTTTGGGTTGATGGAGCTCTATCCAGTACCTCTGGGAGGTGGAAGCACTATTTATGATTCAAAATTAATTATCCAATATCTGTACCTGATCAAATCCTCACAGATATACTCCAATATTTAGTGTAAAGTTTTCCCAGAAGAACAGACATTTTTACTGCAGCAATGTTGGTATAACCACACCAATAATACCCGTTTTCATAAACATTGAATGCTCTGCATTTAACCCATTCACCAAGTGAAGCAGCAGGAAGCCAGAAACACAGCGCCCGGGGAGCAGTGTGTGGGGACGGTACCTTGCTCAGGGTACCTCAGAGATGCTTAGTAGTCTTGGGAATCAAACCGATGGCTTCCTGATCACAGGGCAAACGTCCTAACCACTAGGCTACCAGCTGCCCCAAATGAAAAATCAGTTTGTTCTGATTGCAGATTGAAGAGGAGTTGGCTTCACTACAGAAAGAACGAACAGAAAAAATCAAGCATTTATTTGAGCGCCAGGAGCGGGAGTTGGAGACGTTTGACACAGAGACCGCTCGACTAGGATTCGGAAGCTTGGCCTCGTTTGACTTTCCCAAGGAGGACGACAGATGATGGAAACCAGGCTGACTTGACCATTCAATGCTGATGTCTGTGGACACATTGTGCCTGTACTGTCTCTGACTGTTGGATTTACCAAGATCACCTTTACAGTGACCATGCTGGATCAGGCTTGAAATATCTTCATTTGTTATTGGCTGTTGGGGGGGCTCTCTGAAATTGTTAAGAAAGTAACCAGCTACCAGTGTGAGTAACTTAAAGAAATGCAGAAAGTGAAAGGGATCAATCTATTAGAACTGACCTTTTTTCCATGCCGTCGACCCACTTTTGGTATTAAATCAGTAATTCAGGATATTTTAGTACAAGTAAGCACTTTGATATGTTTAAGTATGAACCCAACATGTAAAGTGAACATATAGTGCGAAAATGCCTTTGGTGTTATCAAAGGACATTGCGACTGTAGAATGTGTCCTCTGTCTTCACCGTGGCTATTAGCTGTTTTGTCTTTGTTTATCATGGCGAATGTGAATACTGTTGAAGAAAGCTGTATGCAAAAGCAGGTTTTGAAACAGTGTCTGATTTTAAAATATAGTGAATATATTGAACATTCGATTACTTTCATATCGTGGTAGAACACACACCTCTTTTTGAAAAGGTAAAAATTTATTCATTGTTCAGTATCCTACATTAATTGGGATTAGTTTTATCAGGGTGTGAATTTATTACAATGAATCAATTCTGTCAGACTCCTTACTGGTATTATTGCATGCACTTTAAAAGAAAAATTCAGGTTGTGAAGTGGAGCATGGATCTGTCAGAGAATTTTAGCTGTCTGTAAATAAAAGTGGTCTATAGCAGTTTTTGTTTTCATGGCTATTGATACTGAACATAAGCTTTATCTTTGATATGAAAATTGCCAAATTGCCAAATGCCTTTACGTTATGTTGATGAATGTTTTATTTATTTGTTTGTTTGTTTGTTTGCCCAGGCAACATCATTGTTTGTTCAATTGTGATTCATTCAATGTGGAGTTCACACTGCTCTGTACAGGGAAAAATGGTGCAATTTGTGTTGTATAAATTTTATATAAATATTTGTATATGATAACCTAAATCGGGGTTTACACATGTATTAGTCGTTGCCAACAGAAATATGGAAAAGTCTTATTCAGTGGAGGCATAGGAAGGCAAACTATTTTTGTAAGCAAGATAGAGAGAATTGCTGGTTTCACTTGTCATGTGACAGCGTAGTGTGTTCTGATGAGGCTGTGAATCGCCGTCTGGCAGAATTTGTGGCTGGCTGGCGTTTAAGTGAGCAGCAACTCAAAAAAGTAATAATTTAAACAATTTCTCAGAAGTTGTACTTTTACAACTAAATCATAGTCTTTAAGAAAGTACTGTGTGGGATTGGGACAGTTCATATCTTTTTAAGCCCTGAAAGATTCATATCTTTTTTAAACTCATTTGCATCACACTATGCATACCTGGCACATAACATGTCTTATTCAAACTAAGGGACATCATTCAGCCGAGTATTTTGTGACTGTCATTACAGGCCTCTTTTCAAAAAAGCCATTGTTGAAACTGCCATTGCACAAGTGAACTGATGTTTTAACTAATAAACTCGATGAAGTTTTGATTTGCTAATGATATGTGATGAGGATATAAATATCATTTTGTTTTTATTTTTGTATTTTTGCCATTGCAAGCACAGTAGGCTACAATAAGATTATTAAAAACGTTCTACATGTACTCCAAATGTACTTAACTAGATAAAATGTAATAGTCCTAAAATAAATAATATATAATCAAGGGGAAAATCTTTGGGCTTGGTGAAACAAATAGATATTTAAAACACAAATTCTGGTACAGACATAGAAATGCCACCTGCAGTGTTTTTGTACACAACCAGCATTCTCTATATAACTAGTTTTTTGCTTGTTATTATGTAATGTGTATGCTGACATGCACATACCTAAATAATATTTGCCAGCCAAGCAGAGTGAGTCCAAGTTTTCTATATTGTTGACTAGCAAGATGGGCTGCTGGCTTGAAATGGCCACTGGTTAAAAAAAAATTGAGACAGTTCACTGCCAGGCAATTTTCTTTAATGTCAAAGGTCAGCATTTACCTTCAGCATGGGAAGGTAAATTCTAGTGTGGCAAAGCCATCCAGCCAATCCTCAATTCTAGTGTTTTTAAGGCTGTCATCTTCTGATAATTCAGGTATGTTGAAGCTGTGGTGTGAGAGCTAGGAAATGCCCAATACTACAACCATGAAAGTTAATGGGAAAGTTAATAGCAGTAATGGGACACTGCCTAGTTTAGGAGTATCAAATATGTGATGCAAGACCATAAAGATTATGTGTTTAATAATAATAGTAATTGATATTAGTATTATTAGTCATTATTATTGTTAGTAACATAATAAGTTGCAGTTATGTAGTTCCTTTCACAGCCCCAAGGACACTTTACAAAAACAGGAGAGGAGAAAGGAAGGGGGTGGAAGCAGACTAAGCAGTAGAGGAAGAGAAATGTCTGTTGAGGAGAAAAGTCTTTAGTTCAGATTTAAAAGTGAAAGTAAGAAGAGTGAGGAAGAGAATTACAGAGTTTGGGGACCATGGCACTGAAGGACCTGCCTCCCAGGGTGGAGAGTCTGGTGTGTGGGACAGTGAGAAGATTACAGCTAGATAACCTGAGTGAGGGGGGATAGAGTCAAGAGTTTTGTAAGGTACAGAGCTTTATTAGAGCTTTGTAGGAGAGAAGCGAGATTTTAAACTTAATGAGATGTGGTGTAAGTGAGAACTCTAGCTGCAGAATTTTGAACATACTGGGGTTTTTACAAAGACTTTGCAGGGAGGCCTATGAAAAGGGTCAATATGGCACAAAATAAAAGCATGAACTAGAGTCTGCACAAACCTAAACCTGAAAACAAGCAATGTTATGGAGATGAGGGTAAGGGACTTGTTTAAAATTAAGAAATGTTTAGAAAGTAGAGATTTGGGGTTGACTAATAGAACTTCAGTTTTATCAGTTTTCAGTTATCCTGCTTTCACAGCTTTAAATCTGAGATACTGTTGGTTAGTGTAGTGTAGTGGGTGTGGGTGGGGGTTGATGGGGTTGTGCTGGGGTTGGGGAGTGAGCACTGAGATATAATTGTATATCATTTGCCTAACAGTGAAATCGAAGGCCATGGCTATGAATAATCTGTCCAGGGGGTAGGATGTATTTTAGAAAGAGAAGGGACCCAGGAACTGAACACTTAGGAACACCACCTAGTGTGATAAACTGCTGCCTGTTTGTAAGGTCTGACCTGAGCCATTGAAGGCCAATGTCAGTAATACCAAGAGTGATAGGTAATGAGTATATCATGATTAACTGTGTCAATTTCTGAACTTAAGGAGAAGAATGTCAGCGAACCAGAGGAGCGAACCAGAGGAGATTGTTAACAACACATAGAAGCGCTGTCTCAGTGCATTGCTGTATGCAGAAGCCAGATTGAAAAGGCTCATATAGTGTATTATCATTAAGAAAGGTGTGGAGTTGTGTAGCTACCCCTCATCCCATTACTTTAGCTAGAAAAGGGATATTTGAGATAAGTCTATAATTGGATAGCGAGGATGGATCCGGCTCAGGTTTTTTGAATATAGGAGTAACTGCAGGACTTTTGAGGGCAGAGACATTAATTTATTAATATGGTAACAGAAATACTGATTATACATGAACATGCCTTTAGTGGAGGGGTGAGGATGGGGTAAAGCTGACAAGGAGAAGGATTTGAATTAAGTCAAACAGAGAAGAGGACAGAAGAGAGGCAGCAAACAGACTGAAACTGAGTTTTTCTCCAAAGGAGAAGTAGCAAAATGAAAGCTGTATTCACTGAGCTAATAATCAGAGATGCCAGAAACTGAACAGATGTTTTTCAGACCAGAAATAAAAAATATGCCCATGAATATGAGTTGGAAAATCAATATGCTGTGTCAAGTTAAAACTAATACAGAGATGAACTCAGATGTGTAGGACCAGGTAGTGTCTACGTTGATGTTAAAGTCACCAAGCACAATCATTTTAGGACAAAGATAACTGTGAGGAGTTCAGAGAAGAAGCTAGCAGCAGCTTTCGGAGGGGGGTAAACTAGTAACCAGATTCGAGGAGGAGAGGAAACAACCTTCAGAATAATGTATTTAAAAGATGTAACATCAAATAAAACGTTCTTTGAACCAGAAGGCTGAACCACCACCACTTCCTTTTAATCATTATTTTGATAGATAGCTGTAGCCAGGGGTAGGAAGTACATTTAAGAAGTCAACAAGTTTCTGAAAGAAAAAACATGTCCACATTCTTTTTGCCACATTCTGTTGGGGCAGTTAGATGCCTAGTGGTTAGGGTGTTTGCCCTGTGATCAGGAAGTCGTGGGTTCGAAGCCCAAGACTGCTAGACACTATAAGGGGCCACTTTAATCAGCAGGAATGATGAGGGGGCATACAGAGAGAAGGTGGGACAGCTAATGGACTGGTGCAAAGCCAACAACCCGTCTCTGAATGTAGATAAAACAAGAGATGGTTTTCGGCTTCAGGAGGGCATGACATAATCACTTTCCACTGAATATCAATGGCTTCTCAGTGGAGATCGTCCAGAGCACCAAGTTCCTTGAAAGAAACTGAAAAAGAACAGGATCCACTGAAATATGAATTTGGGATAATGATCAAATACACATTTTAAACAAAATGTTTGAAAACTAGAACATAAATGTCAAGTAACCAAAGTGAAATTTTTATGCTCCTCCTGGAAGGAGAGCCTTAGAGATGACAGCAGAGCATTTACTGCAGCATGCTCAGACTATTTATCTTTTCTCATTGAATCTCATCAAAATAATCTCATGTTTCTTTCAGCACATTTTCTAAATTGTATAAGAACCAGTGAGAATTATGCAAGTTCTTCATAGACAACTAGTAGTGCAGTTGGACTTGTGAGGGTCATGGGTCCTATTTTGAGAAAGACAGATGTTCGGTTGGTTATAAACAGCACATTCCAGGACTTTGGATACGAAGGAGAGAAGAGATACTGGTTTGTAGTTGTTGACATCTAAGGAGTCCAGTGTGGATTTCTTCATAATTGGTGTGACCACTGCAGACTTGAAAGCAGATGGGCCATGGCCAATTGTTCAGGAGCCATTGATGATGTAGGCGATATGCGGGATAAGATCCAAAAGCTGCCAGAAACAAACTGTCAAGTCTAATGTTCGATCTAGCTGGTTACTAAGCTTCTCCAATGTCAATGTGCTGTTACTAAAATAGCTTTCCTTCATCAGTGCCCTAACCCTCTATGATGTGGAAAAATTGCTCCATGCCTTTATTAACTCCAGACTCAATTATTATTGTAATAGCTTGCTGTCAGTCAAGACTTATCAAGACTTTGGACTAAATTTTCATATTGACTATAAATTTCTAGTATTGATATAAAAAGCCCTGAATGAGCTTGCACCCGAATACCTCCATGAACTTATCATTTGCTACGAACCCCCATGCTCATTTAGATCTCAGGGTTCTGGGCAAATGAACTAAACAACTTCTTCAACAGGTTTGATTCGAGTAGTGGTGGCCTAGTGGGTGGCATAGTTCACTCTGGACCAAGAGGTCATGGGTTCGAATCCCACCTTCAGCATACCACCACTGGGTTCTTGAGCAAGACCCTTAACCCCAAGATGCTACAGGGAGACTGCCCCCTGTAGTTAGGGAATGCAAGACAACTTTAATCACCCTGCTCCAGCCTGTCTATTTCAACCATCCAGGCTATGAAGGAACTGAGGAAGATCAGTGCTAGGAAGGCACCGGGTCCAGATGGCATCAGCTCAAGGCTGGTCAAGTCCTGCACAAATCAGCTGTGTAGGGTAATGGAGAACATCTTCAACCTGAGCCCGAAGCTGGGTAGACTTCTTGTGGTACCAGTGCCGAAGACTCCACATCCCAAGGACCTCAATGGCTACAGGCCAGTGGCTTTGACATCCCACCTGATGAAGACCAGAGTGGCTGGTCCTTGCTCAGATTCGGCCCCTGGTGAGCTCATTGGTGGACCCACTTCATATTGATATCAGCATATCAGCCTGGCATCAGGTTGGATGATACTGTCATCCATCTCCTACACTGTTCCCTCTCTCACCTGGAGACCACTGGGAGCACTGTGAGAATCATGTTCTTTGATTTCTCCAGTGCCTTCAACACCATCCTACTTTGAGGGAAAAACTGGAGTGACCATCATCTCACCACATGTATTCTAAACTATCTCACTAACCGACCACAGTACATGACAACCCAGGGATGTGTGTCGTACAGGGTCATCTGCAGTACAGGGGCCCCGCAGGGAACAGTTCTGCTGCAAGTCTGCTGCACCCACAGTGTGGGAAGGAGAGATTCCTCAGGTCTTTCCTTCCAGCTGCTGTAAGACTTTACAGCCATCAACTTGCAGTTCACCACACATCCAAACAAGAACTGATAAGTGAAATAGTTTTTCTGGTGTACAATATTAAAGTGTAAAGTAAAGTGTCCAGCTGACTTATGTAAGCACACCACAGCACACAATATGAACAGCATGAAATTCAATCTCTACATTTAACCCATTCACCAAGTCAAGCAGCAGGTGGGCTGGTCCCAGGGTGAGTCCCTGCCTGGTGCCCATAGACCCCTGGATAGGCTCCAGATACACACAACCTTAGTGAGGAATAAGCAGTTACAGAAAATGAATGAATGAATGAATGAATGTTGTGTCGTATAGCTTTCATTCTATTGGTTATGCTGCTCTTATTTTCTTATGTTTACAGCATTTCCTTATTTTGTACTGTCCACTTGCTGCCATAACAATGCAAATTTCCCACTTGTGGGTATAATAACGGGTTTTCTTATCACTTAACACGTGTAAAGCACAATGGGAAATGATTTCAGTATTCAGATTTTGGATTTAGATCCAATGCATTATAAGCAACCCATTTACTCAAATTAACTATGCCCTTAAAAAATTCACTGTTTTTGCAAAATTTCTTCACAATATAACTGTTCCACATAATTCAACAAAGTCTTTGAGAATAGTTTTATGTGAGCTAGTTAATTGAAGAGAAACTTACAAACTGAGATTTCTTGTTAAAATGGAAACGAAATGTCTACAATACAAAATTACCTTTCTATTTACTATCTGAAATGACCAGTATTTTGTAATGTAATATTGATTATTATAAATAATGGTGTAAATAATCTGAGAAAAAGCCATAAATTATAATTAAGTAATAATGTTGAAAAATCGCCCCTGCATTGTGTTTCCTCCTGTGGCCACTTGATGGAAGCAATTTTCAAGATACACATGAAAAACGAAGCAGCAAAGCTTGCCTGGTTTTATTTTAGCTTTCTTTTCTTGTTGTGCTGAGCATGTGTATAATATTTATAGTTTATTTATTTTTTATTTGTATTAGTTTCTCACAGCTACCCCGTTCTCAAGGTGATCTTTTTCGATTTTTATATCAGTCTGTTCCAAATATGATTTGTGCAATAAACAACTCAACTGTTGAATCTGTACTGTCTGAATGTTAGTCTCATCACCTGCTGCTATTTTATTTTATTGCATTCATTGTATTTTTATGGCACAAGCACCAAGCCACTTTTCAGAAAAAAATTGCACTACAGATCTGCTGGTACAGCACACTAAATCTTACACACAGCAACTTCAGGGTTACAGTTATTTTATTTTGTTGCACTACTGTTATTGTTTTATTTTTTTTATTCTCAATTCTCTCTTGTCTTATCTTTATTCTTCTTGTTGCACTAAGCACTCATGACAAAAGAATTGCCCTCGGGATAGATAAAGTTCTTTCTTATCTTATCTTCATATCTTTTCAAATATGAAATAAAATATTTAACATGCTAACATGTAATTTATCATAT
>JBBJLS010000082.1:11401060-11419853 GCA_037577275.1 Bryconaethiops microstoma
AAATAAGATGTGATTCAGGTGATCAGTAATCAGTCCCTCATAAAGCAGAATGAGGTGCTTGTGTAGGAATTTAACAGCTATATACATACATACATAGAGAGAGGGAGAGAGAGAGAGAGAATGAACTGCAGTGTTTGAAAAATAATATGATACTATCTAAAATAGTAATGACTGGGACAAAGAAACGACCCTGGCATTTTGGGGTAGAATGGCCCACCCCATACAATTATGCACAACACCCATCTTTACGCTCCCATGAATGTGTTTACCTTCCAACAAAGAAGTATTCAATTAAAGTAGCGTTCAACAAAGTAGTATTTAACAAAACATATATTGTGAACTTACCCAGTCAAAAATTATGCAGCTCAATCTTTTAATGAACATTTCGGGGAAAAAAGACTTGGTGGCATTCTGTCTATGTGACAGAGAGAGAGAGATTTTAAAAAGTGTGGGTGTCTTTCATGTCTGTATATTGTTCATAAATACCTACAGAGAAGCTGCTTCTAACACCAGGCCCCAAAACTTGCCTTCCACTCCCCACACAACCAATAATAGATAATTAACTGCTGTCTCACTGTTAATGTTGATGAATGGTGGTTAAAAAAATAATGTTCTCACTTTCAATATGATGATTTAGTTCAGCTTGGAAGGCATAAAAGAACTGAAAGGTCTATTGTTTTAGCTTGTGTACACAATGTGTTATAAATAGCTGTTTTCCTGCCAATTTTTTATCTCTCACAGTGTCTCTGCGCCCCCTTATGTTTTCTCTCTCCATCTCATCCACTGACACTGCACAATGGCACAGAGCCAGTAGGGGGCGGTGTTTAAAGATATGATTGGTTCGGCCCTGTGTCAGTAAAGAAAAGAACCAATGGGCCGCAGACCAAAGCGAAAAGGGGTGGTGTTTAAAAAGTTGATTGAACCAGCCCAGTGTCAGTTGGACAGCTGATCTAGGAGCCTCATGGGCTGATCAGACCAGTAAATGAATGAATAAATGAATAAATAAATAAACGGTTGGCCCATCATAGCCATCATAGCCTCTGGTAAACATAAATAAGTCTTTCTCTTTGCATCCTTTTGCAGGGCAAGACCTTTGTCAGTGTGAAGGGCAAAGTGCAACTAGGCACATACAGACTGAGGTCACGAGGCCTGGAGGTCTCAGAGACATTCCTGGATGACGTGGATGCACTGCCTATCAAATACGAAAAGGGCCAGTATTTCGGTTTTATGGAGGACTATGGAACCCATTACACCAGGAATGGAAGAGCAGGAGGAGAATATTACCTTGTATATGTCCTCAACAGTGAAGTACTTACTCAAAAGCGTAAGTGTACATTCTCGGCTTTATATCCTTATAGAAATCTGATAGAAAAGTCTCATTACTTGGCTTTAATTGTACCTATTTCATAAATATTCTGATTTTCCTTATCATTTCATTTCTATATTCTTTCTCATTTGACAGTAATTTCACTGTATTATTCCTTGCCATTTTGAGCCTTCTTTAATAAAAAAATGTCAAGTTACACAGAGAAGCTCTACAGAATTACAGTCCGATATTAGCATTTATGTCCTAAGCCTTTGGTCTAATGAGAGATATTCAGTTTTGTTTTTTCTTCAGACACCAGTAAGGCATGTATTTGAGTTTCTTTTTTTTTCTTTAACAATCCAGACATAAAAGTGGTATACAATAAATATTGTGCACTTTTGTATTACTACTAATTCTCTGTTTTGGGTTTTCAGAGGTGACCGAGACCATGCTGAAGGATTGCTTTAAAGTTGGTATTGGTGCTGACTTCCAATTTAATACTACATTTGGAAATGTTAATCCAGGACTAGATATAAAGCCAGACAAATGCAATACACTGACACAAAAACCTGAAGGTACGTAAAAAGTGTGTTTTATTTACACATAACAGTGAAAATCCATAATCAGACATCTGTTGGGAAGCTTACTTAGCATTTAATGTAAGATTCCTCAAATTTTCTCTCGTTTGTCCTTTCTCTGTGGCCAGTGTACTTAAGGACACTTACATACAGAGCTTGCTATATATTCCTTAAGTGCAGCGTGTGCATATATATTTTTAGATAATACAGGGGGTCCTCGGATTATGACACAGTTTCGTTTCTACGACAGTGACGTAACCTGAATTTTGGTCGAAACACACCCTAGCCTCAGTCACTTACCAATCCGGACACAGTAAAATCATAATGTAGAACATAAAAACACAACTAAGCCCCAGAAAAAGGAAATGGACATAAATATACTGTACTTGTACACCGTACTGTACTGGGGGTGCTGACTCCCTCACGTTTACGCGGCATTACCGCGTATTCTTCCGCCGCCCGCAACCAAACTAGTTCACCCATGTAGTTCTTAAGTATGACACTAACAGCGTAAGCTGAAACACTCACGTCTCAATTTTGAGAAGTTTTTATGGTAGTGAGCATCATAAACTCAAAACGTCGTATGTCGCAACCCGAGGACCCCCTGTATAGGAAATATGTCAGTCACATAAGTGATTCAACTGTGCTCTTATGGATCAGTTGGTAGTGGAAATAAAGCAGCAATTGATAAGGTGTTAAGTGCTGTGAAGGGAGGCTCCCCACAGTCAGCAGCAGCTATGAAGAGTCAGCTCAGTCAAAATGGCCTGCTGGACTGGACGCACTATGCAGAATGGGCGAGGACACTTGGAGAATTGCCTGCCCTCATCTACAGCGAGGTAAACACACATGCCCAGTCGAAGTATGTCTGTACTTGAGGTCAATGATGCGTTGGTGCTAAAGATTGACTTTTTACAAAAAAGTATTTCTTTTAAGAACCAGCTATTGGATTCACCTTAGGTTTTTAAGAGGGCAAAGCAGTGATTTTTAGTATTTTTTCTTGCCTGCATGTCTTCCCTCATCACATCCTTAAACCTCCTACTACACCTTCCTCTTATTCTCTTCCCTGCAGCTCCATCCTCAACATCCTCCTCTCAACATACAGTCTCTCCTCAGCATCTCAACACACTCAGTCTCTCCTCAGCATCCTCCTCCCAACACACTCAGTCTCTCCTCAGCATCAGCATCTTACATTTTCTTCTTTTCCCACCAGTCACCCAACTGAACCCTCAAAATGTTTATATTTTTAAATTACCTAATTATATATCCAATTAAATTTCATTCAGTTCGTGTGTACACTGTCCATTTGTGTTGATGTTGAAATGACATGGAAAGAAATGTAAAAATGAGGTTTATTTCTTTTCTACTGTGCAACAACTTTTAATTCACTTTAGAAGTCACACTTTCAACAGAATTACTGGGTTGAACAACTAGTGATACATGCCAACAATGATTCTGTGTTTTCAGCCCGAGCCCATTTACAATGCAATTCCCCTGAGCTTCCCCGATGCCCAGCCCAGGAGAGAGAACCTGCAGAGGGCGTTGCATGAGTACATGGCTGAGTACAGTGTGTGTAAGTGCCAGCCATGCCAGAATGGGGGCACCGTGGCCCAGATAGATGGACAGTGTGTGTGCCTGTGCCCAGTGCACTATGAGGGCATTGCATGTCAAATCCTTCGCCATGAACTAATGAAAGGTACGTGTGTAGGAGATCCAATGTCCACACTGAAAATGAAACCGACATATTAAAAACAAATGTTTGTGACAGTACTACATACTGTTAGGATGCCCAACGCTATGCATTTTATCCCCTTGTTATAATATAAGAACTCTTCAGCACTCAAACCTGTCACCTGTCACATGATTAATCAATCAGTCAGTCAACTAATAATTCGGTGAAGTAATCAGTCACTCTACTTCTTTTTCTAGATAAGAGCCAGCCCGTTCAGCAGCAGGGCAACTGGGGCTGCTGGTCGTCCTGGTCCAGCTGCAAAGGCAGTGTCCGCACTCGATCACGGTCCTGCAACAGAGGCGGCATCGCAGGAGCCACCTGTAAAGGAGACACAGTCAGCGAAGACTATTGTTAATGCAGATATCTTCAACACACCCCTGGTCCTCAGATTTCTAAATAAAACAAAGCATATTTTCTCGTTGTCATTAGTAAGTTATTTTAAAAATAGAGAAGTGCCAAACATTTTTCTGTTCACTTCCGTCTGAGTCTCTGAGGCAGGAGGCAGGAGGCAGGGCATGAGAGGGAGTGCGACACTGGAAGGTACACATTTGCCACTATAAATCAAAGCCTGTCCCATCCACTGAAAGAAAATTTAAAAAATATCACCTATTGGCAGATTCCACTGTAGCTATGGCAGCAATGTACTGTATGTACAGTGGCATGAAACAACAATTTGTTGAATCACAGTAAACAGCATCAATATCTGTCCTTAAGGCCCCATGGTGGTGTAGAAAGCACTGTTGCCTTACACCTGACCTTGTGTGTGTGTGTGTGTGTGTGTGTGTGTGTGTGTGGAGTTGGAATGTTCTCCACGTGGTTGTGTAGGTTTCCTACGGGGTCTCCGGGTTCCTCCCACAGCCCAAAGTCATGCATGTCAGGTGAATTGGAGTTTCTAAATTGACCGTTTGTGTGTGTGTGTGTGTGTGTGTGTGTGTGTGCGCGAGTCCCTGCCTTGCGCCCGTTACCGGGGGGCTGAAACATTCTGGCTGATGAGGGTGTGGATCTGGGACAGGTGCCTGCTGCGATCGTGCAACACCTTACAGAAACACTGCATCATTTCGATCCGGCCGGCGCTCTCTGTCCGAACTCCGGCTGTGGGGAATCTCCCCAGCTGAGTCAGATGCTGTGAAAACGGTGCTATCCCTCCATATCTGTGCGAGTCCACTTCTTCTCACTTTCTCAGCCTCTAAAATACTATAGAAACTCAACTTCTCCGAGTGGCTCTGTCATCATGCCATCGCATTAGAATGGTGATTTTACATTTTTGCTGCCAAATAATCCTTCTGGGCGCTTTCTCAGGTGCCGCCTCCCTTTCAAGTTTGTGTGTTGGTAGGCCTGTGTGTTTATCATAAAAGTGTATGGATGTTACTGGGGCAGCATTTGGCAGAGCGTATAGTTAAAAAAAAAAACCATAAAACACAAAAAGTGTAAAAAAATCTAGATTTCTTGATTCTTATATATAGGCATAGGCCCATACTAATACTACTACTACTACTACTAATAATAATAATAATAAGCCTAATTACTACATATTTGTATATTTACAGGTCATTTGGCAATAATTTCTTAAACAGGCATAAGCCCTAAAAATACTAATACATGTTAGGGGTGTAGGCCTAGAAGTTTGAGAAACACTGCCATAGCGGCTCCATCCTTACGCCAGCAATCAAAGGGATGGAAGAAAGAAGGGGGATCAGGAATTAAGTTAAAATACTGGAATGTGCACCTTAATAAACCAAACACACGTGGATTTTTTTCCTCTTACAAGCATGCATAGCCTGTCCCACACTAACAGCAGATTTAATTAACACAGCTCTGGTGCTCTTGGGTTGTGTGGTTTGGTTCTGGTTCCAACCCTGGGAATCTAAAGTGCCACTTTCAGAAGGGCCAAGTGTAAGTGCCACACATTTTGGGGTCAAGCATTTCAGTTCCAGCTTATGGAGAAAAAAAAAAAAAAAAAACCAGAAGAGAAAGGACTGTGAAACAGATAGAAAAACACCTACAATACTCATTCCAGGTCTCTACGTAATGTGTATGGTTATTGGTTAACACATACACAAGAAACTGAACTGTAGAATTACAAGGAGTTTGAAATTTGGCTAATTCCTATCAAAATAACTAAATAAATTTACTAAAATATTTTTTAAAAAGTACAAAAATAATGTCTTGTTTAAGATCATGTCTCTTTTCATTTCTATATTTGAAAATTCTTATTCTAAATTACACTAAGTACACTATATAGGCAAAAGTATGTGGACAACCCTATTGAGTTCAGGTGTTTCAGCTACACCAACTGCTAACAGGTGTATAAAGTAAAGCACAATGTCACCCAATCTTCGTAGACACACGAGGACAGTAGAGCGAGACACTGTGAAGATCTCAGCGACTTACTACTACGCGCTACTGTCATAGGACACCATCTTTATCACGAGCATGTCTGGTGGGTTCTAGAAGAAAACTGCGTCAACAGTAAAGTGACCTGGGGCTGTTTTCCAATGTTTGGGCTCGGTCCTTTAGTTTGAGTGAAATATAACTTTAATACTACAGCATACAAAAGGTATTTTTGACAATTATATGCTGCTAACTTCGTGGTAACAGTTTGGGGAGGGCCCTTTTGCTGCAGCAGGAATGGTGCTACATTTTAATCCCCATGGTTTTGAAATGAGATGGTATAGAAGTGTGGGAGTTACAAATCCACATACTTTTGACCCCACAGTATATATACTATAATTTGTCAAATGGCATAAAAAAAAAATAACGCGATACAACATGCATCTACATCAAACTGGACTCATTTCACTCTTTACTTAATGCAAAAACTTAGTGCCCTCTACTGTTCAAAGTGACAGAAAAATGTATTGTACTTGTACACACTATGAAGTAGAAGATCTGGAAATCCTTTTACCTATTAAGGAAAGCTTGAATGAGAATTGGCCAGGAGGACTCCAGAATGTAGGCAAAAAACAGAGAAAAAATATGGCATCCTCACAGCCTCAGATGAAACATCCCAGGATACAAACCATTACAGAGCCAATAACAGGGAACCAAAGTTCACACCGGCTTGATCTACAGCAAAGAAACAATGAAACAATGCCATTTATGTCCATGAAAATAAATATTGAGGGAAAAGCCTTGATCATGATCCAGTGTTAATGTGAAACAAGCTCCAGGGGGCAAATTCTGGACTGCGGCTGCGTTTTTAATCGGTTTCGGTATTTAATGTGATTAAAAGTGAAAAAAGTGTCCGTGTAAACTGGGCTACTGATACGGGAATTTTCAGAAATGTGTATTCATGAATGTTAATACTTTTCTCTTTTTGTTTGTGTATCCATTCTCATATAGTCAATGACGACCGCTTGAAAGTTCCTGAACATTAAGGAAGATGTAAAACAGTAGTGATTTAGTTACACTGAGTTCACAAATAACAACACGCTTTTGTTTTCTTAGACTAAATCTACATCGCAATGTACAGTTAAAAAAATCTTTATATACTCGCTAAGCAATTTCTTCCGGGATCATTTAAGTTTTCTGACTCTGATCAGAAGAGAAAAGGGTAGACTCTACTCTTAACTACTTTCATTTATTTGAAAGACAACAAAATTATATACAACCAACAAACCTGGAATTGGCTAATTGTGAATGGATGGCATTACTGTCTACAGTGGCATGAGTGACCATTACAATGCAGTCTATATTTGAAAGTGACCCATCAGCTGCGCAGGTCGAGCACTGGTAGACATGTACTGGTTTACAGCTCTCCCCAGTCCCTAAAAACACAAGAGCTTCCCATATTTGCAAGCTTATGTTTTGAAAATACTATGCAAAAGCACTAAAGAAGCAGACTGCCAAGGCAGACTACTGAGCTGCTACTGAAAGACAGAGAAAGTTCTAGGCTTGACTTTGCTTGATTTTATGATTTAAGTAAAAAAAAAAGATAGAGTGGAAACTGTTCTGTGCATCTACGGGGACCTGCAAAGCAACTCGGTTGGAAAAATTATATTTAAAACGTCAGATGGTAGTCCTGCCATTCTTCTATTGAATTATAGCAGCCCTAAAAATGTAGATAAAAAAAATTAACATTCAATAAGATTCATGTGAAACATTTTCAAGTGAATTAGCCGGTGTAAATAGTACAGTAAATAGTACATAAGGTGGTGTTGATTACATTGGGTTACGAATAACAAAAGTGTAAAAAATATGCATACTTTCTTGCTAAAGTTAGGGGTATGTAATATTGGACTTCTAGATTTGTCACATACATGTTAAAATAAAAAAAGGCACCTGACTGATTTCAAGTGAAAATTTAAAACATGGTTCAATGTTAGTGAAACTTAAATGACATTCAAAAAACAACAAACTGCAGTTTATCACACCCATGTGAATGTCATGTAAAAGAAACAGAATACTGCAGATGTTTGAGATACAAGCTAGAGCGCGTGCATGTGGCCATCTGCAAAAATCTCTTTTTAAAAGAAATAAAACGAATTAAGGCAACATTTCCCTGTGTTCCGAATATAAATTTGTAACCTAAAATAATGAGATTCATTTTTTTTTAATGAAAAAATATTACACTCAAAGTCAAACTACTTAATAATTTTTCTTTTTCGCAAGAATTTGGGTGACTGTACTGCAACGGGGCGAGTTCCTTTTCAATTAAGTGCTTGATCCACTGTTGCCTTATTGTTCCAACTGCTTTCCTAATCACTTTTACACAGATATCAGTTCAGAAGAGGTTAAACTCGGTCCGTTGCTGAATCCACAGACTCCGCTGCTGCAAGAACGGGCAAGTATGATTCTGTACACGACAGAGAGACAGACGGTTTGCTCTTGAACCCAAAAGAAACAGCAGAAAGGAGAAAAAAAGAAAAAGCAAAAAGAAATAAAGAACAACTTTGGTCCATGCAATATCAAACTTAGTTGGCTGCAAGTTTCAGAATTCAGGAGCACCCTTTTTTATTTTTTTTTCCCCCTGATGTCAATCAAAGCCAGGGTGCACTCAGTCTCCTTTTTAGCCATTCTCCTTCCACAGAACCAGATGAATGCTATGGTCAGGCATGCTGGTGGCAAACACCAGGCCTGCATCGTTCTTGCCATCAAACCCATTGAGCCACGAGGTGATTCCTGGCAGGAAGCTGGAGCCCCTTTTGGATTTGCGGTAGGCTGGCAGTGGCCAGCGGCCAGTGATGGCCTCAGTCCTCAGGTCCATGACGTACAAGTGGTGGTTATCGAAGAGGAGGGCAAACACCTCACCAAAGCTGAGCAGCGACGGACTGGCCGGGTCTTGGTGCAATTTGATGACTCTGTGAGTGGCATAAAAGACATTACATGCTGGACAAATCAATGCGAATTTCTAACCAAACTGTACTTAGTTGTTAAATTTGTTAAACCGTACAATGACAATTAAAAGACTAGATATGAAGGAGCTAAATCCCGGTGTACAGAGATTTACATGCGTTTCAACTTAATGACCACAAAATGGTGCATGATGTCCCTTTGGTCTGTTATATACTGGCTCCACTTATATTACTTGCATGGTCACTTTGCATTTTTAGCTCAAGACCCATAAATATTACAGGCCGACAATTATAAATGTAATGCCCAGTCGATTTCAACTCAGTCTGTCATTTTGTCACTATATATGGTGAAACTCACAAATTAGGCAATAAAAGCTATGTAGTTCCAAAAATAACAATTTAGATGTTTAAAAAAATAATTATAACCAGTAATTTATAGTCACTTCATTGTCTACATATTTCCTGGCAATTTTAGTATTTTGGCTGTCGGGTCTACTAAGCATGTGCACAAAAAGAGTTAAATTATAACATAATATACTACGGGGTGGTTTCTTGGATATGGACCAAACCGATTACCACTAAGCGTTTTACCACCGACAAGTCTAGATTTAGTAACAATCTTAGCCTGAGAAACAAGCCTTATATTATTTCCAAGCAAATATTATTTACTGTTAAGTAATTAGCCTTTATTTGCTCACTCATCTTTGCACTTCAGGATCAGAGGATTCACTTGGAGCTGTTTTCTCCAGTCAAAGCTTTACCTTACGACATCAAAACTTGCAAAGTCCCACTGGTAGACGCCTAGGTCTGAACTGCAGACAATATAGCGGCCATCAAACTGTAACCGGGGCTGCAGGCAGACACTGCGGTCCTCGGACACGGACAGCGTCTTTAAGCATTTGCAGTTGATCTCTCGTCCAATGGGCCACACCTGTTTTGAGTACAGTGAGAGTGAGACGGTGACTGAAATCAACCAATTATGCCTTATGCTAGGTTACATTACTTACAAAATATGGACAAAAGTATGTAGAAATCTATTATAGAAACAGCCGTTGTTAACAGGCGTACAAACCAAGCACACAGCTGATTTCCACAGACAAACATGGGCAGCAGAATAGGTCGTACTACGTAACTTCAAACACAACACTGTCATAGGATGCTACCCTTGCCACAAGTCAGTTCATGAATTACCTGCCTCACTAGATTTTCCCGAATCAACTGTGCTATTGGTGTAAAACAGCAGCATCTAGGAGAAAGGACAGCCCAGTCATGAACCGGTGAACCACACAAACTCTCAGTATGGGGCTGCTGAGCTGAGGCACAGTGTGTAAAAACTGCCTGTCCTCACATCCTTCACTACAGAACTTCAAACTGCCCCTGGAAGCAACATCAGCACAGGAACTGGGTTTCACTGGCTGGAGTGTTTTAAAGCACTCTGCAGTAATAATAAATTACTATTCAATTATCCAGCATAGTCTGAATACAAAATACGTGTTTGGCAAACGCCAATCCTACTTAATTTAATGCACAGCAAAATTTGGTGGAGGAGGAATAATGGCCTGGGGATGCCACTTAGTTTTAGTGACGGTCAATCATAAGAACATAGCATGCAAAAACATTTTAGACAATTAAATGCTTTGTGGACACAATCAGGAGAAAGTATTTCCTGTTCCATCATGACTGCACCATTGTGCACAAAAGGAAATTAAAGGCATAGCTCGCCCTGACCCCATCCCAAATAAACACCTCTGGGATGAAGTGGAACTGTGAGCCAGGCCTTCTTGCCCAACATCAGTGCCTAAACTCAAAAATGCTGTTTTGACAGACTGGGCAAAACGTCCTACAGACACACTCCGAAAGCTTGTGGAAACCTTTTCCAGAAAAATGGAGCCTGTTACATTTGCCAGGAGGGGACAACTCCACATTAATGCCTACAGTTTCGGAAAGGGGTGTCATATAGATATCCAATACAGGTGTGATGGACATGATTCTGTCTATATAATGTTCCTATAACCAAAAATGAGGTGGCATTACACAGATGACAGAAAACACTTAGTCCCAAAGTGTTTGATTATATGGCTCATGTGGCAGAAATAAACCTCAATCTCTAAAAATATCAATGAAGTTAAAAGTTTCTAAGCATTTACATTACCTTGATTTCATATTTATCAGCGCTCAGTAAAATGTAGTCACCAGGACTGTGCATCATGGACTCCACCTGGCTTTTCTGTAGGAGTACCTGGAACAGAGGGAACAAAAAGCTGTCTGTGAGCACTGATAGAAAACCTTTTTTGTTAGAGATTTTTCTCTGTACTTTTGCAAAAAGGGGTACAGAAAGAGTTGTAATTTTAGCAAAATTACAGAAATGCCTGAAAGAGACTGACTAAAACATCAATGTAATGAGTAAATCATTTTGTGGCTGAGTTTTGTATCATGGAACACAAAAGCACCACTTAATATGAGCTAATGTGCTGCAGTATTGTTCAACTGAATGGCACATGACAGCTAACTTGAGAATTCAGTGATTCTAAAACCATATACACTGATCTACAGAGATATGGAGTGATAAGAAGGCCTTCTTTTGTCAGTTATCTTAATAGAGACTCTCTTTTCTTTCTCTCCAGGTCAACCAGAGGAGGACGGGCTCCCCTTTTGAGTCTTGGTTCCTCCCGATGTTTCTTCCTCCAGCTGAGGGAATTTTTCCCTTCCTCTGCCGCCTTTGGCTCACTAGGGTCTCGGACCTGGACTCTGTAAAGCTGCGTTGTGACAGCTTGGTTGTAAAAAGTGCTATATAAATAAAATTGGAACAGAAATATGGTCTGATAAATCATCCTTCACCGGCGACTGCACCAGTGGCACACACAAAAAGAGCTGCGCATTTTACCAATAGAATATCCGCCTCAAGTCCGACCATGTTCTGTGCTTATTTTCTTAGTCACTTGAGACACCGCTACACTTTTGTTTGTTTAGATATATTATTGCATAAGCAACACAGTTATTTTTCCGTTG
Organism: Bryconaethiops microstoma; assembly: GCA_037577275.1. Lineage (NCBI taxonomy): Eukaryota > Metazoa > Chordata > Actinopteri > Characiformes > Alestidae > Bryconaethiops > Bryconaethiops microstoma. The sequence goes on from JBBJLS010000082.1 coordinate 11,412,977, forward strand.
AAAGACTACCCAGATACGCAGTTTCTACGACTGAAACTCCTGCTATACAGGCCCCCAAATGAGCCTTTTCCTCTTTTCATTTCGATACAAAACATGGGCTTACTGGGCCTCTATGACTGTATTACGCAGTATACAACTCCCTAAGCATCCGTACTTGTAATGTTGTATTTGTTGTATAAGTGACAGAATGTACAGAGAGAATAGACACATGGCAGGTGTATCTAACAAACTGGGTCATCAGTGTGTATACTTGGATACCACATGGAAAGATGTTCTAGCAAAGAACACTGGGGTACATGCAAATGATTTTCAAGCACAGCTCATGAGCATGATATCTACTCTCTGGCTCCATCAAATTCACAGACAACAAGAAGTACTTTTGCAAGTGGCGATAATACACTACCAGGGCAACACAGCAGCTGGTGAAGGATCTGCTGGTCTTTAACAAGCTCGAAAAGTCATAATTTAGAGAAATGCTCTAAGCAGTATCTTACGCCTACAGCAAGTGAACACGGTACGTTTACTTATCAAGTTACTCTTAGCAAGTAAGTTGATAAGCTTTTTTTTACAAAATAAATCATCACACATTCTCTCTACTTTTCACGCTGTCCATGCAGTGCCAAAGCAGTAGGCATCAGAGCAAATGCTTAGACTTTCACCTTAGTATGGGGATGAATTACATACACACGCTTTTTCATAAACATTTCATTTTTATGTTCAGCAAACACTTTTAAACCACGGCAAAAGGTAATAAATTTTTATTAAATGAAATATTTGCGCTGGTAAAGTTTGGTGATATGTAATTGTCTGGAAAAGTCTGCGCTGTTGAAACTTTAAATCATTAACTACCAAGACATCAATCTGATTCAAAACAGGTTTTTTTTTTTAAATCCTATTTTTTAAAACAAGGTTTCAGCTTTAAATTCTCCATCACTTTACCACTGAGGAAGCAGACTGTAAAGGTGGTGGCCGCAATCAAAAGGTCACATGACTGAAACTGATGAAAGGCTCTGTAATGCTCGTATCTAGAACATTTGGATCACAATATCATTGTTGACTATAATTCTGGAGACAATAACCATTTGTCTAAATTTACTTTAGACTACTCTAAGGTAAATGTATGTTTTACTTTAGACTACACATAACATGGCTTAATAAGTCTGACCTTTGTGACCCACTCTGTGTGCCCAGTGAGGGTGTTTAGACAGGCCCCAGCCGACAGAGCCCACACTTTGACGGTGAAGTCTGCGGAACCGCTGACTAGGGTGTCCAACTCATCGTTGTAGTCCACGCTGAACACTAAAAACAGAGAAGTCCTTTAGAAACATTATAATGCAATCTACAGCACAAACAAATAAATCACTGTCTTCTGGGAGACACATGGGAATTCTGGCACTAACCTGCACCAGTGTGTCCCCGGAACTGCTGGATTTTGGCACCTGTACTCCACTCCCAGCATGCAATGGTGTTGTCGAAAGAGCCTGTCACCAGTTTCTGTTCATCAAACTTCACAGTTGCACAGGTGTGTGTCTGGATGCCATAGATGCACTGCCCAGTGCGAACATCCCACAGTTTGGCTGACAGGTCATCAGAACCTGTCAGGAAAGGTACAGCAGAGACAAGTTAGCATAACCATCCTTTATTCTTTATGTTCACCATGTGTAGCTGCAGAGAGGTGCCCTGCTACTAAAATAATTAGGACATAAGTGATATTACTAGGTTTATTATATCATGACTGTGCTTAAAGCAGTTTTGGATCTCAACTGGAATTTATCTAATCTGCAATTGGCACTACAACAGCCATTGCAACAATTAAGCAACTACTATATAAATTTATTATGAGCAAGACTTGGAGTAATTTACAAAAAGAACCAACCCACACTTTCAAACAAGGACGTCGAACACATGCAGTTTTGTCTTAAGCATACATACATTCAAAGACAACAAGAAACACACTATCCTCTCAGATAATGAAGAAGCACACACCTGTGCAGAGAAGACCATCCTTGTAATATAATGCATACACTCGGGCACTGTGCCCAATCAGGGAGCTGGTCTCAAAGGCATTTTCCTCTCTCAGCTGCTTCATGCGAAGGTTGGCCTTTAGATATACCCGCTTCCAGTGCACTGCATCCTGAATGGAGTCGTCGATTCGCCAACCCAGGTCTCGGCACACCCCCTGCCACACTTCTGTACAGGCATTAATGACTTTGTTCCACTGCTTGCACACCAAACAGCAGTCAAGAAGTGTCTGAGGGTCCAACCAACGGAGCAGGTAGAAGGCCAGTTCCAGCGGAAGCAGGCGCAGGAAGTCCCGCTTCAGCAGCGTCTCCAGTCCATTGGAAAGGTGTCTCAGTTGAGCAGCGCCGCTCAGTGAGATCAGGTGGTCCAGCGACTGATTCCGCTGCTGGTCATTTAGTGCCAAGAAGGAGGCGGAGACTGACTCCAGCCATCCCTCGAAGGCCTCCTTCTCCATGGGCACATGAGGGCGTCTACCTGTAAGCAGAAAGACTGAATCGTGAAAAATGTGAAGTCTGTATGGCAGACAATATAAGAGCTGTGATATCTGTAACAAAGCATCACCAAGAACGTCCTGATTTATTGGCGGACAGCAGTTCTCACATACTTTCTTAAACAGACATGAATTGATTAAACGGAATAACCACCCACAGCAAGGCAGCATTTAATGCCAGTACATTTTGAGGGCTGTGTTCTTTGGTAGTTTCTGACCTGTTTATTCAAATAGCAGCTAAACCCAGACAAAGTCAATAAACCTAACAACCTTGCCCAGAGGAACCACACCAGGAGACTTTCGGTTCAGACTTAAAGACCAATTCGGCTGGTCATTGTGATGTAGCTCTGACAAACATACAGGTACCAAAATATCGAGCTGGGTACCACGTTTTTAAACTTCACTCTTTGTGAGGTTTACATTTCAGCTCACAAACTGATGGTGGTGTTAACAGTTGAGATTAAACAGTCTGTGGTCCAGCAAGCTAAACAACAACAACAACAACAACAACAACAACAACAACAACAACATTACTGTGACAGAATAACTAACACTGACACTGCTGTGTGTGAGGATTTAGTGTCCTGTGCCAGCAGAACAGTAGTTTATTCTTTATGAAAGTGACTTAGTGTTCGTGCAATACAAAATATAATGAATGCAATAAAATAGCAGCAGATGAGATCAGTAACTTCCAGCCAAATCACAGATTAAACAGTTACAATTGCACACATTTTATTTGAAACAAAGACTGAAAAAGATGACCTGCAGAAGAATAGATTACGTGAGGAACAGAACACACGGTGGGTAGCGGGCATAGAGCAGTAAACATTATCTAGAACACTAGAACCCTCACTCTTTATGTAAACAAATGGTTTGTTTTGGAACTTGACCACTTAGCCGGCTAGCTAACGGCTCTCCAGAAAACACAGCTCAAAACCCTGTTCTACAGAGACAGGGTTTGAACCTCAATGTGCCCCATGCTGTAAACGGTCCGTACACCTGAACCAGAGTGTAACAGAACCTGTTCTCCTCTCAAATAAAGTTTAAACTCACCATTTCCAGCAGAACCGGGCTGTTAGCGGAGCGGCTAACGGGCTATTTAGCTGCTAAAAACAGATTTAGTTAAAGAAAAGAGCAACACCAGCGCACAGCAACCAGGAAAACAAATAAATCATATTAAATACAGCAAACTGGGAGCGAAAAAAGAACTTAAAATCAGACTAAATCCGCGGTTTGGAGGAATCTGACCGGCTAACGGCTAAAAGCTAACGGCTAGCACACAGAAACCCGCTACCCGCGAGCTCAACCACTTCCGCCTGAACCGAACGGGGGGCGGGGCGGGGTGCGGGCCCTCCACACCTTCACTAATTCACTCTTTCACTCCCTCACTAATTCACTCTTTCACTCCCTCACTCCTTCACTGCTCCACTCCTTAACTCATTCACCCCATCTCTACTTCACTCATTCATGCTTTTACTATTTCACTCCTTCACTCCATCGTTCATTCACTACTTCACTCATTTACTTCTTTATTCCTTCACTCGTTCCCTTCTCCCTTACTTCACTCCTCCACTCCTTCATTCCTTCACTTTAACACTCCTCCACTACTTCAGTCCTTCATTCCTTCACTTTTTCACTCTTCCACTCCTCCACTCATTCACCCCTTCACTACTTCACTCCTCTACTCCTCCACTCCTTCACCCCTCCCCCTTCAAGCCTTCACTCCTCCACTCCTTCACCCATTCACTCATTCATTCCTTCACCACTTCACTCCTCCACTCCTTTTCTTATTTACTCATTCACTACTTCACTCTTTCTCTCCTCTACTCTTATACTCCTCCACTCCTTCACTCCTCCACGACATGTATGTGTTTATTTAAAGGACACCAGGAGCAGCTCCTTATAGTAATGCACTTTTAAAAATGACCTTCTCTAAATGAAATAGCGCTGAGTCATCTCGTCCGCATTTCCCCTTTGTGCCATTATCGATTACAGAAAGCTCTGCATACTTTTGAATAATCCTTTATATTATAGCTATAGCGAGCATAGTATATGCTTGGAATGTTGATTTTGTGAGTTTACACTCGGAGGGTGAGTTGGAGGGAGCGGGGTGTGTAAATAAGTATCAAGTATCACAATTTCTCCAGGATGTTCTTGCGTGGTGTACAACCCAGAGAGCCTAACAGTAACATTAGCCACAAACAGAAGCAGGCTTAACCATGGAGACTTTGTAAGGTGATGTTATTTTTTGGTCAAGTTATCCTGGACACTGCAGCGTCTTCGTCTGTGTATGTACCGCATAATTGTCGGCAGGTGGCGCACACCACCAACTTTGAACAAAAACACTTGGTTTCACACCCAGACCAGTGCCCTCAACAAACCTAGGGACTTGTGAACTGTTATAGTCACAGAAGAACAAGGAAGAGGCTTTAGTGTCAAGGCCATACTGTCCTTTTTCTCAAACTAGTGCCCCCAACCCGTAAAGTCATTCAGTGTTTTGATATAAAATGATGCCTCATAGAGAATTTTACCAGCTCTAATGGTTTTTACGAATGTGGAGAAAGGAACCAGGGACCTGCATGCTTTGCAGATGTCTTTTCATTTGCTATCCAAAACAACGGATGAAATCGCAAATGCCTTGTGAATTATTTTCGTGAAGGTCCACACTGTCGGAGGGGTTTTCTAATTGTGCCTTTCATCTAATCCACCAGGGGACACCTTTCGTGAACGTCCAGAGACATAGATCTGCCCTCACTTCAGCGAAAAGGACAAGCAGAATGGGAACAGATCCGAAACATCACAAATAAACACAACAAAAAGAAAGTCAAACAAAGAAGCTCTTCCGATGTGAATAACGTACAATTCGTGTGCAAAAGTGAAACAGATTTTATTGTTGGCATCTGTCACAGAAGCGAGTGAAGCTGAAGCTCCCTCTGTTTTTGTGTTTGCACCTCAGTGGCTTTGCAGATTTCTAGCGACGACTTCAGCGAATGCCACAGAACATAAATCCAAAGTGTGACCGCTGGAATACACGTCTGCAGTCAAGCGGAACTCTGTTTATTACACTGCAGATTTTCTGTCCTGTTGCTGCTGTATTTGCACATCATTGCACATAATTAACTCTGTTCTGCATTTTTGCGCACACAACTCTTGCTGCTAGAATACAGTACCCGTCAAAATATTGCATTCATCCAGACTGTAGCTATTGTTGATTGCACTGAATATTCACACTTTACGCTTTACGTGGTCTTGTGTTGTCTAATTGTTTTGTTGCGCTTGAGTTTCTTGCGCACTTTTGCGTCCTGTTTGCTCTTGTGCTGTTCTGTCCTGTTCTGTTTTGTTCTTGTTCTTTGCTCCGTGGTCCCGGAGGCAAGTTATCTCATTTCTCTGTGAACTGTGTGTGTATGATCAAAATGACGATAAAACCTACTTGACTTGACTTGACTCGACTTGACTTGGAGTGGGCAAAGGTCATATATGTGAAAGAGTGAAACACATGAAGCTGAGAAGGGTCGAGTACTGAGACACTACTGAACGCCACTCTTTCATGGTGTATTATGCAGTAGATTTACAGTCATCACTAAGAAGCATTTTATGGATAAAGAATAAATACAAAACAATTACAATGCCAAGTCTTGGACGTTGTGTGTGTGTGTGTGTGTGTGTGTGTGTGTGTGCAGCACAGCAACCAAAGTTAGTCTCCTATTGGCTTTTGCTGTGATAGATGGTTACAGTTATTGGTTTTAAACACCTAATCTAATCAAACAAAGTACCTACTTAGTGTTGTTGGAACCACTCATGTAAGAGAGACAAATGAACGCAAAGGGGATCCCCAAAATGCCTGCAGAGGCGGCTTCATATACCATCTGGTGCTTATTACTGTATTCTGTTTTCTACGAAAATTAATTAAATAGACATTTCACCATTTCACCCCGTAACATAACCTGAATCCACAATATAAACATAGTTAGTCTCCAGTATTTTATAAAGTAGTCTTATACTAGCGTCAACTCAGAACAGCTTGTTTAAGACTTTTGAAAAAATAAAAATCCAAAATATATATAATTTTTATTTATTTTATGGCTATGATTGTTTTATACAGTTTGCTTCCACGGATCTGAGGAGGCTTTTACGCATACAGATAACTTCCCACCGCCCCAGTCAGTAAACAGGTGTGGCACTCTCCAATATTTCAAAACAGAATGTTAACAGACACGGAATGGAAATGGATTACTACACACGTGGACAAAATTGTTGGTACCCTTCAGTCAATGAAAGAAAAACTCACAATGGTCACAAAAATAACTTTAATCTGACAAAAGTAATAATAAATAAAAATTCTATGAAATTTAACTAATAAAAGTC
>JBBJLS010000082.1:11419953-11434561 GCA_037577275.1 Bryconaethiops microstoma
CCTTTGGTTGTGGAGTCTTTGGCACTGGTACCACACATGAGGTTTTCCAGAGCTGTGGAACTCTCCCCAGCCTCAGGTTGAAGATGAGCTCCATCACCCCACACAGTTGATCTGCGCAGGACCTGACAACCCTTGAGCTGATGCCATCCGGACCCGCTGTTTTCCTGGCTTTGATCCTCCTCAGTTCCTTTCTAATCTGGATGGTTGCAGGAGACAGGCTGGAGTCGTGTGCTGGACGTTTACTGCCGTGAGCAGAGTGTGTGGGGGAGGTGTGAAGTGACTGAGGTGTCTGAGGTGGAACAGCAGTGGGGGTGGGGGTGGGCGCTTTCATGACGTGTGAAGTCAAAGCCACTGGCCTGTAGTCACTGGGGGTTCATTGGTGGGTCTTTTTGGGGACAGGAAACAGGCAGGATGTCTGTTTCCTGTAGAACTCCACACAGGGAGATGGAGAAGGTGAGAAGAGCTGAGGGTGGGGACAGGAGACGCAGGGCAGTCGAACCTATTGAAGTGCAGATTAAGGTTGTTTGCACATTCAACGTCCCCGTCCATCCCAACACCCCTCTTTTGTTTTAAGCCAGTAACAGCCCACATTCCATTCCACACCTCCCTGTTGGTGTTTTCTTGGAGTTTGCTTTCCAGCTTCCTCCTGTAGATTTTTTTTCTCTCTGCAATCTTGGATTTAAGCTCCCTCTGTAACAGTCTCAACTGTTCTTTGTCACTGTTTCTTTGTCACTGGTTCTTTTTCTTTTTCAGTGTGGCTTTGATGTCTTTGGTTACCCAGGGTTTATTGTTGGGGAAGCAGTGAAAGTTTTTTTTGGGGAACAACAGTGTCCACACAGAAGTTGATATAATCTGTTACGCAGCCTGTCAGGTTGTCTATATTGTCCCCATGGGAATGACAGAGAACATCCCAGTCCGTTGCCTCAAAGCATCCCTGCAGAGTGTCCTCTGTCTCCCTTGTCCATTTCGCAGTAGTTTTCATGACTGCAGGTTGTCTGTGGACGGCAGGTTTGTAAACGGGCTGGAGGTGGACGGGGTTGTGGTCAGCCCTGCTAAGGGTAGGGAGAGAGATGGAGGTGTATGCATAGAACAGGTCCAGTGTTTTATTGTCTGAGTGTGCTAACAGTGTGCAAACAATCTAGCAGTGATTTTTCATTGATTAAAACATTATTGATGGTGTTCACCACTTGTGGGTAACATTACAGGACATGGTGTAATATCTGATTAGTTGCCTCAACAGATCTCGAGTATTAGTTTACAGTCATGAGGAATGAGCTCAGATATGTCTGTGGAAGGGATTGTCACTATTCTTTTGCAATTGGTACTGAACTTTTCCTTTTTCCCTTTTTATCTTACAGATAATTGACTGCCTGCAAGTCGTCTCCTTCTTCTACCGCCCATGTACTTACACAGTCAAATTTTACTTCCACAACTACATCAATGATTGCCACTGCGAGGGATTTATGTGAGCCCAAAGAAGAATATGTGACACTGGTGATCTCAGGAGAGATTAAATGTGAGAATGCGATGTCCAGAAGCCCCAGTCCTCAGAAAACCTCCTCTGCTAACGTTCTCAACAACACATTATTTCAAGGACAAACACAAAAAGTCAAAGAAAAAGGGAGAACTCACCACTGCTCGGAGTGTGGGAAGAGCTTTATTCAACGTGGTCATCTTCGATCACACCAGCGCATTCACACTGGAGAGAAACCGTATCACTGCTCAGAGTGTGGGACGAGTTTTATTGATAGTCATAGGCTAAAAATACACCAACGCATTCACACAGGAGAGAAACCGTATCCGTGCTCAGAGTGTGGGAAGAGGTTTAACCAGTTAATTAATCTGAAAACACACCAGTACATTCACACTGGAGAGAAACCGTATCACTGTTCAGAGTGTGGGAAGACTTTTATTGATAGTCAAAGGCTGAAAATACACCAGCGCATTCACACTGGAGAGAAACCATATCACTGTTCAGAATGTGGTCAGAGTTTTAACCAACTAAATCATCTACAAGTTCACCAGCGCATTCACACTGGACAGAAACCGTATTACTGCTCAGACTGTGGACAGAGTTTTAGCCAACTAACTAATCTAAAAAGACACCAGCACGTTCACACTGGAGAGAAACCACATCACTGCCCAGACTGTGGGAAGAGTTTTACAAGACAGAGTGAGCTCCAGATACACCGGCGCATTCACACCGGAGAGAAACTGTTCCAGTGCTCCGAATGTGAGAAGAGTTTTACTAGACTTAGTAATCTACAAAAACACAAGCGTATTCACAGTGGAGAGAAACTGTATTACTGCTCAGAGTGTGGGAAAGGTTTTACTAGTCTGTTTTCTGTACAAGCTCACCAGCATATTCACACTGGAGAGACACCGTATCACTGCTCAGAGTGTGGAAAAAGTTTTAGAGACAGCTATACCCTCAAAACACACCAACGCATTCACACTGGAGACAAACTGTATCACTGCTCAGAATGTGGGAAGGGTTTTACTAAACAGAATAAGGTCAAAATACACCAGCGCATTCACACTGGAGAGAAACCGTATCAGTGCTCAGAGTGTGGAAAGAGTTTTAACCAACTAAATCATCTAAAAACACACCAGCGCATTCACGCTGGAGAGAAACCGTATCAGTGCTCAGAGTGTGGGAAGAGTTTTAACCAACTAAATCATCTAAAAACACACCAGCGCATTCACACTGGCGAGAAACCATATCAGTGCTCAGAGTGTGGGAAGAGCTTTAATAGATTGGCAACTCTAAAGAATCACCAGCGCATTCACACTAGAGCGAAACAGTACCACTGCTTAGAGTGTGGACAGAGTTTTACTAAACAGAGTAGTCTCCAAAAACATCAGAATAGAAACTGTATAACTGCTTAGAGTGTGGGAAGAGCTTCATTCATATAAAAGAAATACATCAATTTAGAGGTAAAAAAAAAAAAAATCACAGCTAGATAGTTCTGGGTTTAATTCCCAGTCGGGTGGTCAGGGTTTTTGTTTCCTGTGTTTTACTGTGTCAGTGTGGGTTTCTGCTGATAGCTCCAGTACCCCAAACACCAGGGGACTGGAGAACCCCTCTACCCAGGTTAGGATTAACAGTTCAGATGATGAATGGGTATTTTTTTTCCCATGAATAATGTTGAAAAAAAATATGTGGCATGTGGACACTTAGGAGGGTGATATTTCCTGCTGTGAAATGTATGTAACCTTTTTCATCTTACAGTGCAGTGTGTCAGTTCATTTTGAGTTGTTATTTAGAATTAGACATTTGAAAATATAACTTAAAATGGTTGGTTTTGTATCACATGTATTCTTTTGAAATGGTTGTTAAAAAACAGACCCTAAAACCAAAACAATAAAAAAAAAAACTTTCAAGTTGTCATTTATGTTTCATGCTGACACTGTTCAAAGAACTTTATCACATACAAGTGATTGCAGGCAGCCTGGTTGGTTTTACAAAGTTCAGACACATATGCAACACAAGGGTACTCATTGTACTGTATGAAGAGGGGAAACCACAAAGGAGGACCAGATGCACAGAGACATCCATGACTCTCCAAAAACAATCATTACTGCCCATCTACAGTTTGCTAAAGATCAAATGGACAAGCCAGAGGGCTATTGGATAAGTGTTTTGTGGACAGATACATTTTGTAAACACTATATTCCAGAAATAGAGCCATATCCCATCTGAGTAGTATGATAGAGGTAGTTTTATGGTTTGGGCCCATGTTGCTGAATTTGGGCTAAAATGGCTTGACGTGACTGATGGAACAATGAATTCTGTATTAGCAAATTCTATAGAAAATTGAATCTCAGGAGAAAGTGGGTCATGCAGCAAGACAAGGACCTTAATCACACAAGACCGCCCACCAAAGAATGGTTAAGTAGGAATAAGGTTAATGTTTTGAAATCAATGTACAGACCTCTTGTGACAACATAGTCCGAGAGAAATATTGTGAAAGGACCAGAGGTGAGCAGTTCATTCAATTCAATTCAATTTTATTTATATAGCGCTTTTTACAACCAAGTTGTCACAAAGCAGCTTTACAGAGTCCAGGTCCGAGACCCTAGTGAGGAAAAACTCTCTCAGCTGGAGGAAGAAACCTCAGGAGAACCCAAGACTCAAAAGGGGAACCCGTCCTCCTCAGGTCGATCCGGAGGGTATTTCGGTTTCCTCAACACGGTCCATGTACTTCAGGAGAATTAGAGATGCTAAATTGTTCCTAAGTGTGTGTGTGTGTGTGTGTGTGTGTGTGTGTGTGTGCATGTGTGTGTGTATGTGTGTGTTTCTGTGATCGCTGGGCTCCTGCAGCCCTGGTTCAGGATGAGCACTGCAGATATTGGATGGATGGATTGAGTTTTATGTTCGCATAACTTTGTTAAAAACTCTAATTTGTAAATACAGGGACCTTTTAAACACTAGTTGCTATGACAAACTTCTGGTCAACTTTAACTTAACAGTTTGAGTTTCTGTCCAAATGTGCAATTTACTTAAAAAACTGTATGCAGAATCTTTTCACGACAGATTCTTACAGTGCAGATGTGGGAACTTGGGGTTCTAGTCCAGTCCCACAGAGGAGCTACTGTAGCACAAATCGCTGTTAATGAAAAACCTAATGCTGTCTCTGTCAGAAAGGACGCTCTGTGCATTGCAGCTTAAACCATATGGTGCTGTATAGCCACAGACTGGTCAGAGTGTCCATGCGGACCTCTGTCCACCATCAGAACCACCAACAGTGGACACAGGAGACCCAGAAATAGACTGTGGATGCGGTGGAAGAACGTGACCTGGTCTGATAATTTTCTTTTACATCATGTAGACGGCCGGATGTATGTGCGCCGTTTACCTGTGATAGAGGTAAAATCTCTCTCTCATTATCGGAACTACTCTCACTCAATTCTCTGTCTTTATCTACATCAGCATAAGTAGATTCTGGAGCTGCTGGAAACTTCATGGAACAAAGCTTTGCAGAACAACTGGGGACGCCATTTATTCCACTGACTACACCTTTACCAGTACAGAGCTTGGACTGACGACCTCTGGGTATGGGTTTTATTACCCATCAAACAGTCTCTATTAAAGTCCAAGTTGGATTACAACATCAATAAGTTCTGTCCTTCTTTTTAATAAGTTCCCCCCGAGACCTGGTAGTATCAGGACATCTGGTTGGTGCATCATGATCCTTGTATTTCCTGGGCAGAGAAGGAGATTAAATCATGGAGTTCCAAATGTCTGACCCTATGCATGAACCTCCCTTTACGGGCCACCACAATAGAAAACCCCTTACAGGCCAATGTCACCAACATACCCTCCATCTATGATGACTTTTCAGATGTTTTTAACTCTGCTCTGGACACTACTCTACCTCCACATAGATCCTGTGACTGTCCAGTAAAGTTGTTCCCCAATGCTCCACTTCCTAGGAGTTTCTTTACCTGAGACCGATATATTGAGGAGGCTTTGTCGGCAGGTAATATTCGGCCCTCCACTTCTCCTGCAGCATCAGGCTTCTTTTTTGTGGAGAAAAGGGATGGTGGTCTTTGGCCCTGTATAGATTACCAGGCCCTGAATAAAGTCACAATAAAATTTTGTTATCCTCTTCCTCTTATTCCGTCTTCCCTTGAAAGACTCTGTACGGCTACGGTGTTCACCAAATTGGATCTCTGAAGCACATACAACTTGGTACATTAACGATATCTTGATTTTTTCCCCCGATACAAGCTCTCACACTAATCATGTCAGGCAAGTGTTACAACAGTTGCGAGAAAACAAGTTATATGTTAAAGGAGAGAAGTGTGTGTTCCATCAGACCTCTGTATCCTTTTTGGGTCATGTCCTAGGAGCTGGAACCATCCAGATGGAGGTTCAGAAGAGTCAAGCCATTCAACAGTGGCCAACCCCTAAGATGGTTAAAGATCTTCTACGCTTTCTTGGATTTGCCAATTACTCATCGATTTATTCGGAATTTCAGTCGAGTAGCAGAGCCTCTTACATCCCTGTTATGCAAATCACAGGGTAAGCTACTATGGACACCCCAGGCAAGTCAGGCCTTCCAGACTCTAAAAGATTTATTTAGCTCTGCTCTTGTTCTACCACACCCTGACCCAGCGTTACCTTTTGAGTTAGAAGTGGATGTATCTGAGCTTGGAGTGGGAGCAGTGTTGTCCCAGAGAGCGGGTACAACCCCAAAGCTCCATCCATGTGCATTTTTCTCTCGTAAACTTTCTTCTGCTGAAAGAAACTATAGAGTAGGAGACCGAGAGTTGTTAGCAATTAAGCTGGCCCTGGAAAAATGAAGACATGGGCTTGAAGGCACGACTCATACTTTCATAGCTTTCACCAACCATCGCAACCTTGAATACTTAAGAGAAGCCAAATGCCTCGGCAGGTCAGATGGGCCTTGTTCTTTTCCCGTTTCCAGTTTACGGTAACGTACCAACCAGGTTCTAAGAATATAAAAGCAGACGCCCTCTCTAGACAGTATGATGAGCAGGAGTCATCGACCACTCCCATGACCATCCTGATGTCTTCCTGCATTGTACCTCCTGTTCGTTGGGAGGTGATTGAAAGAATGGAGGCAGCCAACAAACAAACTCCTCCTCCCACTGAACCCCCAGAGGGCAAGTTATTTGTACCTCCAGACCTCTGAAAGACCTTGCTACAATGGGCACATACCACCCTAAGCTCGGGTCATCCAGGTATCACCTGAACGAGGGAACTGCTATCTTGTTGATTCTGGTGGGTCTCCCTTCGAGAGGATGAAACAGGTCCTGTCCTGTCCACTAGGTCTACTAGAACCACTTCCTGTTCCCTGACGTCCCTGGTCTCACCTGGCAATAGATTTCATTACAGACCTCCCTGAATCTGAGGGACATACAATTATAGTGGTAGTGGTGGACAATTTTTCTAAGATGTGCCGTCTCATCCCTCTACCAGGCCTGCCAAATGCCTTCAAAGCTGCCAAATTGTTGGTTGTAGAGGTTTTCAGAGTCTTTGGCATCGCTGAAGATATTGCTCCAAGAAATTATCTCCCTGGTATATTGGTCCTTTCAAGATCTTGCAACGTATCAACCCAGTCGCCTATCATCTGCAGTTACCCCCCAGGTATCATATTTCTTCCACCTTTCATGTCTCCTTACTAAAACCTGTGTCTTACAGTCCGATGCACCCGCGACGTGTGGACCGTCAACCGCCTCCTCCCTTGGACGTGGGTTGGGTGACTGCTTACCGTGTCCAGGAGATTTTGGATGCTCGACGACGTGGGGGTCACCTGGAGTATCTTGTCGATTGGGAGGGCTATGGCCCAAAGGAACAGTCCTGGGTGTCCGTGGATGACATCTTGGATCCCAGTCTGCTCACTGACTTCCATGCGTCCTACCTGCTCCTTGCAGACGTGGTTGTCTGCCGACTCACTAGGAGACTCCCGTGGAGGTGGGGATACTGTGAGGTCTAGACCTGGACCAGAGTCAGGCACTGGTGCTTCCAGAGAATGCTCTCCAGACAACCACCCCATAACAAGCAGATCAGGATCACCTGAGTACTAGACTGAGGAGTATATACATTCTCTTAGTGTGAAGTATACTGAGCCATACCTAGTTACTGAGCGTTTCCCTGATTTCTTGTCCCTCCTTGTGTTTTCTGACCTTTTTCTGGATCATTTGGATTACTCTTTTGCCTTGTGGATTTGTTTTTGACTGCCTTGTTAAGGATTTTCTGGTTTGGAACTTTTGCTTCATTATTGGATTTTTGCCTTTTGCCTTTGTGGACTTTGTATTGCATTAAATCTTCTATTAGTCATATTCTGCATTTGGTCCCATATCTGTGAACATTACAGGTACCTTGCTGAAGGGTACCTCAGAGGTGCTTAGAAGTCTTGGGATTCAAACCCACGACTTCCTGATCGCAGGGCGAACGGCCTAACCACTAGGCCACCAGCTGCCCAACAAATTTCACCGATTAAACCCATTTACCCAAGTGAAGCAGCAGGCAGCCGAGAACACAGCGCCCTGGGAGCAGTGTGTGGGGACGGTACCTTGCTCAAGGGTATCTCAGTGGTGCCACTGGCAGTCCTGGGATTCAAACCTATGACTTTCTGATTGCAGGGGAAACTACCTAATCACCAGGACACGAGCTGCCCCACAAGCATCAGTGGGATGTGCTGGACAACCTAGTTCAATCTATGAAAGCCCTGCCTCAGAACTTTTAAAGATTCTTCATCTGAAAGTCAGGATCTGCTGCCAGACACAACAGGACACCTTCAGAGGTTTTGTGGAGTTTGTGCTTCGATGGGCCAGAGCTGTTCTGGTGGCATGAGAGAGACCTACACAAAATCAGGTGGCTCTAGTCTGGACTGTTGAGTTCCTTTCAGGAGAAGAAGCGAGTTCCTCGAGTGATGAATGTGGACGGAGAGAGCAGGCTAGCCTATCACATTTTATAACAACCATGAATCTATACAAATGTACAAATCTAGTATATAACATTTTAATAAACATAAAGGCGAATGACTTGAAGCCAAATTTGCGACGGAGCTGAATTTGGTCAACTAAGTTAGCAAAGAAACATGAACTCAGCTTTCCATTACGTAAATTAGTCAAACTGACTACGAAACACATGGCTAACAAAGATTTTAAGAGATTTACTTTTAAGAGATTACTTCACATGATCAGTGCAGAAACAGTTTAATAAAAGAGACGCTGAAAGTCTGTAATGTTGATTATTCATTCACTCATATGCCAAAATTCATTTACAATTTTAAACACTTTTACAGCAAAAATGAACGTCACATGAACGTCACTTATTGTCGTTCTGGTGAAAAACATATTGTGCATATCAAACAAATGTTTTACTGCTTTTTATTCTATAACCACTTACTGATCTCATAACTAGCACTAAAGATAATTTCAAGAGTTTGACAGGCTGCAGTATATTAATCTCAGTCCATCGTCCTGGACTGAGGTTCGAGAAGGCTCCAGGTTCAGTGTAGGTTTTCTTCAACACAGACTGGCACCGGAGCTGCTCGTGTGTGCCGGGGAGGCGGCGTGGCACAGCGTGGCCGTGAATTCCCAATGACTGAATTAACATCGGGTATGAGTGCGAGTGAGATTAGCTCTGTCTTTGAAGGGCTGGGAGTTTGGTGTGTGTGTGTTTTTATAAGAGCGCCTTGCATACTGAAAGCAGGAATGTGTGTGTGTGCGCGCGCGTGTGTGTGTGTGTGTGTGTGTGCGTGTGTGTGCGTGTGTGTGTGTGTGTGTGTTTCTTTACACTTTCAAAACAACATTCAGGAGAAGAACAGTGCGAGTTTTTTCTCTCTTCATAGTCTTTAGTCTATTGTATTATAACTCTATTGTTATTTTTTATACAATATTGTAGTGTGGCTAAAATGATATCTTTTTAAATTTGTGGCTATGATTATATGTATATATTTTAATTACTTTAAAATTGCATAATGGCATACATATGTATATTATTATTAATGATCTGTTTATCATGTTGGATATCTAGAATATTCTCTTTCTGATATTTCTTATGTATATGCAATGAAATAAGTATATAAATGTGTGTGTTGGAGCACTGGGTGTGTGTGTGTTGACTGAGCGAAATAGGACAGAGTGTTACACAATCTCACTCGCTTGCTGTACACCGCCCTCAGTCCATGCTACACTTGCCTAACCCATTTCTCTCTCTCTCTCTCTCTCTCTCTCTCTCTCTCCTTGCTCCTGTCTCTCAATCTTTCTGCCTTTTCATCCCTGATTTTTCTCTCTATGTCTTTTTTCTCCCTTGTGTGCTTCTCCCACTTGCTTTCCCTCCCTTTCTTTCACCCTCCCTCCCTCTCTCTCTCTCTCTCTCTCTCTCCCTCTCTCTCTCTCTCTCTCTCTCTCTCTCTCTCTCTGTATTGTCTGAGGCTAAGATCAGCTTTGGCTGGGCAGATTGGAGCAGACAGCAGAGAGAGGTGCACGCTCAAACCTGACCTAGAAATGGGAGGAGAGAGAGAGGGAGAGAGGGAAAGAGAGAGAGACACAGAGAGAGAATAAAGAAAAGTAGAAGGTTACTGAGAGGACAACACTGTCCTGTCCTTAGAAGAAGGTGTGTGTGTAGGTGTGTGTGTATGTGTATGTGTGTGTAGGTGTGTGTGTGTGTGTGTGGAAGAGAGGGAGAGAGTTAGAGAGAGAGAGAGAGAGAGAGAGAGAGAGAGTTTAATGTATTAATGCTACGCTCAGCAGTCTGCTTCATTTTCATACTCACTGTAGTGCAAAGCTGCAGGAGTCCATGGAGAGTTCACACTAATATCTTTGTGTGTGTGTGTGTGCGCGTGTGTGTGTGTGTGTGCTTGTGTGTGTGTGTGTCTGTATCTGTGTGTGCATGTGTGTGTGTGTGCGTATTTGTGTGTTTGTGTGTGTGTGTGTGTGTGTATGTATCTGTGTGTGATAGGTGCTATACCTTCCCCACATACCACCACTACCATACCTTCCCCACATACCACCACTATCATACCACCACTACACCAGACCGCCACCACTACCACCACCACCACCACCACCACCACCACCACCACCATAACACCACTACCATTCCATACCACCACCTCTACCTTACCTTACCAACATACCACCACCACCACCACCATACCACCATACCACTACCATAACACCACTACCATACCACCATATCACCCTCACAATATCACAACCATACCATTACCACCATACCACCATATAACCACCTCCATATCCCCACTACCATATCATACCACCACCACTACCATACCACCAGCACCAGCACCAGCACCACTACTATACCACCACAACCATAAAACCACTACCACACCACACCACCATAACACCACCACTATACCACCACCACCATACCACCACTACTATACCACCACCACCACCATACCACCACTACCACACCACACAACCATAACACCACCACCATACCACCACCACCATATCACCACTACTATACCACCACCACCACCATACCACCACTACCACACCACACAACCATAACACCACCACTATACCACCACCATACCACCACTACTATACCACCACCACCACCACCACCATACCACCACTACCACACCACACAACCATAACACCACCAATATACCACTACAGTTACTGCTGTGCTAAGAATGGGCCATCACGAAATAATATTTCGTCAGTGTGGTCCTGTGGTGTTCCATTTCTGTTGATTGTGATGGAAGGATGGTCTGGTCCCTCTCAGTCAGTTTGTGTTTGCCGTGTCCAAGCCAGTGCAAGAATCTGTTAGGTAGCAGTAGTGCTCTCCTCCAAACATGATGAAGTGCTGAAAAGTATTGTGAGTAAAAACATACTCCTGACTTTTCTTGCTGGTGCATGTTAGTTATAAGTCTATAGCGCTAAAAGACAACCAGGAAAGACTTGGATAACCATAATTGAAATGTCTAAGGCAAATATTATAGGCCAATCTCCTCGATCTTAGCTCTGCATTTGACATGATATATCATGATAGACTGGATTAGAATGACAGCTAATGGCATCACTAGCACAGTGAAGAGAGGAAGGAGTTTATTTCAATCGAACAACATTAGTCATCTTTGGGTTTGATTAAGCAAGGTGTTCTTCAAGGTTCCGTACTGGGACCTGTGCTCTTTAACATATATGCACTGCCACTTGATCAAATAATTAGACAACAAGGTTTGGGATTTCACTGATATTTAGATTTATATTTGTACAAGGCATATTTTATCTATTCCACCTTCCTCATTATCCACCTGCTTTCATGATGTAAAGGTTTGGCTGGAGTCTAACTACCTTAAACTTAATACAGATAGGTCTTATTTACTGGAGTTAAATCACTCATTTCCAAGCAGTCCTCTATTAGATTTGATATTAATGGTGATATTACTGAGCCTACACAAACCGCATGGAACTCTGGAGTCATGTTTGGTCAAACACTCTCCTTTGATGGTCTGGTTAAAGTAACTTTCTTCTTCAGAAATTGAGCTTGCCTTCGTAACACTTTCTCAAATAGATGATGCCAAAATGCTTATCCATGTCTTTATTACCTCACACTTAAATGACTGTATTGACCTTCTGTTTGGTCTCCCAGCTAGAACACTTGCTTGTTTACATTCAAAATTCAGCAGCCAAACTCCTCCCTCCTCACACCAAACACCCCTCTCACATTACTCCTGTCCTCCATCGTCTTCACAAGCTACCAGTGTCCTTCTGTTTTCAGTAGACAATTCTTCTATATACTTTTAACCCTCTACGGCATGAATTTTTATTTTAAGAGGAAAAAAAAATTTCACCCTAGTTTTTGGGAGTTTGGGGGTCCTTGATAATATATCAATCATAAAATGTGTCCCACCCAAGCTCCCCTACCAGATTTTGGTTTGTTGCCTCAGGGCAACAAGATGCTACAAGGGTACTAAAATGCCAAGGCATTTTATATTATATAATAAGTGGAATGAGAAACAAATAAGCAATAAATACATTAGAAGTTTTATTGCAACAACAACAACAATCAGTTTTATTTAATCAAACATCAGTTACAATTGTTTCATTAATCCGTGTGTTAGAGATTAACTGCACAGTGTGTTTCTGTTTATATATATATATATATAAAACCAAAAGTGGTCTTACTGCACAATGTTGCCCTGAGGTAACAAATGAAAAAACAATTTTAGTATATAAGTAAGAACAAAAAGTGTCTTTACTCAATCAGATATGCTTCTTCACATATTCATGTGCATCACAGATATTTTTATACAAAATAATTTCGAATTAAACATATTAAAAAGTGAAATTTATCTTACCTTCTGCTAGCAGCTATTGGCTCAAAAAGGACTGCTACACTCCCAGACGAAAGGTCTAACCTACGCCCACCTCAAATTTTATTGGTCCCAGACTAATCATCAGACTTTTAATGTGATGTTTTAAAAAAGAAAAAAATGGGGCAGTTGATGATCCAAAATAACAGTTTGTTGCCTGAAGGCAACACCATGCCATAGAGGGTTAAATCCCTTCATGGCCTTGGTCCCTCTTATATAAAAGACTTGCTGCACCTCTACACCACGTCCTGCACTTTGTAATTGTTGAATGACTCACATGGCGGCCTCACCATTTGCCTAAGATAGCGCAGAGAAGCCAGTGCAACTTTAGTGGCGTTCACATGAGTATATAGTTTAATGAGCGATGGAACAGGCCAAATAATAGAGGCTCACACATGAGGGTTTTGTATACACTCTTCTGGAGCATCCAGCCTTCCTGGAGAGAGTGTACAGCGACTTACATGCATGCAAAATAGCTACTTCTCCCTCTCAGTCCAAACTCTGACTGACATATAAAGCTCAATACATTCTCAAAGCGCCAGTACCCAAAATCGACCGTCAAGGTCAACGGACTCTATGGGAGGAAGAGACCTCAGTGTTGGTGCACCAGATTATGGAATGCATTGTCCAAAAACTTTAGAGATACTTCTTCTATTTTAGAATTCAAGAGTCATCTTTTCTCTCAGTGTTGTGACTCTGTGTCTGTCTTGCCTTGATTTTGTGCAGTAAATGTTGTGAATTTATTATTTGTATGGTGGTTTTGTTGTCACTTTGTAAATCATTCTTGGGTTTGAGAAAGGCGATATTAAAAATAAACTTAAATAAATTATTATTATTAACGTTAGTGTAGGGGACAAGAATTGAAAATCGTATTTTTTAGCCTTGTTGGTCCACCTGGATACACTGTTTATCACTTAGCAATAATCCAAATTGCAAAAGTTTTACACTTACCAGTATGTGGACACCTGTCCTAATTAGTCCGTTCGGTTGTTTAAGGCACTCCTATTGCTAAGAGGTGTCTAAAACCACACACATAGAGTATCATTCTGAAGAGCTCAGTGACTTTTAGGGGATGTCACCTTCACCACAAAGGAGTTTGTGAAATTTCTGCTAGATAGCATTGGTTAACTGATTATATTTAGAACTCATATGGTTCTAAACTGCCTTTGGAAGCAACATCAGCACAAGAATTGTGAATCAGGACCTTCTTGAAATGAGTTTCCATGGCTGGGCAGTTGCACACAAGTCCAAGATCACTATGTGCAATGCCAAGCATCTGCTGGAGTAGTGTAAAAGTGTTGTCTCGAGTGATGAATCAAGCTTTACTGTCCGGCAGTCTGATGGACACATCTTGGTTTGGCAGATGCCAGAAGATGCCAGTCCGACAACAGTGCTTCACCTCACAATAGCTTCTTTGACTGATTGGGCACAAATTCCCAGAGACACACTTATGGAAGAGGCAGTCTTATGGAAAGGTTTCTCAAAATATTGGGACTGTTATTGTTAAAGATGAGGCCATCTCAATATCAATATTAATGATTTTGGTTTGGGATATCCTACAAGCTTATATAGGCTTGGTGTCCAGGTGTTATATACAGCTCTGGAAAAAATAACAGAGCGCTGCAAAAATGTTCAGTTTCTCAGGTTTTATCTTTTACAGCTGCAAATATTGAACTGAACAGCTTTGCCTTAGTTTTGAAGAACTGCTGACAATATTTTCTCCTCATTTCCAAATAAAAATATTGTTCTTTAAAGCATCATTTTAAAGGAAATGA
>JBBJLS010000082.1:11486800-11489300 GCA_037577275.1 Bryconaethiops microstoma
CTTGAAGAGGCGGGTTTTGAAGAGGGGGGTCTTGAAGAGGCGGGTCTTGAAGAGGCGGGTCTTGAAGAGGGGGGTCTTGAAGACAGCGAGGGACTCCACAGATCTGATTGCAAGAGGGAGTGTAGTTTGCTTAAAGTTCCCAGGACATTGATTTAAAACCATTTAAAAGCTGTATTTAACCGAAAGAGGTACAATAGCAGATTCAGCATCATGGCGACATGCAGCCCTGTTATGGACGAGCTGAAGGGTTTTTCTAGAAAAACAACCAAGCCCAGAGTCTCACAATCATGTAACATTTTCTAAATGAGTGATAAATCACTTAATTACTTGCAATATCTTATGTGTAATAGTCTTAATGTGCAATATTATTACTTAGGTCAATATTATTTTTATTAAATACTCAATATTACTACTGATTTTCTAATAAGTGCAATAACGTACTCCAAACTACCAAAACTCTGTCGGTAGTTTTTCACTCAACTGTGTTACTCATATGTAGTATTTATACCAGCATTTCTGTATACAGCAGATGGTATTTTCATATTGGGCTTTTTTTCTTTTCTACAGATTTTTTTAAATTTAGATTTTATTTAGATTTTATATTGTATTGCTATTGTCTCGGTGTGTCTTTGCAAGCACTACATAAGGAATTTCCTCCGGGATCGATTAAATCTGACAAACAGAATCTGAAAGTGAAGAATCTTTAAACATAGTAGGAAAAAAGAACCAAGAAGAAAGAGAAAAGCCACAGAAATGGAAACGCCATATGTAGAAAAAGATTAGTGTTTTAATGTATGAAGTGATTCCAATCCAACTGAGATGAAGGTAAATAAAGAGATGAGCAAGAAAAACAATTCTAGTCAGAGTCAGATGACTGAAGCATTTTTAGAAGCAAAAGTACACTCATCTCTTTAAAAAAGGTACCAAGGGTTTCTTTGTGAATGCCATAGAACCACTTTTGACTTCCTAAAGAATGTTTAAAGTGATTTTTTCAGAGCCATCCATTGAAAAGTTCTCTAGGCTTCTTGTATGGTGCCTTTGTTAAGAGTGTTTTTTCTGGGATTGTGGCATCATGTATTCTGAAGAGCTCACCTTAATAAAGAGTCTTTTGTCAAGTGAAGGAATGTGATGGAAATTGGTTTCATCCTGTCTTCACTGTGGACTGATTTTATTTTAATTGTATGGAGTTTCCAGTTAAGAATCCGAAGGTCTTCTCCACATGGGGAAGTGTTTTGTGAGAGTTCTTTGAAAATCAACAGCATCAGGCCAAGCTCTGCTTTCCTTGAAGGCCTCAGAATGAGTCCTATTAAAAATGTGCATTTGCTGTGCGTGTTGGGGGAGGGATCACTCTAACATACATCTGCTGGACACATGAACATGCCTCACCAACTACTGCTGCCTGATTTCCTGCTCTGAGAAGTATAATTAACTACCAAAGCCAAGGTAAAGGTGCTCTCCTTATAGGGATATCGCAGACCAAGACCATCTTTTAAAAACCATTTTCGTAAATGAAACATGAGTGTGAAGAACCTTTAAGGAGCTCAAAGTACCTCCAAAAAGGGGCAATCTTTTTTTTTCCTGCAAATGTATTTCCAAGCCTTGTATTTAGGAACCTCTGAGTAGAGCAGAAGTTCTCAATTCCATTATGCACATTTGTTTTCTTACTTCAACACAGCAAGGGTCTGTGTTGGATCAGGTATTTAGTGGAAATAAAATATCAAATATGCAGATCAGGACTGTTGTAGAACCAGGACCAGAACCACTGCCCTACAGTTCAGGAAAAAATAGCAAAACCGTGTCAGCAGTTTCATTAGTCACGAGTTTGCTTGCAATATTATATATCTAAATATTTTACAGTGGGGTGTTCCATCTCTAAATACTTTACAGTGTGGTGTTCCATCTCTAAATAATTTACAGTGTGGTGTTCCGTATCGAAATACTTTACAGTATGGTGTTCTGTCTTATTACTTTAGAGTGCGGTGTTCCATATCTAAATACTTTACAGTTTGGTGTTCCATCTCATTACTTCACAGTGTGGTGTTCTGTCTCTAAATACTTTACAGTATGGTGTTCTGTCTTATTACTTTAGAGTGCGGTGTTCCATATCTAAATACTTTACAGTATGGTGTTCCATCTCATTACTTCACAGTGTGGTGTTCTGTCTCTAAATATTTTACAGTATGGTGTTCCGTCTCATTACAGTTCAGGAAAAAATAGCAAAACTGTGTCATCTGTCTCATTAGTCACGAGTTTGCAATATTATATATCTAAATACTTTACAGAACAGTGTTCTGTCTCTAAATACTTTACAGTATGGTGTTTTGTCTATAAATACTTTATAGTGTGGCATTCCATCTCTAAATACTTTACAGTATGGTGTTAAATCTCAAAATACTTTACAGTGTGGTGTTCCATATCTAAATACTTTACAATGTGGTTTCCCATCTCTAAATACTTTACCATGTGGTGTTCCATCTCCAAGTAGTTTACAGTGTGATGT
>JBBJLS010000082.1:11494300-11497574 GCA_037577275.1 Bryconaethiops microstoma
AGCAAAAGATCATTTACTATCTTTACTCTTTCAGTGCAGTGATGAAGCCGGAACCCAGATTGGAATCTTTCATATATGTGATTCTTCTGTAGTAACAAACATAATTGTTGGGCCACGACTTTTTTCAAAATCTTAGATGAAAAATAGTAGATTAGAAACAGGTCGATAATTTGAGAGCTTGCATGGATCAAGATTTGGTTTCTTTAACAGACGCTCAATAACTGCTAGTTTAAAGTCTTCTGGTGAATAACCAATACTAAGTGAGGAGTTTAATACTGATAGAAGAGGCTCGATCAATACTGGTAAGACTTCTTTAAGCGCGCTTGTAAGAGCAGAATCAAGTCCACAGGTAGAAGAATGTTAGTGAGTTCTGCTTGCTGAACTTGATTAGAAAATGTCAGTCTCTCTACTACAGCTAAATTTTTAACAGTATCTGCGTATCTGGCAGCAGACGAGGTCGAGTAGAACTTCTAGTTTGAATTTCTTGTCTAATGACTTCAATTTTATTGTTGATAAAATCCATCAAATCATCACTATTATAGTTTGCAGATGCCTGTGGATTGGCACCTCCTTGGTTCCTCGTTAATTTAGAAATGTCGCTGAACAGAAACCTTAATGCTGGCTGTTTCGCTTCAGTGAGGGATGATGAATAGGCTGAGCGTGCCGTGGTAAGTGCTCTGTGTCTCTAAGGTTCTCCTTCCAGGTGGAGTGGAAAGATTCCAGCTTGGTTGATCGACATTTACCCTCTTTGAACATTTTATTTTAAGGCACGTGTTTGATCATTATACCAATGGGCAAGATTTTTCTGTCCGACTCTTTTACATCTTAGAGGTGCGACGTCATCTAGTGTGGATTGAAGAGATTTCTCAATGCAGTCAGTTAGGTTATCTAAGTCTGCTGGGCCAGATGGATTGTCAAATGGGGTTGATGGATCTGGGAGGTTTTCAATAAAACTGTAAGTTGTTGCAGATGTTATTGTACTAGTAATAGGAATACAGGGACAAGTGCTTACATTATGATTAAGATGAAGCTCATCTGTAATGAGGTGGTGATCTCAGATCACTGCGGACTGACGAAAAATAGCCATGTTATCCACATTAACACCAAGATTCAAGATTAAATCAAGCGTGTGACCACAGCAGTGAGTGGGAGCATTTTGAGTAAAGCCAACTGTATCTAATTGAGGCAAATGTAGATTTCAGTGGACCCTGTTCTTTCTCAGACTGGACATTAAAAGCATCAACAATTATTATTTTATCGCTGTGTACCACTAAATTTACTAGAAAACAACTAAATTCTCCCAAGAGCTCTGTATACGGCCTCGGGGGCCTGTAGACAGTAATTAGAGTGATAGAGATCTATTTGTATTGTGTTAAGGAAAATAGTTTTAAAGGAAGTTTAGGTAAAACCTTAGGGCACTTCTGTGAAAGGTTCCTGTGCCGCCCCCTCTACCGTTTAGTCTAGAACTGTGTACATAGAACAGGCTGTGCATTAGAACACACTTTTTGAGTTTTCCTACTTTTCTGTTTAGTTCGGCGGACAGGCACAGTCTCGACAGAGTGGGACCCAGGTGACGACTCAAGCAGCAGACGGTCGGTGTATCCGGTTTAGACGGAGGGTCGGTCTGCCTCCTGGCCTCGGCGCTGGTTAGTCACCAGCGATTACCTGAGCTGCCCTGCTGGCTAGGTAACAGATAATGGGCTGCATGAGCTGAGAGCAGCACCCTCCCACGAGGGGTGGACACCGTCCTGGGCCAAGAGACCAGGCTTGTCCTCGAACATGGACCACCTGTCAATAAAACCCATTTGGTTCCTCAAACCATTCCTGAATAAGTAAGTTTACGTATACATTTACGGCGTTTAGCAGACGCTCTTATCCAGTGCTTCAGTCGTCTAGGCCTGTTCTTCATTCCTGTAGAGCTACACTAAGATCAGCACCTGCTTTTAACCAAGTTACTGCCAGCTAAGATACACACCTTAACAAACCCCGTCAAAGAAAAAACATAAGTGTGGCAGGGTGTATATTTGCCTGAAAGATGCCACTGCTACTAGGAAATACCGTTGCTATGAAGGTTTCCCAGCAGAACATAGTCCAGAGCATCACACTGCCTCCACCAGCTTGCCTACCTCCCGTAGTGCATCCCGGTGCCACCTCTTCCTCCGGTAAGTGACGTTCGCCCACTCTACCATGCACATTATGTAAAAGAAAACAGGGTTCAGACCAAACAACCTTCTTCCATTGCTCCAGTTGTGATACTCATGTGGCCATTGTAGGAACTTTTGGAGGTGGATGGGGTCAAGATAGGCACTCTGACTAATCTGCAGCTGGAGCCCTGTGTATTCTGACATCTTTCTGTAATTGCATATTTTTAAGCAATATGTGCTACAGCTGGTGGGCTGTGATCAGAAGGTTGTGGGATCAAATCCTGAGACTTCCAGTGCCACCACTGAGGTTCCCTTGAGCAAGGTACCGTCCCCAGACACTGCTCCCCGGCGCTGTGTTCCTGGCCGCCTGCTGCTTCACTTGGTGAATGTGTAAAATTCGTTAAATGGGTTAAATGCAGAGAAGAATTTCGTGCTGTGGTGTGCTCACAGATGACAAATGGTCACTTTCACTTCACTACAGTCCTTCTCTGGACCACTGTTAGTATCTTCTAAACACTACAAAGTGTTTTGGAGATGTTTTGACCCCTAGCCATCACAGATTATTCCTTAAACTGACTCTTCACTTGCCGCCAAATATCTCCCACGCACTGACACGTGCCATGTTAACTAAATAATCCATTTAATTCACTTCAGCAGTGATGGGAATGCGTCTGAGGGGTAAAAGTATGTGTGTATGTGTCTATCCAGACTATGGAGGCCTCGTTCCAGCAGTCAGGCTGTGATTTTAAAAAATGAATGTTTGCAGGTAAATTATGCTTGTGTTCCGAAAATGCATCATATCATAGTACAAAAATCACAATACATATTGTATCATGAAACTTCATATATGGGTGCACACCTGTGCTCTGCGTGCTCTACCATGCCTGTGCATTAATGTGCAGCCTTTCCTCTTTCCTCAGCCATGTACAGGCACCAGAGACACACAAGGTGTCATCACGATCACAAATCACTTCCCTGAGTGCTTCTCTCCACCTCCACGCTCTGTCTCCCCCCTCCCAGCCTCGCTCTCTCCCTCTCTCTCCCTCTCTCTCTCTCTCCCTCTCTCTCTCCCTCTCTCTCTCCCTCTCTCTCTCCCTCTCTCTCTTTCTCTCCCTCTCTCTCTCTCTCCC
>JBBJLS010000082.1:11725674-11740047 GCA_037577275.1 Bryconaethiops microstoma
TATATATATTCAACAAGTGAAGCAGTGTGCAGCCAGGAACACAGTGCCGTCTCTTGCTCAAGGGTACCTCAGTGATGCCACTGACTGTCCTGGGATTCGAACCCATACAGGGGCACTTCCCTAACCACTAGGCCACCAGCTGCCCCAAACCCGAATATAGTGGACACATGTATAAGAAGTTGCAGAGTGATAAACTACACTTCGGACTGTTTTGTCATTGCTGCACTATTTTCTCATCAGTACACTTTTTCTTCATGAATATATTCATTAAAAATTGCAGGACCAGTTGCAGTTCCACACTAATGTAAACCTGCCCTCCAACATGTGGGAGTTACGTAACTTCTGAGGGGGCGTTCCCTACGGGCCAGTCTGGTTTCGTGCTGAGCAGCAGTCAGAGCCTCGGCCAATCAGGAGCGAGAGGAGGCGGAGACTGCTCCCGAGAGGGCGGGGCGAGAGTGAGCTCGGAGTTTGATTGACGTGTCTGTGTTTCTGTGAGCCCGAGAGTGAGCCCGGCGCGTGCAGTTGCTCGGGTGGAGTCGAGAGGACGGAGACTAGGAGCTTATTTTTTGTTTAAAATATTAAAAATAAACGCTGAAGTCGAGTTTATTCGGTCGCTGGACGCTTTATTTTCGACCAGCAGCATCGCGTGAGGAGGTTAAAGCCCGGGTGAAGCTTTAAAATCAGATGGAATGTGGGAGATGGCTATCTCTGCGTGCTAACGCTGCTAACTGGCTTTTCTCGGCCCGGACAGTTTTACCTCAGTAAGTCACTTTTTCACTCTTTTAACTATAGAATCTACTTAATTTCCTACTTTTCGTGGCATTTAGTTGTCGCTAACGAATTTTTAGTTGTCTAACGATTTTCATTAAACCGATTTCATCGATTTGCGCCACTTTATTTTTGTTGAATAACCTAAAATCCTCTTTTCTTGCATGGTAAGTTGGAATGTTGAGTTTGGAACAGCTTGTTCCAGTCCTCAGCTTTCAATCACTTTTACCTCACTTTCTGTCATTTATGTCCCTTTTTTTGCGTTTGTCCTCATGCAAATTGTTTTATTCGTTAATTTCAGGCATATATAACCACCTTATATGCTTCACTCTATCTTCTGGTCTAAAATCCTCACAAAGCTTAG
Source organism: Bryconaethiops microstoma (assembly GCA_037577275.1). NCBI lineage: Eukaryota > Metazoa > Chordata > Actinopteri > Characiformes > Alestidae > Bryconaethiops > Bryconaethiops microstoma. The sequence goes on from JBBJLS010000082.1 coordinate 11,726,807, forward strand.
CCACGGAGCTAGCTAGCCTTTTGCCCAGCAGTGAGAAGAGCTCACGTTATACATTATATGGACAAAAGTATTGGGACGCCTGACCATTCCACCAACAGGGACTTTAATGGCATTGTATTCAAATCTATAGACTTTAATATGGAATTAGAGACCAATTATGCAAGTATCACAGCTTCCACTCTTATTGGAAGGCTTTCCACAAGATTCCACAAGTTTCTTTGGGAATTTGTGTCCATTCATTCTGTAGCATTTGTGAGGTCAGGCACTGATGATGGACGAGAAGGCCTGGCTCGCAATCTCCGTTCTAGTTCATCCCAAAGGTGCTGGATCTTCCCCAAACCACAAAGTTGGAAGCATGGCGTTGTTCAAAATGCTGAAGCGTTAAGATTGCCCTTCACTGGAAGTAAGGAGTCTAGCCCGAATCCCTGCGAAACAGGAGTGTTCCAGTACTTTTGTCCATGTAGTGTAGGTCCTCGGAGCTATGGGGTCTTAAGCTTGTGTCTGACTGAGCCTCTCAGATGTCTTGGTTAGTTCTCAGGCGTCACTTGCTGTATCTCGTTACACAGCCTGCGTAGTGAGGTTGGTTGCATACATGCATATTAAGAGTGGAGAAGGATTCTGTATGCAAATGGATCAGTTCTGCAAAATGGAATATAGTAATCCATTCTCTGCCAGGGCAGATTACACACACACGTTTTCATTGCATCAAACTGTTCTGCAAGACCTGATCTGTTGCGCATTACTGTGTTTCAGAGTAATGTGTCCTGGGTCATGAACGCCGTAAGTTTTTTTTTACAGAGCATTTCAGTGCTCTTAACATACACGTTCCACAATGCTGTTGAATAACTAAAATAAGTGTTTGTGATTAATTGCATTATTTGTGTGTTACTTGCCCATATTTTTTCGTTATTGTATTTTTTGGCATTTAAATATGCTGCTTTTTGTTGCAGCTCTGTGCCTGGACAGACTAATCTTCGTAGTGTTTATTACCTTCAGTCATCATTTAACACATTTTCATCACATGAATGCGTGGTTCACACGAATCGAAGGATTTCTATAGAGTGAAGGCGGTTTCCAGTTTTCGTTGACATTTGGGTAGTGATAGTGGCTGTGTGTTCCAGCTAGTTAGTGTATTTATCCACACTGCCTTGCTGTCTGCATTATTGTTTGTTCTAATGGAGGATAAAAGGTCGATGTAGCTTGTCATTTTGATGTTGCTTTTGTTAGTTTGCTGCTTGTTGATCTATCCCTAGGTCTCTCGTCAGCATTGTCCAGCTTGGTCTGCTGAAAGTACTTTTAAAAGTCGTTTAAAATTCGTATTTGCATTAGAATACACTAGAGCATTCTATCTGACCAACTCTCAGCATGCAGCAACCGGGCTTCTGCCTGCACTACTTAATGTTTCGATGAGTCAGACTGGAAAAATGCATTAACACCTTTAATGGTGTTAATAATGTACCATGTTAACTTGTTAGGTTTGACAGCCCTAATGTGAATACAGTTAATTGCTTTAATGTCGGTAGTCTGCTCCCTCCAGCTGTATAATTCATGCAGATAGTGTGTGCTGTGCCATGCTCACAAAATGTCTTCTGTGTTACAGGTTGTGGTTGCATTAGCCTAAGCACTGGAACTGACCTTTTACAGATGGGAAAACTGTGTCTGAAGCACCGCGAAGGTGCTCTGGATCACTGGAGAATCAGTTTCACCTAAACGACGGACTACTGAGTGAGAGACAGCAGCAAGCTACAGTACTTGAGTGTATAAGTTTCAAAGGAAGACATTTTTCACAGTCAGCTCGTCACACGCACAAGAGTGGTTTGTCAAGAAAGGCTATTGCAGGGGATCGATAGAAGGAAAGAAATACAGCCCGGCCCTTTTTGAGAATTTCTTCTGTCATAAAAACCATAAATACTAAGATATCAGGATGAGTGCGGAAGGATATCAGTACAGAGCACTATATGATTACAAGAAGGAGAGAGAGGAGGACATTGACCTTCATGTCGGGGACATACTTATAGTAAGTAAAGGTGCCCTGCTGGGGCTGGGCTACAGTGAAGGTCTGGAAGAGAGGCCAGAGGAGATAGGCTGGCTCCCTGGTTATAATGAAATGACTCAGGAGAAAGGGGATTTCCCTGGTACGTACGTGGAGTTCATTGGCAAGAAGAAGATTTCTCCTCCGACCCCCAAACCGAGACCCCCCAGGCCTCTGCCCATGGCTCCTGGACCAGCCAAGAACGACTCGGACTCTGAGCAAGGAGGTGAGTGGGCCTCCGCTTTAGCTTAAACCTTTAAGATACTTCTGCTTTAAACTCCAGCTGTCCACCATTTTGTGCGATTGCAGGAATAGTTGGTTTGGCGCCCAGGAAATCCTTGGCATTTATTTAAGGCCACTCTTTAGGAGAACCCTTTTATTTTTTTTTATTTTTTATTTTTTGCAACTCCACAATTGTTTAGCTTCAGTGTCAATGGATCATGCCCTTCATTTCATGCCCAGATTGGACATCACTACAGCTTGGTTCCTCTCTAAAAAAAAAAACACACTTTTGCATTTCAAAATCCTTATTGCAACTGTGGACCTTTTTTGTTTGTTTTTTTTTTGTTTGTTTTTTACCCCCTTTTTGTTAAGAGATTGGATTTATAGTTGTTGCATGCAGATCTTGCCTGATTATTTCAGGGTGTTAAGTTTAACGCTGGGCCTGGATCATAACTGCAAACATGGCATGAAGCCCAGATTTGTTGGAAGGCCTGTACATGTGAATGTGCTGTTGTTTGACTTTTTTTAGTATGTGTGTGCACACAGGCTGATATATATCTTCATATATGTGTCTCTCTACAACACATTTGAGAGTGTTGATGAGAACCTCTTATGGTCCATTTCACACCTCCCCAAGCAACCTGCCGCTCTGAGAGACTGCAGCATTAGCACATTATGATGACTAGACAACTGGTTCAGAGCATTTCCAAAACAGTAGATCTTCTGGGGTGTTCTCAGTTTGTAGTGGTTGGCAGCTATCGTTACCTACCACTTAAAGTGGTCCAAAGAAGGAACGACCGATGAAAAAGCAAGAGGGTCAAGGGTGTCCAGGCCTCACATGAAGGCCGCCCCATTTAGTCTGATCCCCCAGAAGAGCTGCCGTAACAAAAACTGCTGAAAAAATCATCCTGGCTATCGTACAGAGGTGTCAGAACACACAGTGCATCAAGACTTTGTACCGTAGCCAGCATGAACCTCTTCTGGTGATGTTTTCTTTTACACCATTGCTCAGATGGATGGCTGGGTGCATGTGTGTCTCTTACATGATTAAGAGTTGGCACTAGGAGGCTTTAAATGAAAAAGATGGTGGTGGTGGTGTGATGCTCTGGGAAATGTTCTTCTGGGAAACTTTGACTTCTGGCATTCATGTGGATATTATCTTGACATGTACCACCTGCTTGAACATTATTCCAGACCAGGTACACCCCTACATGGCCGTGGCGTTCCCTAACGGCTTCTTTCAGCCTGCCCTACAACACCGCAAAAACTATTCTTTAATGGTTTGAGGAATATGACCAAGACTTCCAGGTGTTAAAACCTGACACCCAGGCTCCCCAGATCTCAGTCTGAACGAGCATCTGTGGGATGTGCTGGACAAACTAGCCCCATCCTTGGAAGCCCCACTAAGCGACGTATAAGATTGTAAAGGATCTACTACTAACGTTTTCGTGCCAGATACCACAGAACATCTTCAGAAGTCTTGTGGAGTCCATGCCTATACGAGCCAGAGCTGTTGTGGTGGTATGAAGGGGGGGGGGTCAACAGAATATTAGGCAGGCCGTTTTAATGTTATTACTGATTAGTGTGTCCATCACGTCAGGAATTTGGATATGAATGAGTGACCACTGATCAGGATAATGGGTTATTGTGCATTTGTTTTTTTTTGCCAGTAAAACTGTTATGTAGCGGACCTTCTGCTTGTAGTTGGAAGTGGTGGTTACTGTTTCTAAAAGTGTTCCCAGGACCATGGCGATTCCACTCACACATAAGGGGAAATCGACAGATTGAACAAATTAAAGCTCACACACCATGCCCGGCCAACGCTGCGCATAGTGCGTCACCAGTTTTCTTCTTGAGTACGTTGCACTAGGTTCTGATTGCGAATTACTTGGAGAAACACTGTTGCCATGGTGGCAGCGCGAGCGGATGTGTTTTGATCGGTACACAGAACATTAGATTAAGAGGGAGATTGCTGCACTGTAATCGTTGATGGTTAAATCTGTATGCCACAAGTCCTCTACTTCCTGACACAACCTGCATCTTGATAAATATAAAAAAAACCACATAACCCGAGCCCTAGTAAATCTTTGTCAGAAATGTGAAAATGCTCATGCAGATGTTTTCTGATGTTTCAGCGTTGCCTCAATGCCACCTCAGTGCCACAGACACTGTGTGTGTGAAGCATTAGGACTTTCAGTTTTGAATGGGATATCAAGTTTGGCCCATATTTATTAGCTTGAAAAGAACCCACACTAAGACTGAGCTTTTGAAGGCGTTCTGAATGGTCTTCTATTGAAGACCAAGGCTTTATAAGCACCATGCACCTGGAACAAGCTACCAGAATCGGTACCGTTACAGTTAAAAAAACATTTATTTTTTTTGTCTTTAGGTCTTTAATCTAGTCTTTAGGTCTTTTAATCTCATTTTAAAAGTCACAAAAGGTAATGTACGAATATGTAGAAGGAAAAATTGTTTCACTCTTGAATTCAGTTCCCTTTTTTCTGGAATTAATTTCTCCAAAAATGTTGCTGATGTAATTTGGGAAAGCACTTGTAAACTCCACAAAATGTTGGTCACCCATTTTAACGCGAGATGACTGTTAGGGACACCACCGCATGTCAAGTGTGGATTTCAGCTCAGGCTTTTTTTTGCTGATGGTGAAATTTCCATTTTTTTATTGAAGCTTTGAGATCAGTCGTTAAAAAAAATCGTTTGATGTAAAATCACAATTAAACAGTTATCTTTGTACTCCAAATGCTAATTGATTAGTATAAGCTTCAATGATCTGTTTTTGTTTTGTGAAGCCGAAGAAGGTTGAATCTTGGCTGAGTGCAGAACATTTTGGGTAAGTGTTGATTTGAAATGATTGGTGAACTATGCCTTTAATTATTAAGGAGAAGGTTTTCAGTGTTATAGGCTGGAGTGAAACTGGAGATTCTGAGCGACAGGTTTCTCTCGGGTCTCGAAGTCTCTATGGGACGTGATTGTGAAATTCCTGCGAGGTCCGGCAGATCTTACTGTCCACACTGAAGCCCGGCGGTGTGGAGCTGTAGCCCTAGAGCTCGGCCTGAGAGTGAATGTGGCACCGGGAGAAGAAAAGTCTGTGTTTGCGTGGGTGGGAAGTGGAGAGAGAGGAGCTGGGGCCTATGGCGGCGGGGGCTGGGGCCCGGGCCTCGCAGCCTGGGCTCACGGTGCTGGTGATTTATTACCTGCCACTGAAGGATCTGGCAGATCTCTCCTGCTCGCCTTTTCTTTTTGTCTTTCCCTCTGTTCTGTTCTCTTCTACCTCTTCCTCCTCTTAATGTTTTGATAATGTGGCTGGGGCCGGGGTCGGGGCCAACTCGAGCAGGGAGGGAGGGGAATGTTGTAGAGGGGCAGGGGGTAGATGGATGGAGGCGGCAGGGAGGGAAAGGACAAAAGTGGGGGCTTTTTGAGCTCACTTGTTCTGTGGCCTATCCCCTTTCTTGCTCTCTCGTGCTTTTTTTTCTCTCTCTCTCTCTCTCTCTCTCTCTCTCTCTCTCTCTCTCTCTCCCTCCCTCTCCCTCTCCCTCCCTCCCTCCAAGCCACAGGGGCTTACTTCAGAGAGCAGCAGATGTGGAATTCCAGCCCGTTCCGGCTCCCGAGCTTTTAAAAACACTTGTGTGCTCCTTTTTGTGGGCCTCCAGAGTGAGAGGAGATGTATGCGCCTAGGCCAGCAGAGCCCAGCCCAGCCCAGCCCTGCACTATTCACAATCACTGGCTTTCTCATTTTACTGCTTTCACAGGCAAATGTAATATACATTCACTATTTTATCCACTTACCTACCACTTTCAAATGTACACATAGATTTAAGTCTTTTTCCACAGCAAAAATGTACGTGTTATAAATTCCTTCAAACGCATCTATGTTGGTTGATCATCATCATAGTCCGAAGATGAGTTTTAGTAAAAACAGTATTTGGTCCGTTAAAGGCATAAATTCCACTCCAAATTTTTTTCCCTTCTGGTTGAGACTAATACCTGAATCCGACCAAATCCAGTATTGTCTCTATTAAATGTAGCACAAATGGATTTTACTTGTTGGTTTGTTTTGCAGTTCAGTTGCTGCTGATTAATCTGGATGGATGGATGGATGCGTCTGAGCTCTCCTGAGTTGTATGTGTTTATGTCCGTTTGAGGCACAAGGGGAACGTTTTGACAAAATAAGTCTGGAATCCCACTTTCACGTGGTCCTCGCCATTCACTACTTTTATCAAACGGAGCTGAGCACAGTTAGTATCCTGATAGGCTATACTCTACTTTTAACTAGTAAATGAATAAATGAAAAGAAGTGGTCAAAAAGCATAAATTTGTCTGTGAAGAAATAGAACTCTTGGGTATCTTTGTTGTGCTGAGAGTGCTTTTAAAGCGAAAAAGATTTCTGCTTTGTCTTCGCAGAACTGGTTACTCCATGCCGGCCTACGTGCTTTGTTTCACACAAAGAAATCTGATACTTCTTCCCTCTTCCTCCTCAAGATGGTAACTGATGAGTGTTCATCCGAGGCTTTTATTCTACAGGTTTACGCAGATTGAAGATATGTTGCCTTGAGGCGAAGGATATGGTGCTCCGTCTGCCCCTTTCCTCGTAATTTAAACTTAATCCACGGATCATTTTTTTGGAGGTACACTCTGAACTTTGGAGTGTGCTTTCATGTCCCTTTCTTAATGCCGTTCGTGAGAACAGCGTTTCTTGCACAGAGTGCAGACTGTATATTTAGAGCATTTATGTTTGACGGGAAGAGGAGTGGGTGCAAAAAGGGCAGGGGGCTCTTATGCACGAAATCAGACAAATCACTATCCTTAGTCATGCCTGAAAAGTAAAAGAGAGGCAATGGCAGTTGAAAAACCAGAAGAGAGCGGGAGTTGGTTTTGGGCTAGGGGGTGACCAACTGAGAGAGTGAGGTACAAGCTGGGTAGAGTACATGTTGCATAGCTGTAGTTTGAGATAATGTAGCTTTCTCCTTTTCAGGGGCCGCCTCAGCGCTCAGCGGAACATCTGCTCCGTGGAGATCCGCTCACTGAGGGAGAATTGTTGCCCAGCTTCACAAAGAATGTGCACTTTCCCCTAAACTTAGGAATAAGCAGCTGGGGTCTACATTCTCCTACCCCCCACTTCACTTCCAGCCCACCCCTCAGAGCCCAGCATGAGATATTAGGGCTCGACTGATACCCCTCAGCTGATCAAAGCCAAGTAAACTACCCGTTACATAACTTTAATTCTTTTTATTTACACTAGCTGCATTCAAAATCACTTCCTATCGCAGAAATGGTGCACTCGGGTCCGTTGAGTATACAGCCAAGAGTAACAGCCGAGTCTGAACTTCAACGATTAATAGGAATGTGTACATACATTTAAAACTGTTTGTCTTATAGGTTTTATAACGCAAATACACACCGTTATGTGAAGAGCACTGAACTGAAAAATCTGAACAAAGACCGTCAGAACACCTACCAATGCAACTAGGTTGCAAATTTAACATGGTTAACTAACGATAATATGTTGGTAAACATTATACTTTTAGTATATTTTAGAAATGCTCTTGCCTTGATATCGCCTCAGATGCTGACATGCCATTTAAAAAAAAAACCAAAAGACTCACTCGAACACTTTCAAATGCTCAGACCCACAGCACGTCTGTTCAAGAATTAAAGGCCCTGGTGATTATGCCGGGCCCGGTTTGGGCCGGGCTGTAGTTGTAGTGGCACACGTTCCTGTGGGTTCTCCTGCGGGACAGCCTGTGCCCAGCAGACAGATTTAGCATTGTGCTGAACCAGTACAATTGTCCCTGTGTGCTGACGGAGCTCCTGTGGAAAAAACGGTCATGCCGAGCGCGCCCGAATGGCCACTAACCGCCGGTTCAAGAAAGCAGCGTTTGAAACGGGCTGTACTTTGTGTGTGTCTTGGAACGGGCTCAAAAATGGTGTTTCGTGTCGTGCAGAATAAACGGGTCGTGTTGCAGATAAAGGGAGATGGACGTGTTGGCGATTAACGATTCTACTGCCAACGTAGTCTGGAAGATTTTTAATAAGGTACTACCACAGAGTTTTGGAATTGATCAAATATTGATTTTGATTATTTATTTAAATAAATCTGATCTCTAACCACTAGGCGCTAGCCGGTGGCCTAGTGGTTAGGAAGTTGCCCCTGCAACCAGAAGGTTGAGGGTTCGAATCCCAAGACTGCTAGTGACACCACTGAGGTACTCTTGAGTAAGGTAACGTCCCCACACACTGCGCCCCGGGTGCTGTGTTCCTGGCTGCCCACCGCTTCACTTGGTGAATGGGTTAAATACAGAGAAAATTTTCATACTGTTCACATTGTGTGCTGTGGTCCCGTATGACAAATGTTCACTATTTGTTTATTTATTGGTTTGTTTGTTTACTTCTCTTGTTTTCAAATAACATAAATAGTTTATTCCTTTTTGCCATGATATAACCATTGTTTTAAACTTGAAACTACTTCTACATGTTGGATCATCCATGTTTTTCAGACTCAGAAGTTGAGTGCACTGTTTTTTTTGTTTTTTTTTTAACTACATTTTTCTATATTTTTCATGCTGTTAGAAGTAGCATTAGCCTAGTTGAAGTGTGAGTGTAGTTCATAGTTTTAATGTACAAAACATTTGTATTTGAGTATTTTTTTTTTTGCATACAGTGGTGCCCATCGGGTTTCTCATGGTGGTTTCGTTCATGTATTTTTATTTTTTTTCCCCAATTAAGAAATGCAAATGCGTAGTTACCTTTTTTTTTTTCTTCTTTTTCCTCTTACCCGTCCCCACCCCCCTCCTGTCTTCCCCGAATATGCGTTTGGGCCATGTCTTTTTTGAGCGGCAGTAAAATTCTTGTGTTTATGGGGCCCTGTGCGTGAGAGTGTGCACATGTGCCTTTCATTACTGATCGCCTCCAGAGACGCAGGGCTGAATTGGCAAATCTTCTTACTCGAGGCCGAGCATGTCTGCTGTACGGATTAGCAACACGTTGCAAGGAGGGGGGAGAGAGAGGAAAAGGAGAACTGAGATATGCACACGTAGAACCGAATGTTTAACAGTATGATGAACTTTATTCTGCTGTACTTGGCCAGTAACAACTGGCGTTGTGTAATAATGAAGAGAATTGTATGGGGTCATTAATGAATAGACCCAAGCAATCCAAAGGCTTTCTCCTTCAATCTGCACTCATTTGAGAGAGACTCGGACCCAATTTAGTGTTTATTATTTTTCTCCCGCTACCAAAAGTTCAGTAGTGAAATGTTTGGTTCTGGTTAATAGAACAATATGCCTTAGTTGTGTGAAACTGTTGCTGTTGATTTACCAAGGTGGTAGGAAAAAAAAAAAAAAAAAACTACGGTTGTAACAAAGCAACAAAATATTGATATCGCAGTGAAAAATGTGACCATGTGCTCCGTGGACATTTAACATTGTATCACGGAAAATTAGCTTTCTGTTAATTATGATGTTGATAAAAGACAATCTACAACCAGTCCTACGCATTCATATCATACGTTAACCTAGACCAGAGGTCCTCAACCACCGGGCCGCACAGAAAGACACAATTTTTAAAAATGAATTGATTATCGGAGTGTGAAATATATCTTTTATTTTGAAAAAATGCTCGTCTCGGTCACCGGCTCGTGGGAGGGAAACAAGCGCAGGGCTCCCACTAATTCAGCGGAGTGCTGAGTTGTATTTTTACGCACTTTGTTTTTAGTTGTATATGTGCTGGTCCATGAAAATATTGTTTTACATGATACTGTGGCGCAGAGAAGGTTGGGGGCCGCTGCCCTCGACTATTCACAATTAGTCGTCTGTTCAGATTTCATTCTAAATATTAAATTGTTCTGAAAATGACTATAATATATTGAATGTAATGAACCGTGAACATGATATTTAACTGAAACAATACAGTTGACCCTATCATTACACCCCTAGTAAAAACTATTTAGGGCCCCGTTCACTCCAGTCACAAGTGACTTCAGCGTTAAGTACAAGGTATAAATGGGATAATCCAATCACTGAAACCACCTTCAGAGATGGTCAGGGACACAAAAGACCACATGACATTTGTAGCGTTAAACTAACTAGGCCAATTGAACACAAGCAGTTTTGATCTTCAATCAAATGCAGCGAGAGAGTAAATATACGTAGTAAATGTGTGCAGAACTCCTCCAGCATTTAGAAATACGGTGAGAAATCCAGTCACAGAAGAAGCTTTTAAAATGACTGGTGTAAACGATTGTGTTTTGGATGTGTGTGAGGGGATTGCCAAATACAAACAGGGCCTAAATGAATAAAGGAATTGTTTTCAGTGTCATTTTAGTTTGGTTTTAAAGTGACTGGTGTGCTGGGGATATTTGTAGGGTTAATGTTTATTCTGAGCTGAACAAACTGTAGGGTAGCACTACCTGACACAGGAGAAAATTACGTTGTGATTTTTGAAGGTTCATATAGTCCTTATATTAAAAAAAAAAAGAATAGTTAATGAAACTATCGTGTCAAAAGTATTTATCCATTTTTATCCGTTACAACTTCCAGCAATTTACCACCACCTAAAAGCTGTTTGCCAACCACCATTAAACAACAAATTAACATGTGATACTGTCCTGTAAACCTTTGTGCCCCTGTACATGCAAAGCATTTTTACTTAAAATGCCCATCATTAGAGAAAACATGATTAGTGGTTTGGAATATCGGAAGGTAACTGGAATGAATTCACTTTCAGAAAAGCTCATAAACAGTTAGTCCACCCGGTAATGTCTTTTTATAAAATGAAATTTGGCTGCAGTTTTCTGTACTCCATGAGCACTTCCCTTTTCCGCCTATAGAGGGAGACACTGTCTTTTTTCCATTTGCCTCTGATGTACGTGACACTGTGGTTTGGTCTATTCTCCTGACGTGTCACGACTCCTGAATCCTGAATTCACCCATGATTATCATGATTATGAGCGTTTCTGAATTAAGGGTGATTTAAATATGCATAATGTATTTGTGGTTAATTCACCTGAACAACTGAATTGAAGCCACAGTCGTTTACAGCAGTTAATTCAGTTACTTAAAGGGTGTTTAATGTACTTATTTATTAACTCATTTTACCCCATCTCTGGAGACTTATTGCAGGTTTGTGTCGTGGCTAAATGAGAGAATTGAGCGGGCCAGAATGGAAAAGCAGGTTACATGAGCAGACCCCCTTATTTTAAGTGGCGGGCTATCTTTAGCCCCTCGCAGGACTTCTCTGGCCACATTCTGCAGTTCAGCTGGTTCAGATGCACCGTCTGAATGAGACGTCGCCTCCTCAGACCCGCCGCCTTCTCTCCCTGAACCTTACGGAATAGAAATGAGAGCACGACGCTGCCAACAGCCTGAAGCCTGTGCGGACTTGCTCTCGGGGCCCTATTCCTCCTCCTGGTGTTACCTTGGTAACCAAAGTGGGAGAAACTGCTCCTATTGGTCAGGTGATAATCGACCTCACGCTGCGTCACATGTTGCCTATTCCGTTTGATTGTTCCTGTAAAACACAAGCACCCTTTTTCTGCCGGGTAACAGTCTTGGATGGTATGTGGTTCCATTTCAAGCTACTTAAATGCTCGTTTTTGTCTATTTCTGACCCAGACCACTGTTTTTAATCGGGGCTTTCTAGAAACTTTGTGTGCGTAGTGGACTACACACCCTAAACTCTGTGAAGCCTGCTATGTGCAAGCCTGCTCTTACAGTGTCAGCAGGCTGAGGATCAGGGTGGCATGAGCACACAGACTGCTCTCACGCCGCGAGAGGGATGGGTAAACCTCCTGCAGGCATTAGGATTAACGACTTTCTTGCCCCGGGTCCAGCGCTACTGACTGCGTCCTTGAGCGTCACCTTCTTTCTCCACCTGATTGTTGGTCTGGCCAGAGACGTTTCTGAGAAATGCCGACGTGATGAGCCAGAAACATTTAGACAATTTTTCTGGGTGTCATTCAATCTGAGCACCCTGAGGACTATCGGGTCACATGGAGTTCCCGGGAAGCAACACAATCCTCCTCCACTCCTGTGCCTCAGTAGCCATGCTGCTCCCACTGGTGTAAATAAACGCAAGATTCTCAGTAGTCTGCATTTTACTGGTCTGTATGTGGTCTGACTAATGTCAAAAAAATCGATTCTCAGATACTAATCCATACTAAAATTTAGTATTGAATTCGATATCAATTAGCACTGGTATCGATACTTAAATGCCAGTTTTGCCTACTCCGGTTCATGGAAATCGCCGGCAGACTACATAAATTTTCAGCAAGCATTGCAGTGGGCAGCCCCTCCCCCGGCTACCAGGAGGACCCAATGTTTACATGACAGCCGGTTCAGGATTTTAAAGGTGCGTGCCACTTTTTTCCCCCTCCGTGGCGCTCTACTAAGAAAAAAAAAGTGGCGTACACCCTCCGTGAAAACTTTCCAACGAGCCCCGTTTGCCCCCCCAGCCCACGGGGATCCGGCGTTATTAGCCCAAAACCTTCCCCCATTGTTCTCTACGGAGGGCGGGGGGAAAAAAAAAAGCATTGTGTGTCTTTAAATGCACTGCCAAGTTCTTAACTGGCTAAAACAGCCCCCTAGCTCGGCTGGGAAAAACCTAGCGGCGTGAAATTTTACAGGGACCCTCAGCTCACAGAGACCTATCGAACGAGGCCGGTTGCGAATCTCTCCTCCGCAGAGAACCTGCGCAACCGTCCCGTGAGCGCACTTTAAATTATTTATTAAAAAGTTCCTGTTTGTTCCCCCCCCCCCCCTTAGTGTAGTATCGACTTGGTGGTTTGAGAGGTTAAGTGAACAATATTACCAAAACAAGCCTCTAATTGTGAGTGAACTGTTTTGGCAGTTTTATAGTTGTTGCACACACACACACACACACACACACACACATACACATATATATACACACATACATATATATACACACACACGTGTGTATGTATATATACACATACACACGTGTATACATATCTATA
>JBBJLS010000082.1:11890145-11908614 GCA_037577275.1 Bryconaethiops microstoma
CTTGTGTAGGAATTTAACAGACACTGGACTGGAACGGTTTCACACTCATAGAGACGCTGATTTAAAAATAAATTGCATTGGTCTCTTATTTTTTTCCGTGTGCTCTTATCCAATGGCTTGAGTTATTTTAGTTATATACAATATGTACTTGTAGAGTTCCCTGTTTTAAAAGACCATTTGTTTGAGAGATCTGTTGATTGAATGTTGTATTTTTCGCATTATCCTTGGTATTGTCGTATTGAAGTGGTTGTGAAAACTAAACTGCATAGATTTTACAGCAGTCGAGTTCAAAAGTATATGCGCACACTTGTTTTACAAATTGTATTGGTTTACTGGGCATAATAAATAACCTTTAAACAAATTTGTGCAATATGGCAACATACACTCCACGCAGTGCTAACCAAAACTCTTTTCAGTGTGGGAGTTACCAGTAATTTCAGCGGAGATGGATGCCCCACTTACAGTCATCACGGAGAGACAGCACTGAACTTTTCACATCTCTACGGTCTCTGCTTCTCCGCCTGAGGATCTGAGATTCCTGAGCATGGAGAGGAATCTCGTTCTTCCTGCGCAGCCACCCTATCAGGAAACTGATGTCTTCGAGGCAGAGAAACCTCAGCCTTATTTAGAGGCCAAGCTGTACATCGAGAGAATAGAGCAGGAGAACAAAATATGCCAAGAAGAAAAGGGTACGGACAGAACCTGTGAACCGCTTGAGGGTCCAGAACCTTCAGAACATGGGGTGTCCCTAATGATGTACCCCATTAGGGTACCCAGCATGCACCTTCCTTGTGCCACAGTGCAGTGGGATATGCAGGACACTTCTACAGAAGGCATATCATCAGATGCAGCTTCTGTGGACAAGCCTAACTGCAGCGATGGAGCCGGCTTGGACTTGACTGTTAATCCTGTGTCCTCGGACACGCCTTCCTCGAGCCGGGAGGGTCTTATTGACTTGATACCAGAGTGCGAGGCTGGACAGACGCACAGCGACGCTGAACTGCAGCAACAACCAGCTGCGACTGTAGACAACCTCTGCCAGGTATGTAACAGCCAAACAGGAAGGACTGTGTGGTTTGGCTTCGAGAACACAGCCTCTTAATATGAATGTGTGGGCGTGAACCGAGTGCTGCATTCCAAATTCTTTAAAAAAATTTTTTTTATACATATTACCTAGTTGATCTTTGTTAATACGTTGAATGGCATGTGGTTGGTATCATGACAATGCGTATGTTACGCTTCATCATGGCGTTAGAATCTATAAAATGAGGCCTAATTATCATGAGCTGTCAGAATGGCATGCAGAAATGAGCTCAAACTTCTTCTTTCTTTGTCTCACAATCATATTTGTAACCGGTTTGTACATTTTTTTTTTGTTTGTTTTTTTTGTCCGCACTTGTGTGAAAAGTACATTTCTATTTATAGGTTCTGCTTTTGGTGTTAATCTGAGTTTATGAGCTTCATTCCTCCAACAGATAGGTGATGGGGAGGACATAGATGACCATGAATGTGAGACACCATCAGATGAAAAGGGCCAAGGACCATGTGAAGGTAACACCAGTCTTGTGGCTGAAAAATCACGTTATACTCTAGAATAATTTGTTCCCAGTTTCCATTATTTCTGTACGAAAAATGGCTATAAAACTTGATCATTTGTCTGTCAGCTGTGAACATTGTCAATCAGGCTGATTATAACAGCAGATTTCACTCTGTGGGCGGACTTCTTAAGTATGGTTTCCTGTTTTATTTGTGTCTATGTGGAGGCTTAGATGCACTTACTGTTACACCTACAGTTTTCCATATGCTTCTCCACTGAGGGCTGAAGTTTGTGGCTACCATAAGTAATTATATAAGAACGATTCTGAGTTTCTGACTGTAGCATAATAGCACGTTAATACTCAAATCTTCTGAAACAAGTCAACATAAAAGTCATTTCCTCTTTCTGTCTTTACAGACACTTCACAGACCTCAGAGGCCAGTGCAGACAGTGGATCAGTAAAATCACAGAACAGAACAGATGGAACAGAAGACACTGTCTGCATAGAGGAGTTGGAGACCCAGGTGGATCTTCAGAGTTCAGAAACTCTGGAAGAAGATGAGCATTTTATGACAGAGCCAGCACTTGGAGAGAAAGAGGGCTTGGGGCTCTGTTCAGGGGATGGGAATGAAAGAGACAGTGTCAAAGAAGATCAGAATTCTACATACCAGTTAAATACAAGTGGCCAACAAGACCAAGAACAGGAAAATGTGAAGCTGGACCTAATGGAAGAGTTAGATCAGACACCTTTGCCCAGCACTGCAGACCCACCAGAACCAACGGAGAAGCCGCCAGACTGTCTCTTTGATGCCAGCCAGACCGTGGATGCAACAGACTCTGACAAATTGGAGCCAAAGCAAGAGCCAGATATATCACAAACAGAACAACCAGAGGCAACAGGAAATTCAGAAAACTTGCAGCAGGCCGTGCTTGTTGCAACACTGGATATGATCTGTGATGACAAGGAACTTGAACAACTGGAACAATTACAACATGCAGAAACGTCTCAAAAGATGCAAGGGTCAGCGTGGGTGGACGAGCGAGGGGAACCCACACGTGATGAGCAATCAGAAAGCCCAGTGGAAACTGAAGTTGTTGAACATGGTGAATGCTCAGCAAGGTTGGAGCCCTCAGAAGACTCAGAATGTTTGGAACACCTTGAAGAGTCAAAGGAACAGGAAGGTTTAGTTGATGAGGAGCCCTCAGAAGACTCAGAATGTTTGGAACACCTTGAAGAGTCAAAGGAACAGGAAAGTTTAGTTGATGAGGAGCCCTCAGAAGAGTCTGAGAAATTCCAGTGTTCTGCTAAGACAGAAGTCTTAGAACAATCAGACGGTTCCAAGGAGACACAACCGTCTGAACAGCAATCAGAACATTCTAGTGAGGCAGAAACCTCAGAACAGTCAAAACAAACAGAATGTTGCAGTGAGAATGAACCCTCACCACTCTCAAACCAAGAGAACGGTCAGCAAACAAACCAACTAGACCAACTACAACAGACTGAGACACAACAGCACATCGAGAATGAGCAGCTGAATGAGGACAAAGAGCAATCAGAGCATGTCGTAGACCAGGCAGAACAGTCATTAGCAGAGCATATGAATGGAGCAAGTGTGCAGAAGTCTGCAATGCCATTGGTTCCCCATGAGAATGGAACAATGGAAGTCGTGGACGGAGAGGAGGCCCGGAGACTCGCTGAGAGACTGTACAAGCTTGAGAACATTCAGCGTACAGATGTGGTCCGACATCTGGACAAAGAGTGAGTTGTTGTCGAACATGGTTTCAGTTTATTACTAGGACTCATGAATTGGGAAATTCATATACAATCTTTTATCTATTCTTTATATTGGGGCAGCTGGTGGCCTGGTGGTTAGGGAGTTGCCCCTGCGATCGGAAGGTTGTGGGTTCGAATGCCAGAACTGCCAGGGGCACCACTGAGGTACCCATGAGCAATGCCGCTCCCCGAGCCTCAGACTGCTTCACTTGGTGAATGGGTTAAATGGGTTAATTGCAAAGACAGGAATTTCACATTGTTCGCACTGCGTGCTGTGCTGTGGTGTGTTTATGCGTGACTGTAAGGCTACTTTATTATTTTGTATTATTTTTCCAAATTAGCACTGAGTTCAGTCGTGCTGTTGGAGAGGAGTACTTAAAGTTCTACGACTTCACAGATCAAACCTTGGATGAAGCTCTTCGGTGAGTTCCTGAGACTTCAAGAACACGGAATATTTGAATGTAAATTTTGTCGTAAACTCTTTTACTGTAACTTCATGCCCGATCCTGCTCCTAGGTCATTTCTGAAGGAGGTGGTTCTGATTGGTGAGACCCAGGAGAGGGAGCGAGTGTTGGACCGCTTTTCCAGCCGCTACCAGCAGTGTAACCCCAACTCGTTCTCTTCACCTGGACCTGTGCTTACGCTAACCTGTGCTTTAATGCTCCTCAACTCAGACCTACATGGACAGGTACATTTATAGCTGCAGTGGATGAATAGATGAGTTACAAACAAATGACAAGAAATAAAGGATCCCTTGGATTTGTAGCTTGACATTCATCTGCATTGTTGTAATTGCTTGGTCTTGTCTTTTTTTTTCACCAGAACGTTGGCAAAGCCATGTCCTTCACTGACTTTATGTCTAATATGGATGGGATGAATGAAGGAGAAAATTTTAGCAAAGACTTGCTTAAGGTAATAGTAATGATCTGAAACTTCTAAAGTACATTTATCATGTTTCAGAAGTTAAATAGATGTAGGTCATTTTTGATGATATTTAGTGACCAATAAATGTGCCATTTTTGTAACTTTATTTTATTTTTTTTTGCTAGTCATTTGTAGTCCTTTTATGCCTTTTGTATAAAGTTTTTTTTTTGGTAAAGTAACAGATGCCTGTTTACACTTGTTTTTTCAAATGATTTTTTTTTTCTTTTTCCAAAATCTCTTTCAGACTCTTTACAACTCAATCAAGAATCACCCTCTTGAGTGGGCAGTGTGAGTGAATCTTTGCTGTTTTTTTTTATCATGAAATTCATCCATTATCGTGGACTCATGGTATCATTTTTGTCCTCTAAAGACCTCTTTTTTTTTTTTTTTTTGTCCTTCCTCTTAGAGAGGAGAAGGAACTGGTGAAATCTATGATCTTGGAGAAGGACTCGGATCAGGATGCTTCTCTGCGCTCCAAGAGTAATCCCTTCCAGGATCTTGCCCATGACAAAAAGGCAACTGTGTTCCAGAAAGGCTTCCTGAAGCGCAAAGCTCATGCTGACATAGACGGAAAGCGCAGTAAGTGAACAAGAACTTTCGCTTTACTTGGTAACTGAAACACCCATCAGCAAATGACTGTACTAGGAACCTTTCCAGTTGGTACAGGTTATCTTTAGGTACCTAATTAAGTCCTCATTGATTACTTGTTGCATGGTATTAGAAGTGAAATGTTTTTTTAATTGTATGGCAGCTCCATGGGGGAAGAGAAGTTGGAAGACCTTTTATGCAGTGCTGAAAGGAATGGTGCTGTACTTACAGAAGGTATGGCCATTTTTTAAATTATAGAACAATACTTTGAGGAATAGAAGCAAGAAACTAGAGCAAGGTTCTGGAGGGCCAGTGTCCAGCACACTTTAGTAATTTCCCTGCTCACCTCATTCAACTCTTTTGTTACTTGCCAGTTTTGGTGGGTGTTTTCGACTAGGGGAAACTACCAAACTGGGCCTGAAAAGTTGAGAAATATCTACTTTTTTGAAGGTGTGAGAGGCTAAGCATCCCCTGATAACCTAGAGGAGCATTGGGCTGGACCCCCGTGCCCTAGTGGTGGGCAGATCGATCTAAATATCGATACCAACGTTGGTATTGATACACATAAACAGAGACAGAGAGTAGGAGCAGGACGAGGAGCACTGTTTGGCGATATTTTCAGGATGAAAATGAAACAGCGAGCTGTCTAATTTGTAGAAAGGCTGTAAGATTTATATAAGCATATGTAAAATCACACCAAAGAAAACGCCGAGCTACAGTGCATGTTCCTCTAAAAGATTTTCTCAATGTGTACAAATGGAGAAACAGGGGGGCTTCTGTGAATATTGCTTTGACCTCAAGGCTTTGGGGTTATTTGCATTTTATTCTTTGTATTTTGTTTTTTCAAAAGATAAATAATATTTTGTCTGAAAAGAATTGCACTGAAGGAGAGAAATTTTGTTTTCTTTTTGTATTGTAATTTGTAGTGATAATTTTGTGTATTTTTTTTTTTATGTAAGAAAAATTGTTTTGTTGTTGTTCTATTGTCGTTCTTATTGTGATAATAAATTATTTTCTATTTATAACAGTGCCCAGATTCTATCCTGGGTTTTAAATAATTAATAATCCAAAGGAAAATCACAAATACACTTAATGGTCATGCAAATTAATTCAGATTTAGCAATTTGATGAGGCATACACCTTAATTGTTGAAAAGTATCGATATTGGTATCTGTATCGGCGATACTCGCCCTGTGTTTTACCTGGTATTGGATCGATACCAAATCTTGTAGTATCGCACACCATGACTGCACACCAGAATTCGAGTAATAGTGGTGTCTCTTTCTCTCCCGTGCAGGATGAATACAGAAAGGACTGGCAGAGCTCTGAGGAGGTGCTCAGTGTCCATCACTCTCTGGCAGAGAGAGCAGAGGACTACACAAAAAGGCCTCATGTATTCCGCCTTCAGACTGCAGATTGGAGGGTGTTCCTCTTTGAAGCAGCGTAAGTGTGTTAGCTCATATAGCATCTCCTTCTCCTATAATGCCATCCACTCTCCATCCAACCTCACCGTGTTTACCTCGGACGTCACGTTCCCATTCCGTTGCATTCGGTTTCTTTAGGTCAACAGAACAGATGAACTCGTGGATTGGCCGAATCAATCTGGTGTCTGCTCTGTACTCCTCTCCTCCATTTCCAGCTGCTGTGGGCTCTCAGAGGAAGTTCTGTAGACCCATCCTACCTGCAACTCAGTCTGCGCTCACTCTGGTATGCAGCTCAGTAGCCATTATTTTCTTTCAGCGTCCGTACAAGCCGAGGAGATGAACTGAAGTCGTTCATCCATTCTTCCTCTAGAAGTAAAAGCTGAGATGAAGACATTTGGCTGGTGTCACAATGCTTGATTGTATACATCAAATAACCTGTTGTTATGCTCACAAATAGGAGAAGCAGCTGCAGTCCCATGCTAGAATGCTGCAGTCCTTTCAGGAAGACCTGAGTGCCCTGCATCAGGGGGTACCAGAGGGTCGTAAGGCCAAAGCTAGAGAACTGGAGGAGCACAGACTTAGAGAGGAATACCTGCAGCATGAGGTGTGTATGTGTTTTGTCAACACACAGTTGTATACAGTAAGTTACACTGCACTCACACGCCATGGAAATAGTTGGGGGGAAAAATCTAATTTTACTCTATTCATCCTTTAAGCAAGGCAAGGCAAGTTTATTTGTATAGCATAATATTAACTTAACCCAGATGTAACCACTGGTATTTGGTACCTGATATTTTATGTCCTAGATTTGCTAGGAGGTCAATGGAGCTAATGTAGTAAATGAATAGGCCTGTCACAATGATTACATGTAGTGGCGTTCCAACGTATTCAGCCCCATTGAAAGTCATCATAATTTTCTGGATTATTAACATATACACAATTTTCCTCTTCAGCTCTTTTGCACCAGTATATTTCCAATATAGTTTAATTGTAAATCAACCTTAAACAGGTTCAGGTTTACACAAATGACTGAATAATCACAAACGACACTGAGATGGCACTTATTTGACCATGATTAAACCTAATTAGGTTCTACTTGTGAGTCCTTAAGTAAGGTTGTCTCTCTGGATGTAAATGGCACCCTTTGTAAGGGCCATTTTCTTTGTTGGAAAATGACTGCAAAAATGAAGACAAAGGCGCAAAATCACTGAAATACACAAGGCAGGAAATGTCTACAAAAATACCAACGACTTGGAATGTCCCGTTAAGCACCATTGGATCCATCATTAGATGGGTTCATCGCAGCACCCAGACCCTTACAAGAACAGGCCATCCTTCAAAACTAAGCATCAGTACAAGATGTTGACTGGTGGGAGAGGCTTCTAAAAATCCAACCGTCACTCTTAGAAGTCTGCAGAGCTCTTTGGTTGAAGGTGCATGGGTTCATTATTTCCACAGGAGAGTAGCATGAAAGAATCCATTCCTAAAGAATGTCCACATTAAAGTATGAGAGAGACCCAGTTAGTATGTGGGAAAACATTTCATTCTTAGATGAAACCAAAATAGAACTTTTTGACCAGACTTCAAAAAGGTATGTGTTTTATAAAACTGCCCATGCCTCAAGAAACACAATACCTATGGTAAAATATGGTGGTGGCAGCATCATGGGAGAATGGATAGACATAAATCCTGCACAATATTGCAGGAGTACAGTCTGCCATAAGCCTATGGCTCAGGAGGAGATGCATCTTTCAACATGACGATGACTCTAAGCATAAGGCCAAAGTGACACAGGAATGATTCCAAAACAGAAAGGTGAATAATTTGAAATGGCCAAGTCTAAGCCCTGGTCTTAACCCTGTTGAGAATCTGTGGCACTAATTGAAAACTGCTGTCCAGAGGTGCCGTCCCACCAAACTAGAGTATTTTTAAGAGCTCTGGTGAGGAAAAATGGGGATAAAGCACTCCTGAAAAATGCTTTTCTTACAGCAGAAGCTTTCTCTACAAAGTTTTAATGTGTAGCGGTTTAATATTTATGCACGCCCTATATTTGAGTTTTTCTTTTTCAGTTAAATACCTGCATTAAAATGGCTTTGGAAACGTATTGTTATAGCATTGAAAATACTAAATGGAAAAACGTGTAATCTAGAAAACTATAATGACTTTCAAATGGGTTGACCACTTTTGCAAGCCACTGTAATTGCCTGATTGCAGTCATTTGAGATCATCACAACTATTCAAGCTGATCGCACTCATTGTCCACGGTCATTAGATTTCGCAAATACATAGTGTCATATATACGTAGTGTCATAGTGTGTTTTCATCGTTTAAGTTGAATAAACACAAAGCAATAAGCACGGAAACAAATCTCAACTTGCTCACACGTTACGAGGGTAATGCCATGTAATGTTTATTTGTTTGTTAGCTAAGTGGTCAGTAATACGCTGAGGAAGATGTAAGCTTTGTTTGTGAATGACTATATATTTCTGTGTAACTGGAGCTTGTCAGGTCAAGTACAGTGAATTGAGTTTTGTCAGATATTGTTCTTTTAGCAGCCAAATAGTTAAATATGGAAAAAGTGAACATTTGCAAGGTAGGCAATGACAATAATATATACTGTGCAAAGATTGCCATAAAATAGCAGTAACACGATTAAAAAAAAAAAAAAGTAGTGGTATAAAAGTAGAGAAAATGGTAATGTGTGAGTTTGTTTTATGGAACATATAAACAGTTCGGATGCAAATCTTGGTTATGATGGTGGTCAGTCTAGGAGGGGAGGTGTTCCTCACTGCCAGATCGTTCCGTTTCTCAAACTGCGCGTGGAAATGACTCCGATCGGGAAGGGAGGCCTCACGGTCGCAGGCAGGTGGCCTGGACGTTTCTCCAGTGTCCTGGTAGTGGCCGTGGATTTTCTGAGCATGTGTGCGCTTCGCCGATATTTTGGCCTTCATTGTTCTCAGTGCTGCCTTATCACCTGATTTGAAAGCAAGATTTCAAATTCTCAGCAGCGATCGCACCTCTGCAGGCATCCACGGCTTCTGGTTGGGGCATGTGTTGTTGGTTTTTGGAGACAGTAACGTCGTCGTTGCACTTGCTGATTAAAAACTGTAGTAGTGAAAAATAGTAGGAGCGCTTGCTCCAGGTTGGTAGAGCTATTGTAGGTCGAAGCTTCCATAAACACGTCCCAGTCGGTCAGAATGCTCAAAACAGCCCTGAAGAGCAGAGATGGCTCCTGCTGGCTGGGTGCAAGCTTGGCACATCTGCCGAGGGCTCCGTGTGTTGGGATCAGCATAACAGAGATGTGGTCTGAGTAGCCGAGGTGGGCGAGGCTGAGGTCTGTATACGCCGCTGGTGTTTGCAGTGACAGGATAGTGTTGGCTACAACGTAAAGACAACTATAAAGCAGTATAACTAATCAGGCACTTGTGTGCTGGAATACTCGCATAAGATGAACACAACATTTGCAAGTATTTATATGGCAATTAATGATGATTGTAGCAAAAATAATGGAAGCTTTCATCTCACTAATTAGCACTATGCAAACTGCATGAGTTAATCTGAATTGCTGAACTGTTAAGGAACCTGTAATGGATTTGAGTATCTGATTTCTGACACAAAATAAATGATTGCTGTCTACAAAAAAAATAAATATGGATGTTGAAGCCCGAATTTACTCCATTCGTGTTTTGTCAGAAATCACTCAAGCAAGTCTGTTTTGAGATCAATAACTTGATGTGGTTTAATTTAGACAGTTTTCGCAGCACTAACTGGTGAGTATAAGCTTCTGTTACTGGTTAGCAAAGCTCCAGTGAAGACGAAACTAAAAAGAAGTGAACCAAGCATATTTTTGTTGATTTGACTACATGTAGGGCAAGGGTGAGACTTTTCCCCCCAACTATCCCTTTTACACTATTTCCTAGTATAAAAACACTTCCTTAAAATAAACATATGCAAATTTCTGGCACATTCTCCTTTGTGTTTGTATCTGAGAGGAACACCCAATATCTGCTTCCTTTTTTTTTTTTTTTTTTTCCCCCTCCAGAGATGTCGTTATGAGGCCTACATTCAAATATTAGAGCTCTGGCAAATGCTTGGAAAGTCCTCTGAAGCAGCGGCTGGAACGGACCTTGCTCTTTTTGACCAAGAGTTATGGAAAGGTGTGGCTGTACAGGAGGAGGACAGTGAAGAGATGGACGGAGGGATGAAGAGATCTCACTCTAGTCCCTCTCTAGAACTTGAATTGGCGCCCCCGCCTGTGGTGAAAGTAAGGCGCAACATCTCGGAGAGACGAACTTATCGCAAAATTGTCATTCCACGACGTAACAAGGAGTTATGAGACAGAAAGACTTGTGCTGATGGAACTGGTGGTTATAGTCACCTTCAAAAAAAAAAAAGGGTGGGGGGGGGGCGCTCTTTAGTAATGATAATGGTTATGTACAGAACCAGGACATAAAGAAATATTTAAAAACATTAACGGTCCTGTTCCTAGTTAATGGGTCTGGAAAGCCTGTTGTGTTTTTTTTTTTATTTTTATTATTTTTTTTTTTTAAAGCGCCTTTTTGAAAATGGTTCAGTATAGCAGCAAGAAGGGTTTCGCTACTGTTACAAGTCAGAGGACCTTTTTGTGGTACTGCATAGAACCCTTTAGAGTACATTTTAAAATACAGCATTCCTCTCGAGGAATGTGCCAGTGGCAGTGCCCAAATCCTATAAAACAGAATCAGAATGTTTGCGAATGAACCGAGGCTGCAAAGAACCCTTTTTGGCACCTTTATTGTTAAGAGTGCAGGAAAAGTAAGGGTGGATAATCTGTATTATACAGATTTTAGTCACTGGATTCTAAGCACTGATACTGTCCACAAGAGGGCGCTATCAAACAGTTAACTCCAAGGGCCTTAATAACAGGTGTAGTATAGAGAAATGTTATATCACCTATATAATCTCCTCTACATTTTCGGCCCAGCATTTCAGATCCCCTGATCTCCAGCCTGAACGTCCCTCATAATTTTTAGTTTTTAAAAAGGCTGAAATGTTGTATGTATTCTGTGAGATGGCATTGAATGAATGAACTGTGAAAAATGGCCCATTTATACCTTTCTGGCTGTTAAGAAAACATTTTCATCATTATTCAAATGTCATGTTTTGCACATTTTTGTAACTTTTACTATAACAAAGAATAAATTAATTTAAAATATGTTCTTTTGAGGTTCACTTATTTTTTTAAAATCTGCCTGTAGTGTTGTGCTCATCAAAATGAATGTAGTCTGTTATTACTGCATGATATTGCAAAAAAAATTGTGACTATTTCCATTTATTGCAGTTTTAATATATCTAATATGCAATATTAAACACACAGTGGTGGAACCTTTAATGATTAAAGTTTCACTTACATTTCTGACTAAAATTTTATATATATATATATATATATTGGTGGGATGATACTAATTGCATGTCACTGAATTCATCAAAACACTCTCAAATGTACATTTAAGATTTGATCCGGAAAATAACAATAGTTTTATGATTAGTTTTTCAGTATAAGAAAAGTATAAGATTGTGAAGATTAACAAATGACATATTGTGTTATTGCTGTACCTATGAAACACGAAGGAAAAAACATTAGATTTATCACAACACCTAAGGGATGAAACCTGAAAATAAGGATATTTTGTTTCTACAGCATATTCTATAGTGTATATATAGTATAATATATAATATATATGTTTTGTGAACGTGTCCTTGAAAATACAAACACAATTGTTGAGTTGAAATACACAGTATATATTATACATGCTATATGTACAACCTGCATCCAGTTTATGTAAAAGGAATGGAATGAACTGGTTTTTAATTTTGTATTTTGTTTTGCCTAATTTAGGAACACTGTGTTTGGGTTGGAGTGCCAAAAAAGTCTTGGTTCAAGGGATAAATTGATAAATAGATCATTTTTTACTTTTAAGCCCTAGGAATCCCTAGAATAACGCCACTAATCACAGAGTTACAACCACTGAGCAATATAAGCATTATTGTCTCCAGTTATTTCTTATGGATTTTTAAAAAAATGTTTTGACATTTTAACACCAGCTTAAGAAATAATATTGTCAGCTCCAGAGTTTGTCTTTCTAGTGAAATTGTTAAATGTCACGTTTAAAGCAAATACTTTAACAGATTGAAAAGAACTTCACTTGCCAAAAACTTTACTTTGACAAAATGTTCAGGTCTAGGGGTGGCCAGGGCAAACGCTTGATTCTGGTGTCATTTTTTTCATGGATTTAATTGTAATATTTTTTATTTTTGTCCTACAGGTAAATACAACAATGGTCCAGCTTTACTGGTACTAAAAACTCACTGAAACTGCATTTTTTTTAAATTATTTTTTTCTCCAACTTGTCTCATACCATAGAACTTGTTTCCTGTCCAAACTCTAGTCGTGTCTAACGAACTCGAGGTATTTACAGTATTATTTTATTATTATTAAAGGTATTATTAGTATTTGTTTGTTTTATTTAAAGGGACCTTTCAAGACACTCACGGACTCCTTACAGACAGGTAAACCAGAACATAATATTAATAATGCAAAAGAGGACAAATAAAATAGATAATGAACATAATTTAAAATATAATTTAGAAATATATATAAAAACACAAGAGTGTAAGACTAAAAATGGGTGCAGTCTAGGAGCAAGATCAAAGAGAGCAAGCCAGTTTGAAGAAGTGAGTTTTAAGACTTGATCTGAAAGTTAGAAGAAAGTCAATGCTGTGGATTACTTGAGGAAGGTTAGATGAAAGAAGAGGCTTGAAAGAAAATGCCGTCATCTCCTACCGTGACCCCTGTAAATTTATTGCCCCTTCAACCGTCCTCCTCACGGCGCATGAGGGGGTATAATAAACATGCATGCTTTTAGAAAGCCGTTAACCACAGCTCAGGTTATTTTAATCTTCATAATAATTGTCCTAACAGTGAATAAGGCATATTGCTCAAATACTTTCAGGCACGTTGATATTTTTTATAGAAACTGGCTGATTTAAGGTCAACACACTTTTGTCTCATTTGTGTATTCTTTAATCTTCCCCGTGTTGATGAATGACAGAAGGAATTTGGCATCTGTGTCTTATTTAGGGGTACCAATAAAATAAGTAACAAGTTTTGTTCAGGAAGGTTTTTTCTTTCACTTTCTCTTAGACTTAACTAATTAACTTATAAGTCAATAAGTACAGAGCTGGCGGTCTCCTTTTAGGCAGACTATAGATTTTATACACACATACACAGTATATAATAGCGTACATCAAATATCAAACATGTATAGTAGCATATATACATTATATTTATAATTCTGTGTACAATACTGTATTGTTTTAGTCTCCCTGTTGTTACCCCCCCCACCCCCACCCCCCATAGTAGTTTATATTTTATTTTTTAGGTGAAGTATTTGTGCATATTCATATATTTATAAAATTATAATTCATTCCCCTTTTCTTACCCTCATTGTTGATCTGTCTGAGTTGCACCGATGGTCCAGGAGGACGATGTTTCATCTCACTGTGTATTTAATGTATATGGCTGGAATGACAATAAAGCTCTACTTGACTTGACTTGAAATAGCCAAGAATGTGCTCTCACACACTGGTTTGTGTTTTTCCTTCTGTGATAAACTATATGTCAGGAGAAAAAAGGAGGAGATCCATTTCTTCATTATTGTCTTTGCTGTGACAGGACGACCAGGGAAAAGAAGGTCCTTCGGATTCTATTGTAACATGAAAGGATCCACTGTATGTCCACTGCAGGCCCTTATATTCTTTCATTTGAATGACAGCGTGCCATTAAGATAAGGCCTGATGCTGAAGATGCTGTCATGATTGATTGTACCTGTAGGCTGTGGCATTGTTCAGGATGTGTCAGTCCGATAAAGATCTCAAGGCTCAGTATCAGATAAGCCAAATGCAGTTTGTTGATGTATAAACACATCTTGGGGAAAGGCACCATCACATCCCCAATGAGTCAGAAAATGACTGAACACCTACTGAAGGTAAACGTACACACTTCTGTTTTTATTCAGCTGACGAGTAAACACAGACTAATGGAAGCGTAAATACAAAGTTAATAATGAACACAGTTCGGAGAGCCACTTGACTGTAAACACAACCAGAGGAGGATCTTCTGAAGCACGTGAGACCTTGAAACAATGAGGACGAACGCTGCATTTTAAACTCAGAATCAGAATCAGAAACCTTCACTGATCCAAGAGGACTTTGCTTTTGTCTCGACTGCGCAGAGACACAATATAAAGTCTGAATAAATCTGTAGGAAAAGCTCCCTAATATACTGTACTACACGCACGAATGCTGGTTACAAATCCTATAGATAAATGACTTTTGAGTTAATTACTAACGGCACAGATTGTCGAAAACACACAATAACTGATGTCATTAAAATCTTGTTAGAATGAAGCTCATTTAAAAATAAAAATAAAAAAAACTGCAACGATCCGATGCCCTGATTAAGAAATGCACTTTCTTTTTTCTACGCCGCGACTGCGTGCATGCTTGAGTTTGGTCTGTGTGAAGCGCTGCTGCACCAGAAGCAGCCTCCTCACTGTGGTCTTGGCGTAAGGTCATGACCAAGACTCTATGCAGGGCCTGCGAAGCGTGACTGCTCCGACGGCTCTGAGTGCCATCTGACTGCTCCTCTCCTCTCATGTAGTGGCCGTGACTGTGGAAGGCCACCGGGGCCTCGTGTGATTACAGGGACTCTGGGCCGGAGCTGAGCCTATGAGGGCCCTGTTTTTGTTCGCCCCAGTCTGCTTGGCTGAAGGGCTTTGTGGTAGCTTGTCAGGCCTGGTTGAGTAATTAAAAAGGCAAGCAGAGGTTCGCCTTCATTAAGGGCCTTGGCCAGCACTTAGCCACTGCAAACAAGCCCCTCGGACATTCTTTTGCGCTACCTCTACCTCACCGGCTCCCGGCTAATCTGCCCGTCTCCCAGATTCCACACGACGGGGTCTGGGTCTTTGCTCTACTTCTGTATTCATTCATTCATCATTAATTCTTCTTTCTGCTTTTACCTGTAATTCTGTGTCTATCGCCACGCCTGCTTGTGCTTCACGTGCTACTTTTAATTCACAACCAGAAGTGATTGCTTACCGCACGGATACGTCATTTGAACAAATTGCCTTATTCTCGGCATTTTGTTTACTGCTGTCAACGAGGTGTGAGAGAACATTTACTCACACATGCAAAAACGTCTCACAGCAGGTCAAGAAACGTTCGAGATACAAAGCGTGCGTGTCTCTACAAAGCGTGTGCATGTACGCACTAATGAAATTCGAATGAGCTGCTTTCTACTCAGCACTTCACACGTTAGACACGTTTTTTTCAGAAACGTTCACATGGTGAGTAGACAGCAGGCCGTTCAACGCACTAAACGTGTCTCAGGATGTCTCACAGTCTTGCTCCACTTGTTTTTCATGGTTTTTCAAACCTCTTATCTGTGTTCTTAAACACAAAAGATGGAAACTTCTAGGACTGAACATGGTCGGCTCAGATAAATGCCTCAATTTAATTTTTTAGATCTGGATTTTAATTCCATCAGCGCATGTTTAAGTCACTTTGGAATGCATTTTTATGAGCATGGTCAGGTCTTTCCATTAACTGTGTTTCCTTTTCGACTGTACCCTAGACATCTGCATTTTATTTGCTAAGCAGACCTCGGTCTAATGCACTTGTTTGTGGCACTAGCTCCATAAAACCCCTTTTTTAGAGCCTAGACTTCTGTTTCAGTAAAAAAAATAAAGTGCCTGCCTTGCTCACGGGCGTCTGAGCTCCTGACCCACGATTGCCCTCGCCACTTGGCTACACTGCTTCCACTGACAACATTGCCTGGAGTGAGCTCTAGTACATCCCAGACGCCCTCAACACAGACAACACACCGCGTCCTGCTTTGTTGCTCGAGAGTCCAGTCCAACTGGAGGCATCCTGTGGACGCAGTCTACAGCATAAAGGCATGAACACGGAGAATGGAAGAAACATAGTAAGGTACTTCATGTGAACAAGGAATGATATGACGCGTATACAGACAGATGGCTCACTTACTGCAACTAGGAATGCAGTTCAGCCGTTCTAAATTGTGAATAAACTTTGCGTGATCAAAATTGCAAAGGAATTAGTAACCAAGTGTCAAGTGCAAAAATGTAACTAAGCAGAAGCTATCTGAAAATATGCGGGAAAGTAAAAATTAATCGTACGTTAATGTGAGTACGTACAACCAAGTAAACCTAGCTAGTTACTTTTCATTTTAAATTGTTAAAAAAAAAGAAAACAAGCTGGCCAGATTAATGGAAACACCACATGAAAAGTACTATCACTAAATGATATTTGCAAAGGTGAGGGATATTAGGTTGCATGAAAATTAGTAGTATCTGTCAATATCACAGAAGGATGGTGCAGGTAATTTGGTCATAAAAATGCAAAATAACAATCTTAGCAAAATGGGCTCTAGATAGTGCTCGTAACAAACAAGGTTATTTTAAGAACCATACGCAACGGTTTTTCCACCACAGACGAGATCCGTTTAACCAGGAAAAGAACCCATTCTATATGGGTCTATGTACTGTATAGGCATTGCCTTCACTAAAGAGCACTAGAAGAACCTCCCTTTTATACTAATTAGTTTAAGCTCTCAAAGGGAACAACATGAAAATGAGTTGATCCACCGATCGCTCTACATGGTTGTACCATTTGGCAGTTTTCCAGGACAAGGTTTGGTCTATGTTGATGATGCTATTCCATCACTTTACATATTCAAGAATGGTTTTATAGATAGCAGTCAAATGCCCTCAATGGCTTCCTCAATCACCAGACCTACACACTGTTGATCTTTTATGGGGCGTTATGGAGCACAGAATGCAAAGTAGATTTCCGCCTCCTTAATTCCTCAAAGAATGGAGGGTTTTTCTTCTTGAATAATATCCCACTGTGTGGGGCAGCTGGTGGCCTAGCGGTTAGGGAGTTGCCCCTGCGATCAGAAAGGTGTGGGTTCAAATCCCAGGACTGCTAGTGGCACCACTGAGGTACCCTTGAGTAAGGTACCGTCCCCACACACTGCTCCCCGGGCGCCGTGTTCCTGACTGCCCACTGCTTCACTTGGTGAACGGGTTAAATGGGTAAAATGGGTTAAATGCAGAGAAAGAATTTCGTGCTGTTCACACTGAGTGCTGTGGTGAGTTCATGTATGACAAATGGACTCTTTACTGTGTGCAGTTCTGGTCTAGAACAACATTCCAAAGACTGAAGCTGTTATGGAGGCAATGCATAGCTGGACTCCTTACTAGGTACAAGGTATCACTTACTTGACATACTGTCCTCATATTATTTTGTCCATACCCTGTGAAAGTGTGTGTTGTTATGGGCGGTGGGTTGTAATCTACTGTAAAGGCAGAGTCAGAATAAAAAAGGAAGGTCCTTCAGGTTCAGAAGCTTTGGCAACTGCAGATAAAATTTCCTCACAGATGGATCTAGTCGTGGGTTAAAGCCAGTCAGTGCTCCACCATGACTATCAGCCACTGCAGGTTGGTAACGTCCAAGCACTGACACTGATTGGCTTCTGAGCCCTTAAAACTCGAAGTCAAAAGTTCACACTCCATCTCCTAAGGGCTGTATCTGATGCCTGACAGATTCCAAACAGGTAAGAGTGTATAAAAGAGCACATTTGTGGGTGGGTGGGGGTGGGGGTGGTTGGGGAAGGACAAATTCTTTGTTTCATTTGTCTGTTGTCCCCAGTCAATAAGACTTCCTGCCCCTGGGGTTCGTAGCAAATGAACTGGTCAAAGGGAGCTATTTAAATTCTCCTCAGGGTTCCTCAGTCACCATTTCCTAAAAATGTGAATTCGTTTATTGAATATGTATGTATGTGTGCAGACAGATATATCCACTGTGTACATATACATGTATATGTATTACCCACAAACTACTACTATATAGATGCGAAAAATACAACATTTAATCAACAGATCTCTCA
This sequence comes from Bryconaethiops microstoma, assembly GCA_037577275.1. Classification (NCBI taxonomy): domain Eukaryota; kingdom Metazoa; phylum Chordata; class Actinopteri; order Characiformes; family Alestidae; genus Bryconaethiops; species Bryconaethiops microstoma. The sequence goes on from JBBJLS010000082.1 coordinate 11,908,403, forward strand.
AATAAACGGTCTTTTAAAACAGAGAACTCTACAAGTACATATTGTATATCACTAAAATAACTCAAAGCATTGGAAAACAGCACAAGGCCACAATAAAAATATATATACAGCTCCGGAAAAAAAACAAGATACCACTGCAATTTATTTTTAAATCAGCGTCTCTATGAGTGTGAAACCGTTCCAGTCCAGTGTCTGTTAAATTCCTACACAAG
>JBBJLS010000082.1:11967178-11978000 GCA_037577275.1 Bryconaethiops microstoma
TTTGTGCACTGAGACACAGTCATGCTGGAATAGAAAAGGTTCTTCCACAAACTGGGTCCACAGAGTTGGAAGCATGGCGCTGTCCAAAATGTCTTGTTTTGTTGAAGCATTAAGATTGTCCTTCACTGGAAGTAAGGGGCCCAAATCATGGAAACCAGGTGTGTCCCAATACTTTTGTCCATGAAGTGTTTGTCTGAGTTTAGATGTGAAACTCCACCGCCCCCTGCAGATCAGTCCGGGACTCTCTCTCCTCTTCTCTCTCAATGTGAACAAAAACATGTCGCTTGACTCCTCGCTCGGCGTTTCTTCGGACTCCTTCCACTCATTTTAAACCGTAGCTGCATGATCTCCATCGCTTTTGTGGCGAAGAAGCCCGAAAAATGGTGCCGAAGACGCTGGGCTCCATTGTAGGTCTGCTTTGCACGGGGACCTGTCTGGCCCAGGTAGGCCCATATAGGTGCTTCTAATGCTGCGCTGCTGTTGAATCGAGCTCGGGGATTCACAGCTGGAGCTAGGCCCTCTATTGTGTTGTTTTTGTTTGGTGTTTTTCCTGTTTTTCTCACAAAATAGCTCAATTACAGAAACTTAATGAGTACATTTGAGTAGTAGATATACTCGGGCGATTAATTGTGTCAATTGTTGTATTTTTGGTGTTTTTAATTGAGAGGAAAAACTCATTTTCTTTGTTAGAAATTCTTATTTTGGTAACTTGGAGCTCAACAGATTGCTAACGTTAGCAGTAGCATCAAGGTGAACTATCTGATTTTGGCTGTTATTAATAGTTGTCAATCTACACTCAGTTCAAGAAATGTTTAATATTGTCACTTAAGCGTAATTTCAATTATATAAATCAATCAAACTGCCCGTGTGATTTCACTTTTCTGTTCTTTATAACGTTAGCCAACTAGCCTGCGAGTAGCTTTCACTGTGTTGACCGATTTACCTGATAAATGAACGACTTTGCAGAGAAATGCAGTTGATAACTCGTTTTTATTGAAAAATAGGACACTTTTGCAATCACCATAGTCAACTGTCGTATTGAACTCAACGAAAATCTCATAGTATCTGGCTTATCCAACGTTTTCTGCTCGCCCCTTTGTGTTGTGCAAAGTTGTTTACACAAAATTAACCAACTAACTGGATAACTGGCTCGTTTCTTTACATCTAGGTACGCGTTACATTTACATACGAGATTATTTTAACACAATCTATGTCTCTTTTCTGTATATTTCGACTATAAAACGAAGATCTATGTCCAGGAAGTGGGTTAGGTTAGTTCATGGAGTGTACAAGGCTCTGTATCCATCATCTTTTGCCCAGCAAATTTATATGTTGACAAATGATTGCATCTTTTTTAGTGTCTCATGTTATTTACTTTTACCAAATATGTCACTTTAGCCCTAACATTGCTGTATATTTATATGTATAGAGTCTAGGTCTCGCTGTATTAGAGATAATGATTGATCATACATTTTCCAGTCAAATTTACTCAGTGTGTGTGTTTGTGTATGCATCTTTTCACAGGGAAAGGAGTTCTGTTTTGGTGTGAACAATGAGAAATACAGGTGTGAGATGGGCTACTGTTGTGGAGAGACAGAGTGCTGCACTTATTACTATGAACTGTGGTGTAAGTGTTTTCCATGACCTATTCACACCTTTCACAAATGGCCCTTCAGATGTTTACTCGAATCTGATGCCTATGTAATATAGTTGGTCATCTCGTTTTGTTAGCTGTATAAAACCGATCATCCTAGTTTTCCATTTTTACTCTGCCTATTTACCTCTAAAAGTGACTCATTTACTCTTTATTTTTTTTTCTGTGCCTGTTAAATAGCTTTTAAATGTGATAATTTGTGTACCCAGTGGAGTTTAGTGTACATTTGTGCGTGTGTGCAGGGTTCTGGCTTGTGTGGACTCTCATCATCATGCTGAGCTGCTGCTGCGCATACCGACACCGGCGTGTGAAGATGAGACTGCAGCAAGAGCAGAGGCAGAGAGAAATCAGTCTCATGGCCTATCAAGGAGCCTCTAGTTCCTTCATCTCCCCACCACCCCTCAACCTGCGTGAGTGTGCCCATCTGTGCTACAGAGTCGTACGTTATCGCCTTGCCAGGCAGCCTCTCAGGGTTTGTTATTTAGAGGAAGGGTTTGTTGAGATGAAATTTGAGTGTCTGCATAGTCTCACTGTAATGTCTTGCATAGTAGCCTTAGACGTGTTTTGGCAGTTTATTTTTGATGGGTGCTGATTGCGTCTGGGCATGTATCATTGTGGAGACATGACTCATTCTGCTGAGGGTGCATGTGTTGCCACCTCACTGCTCAACTTGGGCCAAATCCCAGTGCTGTATTATGTTGTCTCTCACTTCCCCTCTCCATGGTACGGAGGGTATGCCTTTCAGCTTGCCATTTAGGTTTACCCAAAGTAACATCACTACAGATTATGAAGTTAAAAATAGTTTGCCTTGATAAACAAAATGAACTAACTGCCGTAAGCTGTGATGAGGACTGTCAGAAAAGGTCTAAGCTTCACTAAATCACACTGTTCAGTGACACAGGCAACAGTTTAGATTTCAGCCGATGAACATTACTGAGTAAGCAAAAGTAGACTAGTCACTTGGGAAGACAGAACACCTTTACCAATATACACGCATGAAAGTTTGAGGTGCCACTAAAATGGACAACTGCAGAAATAAACTCACTATTGCTGTGCTTGAACGAAATATTATTTTTTTTCTGTTTCAGGCTTCTGGACAGACTGCAAGCTCCCTGATTATGAGGAAGTCGTAGGCCATCCCCCGACACCCCCTCCACCTTATTCTGAGGTGCCTCTAGAAATCTCACCCTCCATCCACCCGTCTGTCAATCGCACAGAGTCAGCCGTGGTGTTGGAGTCGCCTGTAGAGGTGGTGCAGGCTGAGAACCAAGCTTCTAATTCGCTGGAACAGGACCCTGCAGCAGTCGCAGCCCAGTCAGGGTGTGAGGAGGATGGGGATACAGATGTCCCATTGGAAGAGGAGTTGAACACTCGTCGAAGGCACGTGACCGGTGACTCAGGTATTGAAGTTTGTGTGTGCCAGCTGGATGTAGACGAATTCTCTGGCCTGGAGGAGGAAGAGAGCAGGATGTGTCAGGTGGCTGGTGGCGGCTGCTGCTCTGAGCGCGAGGCCCTCAGACCCAAAGAGCACTCACCTGAACCCTCCAGCACATCCACTGGAGACCGTCTGGTCTGAATCACACCACAGAATGGTTAATGGTTCCAGCAATAAGACATGGAGAAGAGGAAACGGCTAAAGATTTCATTATTGTTGGCATCAAAATCAAGTCAATTCATGAAAGGATTTTTTTTTTTTTTTTCAGCTAACGGGTAGGGATGACCTTTAAGTGCACATGATGGGGCATTGAATGTTTTGCTATTTGAGTAATGACTGAATGAGTGATTTTCTTCCTATGTCAACCCTGATGACACATTCTTTTCTTTTTTTTTTTTTTTGAGTGGCTACGGTTTTAATTGACTCATTTCCATGAGTCAACCATATTTTGCCCATGTTTTGCCATTTGCTTGACTAAAGTGCTTCGATTTAGAGGGGGGGGGGGAGGGAAGAGCAGCGCTTTGAAGTAGAGCTGCTTCACTCCAAAGCTTTCAGCCACATTGCAGCAGTCAACCACAAACAAGCATTCCCGCCCACCCTGTAATTGTCCGTGTGGCCTGGACTGGGACTTCTCTCCCTTATGACATTTTGCTTCAGCCGTAGCATCATAGTCCAGCGGTCAATGACTTTCATTACACGAGTTTTGAAATGCAGTCGACGGTCCGGGAAAAATGTTCCAGGAAGAGTGCCCCTCCAGTGCAGTGGTGCTGAGGTCTGACTGCATGCTTTGTTTTTCACAAGCCTCTGCTAATGATGGCACAGCTGCGGGGGTGACATCAGCCGAGCTCTGTCCCCCAGGACCAAAGCGTCTCTCACTCAAACACAAAGAGAATGGACCGAACAGCACAGCTAAACCACATGACTGTTCTTTCTGTGAGGGACAGTTGCGATAGACTCATGCACACACACCCCCACACACACCTCTTTTCCTTGGCTCAGAGACGTGCTGTGGTCAACAGTGGGCCCGAAGCCAGAAGATGAGATACTCTTTGACCACTGCCCTAGTTTCAGGGGCTACACTGCCGTTCGCTGGCTCCCACTTCAGCCCCCCACGGATGCTGTGCCTGCAAAGTCGACATCTATAAAAAGCGGTGGTTGGCTACCTTCTGACCAGACTGATAGTGATATACATGTGTGGCCAAGTCATCCCTCCTTGGGGTGTGGGGAGGGTGTGCTTAAGCTCATCTAACAGCAGGGTTTCGTTCTCACACATCAACATTTTTTTTCCATTTGCTCTTGGTTAACAGGAGCCGATTTGTACTTGCCACTCTCAGAAACAAAGGTCCCTCGTGTTTTAGGCCACTTTTGTAGAATGTCTTGGTTGCGTTGAGAACTTGCATGTTTGTGTGCAACTGCAAATAGAGACCACCCTTCTCTCTGTGGTGTAATACATTAAGTAGGTTCTTCACAGAAAAGCAGACGGACCCATCCATGACCGGTGCTGCTGCTGCTGCTGCTGCTATTTTGACCTTTGCTTGAGAGCTTAGTGCGGGTATGTTTTTGTTTGCTCTCACCCAAATCTCTCCTCCCCTAACCCATATGGAAGCGTCATTATGTGTTAGTTCCAACGTTTTTGCATTGGGTACACTCTCTTAGCTGACTCTCCTCAACCAGCACATGTGGGGGCGGGGTTTGGAGGGAGAGAACCACTTGTGCTATTTTCCCATTCACGTGGACCGCCTCAACAGTGCAGTGTCAGCTTAGCTGTGTACTTGCATTTACCTACATGTGTGTGATGGGTTGTGTCTCATGTCTGCTTTTTCTGTGGAACGGTACTCAGATGAAAACAACCATCCTGTGGAGCTGATGACATCTGCCGTCACAAATAATAAGAGCAGAAAAACACTCAGCTCTCGTGGTGTCCTTGAAGTCCATTTTCAGCTTCGACACACTGCCCTGAGTGCATTCAGTGCGCTTGCTCTTGTTGATTTATTCTTGTATGGAGCACCTGACTAGATGCATAAATTAGATAGCTTTTTTTATATTTAACCTCATACCTTTTATTCGTGTGGATTCATAACCTGTGAAGAGAACGGAGTGTGCCGCTCTGGCGTGGAGTCTTCGATTAACGGTAACTGCTCCTTTTGTGGCAGTTGTTTCGAGGCACCGCAAGTTGCCTTTTTAGGTTATTGTAGCGCTGACAAGCAGGGGCGAGCCCACATTTTGAGCATTTTGCATATGAGGGGTGAATTGGTAGTCCTGCGGCGTTGGCGGTACTGCCTTATTGTGGTTATTTGTGATGAGTGATATTCAAGCGTTAGTTACGACGTTTAGGTTATGTGTATATGTTCAATTCAGTGCACATGAGGTCAGCGCGTTTGAGAACCTTGATAAAAAAATTTTCTTCTGATGTTTTGGATATGGCTCAGATATTTTAAACAGGTAATGGCATGATGCAGGCATATGGTAGTGTAGATCATTAATTTCTCCCTCTCCACAAAGCCTGTTTAGGAAATACTGATAGAAGCTCGGATTTTGCAAAAGATTATGCGTCATTTCTGAAATGACCTTTGTGTGTGGTCTAGCTTTCTGAGATGTTTGAGGGTGTTACCCAGTTGATCTGTAAATGTGGTTGCATGTCTTCTACATAGTAGTGTGAACTCTTAATTTAGATTTCAACTTAACCTTGTTGGGGTCTGTTTTTGTGAAGTGGTGAAGATTAGAAAAGGGGTCTGGTGTCACTCAGTCTCCACGTGAGCCCACATGTCTGGAAAATATTGAGAATATTGCCAAAACCAAAATGGCGCAACATGTTTACCTGCGTAAAAGGGCTAGTAAATAACTCAACTTTAGGTCTAAGATTCACATGATTCATTGTGTATGTGGAGGAATACATGATTGTACATTTCAGGGCCTGTTTCTCAGTGCATTTTTGGACAGCAGTATCAGTTTGTATGATGCTTTTGGGAAAGTGGCCCCCAGGTTTTCTGCCTTTTGTGTAATACTGTACTTCATGTGTACCTAGAGAAATACAATGCATCTGATTTTACTGTTTTCTACCTGTGGGAATATCCCTCGAGTGTGTGTGTGTGTGTGTGTGATGTTGTGCATGACGGCGATGAGAGCTAAATTCGTGCCTCTTGTGGTCTCCCTTCACCGAACGGCTTGATGTGGCAACAGAAACCGTGGAGACAGATCTGAAATCTCACGGTCTGGCGGTTGTTTTCATTGTTTCTGGGAAAATTTCGGTTCTGTTTCGGAAATTGCCACATTGCCCTCAGTTCTGTCCTCCTCTCCCAAGAATTTAGTCTGGATTTGACCCCGTCCAGTTTTCACAACACATCCAACAGGGATGTTTACACTTTCTGTGCCTTGCTCTTCACAATGGAAAATTTACCCCCACCCCTGTGTTTTCTGTGTGTGACTTCACAGCTCTGTACTGTACTGTATCTAACTAGGCTATGCAAAAAAAAAGAAAAAAAAAAGAAAACGAAAGGGAGGAGCTCATCACTCTCATAGGCTGTGAGTGTGCTGTGGTTGTCAGTACAAGCAATACTATTTTCAATACACGTTGCACTGTAACTTGGTAGGCATAGATGTTGATCTATTTAAAGAGATGGGCGGGGGTGGGGAGAAAATCCAGATAAACAAAACTACTATGATCGTTTTTGTTTGTGAATGAATGCTTTTTTTTTTATGGTTGTGTCTTGTTGTGTAAAGGGGGGAAGGGAAGGAAAAAGAAAAAAGCCATGACAGTTTGTGTTTGTGTCCTCCTGTCTTGTAATATGATCTGATTTAAATAGCTGAGTTTGCAGTCGCTCCGATGCGTCCTCTTTAATTTCCCGTCTGCCTGGTATATTGATAAGTTGGGTTTTTTTGTGTTTAGGTCATTTCTGCAGTTCAGGATGTACGTAATAGTGCCACCCCATAGACAATACATACCTTTCATATGTGTATCTTGGTAAAAGGGGTCTGTCTTTACAAGCGACTGACTGGTCTTCTGTTATACTTTGACTTTCTAAAAAGTTTTCAGCGACTGAAACCTGAGCTGGTGCCTTTTAGGAGGATCTGCCGAGGTGGACATCGTGTGACCAAGCCTGTGATGGAGGGCTGTATGATTGAACAGTCTGATTTAGTGAAGCTTAGCCATTTTCTGTGTCATTTGATGGCCCTCATCACAGGTTAGGGCAGTTATTACCTTCTGTGTATCAAGGCAACCAGCTACTTGTAACTCCATAATCTGTAACGATCATTACATTTCAGTTACAAACATGTATCTCATATGTAATTGCATTTCTTTTGACTCATTTGTTAGGTGGCACCTAGCAGGTTCTTCTTCTTGTTGGTTTTGTGCGTAGAATGATTTTGCCAAAACAGCAACAAACAAAACAACAAAAAAGTTTGCTTGAAATGGTCATTCAAGAGCACAGACCTGTTTTCTTTGTTCTTATCACCTAGATCAAGCCAAAAAAAAAAAAAAAAAAAAAAGGACGGTTAAAAAAAGGTGGAAAGTGAAATACAAGCACTGAAATGTGTGGTATATTGTGATGCTAGGATTTAGGAGGAGGTCGGTTGTGTACTCTTTAGTTATTTGTATTTTATTTTTGTAATAAAATAAATAATATGGCACCATCTACCTGCATTCCTGATTTTCGTTTTCTAAGCAAAAAGATTTGAAACGGACAAGCTGACACTGATATGACTTTGACTGCATAACAATCGGACAGCTACTAATATTACATGGCTTTTGTTAAGTAAGTCCAGAATCGTAGTTGTTTTAAGGAATTGTTGGGGTGGTGGTGGCCTAGTGTGTAGAATACCTGCCTCTGGACCAAGAGGTCATGGGTTCGAATCCTACCTTTAGCACACCACCACTGGGCACCTTAACCCCAAGTTGTTCCAGGGAGACTGCCCCCTGCAGTTAGAGAATGGAAGTCACTTTGGATAAAAGCATTTGTTAAATGTCATAAATGTTAATGCTGTTTCCTCTCAGAGGGTTGTCAAAGTGAATTGCAGCAGAAAGGAATTTCCATTTCTAAATGAGACCTTTCCAGAAAAGGAAAATGCCCAACGGTTGCTTTCCTAAAACCTGGTTCTGTAATTCCCTGTAACTCCCCTCCTAGGAAGTCGGAAGCACTTCAGATAAAACAATGGCCACAGTACTGAGTGTTCTCAAGGACACTGCTTCAATGACAAGTGACCTTTTTCCCCACTTGCAGTGCTGTCAACAAAACATATTTTGTGCCGCACGAGCATGGAAACAAAGGGCGTACACACTGCGCACAAAATCGCTGCTTCTCGGAAGCTTTTGCTTCACATTTCCTCTGCAGTCTGCACAGAGTAGATTCCAGTACGGCCAGTTCCTCCGCAGCCTGTGCTTGAAGAGAGCTGTGAGTGCAAACTGGGACGACCGGAATCTCCCAGAAGAGAAAGTTAATAATCTATAAATAGGACAACACATTTACACTGGTTCAGTGGTTTCAGTTTTCTCTTTACTCGAGTTTTACTTCAGCTATTGCTCTGAAAATAACTCCAGGATGTGTTTGCTACTTGGATCCGTACAAAGGAGACAAACTAATGGCGTATGCAAAGCGAGTTGGTTGGAGTCTCATTAAAAGTTAACCTTAAGTAGAAATAATGAGAGCAGTGGTGGATGAAAGAAAATGTCTAGATTCCAAAGCTGTGATCAGCCAAATGATTGACAACAGAGCACTTTACTGAATATTCCAGAAAGACGTGGATTCTGTACCGTTTTTCAGCACAAAGAGGAACAAGAAGCAGTAAGGCTTGACTAAGCAGTGAGACCTTTTTACCAGACAGCGATAACTCTGGCCACAGCGCCATCTCTTGCCAGTGGGATTCCTTCTAACATGCAGGAAGAAACAAATCGTGGCTCACAGACAAAGACTTCACTGTTTCATGCATGTGTGCAATATGACAGCAGCATATTAAAACGAACGAGTTGCTTTTACTCTTGGATTTAAAAACAAAGGCAATAAATAATTTCTCATACCGGCAATGGGACCAAATTAACACCCAAAATAACAATCATAAATATATATGACATTACAGTATTACTCCATCTTAAGACTACAGTAAAACCAGAGGTGTTGCATGAACACCTGAGGCATCAGGAACCATAAAATGAGGATTCGGATGCCAGGGCTGGTTTGGTGGAGTGGTAGGAGGAAAGACATTCAGCAGTTATCAAAAGTAGTGCTCTAAACTGACTTTTGATCATCGTGGCCGGATTCATTGGTCAGAGTAGAAGAAATATTTACAAGAGAAAAATGTAAATCGATGTCTCTCTATCTGAAAGACTCTCAGGTTCCCAAGGTCCTGCTGGTAAGGTCCAAAAACATTCTGTTAAATGTGTTTGCTTTGCTTTTACTGTATAAAATGTCTTTGTGGTTCTCTCTTCTTGTAGTGTCTCAGGTTATTCTCGTACCGTTCCAGCCCATTTGCTCAGAGTACGCCGAGTGAGCCCGCGGGGTGCCAGTGGCTCCATCAGTCCAAACCACAGAGGTCCGTTATCAGTCGAATGTCTCAAAACCACAGGTGCTGAGTAGCCGCAGAAGTGGGGAGAGGAGCTGCCGCGTGCTCAGTAGAAGCGCTTGCGTCTGTTTTCGTTCCAGTGACTGTAAACCACGAGTCCTACAACGATGAGGAGGAACAGGCCGAGCACGGAGAAAAGCACGGTGAAGAAGACGGCAACGCCACTCATCCCTTCCCCATCGTAGTAGTCTGAGGGAGAAAGAGAGGGAGAGGTTTGTTCAGTTTTACAAGCTGGACTACATCTGGAAAAAGTGGTATTTAGGAACTACACTCTTTTAATAAAGATAAGTAAGGAAATAAAGTGGCCGTTATAGTCACTCATGAACACAGTGCAGCACAGCACACAATGGGAAACTCTTTCTCTGTATTTAACCTATTTAGTGGGCAGTCCTGGGATTCGAACCTGCAACCTTCTGATCACAGGGGCAACTCCCTAACCACCAGGCCACCAGCTGCCCCTGAGAGTGCCCCAAAAGAACCCAAAAGGTTCCCAAAAGCACATATCCCTTACATGTTCTTTGTAGATTTTTTTTCCAAATGAGATTTCTGAAGAGCTGTTTTAAAGTGTAGAGAACCTCCACGTAATATAAAGGTTCTAGAAATCCTTCAAACTCACAAATATCTCTTCCAAACATGGTCCTTTCGGAAAGGAACAGGGCAATTTTTAGGGTAATCATCTGAATCTCTTGCTGAAAAGTTTTTACATGTCTGTTTAATTAAAGATACAATGGCCCCAAAAACAGTATTTGTACAATTTTACTATTTGTCCACTGTTAAATAGTTCTTCTTAATCTTATTACCCTGTGTACCACCTCAGAAAATATTTGCCTGAGTACCACCATTACGGCTGACCGTCTATACTGTTAGAGGTACGCAAATAAGTCTTGTAATGTATTCCCGTTAAGAATATTGTATATGTTATTTGTTGTTGACTCTTGTCAGCCACAGCCTATACAAAGAGGAAGAACTACATCTGGTATTTAAACTCTTCCACACAACCCTCATACAACACATATAAATCATCCCACCCTCCAATCCCCCAAGATTTTGATCCGAGATTGTTTTTCAGGGTTTGGGCCCCTTACTTCCAGTGATCTTAATGTTTGTGGAAGAACCTTTTCTATTCCAGCATGACTGTGTCTCAGTGCACAAAGCAGCTCCATAAAGACGTGCTGGAG
>JBBJLS010000082.1:12067807-12086276 GCA_037577275.1 Bryconaethiops microstoma
CTACTAGAAGTTCCTCAAAGGTAATTATTGCCATTTTGTTTAAGAGAGAACGAGAGATTTGTTTTCTTTGAATTATTTGAGTTCTGTAAACACTTCAATTTCCTTCAAAATAGTGTTTAAAAGAGAAAAATTAAAAACTAAGGCAAAGCTGTTCAGTTCAATACTTGCACCTAAAAGATAAAACCTGAGAAACATTTTTGCAGTGGTCTCATTTTTTTCTGGAGCTGTTTGCCAAATAGGTTTATGATTATGTAATCATGTGCATCTGTGAAGATGCGTAACCCTACTCTATATCTTTGAGTTATAAGCTCTCCCTATTGTGTCTCATTGCTATGTTCTTCCTCCTTTTTCTCCAGCAACATCCCCAGTATCAGTAACCTACAGGAGCAGGACTACAGCCAAATGAGTGCCGGCACTGCCTCAGTGGGCATGGTGGGTGGAGTCCTACCTTCCCCGGCCACGCCCCGCTTCTCTGTCCCTACACCACGGACCCCCCGCACTCCCCGGGGTGTGGGCACAGCTAGTGGGCAAGGTTCAGTAAAGCAGGATGGCACGGAGCTGAGCTCCCCTGCTTCCACACCCTCAGCCAGCTTGCCGCTCAGCTCCGTGGAGCCGGTGGCATGCGGACCAGCTCTGCCCGAGGCCCACAGCCTCTACACCATCTTGCTACTCTCCGACTCTGTCCTGGATGTCTTCAAAGATCGTAACTTCGACAGCTGCTGCATCTGTGCGTGCAACACCAACGTGAAGGGCGCAGACGTGGGCGTCTACATCCCAGACTCCACATGTGAGGATCAGTACCGCTGTATGTGTGGCTTCAGCGCCATCATTAACCGCAGGCTGGCGCACGGTGCTGGCCTCTTCCTGGAGGACGAGCTGGACATCTTTGGCCGCAGCTCGGAGGCCGGACGTGCAGCTGAAAGAAGGCTGGCGCTATGCAGGAGAGAGCCACCAGCTGGCGCAAAACGAGGGACTCAGGAGCCACCCATGGCTGTTTTAGGGCTGATTAAGGAACAGTGCTCTCAGCCCATCTCTTCAGTGGCTTCACTGCATAAACCTGCTGCATGTTCTTGTCGTAGCAGACAGGGGGCGCTGTTGCAGAGCTGGGCCGCCGACCGTCTGTGGGCGGAAAGCAGCGATGCATGCGTGGAGTGCTATAACGCACTGGTGCAGGGGCTGCAGTATGTGGACAATGCGGCAGGTGGGAAAGTAGAGCAGGCTTTGGTGAGGAGCACCGCCCTGCATTCCTGGCCTCATACGAATGGTAGGTGTTAAGATGCATTTGACTGAATGTGAGTAAAGGACACAGAAACTTAAAATAGTTTCTGCTTTTTCTCAGTGGTTCTAATCCAACAGATTACTTTAGCTACCCCCGAAACATACAATATGGGCCATTTTTATAAACTCAGATTAAGCCTAAGTTTAAATTGATTTTAATGCTAAAAACCTATTGGCATTGCAGTGTATCCCAAGATACACTGGGAATGTTTCCTGTAATCTATGTAAAGGAAACATTCCCAGTGTTTCCAGTATTTCCAAATGCTACCAGATGCCCCTACTAGTTAGTCGATAAAGTTACTCTAAGGCATGCCCAGTGCTTACAAAGGTGTGTACCTGATATATTCTCAATACGTGAGTATTGACATTAATTGGAATGCCCTGAACCAGCTGCACCTGAGCACAAAGTTGGTTAGGGTGCGTTGAAAGAAGTGAAATTGCATTTTTGTGCTGAATTTACCACTGAATACCTTTGAGATTAGATGGAGGTGTTTGTGAACCAGACATCAGTACACTGACAGAATAAAGGTACAACACTGTCACTGGACTGGTACTTTCCAAATCGCTAAGATACTTCTTTAGTACAGTTAGGGAACATAATTGTACCATATTCTGTTGCAGATATTTTTTAAGTTCCGTTGACCCCATTCATCCTTTTTTTACGACTTTGTTTTATAATGATATATTTGGCCATTAGATACAAATGTCTTTTTGTGATTGTACTCTACCTTTATAACTCATTAGATGAGGATCATGTTGTACCTTTAAGGGTACTTTTACATCATTCGTTCTCTGGTGAACCAAGATATAATAGTGTACCTCACCTCACTAATGCACTGTTCTACCTTTCATTACACTTAATAGCTCTCCTGTCTGTGTGTGTGTGTGTGTGTGTGTGTGTGTGTGTGTGTGTGTGTGTTCTCACAGTGTTGGACATCAGCATGCTCTCCTCTCAGGATGTGGTGCGAATGCTGCTGTCCCTGCAGCCTTTCCTGCAGGATGCCATTCAGAAGAAGCGCACCGGTCGGACCTGGGAGAACATCCAGCATGTTCAGGGGCCACTCACCTGGCAGCAGTTCCACAAGATGGCCGGACGAGGGTCTTACGGTCAGTCCTCTTGACTTTCTGTACACAACTGCTCTTTTCCTCTCGTCAGCTTATGATGTTTTGATTGACAGTGGTTCGTTTGTATGTGCAACAAAAACAATCCTGTTGCATCGAAAATGACAAAAAATGAATAATGAACGTAATGGATTATTCCTCCCTGCTGTCTCATAATGCTTTCTATCTCATGTATCTACTGTAGCTACTAAATTTAGAGCAGGGGTTAGTATCTGATTCTGGCATTACACTGTTTTAATCTGGCTCTTATTTTAGTGAATCTCGCACCTCATTCATGTTTTACTGGCCCCAATTCATGGAAAAACACATTTTTCGTCTTGGAAATAAAATAGTTTGATATAGAGTGTAAACAGTGTTGATGTTTCAAAACGTGCCATTTACTCTCCAGGCCATACTGTGTAGTGGAGGCTCTGAATATCACCACAGAGAGTCTTCTCTAAACACATTTACTGACTGACTGCATGGTATCTAAAATAATATGAATCAAATAATCAGGCTCGTGCATCCACGCTGCAAACCGTGAAACCACAAGACTAGGAGAAACATCAAACATCTTCTCATATATTTCAAATAAGAGTCTACTGTATATAAAATGCAAATGAACCAAATGTCAAACCCACGAACTGTCTGTAACTAAAATTAGTCACAACGTCCGCCCACCCAAAAAAACAGTCATCGCTAGGCGATCCGTCCAACTTGCACATTTTCCACTGGGTATATAAACTCCACAGGTCTTTTTAACACGCTGTCTGTTGACGTACAGACAACACATAAGTCTCTCCCAGAAGCTGCGCCACCAAGCTGCTTGCACAGCAGTAAACTTCCAGTCCTCATCTAACCAATAACCTCCTCAAGACTGAAAGGAAATTCTCTGAGATTTGCTTTAAGATTAGTTATAATTACACTTACCTTGTAACAGCACAAATGAAAAGTGCAATGTAGGCCTTCTTTAGGTAAATATTGCAATCGACACACAATTGTCTCGCAAAGTTTAACCCAGTGACTTCAAAGGTGGGAATTCTGTGTAGTAGAACTGTAACCTTAACTTGAGCTGGATTCACCCTTAGTCTGTTATATATGTAGCAATAGGTTATAATCTTCTGCCTTTTAAAATCTAATACCTCTCCCTGACTTGCAAAATACATTAGCCTCTCATGACAGTACCACATTTGTACCTCTGAGTGTCTGCACTTTGTTGGTAGCCCTCATGATTTCTGGCTGCTGTAGCCTTCCTGTCACACTGACAAGCCCGTTCTCAGCTCGGGACGGTTTCGGAACTTTAATGATCTTTTATCTTTTATTGATTATCTTTTATTGTCTCGTCCTGATTCCAGCTGGCCAAGTTCGTGGTTGAAACTGTGCTCTCGTGTCACCCTCCCCCAGTGTACTACTTATCTCTTATCTCATACATTTTTTCCTATATATTTAAAAAAAAAAAAAAAAACCTGGGGCACTTACCCTCATAACTGTGTTTCCTTAATCCTTTTTTTTCCCCTTTTTGACAGGTTTTGTTAAGGAGTGTAACTTAGCTGGCAGTAACGTAGGTTGAAAGCAGATGTTGATTTAAGTCTAGCTTTACAGGTACGGAGAACGGATGTGGACTAGTTAAGCACTGACGTACGTCGCTCTGGATAAGAGCCTCTGCTAAATGCCCTAAACGTTCTACTGAACTGAGCCCCTCTGCAATGAGCTCCCATGTCATTCTGTGACTTGACTTTACTCACACAGTTATTCTTAGCACTGTTTTTAACCTCCTGCACTTGTCTAGGTCCAACAGTGACTCCACCTGTTCAGTATTGCAACCTGAAACTTGGCCCTAAGCTTACCTCATTCATTACAGGCCTCATCTACCCCTTGTACTTCATCAACTGATGACAGTGATGTAGGTCCATTCCACCACAGCTGGCTATGTTTGAGGTTCTTCTCACCTTGGCCTCTAGTGGATAAATTAGGAGGATTGGCCTTGCCACTGCAGCGGGGCCGTGGTTTGTTAGATATTAGATTTCAGATCCGATGGGTGTGTTTGTAGCTCTCTTTGTGTTTTCCTTGCCTCTTGAAGTGTGCAATAGAGCTTTTAAAACACAAGTAGTCAATTTCTGCCCTCCAGACTTAACTCTAACAACTTGAGTACATTTGCCCTTGAATTTGTCATCCATTTCCGCCGATGCATACTGGCATGGGATTGATGATAAAATCGTCAGTGGAACGCCTCGTCGCTCTTGGGCTGCTCTTTTGCGTACTGCTCGGTGTGCTCCAAATGCCGCGCTACCCTTCTTCTCTATCTTTAGTTGGAACCCTTAGAGCATTCCCATTCTTTTCTGCGAAAAGCCCTAGTAACGTCTGCTGTGAAGGCTATCGTTTAGTCTGAATGTGGTACGCAAGTACGGGGTTTTCCAGTAAAATGCGCGGCAGTTTTCAGGCCCAACGGCACAAAAGCGTACCTGGTTTGAGTAACTTCACACTGCATCTCTAATTACCACAGCTCAGGTGAGGAAAACCTTAAAAAGGAAAATAATAATTACGTTTTAAAATAGGGTTCCTGCCGTTCTGCGGAGCCTCGCTTCTGCGCCAATCAAAATTCAGTCAGGTCGGGTCTTATCTCAGCGCCCCGCCCCCTCGACTTCACGGCCCGCCCCCGGTACGAGGTTGTGCTTGCTCGTTTATGCAGGGCCCTGCAGCCCAAAGCCTGACATGACTGGTCCACAGGACAAATAAGTTTGAGTTGTGGTTCCAGCGCCCATGGTGAGGTGGAAAATGTTTAATTTTGGTGCGTACCAGTTAATTCATGTAGGTACTCATCAAAGTACTTGAGCAAAAAAAAATATGTCAACCCCTGAATATAATAAAGTTCAGGATTGTTCCAGTCAGGGATGGGCAACCCTACTCATATGATGATGATGTATCAAACACCACTCTTAGTTCGGTTGATACCTCATCGTCTCATAAGATGGCATGATGCGGTGGATAATACTCCACAGTCTTCACATCTGCATGCTGGGCTTTTCACTGCAAGATTCTTTGCTGCATGGCGTCCTGTACAACCTCGTTGCAACGTGGCATCGGTTATAGCCTCCTCTATAGACCTTCACGTCTTTTCTTTCCAGGTCTGAAGTTGTCTGTGAAGATCTGGTCTGTCAGTTTGCCATGGTAACTCAACCTGATGTGCCTATCCTTGAAATGTACATTCTTCAAAGCTTTGGAGAACCTCTGTGTCCCTTGGCTTTGGATCTCCTCATTAAAAATGCCCAGAAAGCATGCAGCTGTTTTGAGATCTGTATGTCCTCATCTGAACTGATGTGAACGAAAGCTGTTTCAGTCTCACAAGATGAGGAGATTGTCCTTGCACAGCTCATACAAAGCTGCTTTCAGTGGCGACAGGAGATATTAATAGGAGCAGACAAGAGATAGTATGCTCCCGTTAACACTGGCAGTTCTGGATCGGCACCTTCTAATGGGAAACTGGCGAGCTGCAGATCTTTTCTCCTGCACCAGTGGGTTTACCAAAGACCTTGAAGGCAGCACACTTGAGGGCTTTCTACTGCTTCAGTTTTAATCCCACACTCTCTAGTAGTACATGCACAGCACTGCATGCAGGAGCAGCAGATTCGAAGGTATGCAGTGTCTCTTGTTTTATCACTGGCAGTTTAAGGGCCTTCACTACTCTGTCATGAATAAACTTCTCTGGCTGCCATGTTCAGCTCTCCTCCCTGCTGGGCTCTCTGTCCATGCCTTGACTGTCTGAGGCAGCATGGTGTTATGACCATCAGACCTTGGAGCAGGTGGTTTCCTGGTGGTTAGAGAGTTGCCCCCACTGGTTTGAATCCCACTGGTTCACTTGCTGAATGTGTTAAATAGGTTAAATGGGTTAAATGGGCTTAATTTCACACTGTTCACACTGTGGGCTGTGCTGTGGTGTGACTATAAGGGGCCACTTTACTGTGCTTTAATTTCACTGCACTGAACACAGAAAACATTACAGCATCGGTACTGCCAGTGTTAGCATCTGGCTGTGTTTGAATTTGATCACTAAAAGATCTTTGATTACACAAAGTGCACGAGACACCTTTGACTTTGCAAATGTTTCCTATGTGTTTTGGGCCTAAACACTCAAAGCATCTTCTTGGTTTTCTCAGTTTTCTGTTTGAGCAATCAATTATCTGGACAGTGTTCCGGTTTATGGGTTTATTCACAATCTAAACCGGTCTGAGGAACATTACTATCTGCGTGAAGAGCAGCGGCTGAGAGCTGACTCTGTTTATTGAAGGATGCTGGGCTTGTGAATGTTCTATTATTTTGTACGTTGTCCCCTTTATCTGTTACCTGTTCTTGTCAGCTGAAGTGCAAACTTCATTTTGCAGGAATTGCAGAATCAAACTCACGAACTTTCCATTCACCAACAGAGTTTGACTTGTGCATGTAGTCTATTGCAAGGTGTCAGCTGTAACAGGCTGCTGTATGTTCTAAGAATTCTGTATTTCACGTCCAAGTTAAGTTATGCAACATTTGATGATCTTTTCATTTTACATGTATGGCATTAAGCAGACGCTTTTTATCCAAAGCGACTTCCATTCCCTAACTACAGGGGGCAGTCTCCCTGGAACAGCTTGGGGTTAAGGGTCTTGCTCAGGAATCTAGTGGTGGTATGACCTCTTGGTCCAGAGGCAAGTATCCTACCACCACCCTGAGTCAGGTGTCAGGTTTAATAATCTAGATATATGTGCACTGACCACAAAATCCGTTCTTCTAAACCAGTCCTGGTTTCAGCATCAAAAATATGATGGCGGAAGCTCTGAATAACGACCGCACAAGCGCTTTTACTGAGTGACCTGACTGGATGGTACATAAAATAAAATGAATCAAATAGTCAAACTTGTGCATCTGAAGAGAAACATAAATCTCTGAACTCGCCATTTCTTTTTAACTTTGAAATAAGAGTGTCTATAAACTGCAAACGAACCTACATTTCTTGAATAAAGATATATATATATATATATACACAGTATAACTATCTTATCTTAACCTCAATCTCAGTTTAAAGTTATAAAGAGTGATTCATCCTAGACTGCTTTGTGAATGAGGCGCAATACAGGGCAGCCAATCAGTCTGTTTTTGTGGCTGTGTATGTTTTGGGCTGTTTTTTGAGTTGCTCTTACGAGTTTGTCTAAAGAGTTTGTTTTAGAAATCGACAAACAAGTGAATGCTCAGTACTAAGAACTTTGTTAAAACGCTCATCAAACAGTCTAGGATTATGCAGCACTTCTACTGCAACACTTCTCTGCCCAATTCCCTGCCAGTTCCATCCATACTAAGATTATTCATCATTTATAAATTAAAGCCTGTTTTAGAAGTTCCGTAGTCACCAGGAAAATATCATTTCTCATCAGTTTCTGTTGATGTGTCCTTCATCCACCAGGTTCGGAGGAGTCTCCTGAGCCTCTGCCTATCCCCACGCTGTTGGTGGGCTATGACCGGGACTTCTTGGCCCTGTCCCCTCTGACTCTGCCCTTCTGGGAGAAATTACTTCTGGAGCCCTATGGGGGTCAGAGGGACGTGGCGTATTTGGTCATTTGTCCCGATAATGTCCCTATACTCTCTGGAGCAAGGACCTTCTTTCAGGAACTCAGCGCTGTCTATGAGGTACTGAAGTTTACGTTCATGAACCAGGTTAATGGAGAGTTGGAATGCACGATTTTATTCCGTTATGTCTTGCAGTATACTTAAAATTAACTGGTAATATGACACTGGACCTGAATTGTCAAAACACCACAGACCATGGTGATTGGTTAGAGGTCTCAATTATTTATTTATTTATATATATATATATATATGCACACGCATCATAACAGATCATATATTATGCAGCCCTAGTGAAGATAAACAGTAGTATTTATTATTCATTATAATAAATTTATTATTCATTAAAATGTTACTATTATTAAACAGATGTCGCGCTCTGTTGATATACTTGTATTTGCACTGTTGTACTGCTGTATTTATGTATACTCTGTAGCAGCATTTTTATGTCAATATCACTGAAGTTCCCAGCTTTGATAGTGTTGCAGAAAAGCTAAAGCTAAAAGTTTTAAATGAAGTGCTGTCCTCTCATTGACATCAGTCTTGTCGTCTGGGGAAGCACCGTCCGCTGGCCCGGGTGTCCAGAGATGGTATAGTTCGCGTTGGGTCCGAAGAATCGGAGAACCTGGAGGAGGAAGTGGTGGATGAGTGGCTTACTGGACCCTGGACTGGACAACACCAAGAAGATCATCTCAGCAAACTCAAGCTTTATGCTCAAACCTGCAAACAGAAATTAGGTACTTACCAGCTTTTGATCATAACACACTTCTGTACTTCCAGATTAAATCTGGGAGGGTTAGGGAGGGAGGGTCTCTGAGCTCGATGACATGTGCGGTGGGGAGAGGAGGAGGCGAAACATATTATTGGTTGATGTTATTCTTTCTCAGCTGTCTGGCCTTGGTGATAGATATTTTAAAGCTGAGAAAATGTATTAATTTGTCTTAAATGTATACATTTTTTTGGATGAACAAGGATTTTGTCCCGCAGGTGATGAATCGTGCCTAATATGCGCATGTTGTGACATTTTTTAGGCCATTTTGCCCCTAAAAAAACCAACATAAATAGCATGGAAATGCAAAATATTTGGAAATGCAAAATATTTGGAAATACAAAACGATGCGCATGCAACACACAGATGTGCTGTAATTCTTTTGGAATTTCTCTGCATTGTTTAGTTAAGGTTGATTTTATACGTACTCTCAGATGCTCTAAAGTTGCTTGCGGAATTGAAGCTTGCCCCACATAGGATGAAGCAAAAGAGGAACAATTTTTTTTATGTTAGTAAGATTCATCATCTTTTTGGTATCAAATGGTCACTTACCTGCAGTTACTAAAAAAACAATACATTTCTCTACCAATATATTTCTCATGCCCACTGGAGTGGCACACGGAAGTATGAGTGATCTAATGCTAAGAAAGCACCTTCTCATATCGATCTCCTCTTTCCAGCTCAACAGCTCTCAACCCTGTCTTTGGATGGCAGTCTTCTCTTGCCCTCTAAGCCTCAGCCCAGCCCAGCTCCTGCCCAAACTGCCCAGTCTGCTCCTTCCAGTCAGCCCACCCCCGAGGCAGATACAACCGCAGCAACCGCCGCCCCCACTTCAGGCAGCACGCCCATGCCCACGGGCACCAGCACGGGCCAGGCCAGCTCTGCCGAGCAAGGACCGAGCGAGAAGAGCGTTCCCAACTCTGCACTAAACCCAAGCCAAGCAGTGGAGAGCACGGAGAAGTAAGCATGTGCATTTTCCCCTTACATTAATGTCTGAAGTGTGTAAAATCTAAATGCCAAATGTTGGTAAGATTGGAAATATGAACAAAATTCAGCAAGATGGCTCTTCTTGCTGTTTTTAGCTATGCAGTGTGCTTTTGTCCGTTTCCATAGACATACAGTAGGTTTGAGCTGATTGATCTTCGTAATGGCCATCAAGTCGGTCTTTCAATGGTGTCCCCATACTGTTAGTCGCTTTGGATGAAAGCGTCTGCCAAATGATTGTAACGTGATGTAAAATGCGCAAAAAAGTAAACCACGCATTCATATTAATCTCATAATTTGTGCTTTCCTTTATGCTGTATTCCATAACAAATAAGGCCTAATGCATTCTATACCTGTCCAAACATTCTAGCGACGCAAGGTAGCACTTCTTTTTAACCGTGTCTGCCATGTATAGAGAGTGCAGTTTGTCATGGTGTGGGATGGGAATTGTTACATTTTGGACCGCAAAACCATACAGATGATAGTGAGGACAGCTGAGAAGAACACTGGGGTCTCTCTCCTCTCTAGCCCAGACATTTACATCCGCAAAGACTTCTCACTCATGAACTGAACCCCCACACATTCATGAACACAAATTATATCGCTGAACAGAACATCTTCCTCTCTGAACACAGTTCATGTACACAGTGGACTGTTCTGTCTTAAACTGCCACAACTGCCACGGTAAACACCCCTCAATTTATTATATACCGCACACTCTCTGTCCTACTGCTACTATTTGTAGTTATTATTTATTGCTGTCCACCTCTATGCCGCATTTTGCACGCCTAACAACTCTGCTTCTAGAGTACATTATAAGTTATAATATTGTATTCATTCAAACATCAACTGCACTAAATCTTGCCCTGTCGTTGCTTGTGTGTTTCTTGCTCTCTTTCCACTCTGTATTTTGTCCTGTCCCTGGTCTTATGGTCTTCTGTTTTTGTTCTTGTTTTGCACGATTATCACTGTGTCCAGTGTATCCTGTGTAAAATGACCATAACCTACTTGACTATGTTGTCTAACACCACCAGGATAATGCTCTTTTCTGCTAGCGTGTTATATTTGCACCAAACATTAATATCAAAGCTTACGAACAAAGTTTAATGCAAGTTACGTAACAGATTTATGTGAACGTTTCAGTTTGTAGAACAGTGGTAATGGCAACTAAATGTCTTTCTAGAAAAAAAAAAACCCTTTGTTTTTGGTAGGTCCTGAAAGTTTGAAACGTTTTGATATGTTGTGAAGGTTGGGAGGCAAGTGAGATGTGTCCTGAAATCTGAAACGGTCTGAAAGTCAAACTGGAGACGTGGAGCTGGCGTTCTTCCTGACATCACATTAACTGTATATTCATGTAACACATCACAGATATTTGCCGCGAGTGTGTGATGAGTTGGAATGAAATTACAGAGCCCAATGTCACCCCTGCATAGATGGTCTTGTATACTAATCAGGTCCGTCTTTTCTCGCAGTAACGCAGCAGAACGAGAGCGAATTGGCATTCCGACGGTGGCAGATTCGGCAGACGGTCACGTCCATCCTCCGGCCATTGTGCTGTACCTGGTGGACCCCTTCCTGTGCTCAGGGGTGGGAGAGGGTTCAGGGGAGGATGAGGAAGCAGAAGAGGTGGAGTCGGGCAGTGTGTGGCTGCTCTCACTGTTGCGCTGCTACACCGACATGCTGAGCATCCTGCCGGAGAGCCTCCAGCCTGCCATGGTGCTGCAGGTCAGCTTACCGAAAATCATTCCCATGATCACAGTCTTATTAAACCTCGTCAGTCTTATTCCTCATATAATGGAGCACCGTATACTGATACACTGACTTTGTATACTGATATACAAATATACAGCAATCGTGAGAGGAGCCAAGAGTTGCAATGTCTATAACACAAGTATAGTGTATTTTATTTACTGTCTGACCATTGGACCTACATCGTTTTATGCCATTAATGGTAAAAATACGTTTTCTTTGGCCTCACTATGCCAAGCATGTGCCTCTGTGTGACTGGAAGTAAAAAAAATACATTTAGGCCAAACTTCATCTGAAAATATACTAAAAGATGTCAGACAACGCATTCATATAATAGATTTCTGTTGGATTTATTTAACTCAGTGCTTAGCCTGTGCCACGTGCTCTCCATTAAATTTCAGCCATTGTTTTGAGCAGCTTTGATGGAGTTGTTTTGCCAGACGGAAATAACTATTTGTGTAATTATGATTTTTTTATTATTTGTTTTGTGTTTTATGAACATCCACGACTGGTTTTGGTTCAGGTGGTGCCGTGCCAGTACCTGTTGCAGCCGGCCAGTGGGGAGAGTCCTCTGTACCTGCAGCACCTACGCTCTTTGGCTTTCTCCACCCACTCGCAGTGCAGACGGCGGCTGCCCACGCAGACGCAGATCAAATCGCTCACGGGTTTCGGCCCGGCCGCCAGCATCGACTTTCTACTCAAGAGCCCAGAGGTGAGGAAAGATGATCACTCTGTCACTGCCGGAAATGCACACTGATGTTGTGGTATTGCTCTAAGACAGCTAGTCTTAGGATTGATCATGTAAATAACATGGTTTGCTTGGGTGCATTGTGGAAGATGCTGTATTTGTGTAGATAAGACAACAAATGGACAGCTCATGTAAAAGATCCGGTGTAGCTCATATCACCATATGTGTGGGAAAAAAAAACAATGTTGATGAACTGTTGGAATGTTGAAAGCCAGTGTCATTCAAGCTATCTGCTATATTAAACCCAGTCAGTTGAGAAAGAAATTTTACGAAACTGCAGAAGACTTATGATATTGCTGTTGAGGTGACATGTAAGGAAATACTATCTACTGTATAGTATGAGGTGACATATAGGCAAATATGATCAGGAGTAGGCCCGCTTTGCACCTATTAGAAAGTAGTAGAACTTTTAAAAAGTAAATAAAAAGCATCAGTTCAGAGTATATCAACCATACTATGTACATACTTAAAAGTTTTAAAAAAATCTTTTTAATTGGCAGTTGGATTTACTAACTTTTAAAGGAAATGGCAGCATTTATAAACTAAAGCATACGGTTGATCACCACGGACAATAATTTTGAAATTTTATTTAACCATACTACGAGCTACTCAACTTTGATTAATTACGCTTGTTCCTGTACTTAGTTAAAGAATGTAAAACGTGTTAACTTCGGGCGGTTTTCTGTCCTAGTGTGTTTTTCTGGTTTTCTGTCCTGTTTTCTGAAGATAAGACAGGTCAACAACAATCATGCTGATTTCAGATCTGCTTTCAGTTTTTTTCAGTCACATCAACTTTTTGAATTAATATTTAGATTTTTTTATTAAACCGCAGACACGATCAAGTAACAATATTTTCGGTATGAAGTCAGACAGACTCACACTGTGGCATAGATATAATGACCAGTGTCAGTCAGACTCCACTGTTTCTTCAAAAACACTTAGTATATGATTATTATATGATAATTATACCACTATCATGCAATATATAACCAGCGTCATCACAAAAACTGTAAGTGCGGGAAAAACTCAACACAGATTTGAAATCAGTATGAAAAACGCTACAAAATCCACATAAACTGATCTCTGATGATTTTGACCTGTAGACCTGTGTAATCAACCATATGCTCGAGTTAAAAAGTAGAGAGTATTTCCTTAATCTACTTGATGTGTTTACTGTGGTTCTCTATTATCTAAAAAAGTACAAATATCGTACTGTGAAGGTATTGGCATATACCCAGTAAAAAGCGCCTTGATTAGGATGGAAAAAGGCTTGATCAGGACATTCCCAGCTATGATACAACGTTATACTGCAGGTTTGAGCATCGAATGTTTTCTTTTATTAAATGCTCAAACCTGGCCTCGTGGGCGTTGAGTTTGCATGTTCTCCTCGTGGTGGCGTGGGTTTCCTCCGGGCTCTCCGGGTTTCTCCCACAGTCAAAGACATGCGCATCAGGTGGATTGGGGATTCTAAATAGACCGTAGGTGTGAGTGTGTGAGCGAATGGTGTAGACCCCGGGATAGGATCCGGGTACCCGCGACCCTAGTAAGGATTACGTGTTTACAGAAAAAGTCTGAATAAATGAATAGACATCAGCGCTGAAGTGACTGACCCTGATTGTCTGTGTCACCTGTAGAACCCCAGCTCTATGCAAGTGTACTCTCCGCCCTTCATCCTGGGCCCTACGCGCAGTAAGCAGCCAGAGGCAGGAGAGGTGAACTTGGAGGCTCCTGCCCGCTACAATGTGCTCTTTGTGGGATACTGCCTGTCTCATGACCAGCGCTGGATCTTGGTGTCTTGCACTGACCAGCAGGGGGAACTCTTGGAGACTTGCATTATCAACATTGACGTACCCAACAGGTTGGAGCTGCTGCAGAAGATTGTAGCTTTTTCTGATATGCACTCTTTATGCGAAATTCAACTGCAGTTAATTAAGAATTGGTTAAGAATGAACCCAAAATATCCCAAAACACTGGGAACACTAATGCTTTAAGCAAGCAGCATTAATTGCCAGGACATTTTCGAGATGGCTCATGAATAACAGAGCAAGTTCCATGCTTTTTCCACCATTAAGCAGATTTCTTTGATCATTTTCTTTGTTTTCCTGAGCCACAGCCACCAGAACATTAACCACTTAAGCAATTAATCAATAGAGCTAGGCCTTCATTTTAGGCCAAACAAATCAAAACAAGGTTTCATTAATCCATTTCGGACTAAAACTATTAACATTCACAAGCATTTTACCTTGTAAGTAGAGCTGGCCCTCGCAAAATTGCTCCTAGCATTTTGGAAATCAAAAGTTAAATGGTCAATTCCTCTGTCACTTCCTAGTTATATTGGTAGACTCACCAGGATGAGCAGAAAGCCTGACCAGTGGGTGAGCTCACTTAGCTCTGTCTACCTAGATTCTAAACAGAAAAAAATACAGAATTTTAGAATGTAACACTTTTGTTTCCGACCAAACCCTAGTAAATTAAGAGTAGTACTGCAGTAAGTATAAACATGATACTGTTGAATGAAAAGGAACTCAGAATTACAGATATGGGTTTCTAGACATCATTAGGTCTTCTCTGAAGGCCTAGAAGGCCCTGAGGGTTCGCTTTTTAGTTTTATACATATATAAAGTGGTTTTTTTTTTAAACAAAGGCCCATAATGTCCCCGTTTGAGTGTTAAAACAGTGTTTTATTTTTATTTTTTTGCAGGTCTCGGCGTCCCAAGTTCTCCCCACGCAAAATAGGCTTGCAGAAACTGTGGGAGTGGTGCATCGGCATCATCCAAATGACATCAGTTCCCTGGAGGATAGTGATTGGTCGTCTGGGTCGATTAGGTCATGGCGAGCTGAAAGGTTTGAGCAGTTTGTGTGATTTTGTGCTTCAGCCAGTGTCCGTGAATTCTCTTTAAGTGCATCACTCAAATAGCTTGGCTTGGATGGTTTCCTGCGTGACACTGATATCCATGATATCCGTGTTATTCATTGAAAAATCATGGAATTTTTTGCAGAACTCAGGATTCAAGATTTGTCACATGCATAGTTATACAAAGTGCAACATGCAGTGAAATGTATCCTGAACCGCTCCATTTATAAAAACATTATAAAAATAAGTCAAATTTTTATTTAAACTCAAATCTGAACATTTCTAAAACACAAATAAAAATACAAAATAAATACAAGTAAAGTAGAAATGAGTATAAAAGGAAGTACAATTTAAAATTTGGAAACACAAACCTGAAAATTTCTAAAACTAGACCGGTTTCTTTTTAAAAGCCACTCGTTCTTTCTTTCGTTTTGAATGCATATGAATTTCTCGGTCTCTCTGTGTGAGGTAGACTGGAGCCTCCTGCTGGGCGAACACTCTCTGCACTCGATCAGTAGGCAGCTGCGTGAGGCGTGCCGTATGTGCGGCATCTCAGCTGCCGACTCGCCGTCCATCCTCAGTGCCTGCCTCGTTTCCATGGAGCCCCAGGGGTCCTTTGTGGTCATGCCAGGTATACGCTGCTAAAGTCGGAGACAGTATAATAATGACGAGGCCTTATTCGGTCGTCTCTCAGTACGTCACAGAGGACGTGAGACTTTCTGTGTGTGCTTGCAGATGCCGTGACGATGGGTTCGGTGTTCGGCCGCAGCACAGCGCTCAACCTGCAGACGTCCCAGCTGAACACTCCACAGGACGCCTCCTGCACCCATATCCTGGTCTTCCCCACTTCTTCTACCACACAGATGGCCCCCAGCTCCTACCCAACTGAGGACAACCCTGGTACCTTTAAATACGTCTGATCTGAGAAGGAATACTCCAGTGATCCTTTACCACAAATAATAAATTCCCCGTCTTTGGGAAAAAATAGAAAACCCATTGACTTACATCACATTAACAACACTTACGATGAAAGCCAATGGGAAGAGCATGGAAAGTGAAAGGAAACTGTCTGTGGTAACTGACCAAACACTAGAGAAGCAGCAGCTAGAGACTAGGTTGAAAAACACTGGAGCATTCACATTAAATTATGAATATGTGATAATTCAAGGGCCTACATATTTACTAATAAATATTTACTAATAAAAGAGTCAAATGCGGACATGCAATAACAGTTTGTAATTACCATGCTGATCAGTAACTACTACCTTGTTAGCCATGTTAATAACCGCTCGGTTTCACACTGTTATGCCTGCATGCGTTTGTTTTTTAAATCTATTGTACAACTTGCAGTTTATATTGCTACCACCAGAGGGTGCTGTCCACCTTCGTATAAGATAGACTAGTAGATTTTTTTTAAGAGTCTCACTGTGTTCTCCTCTCTGATCCAGATGATATGTTTGGTCTGCCATTCCCGGACGAGTTGGAGAACGACATCGGGCATGATATGATGTTTATCACGGGAAACCTGCACCCTTCACCCAACACCTCACCTGTGCCCTCACCTGGGTCCCCCTCTGGCATGGGGGTGGGCTCCCACTTTCAGCACACGCGGGTTAGCTTCTACTCCAAAAAACAATCCAGCAGCACTACATATGAAGGCCTCTTTTCAAAAAGTTCTTAAAAATACACAACAAATTCTGAATAGACATTTTGATTGGTCACATCTGTGCAACCAGTGGGTGTCCATAACTCAGGCATGATAATAAAACATGCCACACCAACCTTATAAGAGATGGAAAAAAACACTGTTGTAATTGTATGTTAATGTAGCGAGATTTTAATCCACATAATTTCAGAGCGTTTTTATTGTTCAGCCAACATCAAGGGCAACTGCCGAAAAAAAAAAAAGAAAAAGAAAAAGAAAAAGAAAAGAAAAACAGAAAAATGAGTTACGAGGTTTTGATGTGACACTGATGATAAACATTCCTCGTCTGACTGTAACTTTTAATCAAGCTGTGTTTGTGTTGTAAATGTTTTATGAATCCCTTAAAAGAAGCAGGGACCTTCAACTGAAGTGTTACCAAAACAGTTTTATGTCCCTAGTGGCTACTATAGTGTGGTCCTGTGGGTGTAGTGGGTAAACTGTGTGTGTGTGTGTGTGTGTGTGTGTGTTTAATGCCCTGTTTCCAGAGTCAGGGAGAGCGGTTGCTGTCCCGTGAGGCTCCTGAGGAGCTGAAGCAGCAGCCTCTGGCTCTCGGCTACTATGTCTCCACCGCCCAGGCTGAAGGGCTACCTCACTGGTTCTGGGCCTCCTGCCCTCAAGCGCAGAATCAGTGCCCACTGTTCCTCAAGGTAGAAATTCATTCAATGCAGCATTTTTCCATTCTTAAGGCTGACTTATACTACTGTAGAAATACACATCAAAGTCAAAGTGAACTTTATTGTCATTTCAACCATATATGGTATCCGGAGATATATTTATACATATATAGGGTTAATTATAATGAATTCACCCTTTTTTACCCTCACGTTTGTCTGTGTTGTGAGTGTGTTGAGTTGTATGTTGCACCTACAGTCCAGGAGGACGATATTTCGTCTCGCTGTGCGCTCAATGTATTTGGCTGGGATGACAATAAAGCTCCTCAGTTGTTTGGTTGCAGCAGGCATTGCCAATAATAATGCACCAAAAACAATAGTACCGCACCAAGACGAAGTGCATATTTCACCCCAAATAAATGAGTAACAGTAATGATAAATGATGGTACACATTAACGTAAGATCTGAACATTTGGACTGTACTCATAAAATAACTGCGGGGGTCTGTGGATGTTTTTTTTTACGCTAGTAGGGGTCCTTGACTGCAAACAGTTGGAGAACCCCTGCCATGAAGCAGGCAGAATGGTCCACAGGGAGTTTGAGGTTGAGAGGTTGAGTAAAATATGAACTGTCAAGAAAGGGGGGGTGAGTTGGGGGGGGGGGGTGCGGTTAGTTTGAAAACCTTCCAAAGAACGGATTTTTAAAGAGCCATTTTTCAGTGTGGGGTCACAGTGCTGTTGGATGGGACTGAAGTTCTCTGTTTTGTCCATCTAGGCCTCTTTGCACCACCATATCTCCATAGCTCAGACAGACGAGTTGGTCTCCAGCAAGACTTCTCAGAGGAGCCCACATCCACTGGACTCCAAAACCACTTCAGACGTGCTCAGGTAACCTCCATACACTCCAGCTTCCACATTACAAACTGATCTGCTCATCACAGAACTGTAGTTGCTGGAGAACCTCTGGAGAACCTCTGAGTGTGTGTGCACCAAACAAAAAAAATATATACATGGCCTAGTGGACATTCTTTAAAAAAGTGCCACAAAGGAATGCCATAAAGGAAGCACTTTAGTTC
>JBBJLS010000082.1:12107236-12119481 GCA_037577275.1 Bryconaethiops microstoma
CACACACACACACACACATAAGAAATTGCATGGAGAGAAGGTCTGGAATCATATAATTCTAAATGATCCTCAACCTGCAGCTGATTCTCTCTTTCTTCCTTTCTCTCTCTGTCTCTCTCTCTCTCTCTCTCTCTCTCTCTCTCTCTCTCTCTCTCTCAGTGAAGTGGTTCAGATCCATTTACAGTACCTTACACTGAGAACAGCACTGTCTTCTGGGGAGAATCAACATAAACGCTCCCCGCTGCACATTCCTCTGTCTTCTCAGCCTCATGCCCCCCACCACAAACAGAGCTGCCTTAATTACACCTGAAACTACACCTCTGCTAGAGTATAAAACAGTAATGCCATAATCACTGCTTACAGAGACTTCCAGCAGCCAGCAGTCGCTGATAGACACTAAAGGGAATCACAGAGGTGAATCTAGCAAGTTTTGTGAAGGAAAACCTGACACAACGAGCAGCTTTGGGCTATTCCCTTTAAAAAGTCAGCAGTAAGAATCTAAACATTACTCTACTGATTACAAATTAAATGATTCAATGTAATCATTTAAATGTAAAAGTAATCATGTTGCTTACAACGTGCCATGCAATCTGATTATTACTGGACTAATTCTAATCTACCTGCTTTTCTATGTTTAGAACTGATAAATTGGTTCCATAAAGTTTAAACCGTCTGGAGCTGCAGCATCAACTTCCTCGCCTCTTCTTTCTTTCTCCAAAAAACGAACTATTGAAATCAGTCACAGGGACACAGATATCCTGCAGTTGTGCTTAAACACATGAACTTTTATTGATATTGCCAAATCCTAAAAGTAATCTTTAGAAAACAGTAATGCTGAATTTTCACAATCAGTGTTGTCCGGGTATATTTTAGTACAAATAACGTAAATGTATCTTTAAAGGTATAACGGTATATTTTTGGTACATTGTTGCACCTCGATTTAAAATGTTAAGTATATTTACTTTCCCTGAAGAAAGGGGCACATTGGTAACTTAAATTTTTCAAGTGGAATTTTTCAAGGAAGTTTAGAGACAGGGAACTTATAGTGTAACTTAAAATAAAAAAAAATACGTGGAATGTAATTTGGTACGGTTGTGTTCTTTTACTGAATCTACTGAAGATGTACTGTAATGATTTGCTACTTCTCAGCCCTGGCTGTAGGTTTATGTAACAAATGAGGTGTAGACTAGACCTATTCCATATTTGTTGGTAGGATTGGGGGATTATGACTACATTGCTTTTAGAAACAATACAACAAAACATTATTTTTGAATGCAAACAGAGATCTGGTCATTGCTGAGCTGTACTTGTTCAGGTTTGTTGTCCTCACTTATACACATCAACACAGGGGCTAGGCTGGAGTCTGAATCTCATCACACGGTGTGTGTGTGTGTGTGTGTGTGTGTGTGTGTGTGTGTGTGTGTTGAGTGACAGTGACCAGGCTTCAGCAGTGCACAGGACTGTGGTCTGTGGGCCTTTTATTGCTTTTCGTGAACAGCTTCAAACCACTATGCTTTAGAGCTAGCGGCTTTTAGAAAACCTAGTTCATTTACAGACTGATCAAAATGCTTCATTACTTCTATGTTTAAGTACTATTACAAATTAATGTGCATATGCACAATCTCCGGCCAGGTATCAGCGAGTAGAGAGCGTCTGACAGCATCGGTTGTCTGACGGTGGAAAATTGACGAGAATGTCTTTTTTGGAAAAAAATAAACGTCGAAGTTGAACCTCAGTCGCCAAATGAATTATTCCTGGTTAAACTGCCATAACCTGAACCGAAGCTGATCTCGGTTGCATTCTTTTTCTCCAAGCACTTCCTCTTTAGTCTCGTTTTCAGAAAAGAAAGAGAGAGAGAGAGCAGACTCTGGCATCTGACTGCTTCTTTATCCCTCGGTCTTATAACACTAACCTCGCCAGCAACCCTCGGCCAGCTGAAATCACACTGAGGTTTTTGCTCATTTCACGTTTTGTTCTGACCTTTGACGTTTGGGTTTGCTCTGGTCTGTTCAGACACGAGCAGTTCAGTGACGAGACCAATCTTAACAAACACTGAAAATGGTGGCAGGAAACCTGAACGGGCCAAAGTACTGTTGGATCCCATTCGGAGTGGAGGTTGGGGGGTGTTGAGGTTATGAAACCGTAGAGATGTACAGTGAACACTCTCCCTATTTGTATGGACAGCTTGGTAACAAAAGGGAAGCCTTTTCACAAACCACTTCCATCCAGCTCATCAAGCCCCTTGGAAAGGTGCCGTCTGTTCCTCCAGTAGATGGAGATGAGACGGCGAGAGCCACAAGAAGTGAGAGAGGCATGGATGTTCATCTGGACACTTAAGAGATGTGGTGAAGGAAAGAAAACGTGCACAAAAGATCCTGGCTGGAACTCAGGACTTGCCGGATATGGGCTTCTTAACCGGGTTTTCCTTTTTGTCATTCTACCTATTTACCATCAGGGTAAGATGCAGTGCTGAAGATGTTATTGTCCTTTATATTGTGAGAGTGTGTGTGTATGTGTGTGTGTTTGTGTGTGTGTGTGTGTGTGTGTGTGTGTGCTTGTTTTCCATCAGCCTGTGAATCTCTCCTTCCTGTAGGAGACACACAGCACCTCCCAGATCATCCTACACTTCAATAATGCCCTCTCCTATTCATAACCTGAAATAACCTTTTATGTGCCATAATCTATATCATCCCTCACCCTCTGCAAAATCAAACACTCCTCCTCGCTCTACCACTCTCTCTCTCTCTCTCTCTCTCTCTCTCTCTCTCTCTCCCTCCCCAGCATTTGCTGAGATCAAAGGCTGAATGAAGTTACAGGGAAATTTATAACAAACACCCAGTCCCCACTAAAGGCCAAAGTGTGTCCGCTGCCGACGGCTTTTATTCCAGCGGAAGAATGAAGACTCCACTCTATGGAAGGCTAGGGCTCGGTAAGCCTAGCTCACAAAGACGGCCTGCGGTGAACGGCTGCATTTTTCAGGGCAGATGATTGGAATCAATTAGCCCACAAAGGCTCTGTGAAAGCAGCTTTGTTGCTGCACAAACGCGACAATGCTGCTCCACTTATACCTGGGCCCGGAGCAGGAGTATACATGTGCACACAAAACACAGTTATATACACTGCATACCACGAACACAGAGACACAATCATGGTGCACCAGATGTAGGTGAACTCTTCTTCATGTTCAAACCCCCACCCAGACCAGTGTTCTCCGCTCCCTGCGTTATCCTACCGCATCTCAGGGCCCTGTACGATCAGTTCTGGTCTTGAGGGATTACAGTCCACAGCTTTAACTGGAACATTAACTCTCTTTTATTCAATCAACACAAAATATATCATCGTGTTTGCTATCTGTTCGCCACAAAAGTGACGTGTGCAGCCCACGTTCCCATGATTTCACGACAATGTGGTTTCTTGGACAATAAAACTGCCAGTTAGCGTTGCCCAGCATAGTTCTGATAATGACAAATGGCTTGGCCCTCGTGCACACAAACAAGGTTGGAAAAAAAAAAGAAGAAAAAAGCTCAACCTAGCACAACCCCAACCATGCAACGCGAGCTCCATTAAAACGCAGACGTAATGGAGGAAACGTAGAGCAATTCATAAGCAGCGTGCTCGTGTGGCCTAACTGGACGTCTGCTTGCTGCCTCCTAAAATGTTATAGACCGCTATTGTGTTCTCACAAAGCATGCATGCAATTAGATTTCCGCCTGTCATGCTTACATTTATACACAAGTTTGGCCGACTTGAGCTTTTTCCATCTGTGAGATCCGCTCCAGCCCCTCCATGCCTGGGTTTCTGGCTGCCCTTTTTAAACTGAACTGTTGCCAAATTTTTTTCGGAGGATAAATGAATGTTACTTGAATCTGTGAGTGTGTGAGTTAAGTGTGCAGCTAGTGGAGTCTGTAAGGTGGCCTCTTCCGCAAAAATCTGTGGCCATCTATGCACTCAGAGACTTTCATAAAGGAAATAATAAGGATAATAACAATGTCATTATGTACAGATTTACATACAGTTGTACAAAAGTTTTGATTGCATACACACTACTTAACACTAGTATTTACAATAAGAATTATATAGTAAAAAAAAAAATAAATAAATAAAAGAAACTTTGCTTCCTCAGCAGCTCCGTCCATTGATTTGCTCAGCTTTACCATCAGCACTCTGGATTTAACTTAATGAACTATAATTTAATAAAGGATTGATTAGTCAAAGTAGGTATTGGATGGGAACTGTAAATACCAGGCTACTTCAAAAAGAGACGAACACATTGAAAAAAGTTACAATGCATTTTAAAAATGTTTATTTATTCTACTATTAAAATAAGGCATATACATCACATATAATATAATTTTATCCCCGTGTTGAGAAAAAACGTTGCAAAATATTTTGGCATGATTTTTTTCCATCAAACCTATTCACCATCATATACAGCACCTTTTTGGAATTTGCTGAAAAATAAAATGGGCAAAAAGCCTTCAAATTAAATATGTGTCCTCTGCTTCTTTACCAAATGATTGAATGTTTCTTTCCATTTTGGAAGAAAAAAGAGAACAAATGCTTTCAGGGGATGAAGATCTGAGTGCCTTTGTTCACCACTCAGACGTCCGTAACTCATTTTAAGTTACTTTTGAAGATTCTAGCATCACATTTAAAGGAGCAGAAGATGAGCTAATCCTAGTGATGGGCATAAAAATGCCTGTTTATAACTCAAACTAAGCTATGAACAGGCATTTAGATTTTCCACCATGCCAACACCTGAGACAGCAGTCATAAGTTCATGTCGCCTGTGAACAGAAAGCACAGAATACATTCAAATTTCAACATTGAAAAATGTCTGGTGTGACAAATTTGAACAGTTATGCTCATGTTCAATATCGACATGTTTGGGCTTCAATACTGTTTACTGTTTCTTATTATTTATTCTTGATACTGACTGCTGCTATTTTTGATACCTGTGCTGTTAGTTCTAGTTCTATATGTATTTATTTATCACATCCATGCATGATTTATCACATCCATTTATTTTACCTTCTCATACAATGTTCTGTTCCGGTACAGTGGATTCATTCTACTTTTGACACTTTGTCTCCTTAAATACTGGTATCCATTTGAATATCACACTATATGTTATTTGCTTAATATATTTTATACTTATAGTTACAAGAGAAGCATCTACAGAGCTGCAAATCTTGTCTGGTTGCACTGTACATTCCTGTGTATTGCAATTACAATAACGATATTCTATTCTATTCTATTCTATTCTATTCTATTCTATTCTATTCTATATTTGGTTACATTTTTATTTATTTGTTCAAATTTGATGTGTAAAAGCCCAAAGACTGCACTGTATTGTACAGCCTACACACATGAAAGTGACTACATCTGCTTGGCCAGGGGTCCAGCCTTGGTTCTGGGCTTGATCCTTCCTAATATATAGACTGAAGCCAAAGATCAAAGATCAAAAGATGTTCAGCTCCATAAAAAAGAATGTATTTAAAAGGCGACCTGTGACCTTAGACGTTTTGATCTAATGTTTAAGTTTAGGACACCATATGCAAGAGAGTGGAAGAACATGGTGAAAAGGACACTGGAGTTTAACATATAGACGAATCTGGGGATTTTGTGGAGGTCCATAATTAGGATCTCTGTCTCATCATGTGCTCAGGGTATGCGCTCCTGAATCCAGTTCAAATTGGTGTGACCGGACTAAAGGACTTCACTGAGGGCCCATCAAGTCTTCAGAGATGCAAGACATTTGGGAAGTCAACAAGTTCAATGTAAAGACCATCTCCTAATAACACTCTTAGAAACAGAGAACATGGAGAAGAAGTCTAACAATATGACCTGGAAGTTCTCTCACTGAATGATGTTACATTACCGTCCTTCAGAATGAGTCTTTGAAGCATTAATGGAGAGAGCGATACGTCTCAATCACGGCTGCAATCACTGCTATTACCACAGCATTGCTGGTCATCATACACCCACCACCATTATCAGAATCCACCGAGAACCGTAATTCTCAAAATACAGACAGAGATGGAGGAGTCCATTCCTACAAACGCCTCACTTGGCCCCCACCAGATTTGATGGCAGAACAATGAAGACAAGTCCTGAAGAGAAAGAGCACAAGAGGGAGAGGGACACAGAGTGGTTGCATGATGGTGGACGAATGCTGCAATCTCCCCGAGATAATGAGCGTCTGTGTCTCTGCGAGCAAGATAAACATTATTTCTGGCATATTGTGGCCGCCAGCAGCTTATTTATGGCCTGGCTTTTGTGCCGGGGGAGCTAATAACGCTTCAAAAAAACCAGCAGAGAGGGAGCCCTCCTCGGCTCAGGCTCTCTCTCCTGCCCTCTCAGTGCTACAGGCACTCCAAGCGCTACATCAAACGTTCAGCGTCCTGGCCTCGCTCCCTGTTAATTGTATACCTATTGTTCCCATGTAGCGCCCGAACAGCGAAGAAGGAGAAAATGGAGGCGGAGAGAGGGGGAAATAGGCCTCCATAATGAGGCCACTGCAGCTGAGTAAATATACTCTAAAACAATATGAACTGTTTTGATGCCTCCCCGCGGCTCGCGTACGCTGCCAGGCTTATTACGGCCTCACCTTGATGATAAATAAGGCCCGCAGTGTTGTTATGGGGAAAAATGTGGAAGTTTGAGGAGATGCAAGCTAACAATTTGGGGGGCAAGTGGACGAGGTACTCTGGCAATAGTTTGGGGGAACACAAAGGTCAACAATTGGATTAGTTCTCAAATGAGGACAACACTCACTGAAAACAAGGTTTGAGGCTGTGTATAATCATATGTTAGGAATTTAGCAACTACACCTACTGTACGTTTTTTCAACTTTCGCATCGGACCCTGTGCAAGATGGTGGATTAGGCTTGCATATAGTATCAGAAAAATGCGGCCACTAAGGCGGTATCGTCTTTAGAAAATGTCTTTGTACCAAATTCTGTTGCAGAATTTCCAGATGTCGCATCAACTCTATAGACCTTTAAAGCTCAGTACATAATTGGCCCTTTAGGACTACGCTGTACTTTCTGGGTTAAGTCAATGTTATTTTTTACCAAATATCTAACTGTACATTATAATGTGACAATGTGGGTTGTTTTTAGGAATTTATCCAGGGGTGTTTCATTCATAATTAGCATTGGGATGTTACCAGTTACTACTGGTTACCAGTTCAGTGGTGGCAACTATATAACTATATTTAGATCTATATATAAAACTGTATAACTATTCATGCTGGGCAATGATACAATTTTTTAATCGCGATTAATCGCATTGTTATACGCAAATAATGAATTCAAAAGTACTGTATTGTGCAGTTTTATTTTTAAAGTACTGCTATATGAACAAAAGTGCAATATAATTTGGTTTGCAAACACTTTAAACTAATAAGGAGCATTTTAACAGCAGTGTCCCTTTAACACAGTTACACAGTTACAGTTCAGATATTTCTGTAAATCTCAACATAAACACTAATGTAATCAAATAAAATTTAAAACCGAAGCTGTTTGCCACTGCAGGGTATTCATATTTTATCTAGTTTCTTATAGCTCAGAGCATGGGGGGCAAAACCTTTATAGCTTTATAACCATTATAATCCCCCCGAAAAACAGCCGAGACGTGGAGCCTATTATTATTATTATTATTATTATTATTAACTTACATAAAAATAACCTCCAAAAATGAAAGAAAAGAAAAGAATAAACGAACAAAAAAAACAAACATGCAGACACATACATACATTCATGACCCACCCCTCACATACACACCCACGGACCCCCACCCCACCACACCCAACCCCACCCCACCACACCCAACCCCCAACCTGGCATAACCTATACCCAACCCTCCCAGATGTACGGGCATATACTTATGTATATATATATAAAAGCAGAGAGAGAGAAAAAAATAAATACATTTTCAATCAGGCAATACCTGTAGTTTTGTAAAATACGATATAGCTGGTTGCCATTCACTGGATTCAGTGGAGCCTCTCAAAGTATATTTAATTTTCTCTAGCCTTAGATAAAAAATTAAATCTCTGAGCCACTGAGCAATAGACGGGGCTTTAGCAGATTTCCAATAGCAGGGAAAGTATCTAACAAGGATGCAAAGGCTATAATATCTTTTTGAGTAGAGTTAAATGAAGCTAAGTCCAGAGGGCTACCAAATATTGCAATCAGTGGACACGAAAGTACTTGTATATCTAATACACCAGATACGGTGCCAAAAAACCTTCAAGACTTGGGCACTGAAAAAACATATGGCTTAAATGACAAGGAGAATGAGGACATCTATCACATTTATCCTCTATATCAGGATAGATTTCAGATAGCCTTGTCTTAGAAAAGTGGACTCTGTGCACAACTTTGAGTTGAATAAGGCTTAGGCGAGCACAAGAAGTAGTAGAATGTATCCAATCGTTAGCTTTTTCCCACCAGGCCTCACTCATTTGTGTGTCAAGTTCCTCTTCCCAAGCATTCCTGGTTTTAATAACTGTATGCTCGCCGAATAATAAAATATGGTAATATATCTTTGAGATCACACCTCGGTGTTGTGAATTAAGTGTAAGCAGTTCTTCCCAAGGCTGCTTGGGAGGTAAAGCTGGAAAGTTAGGGAAACACTTTGACGCAAAATGGCGAATTTGGAAGCACCGGAACAAGTGAGTTGCGGGCAGGTCGTATATAGATAATAGAGTGGAAAAGCTAGTAAATACATAATTTATATAGAGGTTGGAGAAGTGTTTAATGCCTTTATCATGCCATACCGAAAAGGTGGAATCTAACGGTGGAGGGGGAAATAAATTATTATTGCGCACAGGTCCCAAAACTGATGTTGCCACAAATTTAAAGTGCCTTCTAAATTGATACCATACCTTAAGTGTATTGTGTTCTATTGGATTATCGGTGTACTTGGCAAGGTTGGTGGGTAAGGAAGAGTAGAGCAAAGCACGTATGGATGATACTTCCAGTTTACACCAGGAAGGTCCAGGGGGTTCTAACCAGTAACAAATATTTTGGATCTGTGCAGTCCAGTAGTAAACTAGAAAATTAGGTAGAGCAAGTCCACCACTAAGTCTGCGTCTGCTGTTTGTGTTTTGATTATTTCGGTTATGATGTTTTAGCTTTGTGTTTGTATATGCTGGCAAGTAATTTTCCTAGACTTTCTTTTTTTGATTTTAGAGATTTCTTGTATTTACTCTTTTTGTATGTTGAGCTGATTTTATTTTAGGACAGGCTGTTTTAGGGTTCAGATGGTCTTGTGTTGTTAATCTCTACATTGATGCTATGTGCTGTTTTGCCATTTTTTGTGATGCTTCTGTAATTTTGTCTGTCATTGTAAATGCATAACATGAAACAATGTGCATAAAATTAATTTAGCCAGTTTTGTTATATCTGCAAGGCATCTCATGGACCTTGTTACTCACTCCGATGGCTTTTGTATGCAACGTAAAAATGGAGAAACTGGTATCAATAATGGCTTTGGAAACAATTAAGACTATATTAGGAAAAATAATGCTGTTACGGAAGAGTGGAACGTTTGAGTGCGACATTAATAAATTGCACTCAACAGGCTTGGGTTCCACCTTTATCAGATTATGACCTGCATTGATAACAGCATTAGTTTTTCTAGGCTTACTTTTTGCATAATTCATTAAAATTAAGCATTTAAAATGAGTTTAAAAATTATTTTTATTACAATTAATTATAACTAGACTATTCAGTTTCAATGCCATTGAATTGAAGATATTTTAACTTAATTGTCACTAACTTTTTAGACAAAATTTTGTGGTACTATAGTTGAGTTTATTTATGAAACTTGCTGCTGGGAGTTGGGACCGGCTATTTTTTGGTTCAGACCTAAACTTCAGGTCTGGTTAAAGCTCTAATTCTAGCTATTGGTATTATGGATCTGCCCTCCAGTAGGACTGTAAGGAACCTCTGACAATAAATTAAACCTTAATTAAACTAGTTACAGCAACCTGTTTGGGATCCAACATTTGGTGCAAAAGAGTAGTCGCAGTCGACTTTCACACTAAAACTTTCACACTTGCACTGGAACACAAGTCTATGATTGTCAGACCCTGCAAAAACTAGAACTGTAACTGCTCCCGTCAACTGCACTGAATGTTGTCCTGAAAAACTGTACTGTTGCTCTTGCGTTTTTGTACTCTCTCCCATTTTGCACTCTGTAGTGTCCTGTCCTGCCTGTGCTTATGCAGTCTTGTGTTGTGTCTGTTTTTGTTCTTGCGTTACACCATGATCCTGGAGGAACATTGTTCTGTGCTCAGTGTAACAGTTGAAAGGGTTGAAATGAAAATAAACACCTACATACATTAGATACTTTTTCTCGCAATTCCTTTCAGAACTCGCAATTAGAATTTCACTTTCTGATCAAAGCACTGTAATTTTTTTCCGCTTGGAAAGTTGTGGTGAAAAGATGATGCTATCTTTGTACTGTTATCTGACATATGGAGGTGAGAGAGAGTGGGTCAGAGTTCAGGCCTCTTGCCCTATGCAGCAACCTCCCCTTAGTCGAGTGAATATTTATGAGGTGTCATTTTTATGGAGATGTGAGTAACAACAAGTTTAAGAGGGCAACTCTAACCTTGCTTTGACTGGGCCTGACCTGGTTTGTGAGGGGAAGAATAATATCTTTGGGCTTTAATTATCAGAAGGGCTACAGTGAGTCACCCTTGCATCAGTGAACCTGATGGTACGCCTCAGGTCTACTTGTAGAACCCTGGGGTTTGGAAATGTCTCATAGGCAGGTGAGAAATATCCCGGGCCGTATATTACTACTTCTATGGACAAGGTTAACATTACATGTTATTACATGACACGTGATGGCATGGATGCATCATGCACATGCATTTTCCGTGTACAGATCACTGACACACAAAAACTGAAGAATATTGCTGTCTTCACTTTTAGTCCCTGTACCATTAAAGACCACCTAGAGGAAGAGCAGTCAATAGTTTGGCGTGCGATTCAGTTAAAGGTGCGTAATGTTAACCCATAGAAGTTCTAGATATTTATGACTGACAGTAAGATAAGCATGTTGTAATTAAATACAATTTTTTGTATATCAAGCACAGAAATGCTGTCTGAAGTGCGGACTTGAAAGTTATTGTTGTACATAGTGTTTTGTTTTGCATCCTTTACAATTTTGCCACATTTCTTGAAATTGAAACAACAGTACTATACATGCAGTCTATTTAATATCCTTTCAAGACAGGCATTAGACACAAGCTATTCATATTTTAGCAAGAAACAGAAAAAAGCAAGAAACCTATTTTAGCAGGAAATTAAAGAGAAGCCGGCAACAAAAATCTCAATATATATAATTAAATATAATTACATTTATTTTGTCAACTCCTTACTTTTGTGCCCTCTGCTGCCATGTTAACTCTTCCATCTTTCCAGTCTTAACACCAATCACTTTCAGCTGTGTCCCCCTAATGAGAGCTGCTCCTAAAGTTCTCACTGATAGTATGTTCACCCTTATGGAGCACTGACATTCACAGCAACAACTTCGAACACACACACCTCAGTTGCCTCACATTTCTTTCTCATGTGCATCAAAAATTTAAAGATTTCTGAGGATATTAGAAAGAAGATAATCCACTAGGGAAAGGTTAAAATACGTATAAGAAGTTTCCAAAACTGGTTTAAGATGAACAGAAAATGGGATGACTAACAACAATGCAAGACCTGGATGCCCATGAAAACCCTCATGACCATCATATAAATAATATTTTCCTCTTGACAGAGAGGAGAAAATCAAGTTTCACTCTCAGATCTGAGATCTGAAAAAATCCACAGATGTTTCGGTCCATCCTTCAACTATGTGAAGACAATTCATCATTCAGGTATTGACAGGATGATTTGCTTTTCAAGTTGACATTAATAGGAAAAAATGAAAGAAAAAAGGTGAAAAGCATATACATTGTTAAAGATGTGTGGCTGAGATGCCTCTGATGACATAGAAGAGCTCACCCCAGACGGCCCTTGCCCAGTGTAACCCCTGCTGAGTAAAAATACGTAACTGCGATTAACTTGGATTTTGAGAAGCAAACTCTGGAGTGTGTTTACAAGAAGAATAAGGAATTATCCCTGCAGATTTCTGAAGAAAAACCTTAAGGAAGAAATGCTTATTATACCAAAATAAAGTTTTGCATCATTCATTGAGTTGTATCATTTAATTAGGACAGAAAGGTCCAATTT
>JBBJLS010000082.1:12130640-12143652 GCA_037577275.1 Bryconaethiops microstoma
GTAGACGTCTATGGGTATTAGCTGAAGAAATGCTGCATTTCTTTTAACTAATTAATTAAATAAAGCAAACAAATAAACATGCATAGTGAATATAGATTTCAGTGGTTGTTTCTGTAATTTAGGCTGTCTGCCAGTAAACAAGTATCCTATGTGCCTAGATGATAGACAGATATATGGACGGAAGGACGGATGGACGGATGGATAGACAGACAGACAGACAGACAGACAGACAGACAGACAGACAGACAGACAGATAGATGGAGGCCATCTGCATGGTGCGCCACACGGCAGTTATGTGTACAGAATGCAATAATGTTCCTGTAAAAGATCTTATACAGTGACACATAAAATCCTGGGAAGAATCATTAGATGAGAAACACATGTATGCTCGACTCAGCTTTTCCTGTTTTATGAATGCTCTAACCATGGCCGTCCCTCAGCTCCCCTGTACGTGCTCATCTTTCTCTTGTGCCATTAGTCAACACAGGGCCGGCAGCGATGGGAAGAATGTGCTATTATTTTGTCATTTGGTGTTCTATTGGCTGTGCATAATGCAGGTTCGCTAGGATCCAATAATTCATGACAATGCCCTTGAATACTGACCTATTATTTTGAAATAATTTTGATGGATTATTTGCCTAACACGCATTGGATACGACCGGTCTTTTTTTTTTTTTAATTGCAATCTACTCTTAAAAAAAAGAAGACTAAGACTTTGCGATGGCTATGCAGAACTGTTTTAAAAGGTTCTTAAAATTATAAGAATAAGAATGAGAATAAGAATAAGAATGAGAACGAGTGTAAGAATAAGCATTAGAATAAGTATGCCTATTATGTTATTATGATTATTGTTATTATTATAATTCTGATAATTATTAATAGTAGTAATAGTAGTAGTATGTAATGGACTATGTAATCTCACACCATGTGGAGGCAACAGTTACACAGTTAGCATAATAAACATTTTTGCTGTGTCATGGTCATGGCATGACACAGCAAAAAAAAAGAACCCTTTAAGAACCCTTTATGGGTGAGTAAGCATACATGGCAAAATGTTAAAAAGGTGGAACTTGCATTATCATGCAAGACCTGAAGGTGCTATTGCATATGTCTCCACTAATGTCTCATAAACCCACTTAATTGAACAATAAGACAAAGTGCTCTGTATAGAATTTTAACCTTAGAGTTTTAATGGCTTCAGAATGAGCCGATTTCGCTGAGCCTGGCCTTGTCTTAGAATGAATGGGTTTTTAGTAAAGCATTAGGGCCTGAGGTCCATGAACCTAACTGCTATTGACAGGAGCTCGAGACCAAGTTGAGACTTCACCTCTAATCAGAACAAGTCTTTAATCATGTCAGTAAGGAAAGAGGCTTTTGAGCCAGCTCACCCCAGCACTATTGAATTACTCCCCTGTCCAGGCAGGAACATATGGGCACCGGAGAAGAGCCAAGTGGCAATAAATGTGCTGACACTTTACCTACATGGAAGCACAAATGTGGCCGAAGACGCATGAGAAATAAATATAGAAAATGGTATGTCACGTGCATGAGAACTCTGTTTTGGCCTATGGGTTATGTTTGGGGTGCTGGAAACCACAGGCCCTGTTGGACAGCTAAATAAGTCCACACGTTTAACAGTGTTTTATTGCATTGATAGTTCATGGCTTTTCGTGAAAGCTGCTTGTAAGTATGGTTGTGATGAGTCTCATAACTCCTGGACTGAACGTTATTCAGACATTTTTATTTCCGTAGAGCCCATATGACATAC
Organism: Bryconaethiops microstoma; assembly: GCA_037577275.1. Taxonomy (NCBI): domain Eukaryota; kingdom Metazoa; phylum Chordata; class Actinopteri; order Characiformes; family Alestidae; genus Bryconaethiops; species Bryconaethiops microstoma. Next base: position 12,132,409 of record JBBJLS010000082.1, read on the forward strand.
AAACCAATATTTCGTTATTTGTAATCATTTTTTTTTTGTCATTTATGGATTTAAGCGCCTTTCTTGCAGTCAAACGAGACAATTAAGGCCTAATTTCCTGCCTAATTAATTAAAACATAAGGTCTCAACGATGAAGCCCTTAAATTTTATAGAGGCCCAGATTCCAGCACAATTTGGAGATTTCCCTTCTCTGACACGTCAACTAAAACGGTTTTAATATTTTTATTATTATGCTTATTATTGTTATGATCATTATTATTAGTAGTAGTAGTAGCAGTAGTAGCAGTATTATTAGTATTATTAGTATTAGTATTATTATCATACACTGTTTTACTGAGGCATCCGGGACCCGAAACAAGGAAGGAGTTAAAGGCAATCTCTGCAAGGCAGGAATGATCTGACGATCTGAGCAGGCTGCAGCTTAGCAAAGACTCGGGAGTATTGTGTCTAATTTGGGAAGGCCTTGGCGGCCAAGGAAGCAGGGAATATCCTGGATACATCTTTAACCTATTCAGGCAGGATGATGTCATGATTAGAGGAGGAAATTGGGATCCCTCCAAAAGCCAAATACCCTGGAGCAAGCCATCGAGGTTGAGCCCTGCCAGGCACACAACCGCTGGGATGGGGGGTTGATGGGGGCTAGAGATAGGAGAAAAAAAGAGAGCGAGTTTAAGGGGTCTACATTTTCCTGACAGTTCCACGCCTACTCTGCAAGCACGAGATCAAAGCGCAGCAACACTCACCCACTGACAAGACAGAGCGCACGTTTTAAAGGGTCGGGGGATAGAGTAGGGGGCAGCATGGCATCCTGCCCCAAATACCTATTCCATCTCATCCTCACCCTGGCTCTCCTGCTCATCCATGTCAGACACAATGTGCTATTAAAGATATGTGGCTTTGCTGGCCCCCTCCAAATATATCCCAAGCCCAGACCTCTGCTTTCCTTTCAACTCTGGGGCTTTAAGCATTTAAAACAAACCAGGACTGAGTGTCCCAGCCCTCCTCCCTGCAGCAGGAACTACACAGGAAAAGGTGATGAGGTGATCCAGACAGAGACCAGAGGAAGAGGCGAATTGGCCCAGTGGCCCTGGCGCAACTACTCGACCAGCCATCCTTTTTAATTACACTTCTTGATGGTTGACGGAACGGACTATTGAGAGACAGAGAGAGAGAGAGAGAGAGAGAGAGAGAGAGAGAGAGAGAGAGAGAGAGAGTGGATGGGTGATGTGTGGTACTTGCTCAGGAGGTTTGGGGAATGACGGAGCACTAAGTCTTCACTGGAACAACAACAGCCTTTTCTGCAGAGCCACTTATCACCCCTCGCTCAGCTGATAGCTTGATGGACGCCAGCCAGAATCGGCACAAGATTTGCAAGCCAGTCCCATGAGACACAGGCCCAGCTGTTAAACTGTGAAATCAACTGCACAAAAAATCCTCAGTTCCATTGGAGGGGAGGGGGGGCGTAGGATGGGACAATTGGACCGTTCTCGTCACTGACATAAGCTTTAGTCTTGCCCTCTTAAATGCCCTTTTGTTTTGGTTGACATGCAGACATGCTACAGTAAGGCGATGAGCTTTCGCTTTCAAAGATAACCATTTCCTAAAGAGGAAGAACTTATGATCTGTTGTTCTCATCTGGGCCCATGCCTTTGTGGGAGGGAGCGCACACAATTTACGACTGAGGTCGTGTCCCCAAAAATGCAGAGGAGCTCACGTTTACAAGCTGGTTTGCCTCACGTGACATACGTGTAAATTAATAAACAGCCATGCAATTGCAACGAAATCACATTTGTTAAGGTGTTGCAAAAACACTTTCTTTTATTTATCAAGCACGGACACTAATGAAAAACTTGCAGAAAAGTGTGCAAACTTACAAACGGCAACGTGTCCTTTAAACTCCTTTGGCCTCGACTGTGTCTTTAAACAAGCCTGATCCTGCTTTAGAGGGAGGACAGCGGGGGAATCACTTCAGAAGGTTTTGCTTTCCTCCTATTGCAAAGCATAACTCACATGGCTCAGTCATCTCCTCAGTGTGAAATATGCTTTTGCCCCAAACTAAAACAAACAACACATATGTCTCCATCTACATGACTTCCAAAAGGCAGGGGGGCAGGCAAAGGAGGTTCCTGATTGGTCCCTTCTCGCTGCCCTGCCGTGGATGCCTCTAGGTTCCTGACATTTAATTAGATGCTGATTTACACCTGAAAAACCAAGTTCAGTGACTTTTTCGCAACAGCACTCAATCTTTGCATTATGACAGCTTCCTAATGCAGAGCAGACGGCATGCTGCGAGCTGTTTTTTGCTGCTAAAATGATTTCCTGCCCGTTATTTGGTGATGTTACATGATGATGAGAAAATACAAAAATGACTAGTGTGTAAAATAATGTTATAACAATGCAAACTTGTGTAAAACAAGTGTACTCTCTAAAACTAATCGAGACCTTTTTATCTGAAAAAAGTCAAGATTTTTATTAAGTTATTTGGACTTTATTTATGCCCATTTTGGCCCAACACCATATGGCATCGAACACCATATGGCCTGCGGCCTGCTGGTACGCATTGTATCCGAAGTCCAAATAAATTTCTGCCTCCACACATGCCAGAGGGCCTGTGTTTGTTTAGACCGAACTTCAGCTTTCCCTCATTTTCACTGCTTCTGCTGGAGTAGGAGGAGTGAGTGACTCAGTCTTAAGCCCTTTCCGATCCTTCCAATTTCTCCTGACCCTTTGGATGCGCTCAAGATGTGGAGGATTCCTCAGGTTCTGGTGGTGCTCTGGAAGCCATTTTCTCCCTCGTACCTGATGATTGGGGCGACTCTGGCCCATGTGACACCACAAGTGGGAGCGGTTGGAGCCGACCTTTCGGCTTGACGGGGGCCGCGGACCTCGCGTCAGCCTTCATTAAGCCTGTCCCGTTGCTGCCTGCTCGCCAAGTAGCATCATGGGGAAGCAATCTGTAAGGAGCGTGAGCTCATCAAGGAGTCCTCTCATTCACCAGCGACATGATATGCCAATTTTTTTTCTCCTCTTCTTACAGCATTAGAAAAGTTCTTCTTGAATCTTAATGCTGCTTGCGCTGGAAAGAGGGAAGCTAGCGCTGATGTCTTTGCGCTGATTTGTAGGAAGTGCTTGAAGGACAAGCTGTGCCTAGCATGTCAGGCACATCCTTGACTGGCTGCAACGTGATAATCAACAGCTTTTTAAATTCGGTAAGGAAAAAGGATCGGATGTGTCAGGAGGACACGCTTCCTCCTGACAAGCACTGCTGGGAGAACAGCTTTTTTGGAAAATGGAACTTGCTTGCCAAGTGCAATTGGACATCTGCTCACTAGTGCACTGAGAAAATGTACTATTTTTGCTGTTAACTCTGACAGAAAGAGGAGTTTTTTTGACCGCAGAATCATATTTAGTTTGAATCTTCTTGAGCACTAGGAGCTTCAGCTATATCACTGATTATGTTACACTTGATTATGCGGCAGAAGATTACGTGGATCATTTTATCGACCCCAAAGCTTGGGTGGTTTAGTGACTGGCATGGTTTGTGGGTGGGTCTGGTGTGCAAGGGAATTAGGGTGAACTCCCTGCTGAAATGATATTATGGACCAGTTGTATATCTTGTGGTGGCTTTTAGAGATCAATATCAGAAAGCACTTGACAAGGAGGAGTCCTACTACCTCTAAATTACACTTGTGTGTGTGTATTGTAATAGCCCTGTTTGGGTGTGTGTTGGAGGAGGTGTGGTCACACGAGTTTCATCAAGGCTGTCTCAGCGCTTCCTCTAGGCGGTAAAGTGGGCGCCATGGCTCTTTCTGGACCCTAAGAAGCTGTCAATCAAAGGCATGAAATATTCAGAGAGTCCTTATCTCCCTCACCAGGGGCGCTAGCCAGAGTAACGGCACCAAACAGGTCTTTCTACCTCCTATCTCTATCTCTCTCTCTCTCTCTCTCTCTCTCTCTCTCTCTCTCTCTCTCTCTCTCCATCTCTCTTATGACATAGGTAGATATGTTCTTTACATTCATTTAGTCTGCTTTACCTTTCTGTGAGTTCCAGTGAAAGTGACAGACTGACAAATGAAACTTTTTACCACTGTATGACCAAGGGACAATATACAGGGGTTCCCAATATTTTGCATCTGGGTTACATAGTGTAAGGCTCCACATATTTATATCCTTGAGGTGGACCAAACTTAGGATAAAAGGCAAACTGTGAAGTTCTTCAGTAAGTCTCTTAAAATGAACTCTAAGAAAATACTATTGTGATATAGTGTGTCTATTAGATAGATACTTTAATACATAAAGGGTTTATTTTATCCTGCTTAACCCTGGAAAGGGTGAATTTCTGTCTTTAGTGAAAACATATGCTACACTATTGGTCTGCCTCAGGGTGGCGCTGTAGCAAACTGATTTGCCCTGTTAAACACCGGCTGTTCAGCTCTAACTTAGAAACTATAATTAGGTAAGACAACCTTGACAAGCCTTCAGAACATTACAGTAGGTGTGCAGCAACATGTGTGGGGTCGAATGCAGTTCATCACAACAGTTTGGAGAACAGAATGTATCCACTTTCTTAGCCAAAGACTCAAGGATTGTATAGGTTCTGTGGGTTAAACCCCACAATGTAAGGTATGTGGCTTAGTTAGCTAACTAATTAGCATGTATGACTTACTAGCGAAATAGTTATTTGTTGTTGTAAAGTTTGGATCTTGGAAGTGAATTAAGGTGACGGTGTGAATTAGCTTAATGGATGCCATCAGAGTGTTTATTTACCGTTGCCTTAAAAGCCTCTATTTGATGTAACAGATGTAAAAATCACAAGACGAAATCGTTCACGCGATTCGAACTGCTGAAAAGATCTTCTAGGACGTTTTTGTTTTAAACATAACTATCATGAGTCACTCATTCAACTTACTGAACATTTTGCTGGTGAAGCTATCTGCTTATATTAGACAGCACTTGAGTACAGGGACCAGTCCCCGCCCCCAAACAATCTCCCCCAAATACCACCATGTGTATTTTGTACACTGTATATGACCTACTGTTATTTAAAAAACAAGACAAAAGTACTAATGAAAGTCAGATTTCAAGACTGAAGTTAATGTATGCTAACGCATGGCTGGAAGCTTCCAATGCTTAAGCCTCAAAGCTCTGGTGCACAACAAAAGAAGCAAACTATGGACACTGTTCTCTTTAGGCTCACAGCCTTACTGAGAAGTTGCAACGAGATGTCACAGACCGTCATTGCCAAAGACAAAGAAAATGTGCTGTCCATTATGTACTGTGCCCTGAAACAAGCTGTGTTTTAGCATATGTACTGCAATGTCTCCTATCATTCCCTGTCCTGACTCTGATCTTTTTACCACAGTCATCCAGCAGAAAGCCATGAAGAGACTCAGTGAAGAGAGGCATGTCCGAGTGAGGTATGCACCATAGACCTTAAACAATAGGTTTTCTGGCCTTTATGGCTGTGTCAACAGAGAGCTTCTACCTGGTTCTCGGAGCCATTGCTGCTACTGAGGAGAGACAGGTTACAGGTGGTTTGGGCTACATGACTACTTGATATATTGCTGTTCATGGTTCAGTTCTTTGGGTATTTTGTTTGGTCATCTTATCTGGAGTCCAATCAACGTGGTGTGTATGTTTGTGCATTCACAAAAAGGAATTCCGGGTGGAGGTCCCCAGTGTACACTGATTTAGGATCAGCTCACTCTTCAACTCTAATGCTGATCTCATTTACGTATTTTAGAACACAACAACATGCAAAACAGTTTGTCCAACACAAAGGGTTTACATTTGTATACTTTCCTGGTGTATGTTTTTAGTCTTAATCAAAGCCCTGATGCGAGTGTGCAAATGGATGGTTCAATTTAAAAAAAAAATCCCACTGAAACAGCTTCCTCAAACAAAGTAAAACAAACAGAACATGTCTGGTGTGCAAAGTCTGTTTCTTTGGTTAGTTTTAGCCTGACGCTGTGGGGCTAGATTTGATTAGATCAGATTCACCTTTTTTATCATTGTATAAGAACGACAAAATTCAATTTAGCATCCAACCACAAAGTGCAGATGTTGTACAATAATGTACAGCGGGTATTCACAGATAAAGTGCAAAGGTGTGCATGAGTCTATACAAAAAAACAAAAAACTTACTACAAAAAAAAATAAATAAATAAATAAAAACTTAGAGTGTGAAGAAGTACAGATAAATTGGACTTGTTGTATATACATAATAAATAATTAAATATGTGTAATATGTGGGTGATGAAAGGCCAAGATACATGTTGACATAAAATAGGTGCAAGAAGCAGTGAAACATCCATAATGTAAAGACTGTGAGTTAGAATCTATAAATCTGAAAGAGAAGTGAGGGAGTAGGCTAGTATTTAAAGTGTCCATTTGTCACATGTGAACACACCACAGCACACAGTGTGAACAGCACACAATTAATTCTCTGCATTTAACACATTTAACCCATTCACCCCAGTGGAGCAGCACCCAGACAGGAACACCTTGCTCAAGGGTACACTCAGTGGTGCCACTCGCAGTCCTGGGATTCAAAACCATGACCTTCTGATCACGGGGGCAACTCCCTAACCACTAGGACACCAGATGCCGCAAAGTACAGGGTTTGAGAGTTCAGAATGGTAATGGTGTTATGAAAGAAACTGTTCCTGAGCCTGCTGGTGTGGGACCTAAAGCTCCTGTAATGAATATTTGATGGAAGTGAGACAAACAGTCCATGGTTGGGGTGTGAGGGATTCGTTGTAATTCTGCGAGCCCACCACAGACCCCTGTCAGCAATTGCTGGCAGCAGGACAATTGCTGACAGGGAATTGTCACCTACAGTGCAGTTGCCATACCACACCATAATGTAGTTGGTCAGGATGCTTTCAACAGTGCAGTGGCGGAAGTTCACCAGGATCTGAGGAGACGGGTGGGCTTTCTTTTGCCTCCTCAGAAAATAAAGGCCCTACTGTGCATTTTTGATCAGACTGGAGTTGTTAAATGCCAAGAGATATACTCAGATATGTGGACACTGAGGAATTTGAAGTTAGAGATGTTGTCTGTGAAACCTGATGACAGATTCGGAGCCATGTACAGGAACGCAGTCATGGATGAAGAGGGAGTAGAGGAATGGGCTGAGCACACAACCCTGTGGAGTACTGGTGTTCAGGATCAGAGTGGTGGAGGTGCTTGTTTAACCAAACAGTAAAGTAAAGTGAACCCCTATAGTCACGCATGAACACAACACAGCACAGCGTGAACAATGTAAAATTCTTTCTCTGCATTGAACCCATTCACCAAGTGAAGCAGTGGGCAGCCACCAACCAGGGGCACCCAGGGAGCAGAGTGTTGGGATTCAAACCCACAACCACCTGATTGCAGGGGCCCCAACATGCTGAACTAAATCAGTTAATAATATCCTAACATAGGAATTGGTATTGTCTCTGTGAGTTGGGATGGAGTGAAGAGCCATGGATGCGGCATAATCAGTTGATCTGTTGGGACGACAGGTGGACTTGAGGTGGGCCAGAAACAGTTTTTCAAATAGAGTGGACTTGGGAACAACAGCTCGGTCAGTGACAGATTGTAGATGTTGTTTATAGTGTACAGGAATGACAATTGTTCAGCACATGCTTTAAGCACATGCCCAGAGATGCCATCAGTGCCAGCAGCCTTGCATTCACTGCTCAGTTCAGATTCGATAACAGAGGAGGAGAGTGGCTGGTCATCTGGGGGAGGGGTAGCTTTGATAGATGTGCTTTTATTGTAAAAATCAATATGAGCATAGATGTTGTTGAGTTCATTAGTAAGTGAGGCATCATTGGCTATGATGGTTGTACTCAGTCTGTACTGCTGCAGACAAACTCAGTCTCCCCTACTAGAAAATCAGCAGAACAATGTCCTGGACTGGCTACTTCAGCCCTGCACTGATGCAAGCCTGCAGACTCCTGGAGCGCATAGTATTTCCGCCCACTTTATCTGAGCAATCTCAACAAACGCTCTTCTCACACACCAAAGTGCCTTTCCCCCGACACACACTCCAATCCCTCACCCCACCATCCCATCCCACCTCGGTTCCTGAACGTGGCGTCAAGTCCATTACGCCGGGTGTTAGCGGCAGCTATAGGGTTGCCTTATCGTTAGCAGCGGCGCTAATGTAATGCTATCCTGGGGCCTGCCTGCCTGGCCTGGATTTGGGCAGACAGGGAGTCTGACCGAAGCGTGGCATCGATTCTAATGGGCTTTTTAGGCCTGTAATGATGGGAATCTGTTCACGCCTCAGCTGTCATGCCTAATTACGGCCAACAAAACAATGACTCCATTCACACTGGTTCAGGTTACCTTTCTCCTACTCTCTCTCTCTCTCTCTCTCTCTCTCTCTCTCTCTCTCTCACACACACACACTTGCTCTATCACTCCTTTCCATTCTTTTCACCCACTGAGTGATCCACACAGAGTGGTTGGCATTCCAGTCTGGTTCAGCTGTGCAAAATATGTATCTTTTGTTGGCACTCAGGCACTACATATCAGGACTTTGCAACAGGGTGTGATCCTATAATGTTTTGATTGACTTGGTAGCCTGGCAAGGCTTCTCCAAGCAGCGTTTATACAACAAGCATAACCCTACGTATATGATGCATAAAATATTCAGTATCAATTAAAAAAAAAGAATGCACCAGTGTTGCTCATGAGACTGTATGTGAGAGTTATGAGGGTGAAGCAGGTTTCTACTCTGAAGTATCATGTAGCAGACCAAATGTGAGGTTTGCGTAGGAGCTTTCGTGCAAGTAATTCCTAAGGCACACACATGAATTTTATAACTGTTGACTTTTGTCAATGACAGGTCAGGTTTGCAAGCATCTGTGGCGCCTGCCGAAAGTTTGCCAAAGTCTTAAATCTTGCCGAGTGAGTCAAGCATCGGCAAGAAGCGTCCCTCCACCTCCCACTCAGATGTATATGTACACAAGCTTTCAGCAGGGCACTTAACTTTAGAGTCCCGATCTATAAAGAGATAATTGCTGGACGAGTGAAGGCAATAGCTCCTGCTTCTGGCTTTGTCAAGCTCTATCTTTTGTCTTTCCCCCATGAATGAGTGTATGTAAGTGTGTGTGTGTGTGTGTGTGTGTGTGTGTGTGTGTGTGTGTGTGTGTTGACATAGGTAGTGAGTGCAAGGCCTTGTGAAAATGTGTCTTTGTGAGGTGCATTACTTGATGGAAAAGTTGTCTCTGACATGGTGGAGCGTCAATGTTCTTCCTTTACTGTTCAAGGTTGTTGTGTTCTTTAATGGTCTGCCAGCATGTATATCACTCTTATTTTGTATTATGTCTCATTTTCCCTTATTTGTTTATATAACACTTTTATTCCCAATATGGGAGCACTGTCTTTTATGATTATTACTGTACATACTGACACTGTAAAATGCTTTCATACACTAAGTATTTCACCATATATACACCGGCAAGCCTCTATACCTATCTTGAATCAACACTCATTGTCCATTTTATCAGCTGCACTCACCACAGAGGTGCACTTTAGTTTGCAATTACAGACTGTAGTCCATCTGTTTCTCTGCATCATATGATAACCCTCTGTTTTACGCCACAGGACCACCAGTGAGATGGTATTACTGGATCATTCTCAACATAGCAATTATGCTGACATGGTAGGGGCATGGTAGTAGAAGTGTATCAAACTGGAGTTTCTACACTGTGTCTTCTTACTCGCTATTCTATTAGATCTGTCTAACCTGTTGGTCCACCTTGAAGATGCAATGTTACTGATGGTCTGACGGTTTGTGCCAGTTGCCATCTAGTCCTTTATCACTAATTTCAGTTTTGGTCAGTGACATTTATTGTGTACAGAAATGATTCAGACCATTCTGTTAATGGGCTACCAGGGTTTACGATGTTTAAAAACACTTAATTTGTGGCCTATATAAGACAATGTTAAAATGTGTAACACATTTTTTATATAAAATATATTTACTACTTTGTATTGTCATATGTTTTGTGTGTAACAGGTGTGTTTCTTTGCCCCTGCAAGTCACACACAAACAATCATCTGTTGTCATTTTGCATATCAGTCACATGACACTTTACTGTTCAAGTAGGTTGCTTTTGGCCACAAAGAGTTAAGCCCTCTTTGGCTGACTTCATAAGTGTCAAACAGCCTAAAATAATTAAAGGAAACTGCTAAAGAAGAAGAAATAATATTGGATCGTTAGAATGTGTCTTAATGGCTGCTGCCATCTTATAGTCAAATGCATCTACAGAGCCTGTATAACAGTGTATAATAGTGCATGTATAATAGTGCACAGCACCCAAGCAGTGGCTGCATGTTCCAGCCTGAGTGTATATATCATATAAGCTCCCCCGACAAAAAATTAGTCACATGCATATTTTTTTTCTCAAATACTTCGTCATGCATCCCCTTGTTTGACAGTGGAAATCCTGTCAGGTAAGGATTAAATATCAGTCTGTGTTGTGTTCAAGCAAAACAAAACAGACAACTGTGACTAGTTCAACAGATTCTCAAATTGAAACACCAGGCCTGAAAGAAACACACAAACTCATTATTTTTATTTATATAGTGCCTTTCCCAAGTTAAAGTACACTTTACAATAATAAACATGACTGCCAGACACATGTAGCCTTGACAGTTAAGACAAAAAGATATAAAAAAAAAACACATTTGAGATATATATTTTAGTTTGAAGATCACAGACACTCCCCCACCACCACCTAGACATGACTCCTGGACGACAGGTGGTACTAGAAGATCGACCACGTGGTGCAGGTTTGCCTGGGTCATCACAATGGAAATCCGTGACCAGAGATGGGTTTAAAATGTCACATGCTTGGACCCAACATTGCTTTTCTGGTTCCCAGTCTGCTAGACACTGCAGTCCCATTAGTCCCCACTAGACACACCCATTAGCTTGAAGACAATATGTCACAGCATTGATGCTTTTTGTGATTTTAAACTGTCCAATGAACTTTTTTTTATCTTCGATCAATTTTATCTTATGTGTTGACGGCCTGCTCAACGTGTTTGAACTGGTTCTTCATCTCGCTCTTCCATCATATATATACACATACATATATACATACACACACACACACACACACACACATCTATATATCTCTATATATCTCTATATATATCTCTATATATCTCTATATATATCTATATCTATCTATCTATCTATCTATCTATCTATCTATCTATCTATCTATCTATCTATAT
>JBBJLS010000082.1:12153096-12167748 GCA_037577275.1 Bryconaethiops microstoma
TATATATATGTGTGTGTGTGTGTGTGTGTGTGTGTGTGTGTGTGTGTTAGGTATAAATGTGTATATATATATATATATATTTACATACATGCGTGTGTGTGTGTGTGTGTGTGTGTGTGTGTGTGTGAGGGTGGGGGTAATGCTGACTTGCTGATCCTGTCTCATTGCTATTGTCTGCAGGTCACTCAAAGCTCACTAATATGTTGATATTGACCCTTTTGATTACAGCAGCTCACACAAATGACAGCCAATGGGGAAAAAGGGTGTTGCCGAAACAGGCAATATATCATCCCTGCCAGAACCGAATCTCATATCTTCAAAAGAGTAACTATACAATGTTTCCCTTTTGATGTAAGTTAATGCAACAATGATACTTTGGATCATTTCTATCCGTCCATTTGTCATGATATTGTGACAGTCTTTTTAAAAAAAACCTTTCCATAGTGTGAAAATAACAAATAGTTGACATTGTTTTATAAAATTTCTAGAAATTGGTTAGCGGAAATACTCAAAAAATTTGAGTAGTGCAGATGCAGTCGGACCAACCAAAATGTTTGGTGCCCGGTTTTTGCTTTTGTAAGTTTAGCACTTGATTACTAACAAACTCTAGTAAGCAGAATCAGAAAACTATATTGATCCCAGAGGAAACTGTCACTCAAGCCGTTTCATTAAGAAGCGTTGGATGAACTGGTGTCAGAAGCTGGTGTACGTGCATTTCAGTTACTGAATAATATGTATATATCTATGAATTCAGAATTTACACTTGTTTTATCTTCATTACACTCTTGGCACCTGTAGCTTGGCACTGATTTGGAAGCCAGGCTTAGGTATAGCCTCCACACAAGGGGGTTAGTTTTTACATTATGTTACAGTGTTAATAAATTCCATTTAAAGTAAACTTTGAGAGCTGTCCATATCAATAACGCTGCTATGAAAGTAAAACCTGATAATTTAGTTCAGATACAGGTTTGTGCTGAATTAACTTTTTCCCACTGTGCTTTAAGCTGAACTGCTCACAAACGGTTCCTGGTAGAAGCAAAGCTTTCATTGGTAGCAGGGATCTGTATTTTTCTAATGTTAGGGTTAGGGTTTGCCTGAAATTTCCTTGAAGAAGAAATGAGTAAGCATATGAACTTCAACAAGGGTCAAATTGGCGTCTTCAAAATAAGGTCTTTGGAGTGTTCCCAATATTCAGTGATAATTACCTATCAAAAGTGGTCCAGGGAAGGACAACTGGTGAACTGGCAACAGGTTTATGAAGGTCATGAGAGGAGCAAAGGCTAGCAGATCCAATCCGATCCCACTGAAAAGTTCCTGTTAAAGAGAAGAGGTGGCACCAGGATGCATTTTGAGAAGAAGCGAAGCTGACCAAGGCACTATGATGATCTTGGTGATGCTCTGCTGGGAAAGTTTGGGTCCTGGCATTCATGTGGATGGAATTTTGATATGTACCACCAACCTAAATATTGCAGATTAACTATGAATCTTTATGACAACAATATTCTGTAATCAAGAATCAAGAATCAAGAATACTTTATTCATCCCGAAGGAAATTGTTTTTCCGCCACACTTCAAAAATTGTTGGGATTTTTGGAACATTTTCCTCTAAATTCCCCAGATCTCAAACTGACTGAGAAACTGTGGCATGTGCTTGTAGAGTTCAGGTCAGAGGTGTTCTGGCAGCATTGGAGGTACATAATATTAGGCAGGTAGTTTTAATATTATGGCTGGTTGGTGTATGTAACTGTGAAGTTCTTTTTAACTTGTGTGGATTATTGCATGAGTGCCGATTCTTTCCCCGCTGTACTTGATTTTGAGCATAATCCTGAATATGCTGTGTGAGTTCTTTGACCTGTTTACAATCCTCTATAACACTTAACTAATCCCTCCTTGACACTGATCTTCTTCTCACAACACATGTTCATCTTGCCAGGCACAGGGATGCCAGGAAAGATTCTGAAGTGACAGAAAAGAAGATGCAACTATTTCCATCTTTCTCTTTTCCTTACTTTGATCTGTGTTTTCATACTTGTCAAGTGGGTAGCTCCTCATATTTTCCCAAGAGACAAAGTTATAATAGAGGTCGTATTAAAAGAAGCAGTTTTCCTTTACCCTAATAACCAATATATGTTTGGTGTCTGCGGTTTGTTTCTTTAGCTTTGCACTGGAGCCACAAGATTAGTGTAGGTTACAGGTTATGAAAGCTTATACATGTGTGACTGGATCGACACATGCCTCAAACTTCTGGGTAATGTCAAATAGATTTACTTCTGTGTTCACTAGATAAAAATGTATTTACAAAAATAAATTGAAACAAGTGTGTAAAGACTTTGGCATGCAGATTGCCTAATGTGGTGGAAGCATCCATTAGCTGTTAGCTACATTAATCTTGCAGCTCCAGTCCAAAGAATTCGCCAAACAATGTTAGACTATAAGAGGACAAAACTGGGGGACAAAAAAGAACTACATTGTCTAGTTCACCAAACATGCATTGAATTTCTAGTAAACCTGGCTACTTGTTCTATCAAATATTAGTTTACTTCTGATCTGAGCAACACCATTGCAAGGTCACAAATCTAGCTGTGCAGTTACTGAAGCCTATTTAAGCACAGTTTAAAAAATGCATTTTAAAACACACTGCTTGTTATTTCTGGCGTTCTCTTCATTCCTCTAACTGAAAGGATTGGTTCTGTTTGAACACATGGTCTTTCTGAAAGGTCCAATATAAACCACATGGAACCACAAAGAAGAATATTTAAGAAAGAAAAGAAGAAAGAATGAGTGAAAGTTAGCAAGCAAATAAACAAGCAAGCAGGCAAGGGTCCAAAAAGCTTTATTGGCAAGCAGGAAAAATGTGCAAGCACAAGGATCTGGATGACTTTGACAATTGTGAGGACTAGACAACTGGATCAGAGCATCTGCAAAACTGTAGCTTGTGGGGTGTTTCTGGTAAGCAACGGTAAAATGAGGTGGCTCAGGGTGTGTAGACAGAAATGGACAAACGGATATTTAAAAAAATCAAGACAGATTGATGTAAGTGTGTGATTTTGCTCATTGGTGTGATGTAAGCATTCATTACTTGGTAGCCTTGTTGCTCCAGACAAAAAAAACCCAAAAAAAACATTGGACACAAAACTACTTTGCACAATATGGAATAAAAAGGGGAAAATTGTGTAAATGTTCACCAACCCTTCACGTTAAAGCTTGTTTACCAAACATGCAGCCTTACCCAGAAGCCCTATATGCATTACATGTGTTACACTGTATGTGACAATGTTGATCTGTAGTGTCCTTCTCATCTGAACAATCAATAAACAGTAAACAAACAGTGTCTGGAAAACTTGGCTGCTTCCGCAATTTAAGTAACACCTCTGGAAGGTTAAACCACAGTTTTTACACTCAAATGGACAACATGCAAGATTCACCACGTCCCTCATGGCCTTAAACGACTACAGCAGAATGTGGGCAAGCCTAAGAAAAGCAGGCCGAATCTGGGGAGAAATCTCAGAAGGCAAGGGAGCCTCTCTGAACGACAAGTCTCACTTTTTCACCCGTCTCACCCATATTCTTTCAGCCATGAAGACTATAACAACAGGACTTCACAACTCTTCTGATAGCAACCTGTTTAAGGACGTGCCGCTGCAACTCTTTTAACACCAAGCCGTGCGGCAGGGACTTTGGAGTGAAGGCCCCAGACGGCACCAGCAGCTTTTATTTGGATCCACTGGCCCAGAAAGTACAGCTCCCCCGCGGGCCCTCATCTTCAAGCTGCTAGCTAAGCCGCTGTGACAGCTACACAGTTTAACAGTTGCATAGCTCATCTCTGCCACTCGTCCAATGAGAATGACTCAAGAGGGACAAGGGTCTGGAGCTGCCGACGAGGCTGAGTGCAACACAGTGGCTGACGGGCAAACATTGTCATCTGCAATGGCACTCAAAACAGACTTTATGGCATGTTATAGATGAGGGCCTATGGAAAAGATCACGTTTAGAGGGATGGGATACGTTTCAGGAACGGTTTCAGATTCTCTAGACTGATGAGCGTCAATATACAAATGGAGCGAGGCCTGAGCAATCTGACGAATTCTGTGCCAGGAGTGAAATTTCTCTAATAGTTTCCAGTGTGGTATTACGGGTGCACACGGCTGCATAAAAGTCATGCCACTGTAAATTCTTTAATTGATTTTGTACCACTCAGTCGTATGAGATTAAATGGAGTGGGTAACCCTACGGCTTTTCTTTCTCGATTTTAATATTGCGAACAAAGAAATGGAATGAAATGGAAAACCACTTTGCTCGCCTGACTCACCATGTTGTTCATCAATTATGCGCATTGTGTCCAAATGTAATTTTGAGAAATGTCGGCATACCAACTCACTCTAATCAAAAGTTGTATTCACATTGACTTGCTTTGCTCGAGTCCTTGACAAAACCATGCACTGAAAAGCACCTAAAAGTTCACCTGCATGGGGTTCAAATATGCATTTGTATTCCGTCTTCGGTGACTGCTTTGGTTACTGGTTAGAAAAAAGAAACCGTTTAGACAGGTTTACATACCTGAATCACATGTTTCAGCGCTGATTGATATTCCTCACATTCATGACCTCTTCTGCTGACAACAGCCATAACAACATACCATGTCTTCTCTCACCTGAGCGCAAGCCTGTGGCCTTTAGATGGTCTTTCAACATACAATTTACCTTTTTATGGCAGCTACAACTCAAACAGAGACCTATATTTAGCAAGTTCAATGCTCACGTTACTCTTGTTACAGTATATAATCACTACGCCTCATAAACACAACCAACCCTTAGAAATTGTCATTATCAGGTTGTAATTTGATATCAGCTATTTCTTACTAGGAACTCCCTGAAACAGAGAAATTTTGGAAATTTTTATACCGTTTAGTTCATGTTGCCAGTAAGAGGGGCGCTTTTCTTATGACTTGAATGAAGCTAGTTCTTGTCCTTCTTTATAATTTCATATCCTTTTATACAGAAACACCTTTATTTAAAGCAAAGAATTTTAAAACATTTCACCAAAAAAATTGTCTAGACTGTGATACATTTTTCATTGGATCTGGACATTCTAAGGATTTGCTGTAAATGTTATCATTCAAACGTGTTAAATAAAAGTTGTACAATGTAATATCTTTTCATGTCCCTGACACACAACTGGTCATATTCCAGAAAGACTTTGGCACCTGGGTTATGAAAGAAAGTATGTCTCAGCTTGCCAAGGCCTTTCCAGTGCCACGGCACTCAATTAGAGTATCCGCTTACTGATATGTCTATTCAAAATTCAAAATTTATATGAAAGACGTGATTTAGTGAGAACCTTGATTTGCCTGCTTTTGTTCAGTTTAATGGCGATTTGGAATGAAAGTAGAGCACAGTAATATAGATTGAATGTGTCTCATACATTAGCTCGATGAATACTCCCATACAGGCTGAGCCAAGACTGAGCCAACGCATTAGTTCTTGAAGAGAAAAAAGCACATATACAATACAATACTTTCCTCTTATACACAGCAGTGAAAATATGTGTATTGTACATGTTGACTTCCCCGCAACACCTTAAAAATTGGCGCCTAAATCAAACCACATGTTGCGTTTCCTGAGTCTAAAATCCATTGTGCCAGCGTGCAATCAGTCGAACAAATCCTGAATTCTTTGTGAGCATGTTGGGTAACGAACAGAGATGTTAATGCTCCAATATGATGTCCTCACTTCCCATGAAACTCATATGTGCTCTGCACTCTTTCTCCGGGCCCATTCGAACAATGACCACCATTCATTTCGGCCAGTCATGTGAGAGCAACTCATCCCGTGAGTGAAAACAAGGACACTATCAGATCTGAACTGTGCTACCCTCAAAAACCTGCCCGAGGACACGCAAAATGT
This sequence comes from Bryconaethiops microstoma, assembly GCA_037577275.1. NCBI lineage: Eukaryota > Metazoa > Chordata > Actinopteri > Characiformes > Alestidae > Bryconaethiops > Bryconaethiops microstoma. Next base: position 12,159,000 of record JBBJLS010000082.1, read on the forward strand.
GAATCAACAGGGTTCGGTGTAAACAAATGAATTCATAACCCTTGCACTTAAGAAGACACTATGCCAGTTGGTGTTCATGCTGCTTGCGATGTGTGTATATCAGTCTTTTCTCGACCACAGCTAACTCAAACAAGCACACCGCTCTCACAGTTCACAGGACAGATTAATGCAAAGGGAAACAACCTTGTGGTTGGCTAAACGCTAGTACTTCAACAAACTTTTGGCGGAAATAAAACCCAGTGACCGCAGCCACAGCAAAAGAAAATACCAGAAAAGCCACAGGAGAGTGAATGTTGAAGATCATTTTTCTCCTTGTTTAGCGTGGTCAATATTTATTTCAAGCATTCTTCTGAACCCATGATACATGTTTACCAAGCACATAGAATGGGTGGATCTCTGTTAAAGATTCATTCAGCCACCAGCCTGCTAATTCTCAGACCGCTTTACATTTCACTAGGAGTCTCAGGGATGTTTGGAGGCTCCAAGGCCAGCTGAAACTCAACACAAGTAGCTGAAGGATCACCAATCCTGGGACAGATGTTTGATCTTCTAACGTGAGACATTTTCAGATGTGAACTCCAGTTCATGCAGCCAGTCATTGACCAGATGCGCGAGGGGGGTCCAAATTTTTTTAAGAATCAAGGATGATCCGCAGCACAAGGCTGGGTATGAATGTCACTGAGTATCATTCATCATGTTGGGATTACGCAATAGTAGTTGCTGTTCTGACACCAGGAATGTCAAAGTCACCTCAGGTAACCATAAATCGTATCATGTGGTTAAATACAGCCTATGACAGTGATGGAAACAAGTTGTCAGACTGGCGGCCTTTGGTATGTTTGCTAACTCAAAAACCAGAGAATCAAGCATGTCACAATGACAAACAAGTCAACGCAAGGTTGATAGGAACCAGAAGCTGTCATGGGTAACATGTAGTCTATGCAGTCGATATATGGAAACTATGCAAAAACAAACAGTTTTGAAAATATTGTTTTTGTGATGATATCAATATCAACACATTTGCATGCTTCTTCCAATCCAGCCTACAGCAATTCAGTCCCACCTATTCATGATAGTCAAAAAGACAGTTTAAGATATAAACAGGAGTTTGAAATATGACTGTTTTTGGCATAAACTGTCAATAATGGCAGTAGTGGACCAAAGAAAATGTCCCTTACTCTACTGAGCACTACCAGTGAAGGCCCAAACCCAGTGGTTCCTTTTTTTACTCAAAATCTTGAGCCGTTACAACATTGAGGAAACTTCTTTTTTTTTTTTTTTGTATTTGAAATGTCGTTTTTGTAGAATTAAAATGTAGTCAAATGCAGAAATAGGGATATTTTCTTTCATACTTTCAAAAGCTTGCAAACCGGGCCATGAACCTTCTTTTGACAGGCTGTCATTCATGCTGAGGGATTTTTGTCTCTGTATAATCAAGCAAGTGCAAATCATCCATCCATCCATCCGTCTGTGTCACGTAGGTGAGCAGGTAAATATATTTGTAAAAATGTTGCATACACATCTCTACCACATTTTGAACATTTTGGTTATAAAATACCATTCATGAACAATTCAGCATTGAAATGTTAACAATGTTGCCAGACCTAGTTGTTACAGTTACTAAAAAAGTCTGGTAAGTTGATGCAAACACTATAACTATTAACTAAAAGTGCTTGCCAGAATAAATACACAAAACAAAAACAAACATAACTAGTGAAGAAAGATTTAAAATTTCTTCCGGGATAAATAAAGGCTTCTGATTCTGATTCTGATTTATATTAGACCACAAAGAAGAACAGTAAAAATTATCAAAAAAAATATTTTTTTGAACATGGCATTTTATGAAAATAATATATATTTATCTATTTCTGGTTTATGCTTCTGTTTAATTGCTTGGAGGCTCTCATTTTGATTAAAAATGGGTGTTAAATAGATACATTAAAATAGGTATAAAGTCTATGACTCATAAACTCAACTCAGATTTAAAAAAAAACATTGAAAGAAAGTTGTTTCACGGAATAAAAGCAAAATTTAGCATGAATCAAGGTCTGGCCACTATGACATAGGTTACCATGAGAAAGTATATCCTAGAACCTGTTTCACAACTTTTTTCTCTGCATCAGGTTGTTCCCATTGTTAACCTAGTAATTTAAGATACTTTAAATGAAAACGTTTGGAACTCCACGTCAATGTATTTTAATTATTACATTAATTATTAATATTTTGATGCTTCAACACTGCTATATGATCTTTTTTTAGTCAGGTTTTGTGGAAGATTTTTATATGAAATTGGTGAAATAAAGGGTTTCTGAATAAATCCAACTGGACTGAAGACAGCCTTAACTAAAGAATTTCTGTATCTTTCCCTGACAGGCTTTGCCCATGCCTGGGGTACCCTTGATAGATTGATCGGTGGCTCACCATAAACTCACATTAATTCAAAGATTGTCTCAGTGGCTCAGGAGAACAGGCAAGTGATTATATGTGGTGTGATTGCTTTGCCCTGAGAAATGTGTTTCTTATAAGAGGTTTTCATGAGAGCAAGCAATTGCAAAAGAAGTCTTTGTTATGTGTTTTCTCATTTCAAAGAGAGTAGTCAAATCCTTTTGTTTAGAAACTCAGAGGGAATTGGCTTACCGAAACTGTATCATGGTTCAAATCACTTTTTGCCTTTGATTGGTTATGGCGGGACAACAAATGAGTTTCGTTCACTCTTTTGCCCTGAGATCACTTTTATAAAGACCTCAAGACCCTTTCACTTTTAGCTGAGCCTACAAGAGTGATACACTGTTTCTCAGTGTATAGGTACTACTATTTCACCTTAATGTGACCAGACGGGGAAATGTAGTATCCCACGTGTAGTGGGAATATTGAGTGTTTTTTTCCCCTTTTTTGGGGGGACTTTTATTTTGACCAGGCAGTGGACCTAAACTTTTAACTTGACATTGTAACGCACTTCCAGTCTGCGATTGATTCTCTGGCTGAGAGGAAATGAGGACATAGGGCGGGGTGAGACTATTTAAAATGGCTGCTTTCCTTTGTTCAGGGCTGGAATTGGGACAGATAATGGAGGATAGGTACCACAAATGGTTTATTTCCCTATGTTGGGGGAGTTTGTTGGTCACAGTTGACTGTGTGGACTTGGCACTGTGGGAAGATCGGTGTGAGTGAGAAGGAGTTGAGCCTACCAGTGGCTGTTGTCCTTTCTCTCCTTCTCTTCCCATGCTTAGGTCTGGCTGGAAATGGGGCTGGAAAAGTGAATGGGGCTGGTTTCAGCAGCAGTGGAGGGACCCTGGCAGTGAGGGATGGTATGGTGGCAGTTGGCAGTGGAGGGACCCTGGCAGTGAGGGATGGTATGGTGGAAGTTGGCAGTGGAAGTCAGGGATAGAGGCTCAGGCATGCGTCAGACTCAAGCCCCAAAAAAGAAAGTCAGCTTTTTCATCTGGGCACAGTTGGAATTGTCTTTGGGGTTGAGTTGGGTGGGGGGAGGTCAGAGCACTACTTGGTTGTTGCAGTATACCACTATGGTGAAGTGGCGTGATTGGAGCAGGTACATCCAGAGCTGCTGGGGCATGAGGAGGAGAACTCCTCATTGTGCCACAGAATGAGATACAGAGCGAGTTCAGCAGGAAGGCTGAACAACAGAGCTGGTGAAGAGAATTGTGATACAGGCCCCTACCTGAGGCACTGTTAATTGGACATTGTTTGTATTAGGTTTGTTTTGTTATAATTTGGGGATTATAGTAAGCTTTGTGTTTTGATGGGTGGCAGTAGTCAGCCCAGCCAGGGATTATTTTATTTGGGGCATCATTTTCCTGTCAATACTTTGCTGTGCTTCTCCCCATGGGTGGAGTATAGCGGTGTGTGGAAGATTGCTGTGGGGCACTAGGAAGAGAACTGATGAGTGTGACATAGGCCCCTGTGAAACAGGAGCTGCAGTGGTTGATTCGATGAGCAAGCTGTCTCACCTTCACCGAGGCAATCAAAGGGGATTGAGAAGGATGACGAAAGGGTCCTCAATATGGAAGGGTGGAGATGAGGTGGACTTTCCTCCCACAGCCATCTGCAGTTCTAGGACCCAACGGGGCCCCTAGGGGAGATGGAGGCACTGTGGGTGGGTCCACAGATGGACTTGAGGCCGGAGATTTGAGAGCAAATTTGAGACCTCATGAAGTGCTTTAGGAGGGTTGCGGATCAAGCATCGGGAGGCAAGTCAAGCAGCTACTACTATAGCACTCCCACCCTTAGCTTCATACTATGTGGCCTGCAGGGTTCTACAGTGGGATGACCAGTACTGGCCTTCTGCTTGAGGTGTGGGCATGCAGACAAATGGTGGACAATTGCGAAGGAGAATGCCTGTGACCAGTCGAGGCATGCACCTGTGTTTAGATAAGCTCTCCCTAGGTTTGACACCCAGTAACACTCCCCCCACCCCCGCCTGTTGGCCCAAGTGGAGAGGATTGTGCCAGGTATTTTGATTAGGTCCAACAGGAGTTGGTTCTGTGGTCACCTCAGGGGGATGTGGGGTGTGACCAGTGATGAACACCCTGCCAGAGGAACTGCAGAAGTTGGGTGGACATGGCAAGGGGCTCACGCTAAACCTGATGAGGCGACTGCGGAAGCTGTTTTAGAGGTGGCAGATGGTGCTCACCTAGGGAGAGGAAGACCATGGGAAGACAGGTGTGGTGTCCCTTTTAGGGATTGCAGCTCCAATCTGTGAGTGCTATAGGTTAATCCTATTAAGCCTCTACCCAGAGCTGAAGGTACTTCTTAAATCAATGCTGGAGGGTGCGATGGTCCAGGAGAGCTCCAGACCAGTTGGGGTGTGATCCTTTGTGGATTCCACAAAGAATATGCCAGGGATGGGCCAATGGCTCCTGGAAGAGTGAGAGCATCTAAAAGGGCAGTACTCCTGCACCAGTTGTCCTTGGCGGGTGAGAAGTGTTGAACAATGTTGGTCCCTGAGGGCAAGCCCCAGCAGGTGTAACGGTCCTCAATCTCCATAGACGGGTGCAGGTAAAACTGGTGGGTGGCTGCAAAAACATCAGCAGTTGCTGTGGGTGGCCTGTGCAGTTGGAGGGTTTGAGACTGAGAACGAGAGCAACAGCAGAGAAGAAAGGGTAATGCACTGGAGGGGTGGGTCCTGTTGAACTTTCACCATTGCAAAGAGGACAAGGAAAACCCCTATTGACAGCCTCAGCTGTAGGTGGTGGTCAGGCAGTGGGACTTGCAGATACCGGTGTACCATATCGGAAGCTGGCCCTGCCAGGCAGAGATGGAGCCACCTGTGGAGTGGAGGGTTCATGCCCAGGGAGCTCCCCCATCAGCTCCTGAGCCAGTCTCTTTAAGAAAACTGGCATGGGCCATCCTTGAGGTGAGGCCATCCTGGTACCATGAGTATGGGGTACGTGGTCGGGACAACCAGTAAATTCATGGGCGAGGAGTGTAGTGTCTTGTGTATGGGCCTAAATTTTTAACTGTTAAAAACATTTCATCAGGACACTCTTGTCTGCAATTGATTTGCTATCTGAAAGGAACTGAGGACATGGGGCTGGGTGAGAGGCCTATTTGAGACGCAGACTCTTCTTTGTTCAGGGGTGGCATGGAACAGATGTTTGGTGTGAGGATCCATGCAATGAACGGGGAGTTTGTTGGACATGGCCAACTATGTGGACTTTATGCTGTGGGAAGATCAGCATGAGCAAAAAAATGTTGATGGTGACCTAGCACTGAGCTGCGCAGTGGCTATTGTCCTTTCTCCCTCTCTCTTCCTGCACTTATGTTCCCAGGCTGGAGGTGTGGTGAGAAGCAAGTGGGGCTTCTTCCAGCAGGGGTGGACAAAGCCTGGCAGCGGGGGATGGCATGGCAGAGGTTGGTGGTGGAAGTGAGGGATGGAGTTTCAGACATGCTTCACACTCAAGCCCCAAAATAGGGAACTCGGCTTTACATCTAGTAGTAGTGGAATTGTCTGTGGGGACAAGTTGGGTGAGTGCTTCTTTCTTGTTCTCTCCTTCCAGCATACATCTGCAGTGAGGTGGCGTGACTGGGCCTGGTGCATCCAGAGCTGCTGGAGCGTGAGGGAGGGAACTGAGGGCAGAGATCCAGAGTGAGTACAGCAGGAAACCTGGACAGCAGAGCTGGTGAAGGGAATTGTCATGCAGGCCTGTGCCTGAGGGACTGTTAATTGGAGATTGTTTTGGGTTTTAATAATTTGGGGATTATAGAAGGCTTTGTATTTTGGCTCGGCTGATGGATGGCAGTAGTCAGCCAAGCCGTGAATTCTTTTCAGAGCCAATTTATTCGGGGCAACCAGGTTAGGGGAAGAGGTTGGTAAACCGAAGCATAATTGATAAAACCTAATGGCCACAGCTGCTCTGGATTCACTACAAAACCATTAAATGGGTTAAATAACATTGTTGAATACTCTTGATCAAACATACAACCCTCTAAACAAATGTTTCTTTGCAGAACCTACAAACCATAATTCTAACATCTCCCAAAGTTCCTGTAATCTGTATTGTGTGGTGTGGGTAGGTCTCCACTGGACAAGGACGCGCCCCCAGTCAAAATAAAACATCACTTTGCATTAGCACTGCTATTTTGTAATATGTCATTGGCCTTGATTTTTCCTCATGTTTTAAAAAATGGTTTTGATGGTTAACACTGTGATTTTATCAAATTTTAAACCACTAAAGGTAATTTCTAGAGGTGTAAAAATGCACCGGTGCATTGTGATGTGTTCATCAAAGACGGGTGATTCTGGATATGGAATATTATAATAAATAAAAAGAATTAGAACAAGAGACAATAAATTGTGCTTTGGGCCAAACTAAATTTCCTGGGCTTTTTTTTTAAATGTGAAGAAAAACTTGCATGACTTATTATTTTTATTATATATTTTCCACTGTGTTTAATATGGTTCATCCAGTCACATTTGTATTAAAATGAAAGTCAAAAGTCAAACCGTCGTAAAATTTGAGATTTCGTGATGTCCCATATGATTTCATTTCAAAGTGACCTGAATTGTGAGGTCAAATATTGCAGAGCAGAGCACCACTGACAGAGAGAGAGATTGTGTGTGTGTATGTATGTGTGTGTGTGTGTGTGTGTGTGCGTGCGTGTGTGTATATATATATATATATATATATATATAACATTTCTTCATGTTTAGGAAAATATAAATATGGAAATGCTTTGTAGAAGGTGGAGATTTAGCTGGATCCCACACTTCAAGACCTCTAAGAGTGCACTGTGGCATCTAGCATAAAGGTGTTAGCACATCCCACAGCTGTGTGATCACTACCCAGCCATCCATGTGATGTAAAAATGAGTACTCTGAATGGTTTGTGGCTATACAGCTCCATACTCTGCAATATGTTGTGACACATTCTGTAAGCAGCATAAGAATTTTGGTGACTTGTGCCACATTAGCCCATCTGTTGGGATAACAGGGATAAACTTTGTTCTCTTTGTGAATCAATGACCCGTAGGCACCCGACACCCTTTTCCCAATATGTGGATTATCCTTTCTCAGATAACTGTGCTTACTGCTGCAGACTTAGAGATGCCCAGTTGTAACGAGTTAATGTTGTTTGCTTCATCAGTGAATGGTCATAGAGTTTATATACGTCCCAGGTTGGATTTTGACTCGAGAGACAGAAACAGCTAGTGCGCTGGAGAGCAACTGCTGGGGTGCCTGCAGGCTCCAGGGCCAACAATGGTTCTCCAGTTGATGGACTCTTGGGCTGGGTTGATTTGAAACTGAGCAAGGCAAGAGTTCAGGGAGGTGCTGGGCTTTGCCAATGCTGGCGGTCATGTCCTCCTGCTGCCCTTCTGCTCTTCTCAACACTTTCTCCAAGCAGCGTTTATCTGTTGTGGGTTTTTAATCACTGTCTTTGTTGGTGACCGAAAAGTTTAATGATAGCCAACGGGCTGAGACATTAGTATCCGTCACTGAAAGCCATTCTTCACTCAGTGTGGGCTTGAGGCTCAAATCACTGCTCAGAGGAACGGGTTGAAAATGCGGGCATACTTGTGCTAAGCTTCCATTCAAAAGGTGAGCACCAGTTAGAAATGAGCTCCCTGCCTCACTTGGACTGATCATCGAAAATAATGTCTCACCTTCACAACATCTGGTATATCATATGTAGGGGATGACATTAAATGGTTGGAACTGTATGCAATGACAAATGTCACACTTGAGAGAAAGAAAATATCTAATGCACGCACATCCGTGGAAACAGAACGTTTTGTAAATACAGAACAACATTTAAGTACATTTGAAAACAAAAATTTTAAGGCTAATTTTAATCTCACTGAACACAATAGCCCTTCTTTTGATGAAATCTGTGAGTTGAGCACATGCTAATTTCATATATACCCAGTTAGCAACATTCTGTTGGGCCGGATCCGGCCCACACAATCCATGTCCCTCTGGCCCGGATACCGCAAAGAATGACGGCCCAGTGACGGCCCAGACATGGTTTACCCCAACTCAGGAGGTGACCATATCTGGGCCGGCACTGGGCCGGCAGAATGTTGCTGACTGGACTCTCTCTCACACACACACGCCCTTCTGCAACGCACGTCTCTCTCTCTCTCTCTCTCTCTCTCTCACACACACACACACGTCTGCAACGCACGTCTCTCTCCCTGTCATACACACACACACACACACACACTGACACGCGCGCATGCCCCTCTGCCTCGCCCATCTCTCTCTCTCTCTCTCACACACATGCGTGGCAGA
>JBBJLS010000082.1:12167848-12179359 GCA_037577275.1 Bryconaethiops microstoma
ACACACACACACACACAAGCAGACCTCTTGCATAATCTAATCAAGTGCAATGGCTAGCTCGATTAATAAAGCCAGCTATTGACTTCTAATTGGCGCCGCTCAGCTTTGCTAATTTCCTGGGACAAAATTACAATAATGCAGTTGGCTTGATGGAGTACTTATAGGCAGCTCCCTGGAGAGGCAGCTAGATATGGAGGGGGAACGAGGAGAGAAATGAGGGAGAGATGGAGAGAGAAAGACAGAGAGTGAGAGAGAGATAGAGAGAGAGAGAGAGAGAGAGAGAGAGAGGGAGAGGGAGAGGGAGAAAGGATGTTAAATTTTGATAAGGATCTTGGCCCCGTTGTTTAATCACAACCCATTTTCTAATCAGCTCCCTCTTGGCTCGGAGGAAATGTCATACCGCAGTATTGCTTACAGGTCCTGAACATGGCCGAAGGCTGCAGACTTTTCACATCGAAAGCTGTAACACTAGCCACCTGTCTACAGCACTAATGAATTCTCTCCCAACCGTTCACCTCTGCGGCCAGGGCGAAGCGCCTCTGCTGCTGCTACTGCAGCTACAGCAGCTTGGATTGATCTCATTAGCCGTAGAAGGTTTCGCATCGACTCGCAGACACACAGAGACGTGCAGGGACAGCAGCTGTACACCGAGCAAACGTCCAAGTTCATTAGGGCTCCAATCACTGCAGCATGTCTGCATGCCCGCCGCTCTGGCTGCCTGCCGTTTCCGGACACTGGAAATGGGGATGGCAGCTTGCTATCCGAGACTGACAAGCCCATAACTATTTGATGAAGTGTACATTTAAGCCCCAAAGGTCCGAAATAGGCTTGCGGTTTTATTTTTTTTTTGTTAAAGGAACAGTTTGGCAAAAACAGCAAATTCGTCCAGTTTTCCATATTTTTCAATTTCAGACAAGTCTTGTTTTGTCTCTCCAGCTCTGTAATGGGGTATGAGGCTGATGTAGCTCAGAAGTAAGCCACGTCTTAACACGAGCAGTCACTTAAGGCCTCAAAGCCACCAAGGGACCCCTACAAAAATGTAATTTAAAAAAAAAAATTTTTTTTTTTATTTAGTAGTAGTAGTAGTTAATTTTAATTATTCAGTTATTCAAGTGAATTGAAAATATTTCTTACTTGGCAGTTTTCCTTTTATTTACAAAATACTTACAATTCCTCTTAGTTCATTATTGTTTTATTGTTCCTACATGCATTCATTTTTCATGAACAAAATGAATGAAGCAATAATTATTTTTTTGTACAACATACAAAACATTTTGTTTAGGTTGTTTTGGGGGAGGGGCCGGATTAGAATGTCTGACCATGTTCATAAATGCCCCTGCACAGTAAAACTTCACTATAATCATTCAGAAATAGATTAACTTATGTGGTTTCCTACATTCAGTCATGTACTGTTATGTGTAAAAGTGGATAAATGTGTGGATGCAATGCAAGCTTCAAGATGGCTGTTTCTTTTGTGTTTACCTAGACGACATACTGTACTTTTGACCAGGTTTATAGATAACTGCATAATAAGATTAAATGCTAACTTATAGGACCACAGCTTGAATGTCTTGTTAGCCAGTTTGCTTGTTGGTTGTTAAATGTGCTCCAGCACAAAACAAAAGAAGAGTATTCTGGACACTATGGATGTCTTGGTTGATTGACTATAAACGGTGTATGGGGGAAAATGTGAAGTATATTTTTTCCCAGACCATTCCTTGAATAATTCTAAAGGATATTTCTTTTTGTTGTAGAAGATATGAGTAGACCTCTACAGTGTGAAGAAACACGGTACCAAATAAAAGATGTGACAATCAAATTTAGCGTGGTCTCCTTGCATTTTAATCCATAAACGTAATCTGTGCAGCATCACACTGGTTGTTCGTGCCGTGTACAATCCATCAGACACATGCATAATCCAGAACTGACACAGATCTGTGTGGCTCCAAACACCTGTTTCTGCTGAAGACAACGGAAGCCACCAATCTGTGATGAAACTAGCCATGCTGTCAGTCTAGTGGTCTACCAGTGGTTTGGGGTGAAAAGTCAGTTGACTGTATGAAAGTATAATTTTTATCACGTTGTTTTTTGTTTTTGATACCATCGTGGACACTGAACACCAGAAAAATATTGGGTGAAGGCGAATAAATAGAGTAGCCACTCAGCAGCAAACGCAGATATCAGTCCCAAACACTGAGGTTAAAGTTGTAATCAAATTCAAATGTAAAACTGATCACATACACTGAAATAACCTTGTCTGTTTAAATCTAGGCAAAGGACCCAGTAACGGCACGAATGCCAAAAAGTGTATGACAGATTTCCTCCACTGTCTTAAATCCGGGATGGCCTACAGTGGCGAGGCGACCTGGATAATGACAAGAAGTTGCGTTTATCCTGTGTTGCGATTGTTAAGATCTGATATTAAAAACAGGGATTTTGTTTTGTAGAGCGGATTACAAGCCAGCTTGTCTTACTGGATTAGCGAGGGTGATAAGAACACAAAAACGCAAGGTGCTTATTGTCATTCAAGGAATGAATGTTGAGCCCTGAAGGATTGCCAGGCCACCATTGACCAAGAGGTCATGCCCTGTATCCATTATTTTTGAATGGGCAAAACATTTTTTTACAGAAAAATATGTATTTTGTTGCATAAATTGCATTCAACAGATATGAGCAAGGCAAAGGAAAAGGTACTACGCCAATGCTTTTAAGAATCAATTTCAGTGAGTCATCGCATTTAATGAGAGGTTTGCTAGCCAAGCCATGTGACTCAACACTTTCCACGAACTGTTGTGTTTTGAGCAAACGCCATCCTGACACAGTCTTGGTGGAAATAGACAGACTCCACCCGACTCAACACCTGAGGGGAGTGAGGCCTCACTGGTAGACTCCCTCCATTCAGAGGCAAGCCACGACACAACAGATTCAGCAACAGAAACTACAGGTCCGCTCTCGAGCAGGGCGGACCCCAGAGAAACGTCAGCCTGAGCTGGCAAAACAAAGCACGCACAGAGTTACCTAGGAAGAGGAAATGTGGGCTAATCAAATTATTGTTGCTGCGGAGCAGGAGTTCAGCCGTCACCTGAACGTGGCTGGCACTGCTTTAGCAGACTGATGCTAAATAAGGTGAGTAAAGCACTGCATGTGCTAATTTAAGCCAGTGCTTATTTTGGATTCTGGCCAGACCTGCCCAGTTTCTTGAGAACCTTGCAGCATGTTGGTAGGCTTTTATATCAGTAGTGTGCCATTTTCGAATTTCGAGTAGTGGATTGTGTTATTATGAATTGTGTCATTATAAACCCATTCATTCAATTTCCTATTTACAGTGTAGAGAGAGAGAGAGAGAGAGAATATTAACAATATTAAGAATATTAATTATAAATAGGGAGAAAGAAAGCATTATTAATAATATCGTATTATATAATTGGTGACATGAAATGTCGGCTCAAAGTTACCTCCAAGAATGCAGTTGCGCGAAATAGTTGTGAATGCACTGCCCAAATTCTGAGATATTACTTTAGAATAATTTTAAGGTTCTTGTTTTTAAAAAAGGCTTGACGACTGTGTAGGAAAACGTACAGTTAAGTATTACTCAAAAGAGAGTAATTCCAACACTGCGTGAAAAACCTTGCGGAGGTTCGTAGATCATTGTGGATAGTAAAAAAATAATAATAATGCAGTATTTGTATTGTAGAAATTCTGTCTCCTGGTTCCTATCACCACCATTTTGAATTTTGGAAATTGGTGGAATTCCTCTTTATAGTTGCTGGGAAACGAATAGTATAGCATTAGACATAAATGTCTCGAAGATTAAGGAAACTCAAAGATTACATATACATTCCTTGCCTGAGAAATATTGGTTGCGTGTGGTTCCAAGAACTGTATATTGAGTATATCATTTTTCCCCCCTTGATGTACTTTTCACAACGTATTTCCAAATCCAGACTCTCGGGCGGGATTTGTATACACATATAATGTAAGTACTTATTATTGCTAAGTGCTTGCAAAGCTGCGGCGAGCAGCGAGATCTGCCATCACCGACAATGATACCGGAACTAGCTCTGGGGATTGTGTACTAAAACCTCTGATGCATGTGAACCACAAGGCAAAAGTGTTGAGAGTGGAGAACTGGAAGTGCCTCAGCTTCAGCAGTAGGTGTCGCTCTTCCTTCCCCTCCAGAGGAGGACTCTGATTTTCAGCCAGAGGCTTGGCTCTTTTTTTTTTTTCCTTTTTCTTTTTTTTTTCCTTGGTTGTCTCAGAAATGCTTTCACACCGCACACTCTACGTCTTTCCCAACTGAGTTTGTCTGTGCGATCAGCATCCTATCAACCGCTGCGGTGAAGGAACATACACAACGCGCGGTACATCGCATCCATCATTTTGAGGAGGGGGCTTGAAAAACACTATGACTACCAGCATCTCGGTGTATGGAGTGTAAAGCAAGAACCCAAAAGCTCTCTCTCTCCTGCACACACACACACACACACACACACACACACACACTGTTGCGGTGGCTGTGGCTCATGTCACAGCAGAGTGACAGCTCCCGAAGCAGGGCTGGCGATAGAGACCCAATGGTGTCGGTTTACTGGGGCCTGAAAGTGAAAGCTTTTCACCTTGAGCACAGCAGCACTCCCACACCCCCCCCAAGGCCTCGCTTCAGCGCGCCGGGCCGCAGAAGCCACAGGCCCTGTATCCAGTTCAAAGTCGAACAGCAGAAAACAAGAATCGCCCTCTGCAAAACTGTAAATAATGCCACTCATCAAATATTCATGCCATCAGGCCCATGGCTTAATATACGGAGGTGCTGCATGGCGTGAGGGCCTAAATATTTGATTAGCGCTTATGTTATCATGCTTATGTTATCACCACCATTGCACTGGAAAAATGAGAAGTTGTGCCCCGATTCGGGTACCACATACTTCACACGCCTGTGAAGGTTTTCGGTCGTCCTGGACACTGGCCTGCCCAGTAGTAATAGGTTTTGTGGAAGTGGAGGACCTCGTGGAAGACCTTTCACCACTCATCCTCACCAAAACAGCCGTTCAGTATAGAGGTACGCCGCGCCATACTATTACACACTATACATCACACTTATCCGGAGCACATTACAGGAGACCTGGGCACAACTTAACACATTTTGGTACAACCTATAATCTACAGTTTACAACCTACAATCAACCTTTCTCTTCTACAAATGAAAAGAAACATGAAAGTGGCATGCAAACATCACAGCTTCCTCTGTAGGTGGGGTTAAGTGACAGACTGAAGGTCTAGCTGTAACAGTTGCTAATTAAATGTCTTTTAAACTGACGTAAAATACATGAATTAGCTTTCCTATTGAATGTATTTCTCATAATAAATGTGATTATTGAAAAAAAAAAACCTGTCAAGCAAAGCAGATTTATTTTAGGCCACAAAAAGAAGAAGATATTTCTGTGTGATAAAATAGATTTTGTTTACATGACATCTGATGAATTTTCTAAAAACTGAATGTCGATTTTGTATGGGAGGATATGAGCTCTGAACACTGCATTAGATGTAATTTTTTCACAAATAATCTGTTGTTAAGAATGTCAGCCATTTATTTTTACAAATCTCCTCTGAAGCCACACCCCTCCATGCCACTAGAGTTGTAAGAACCCAGTGTCAAGTGTTTGCGCATCTGTGACTTTGACCTGATGCACTGCATCAAGGTACTTTTTTTATGTTCGGATTGCACATTCATCTTTCTGGGGAGCTATTTCGTGCCACTTTGCTTTCGAACTCTGCAATTTTGAGTCTCTGAATCTAAATTTGTGTTGCCAGTGGAATTTGAGGACCGAAGACTGTTGCCCTTCGCAGGTTCAGGGCTTCTTTTTGTCGTTCCTCCTCTTCTTGGACCCGGTGCTGGACTGAAACTCTTGGTGCGACATGGTGAGCTCTCAAAGTGTTCACTTTTGGCCTTCTAGCATTCGTGCTGTGAGACCATGCAAGCGACGGCCCTGCATTCTGTTTCCAAATCTTTCATCCACGACAAGCAAACCTGATCCTGCCAGCCCAGAGCCGGAGATCTCTCCACTTCCTGGTGTCCCGAGTAATGATTGTTAATGATGTCACCCGATCGGGACAAGAACTGTGCATGTGGATTGTGTATGTGAGTATGCGAGTGTGTGTGTGTGTGTGTGTATGCTGGGGCGATGTGGAGACTATGCAGCTGGAGAACTGCTACAATAATGGTGGAGCATAGAGGAGGGTTAGGGGAACAATACGGCCCAGTGTCCGGGCGCCTATCGTGATCTCCTTAGCCGCGAGTTCCCCTTGCCCTCGAGACTCTGGAGCTGCTCCTCAGAGAGCCTATTGTTGCTTCCCCCATCAAGCAACCATCCCCCTTCAGCTCCCTAGCATGACTGCCCCGGCACCCTGCCTCCCCTGCCTCCCCTCTCATTAGGGCCCCTGGCCCTACTCAAACTCCAGCCCGGGAAACATTTTGGGGAGTAAGGTTCAGGCGGTAATTACGGCTGGATTCACCTTCCTCCCCTCTTAGCCTAATCTGTTCCAGCCTCAAAAGAGACCCAGTGTGTCCAGCCAGGGCTCCTGACCCAAGACTCAATAAAGCTGGCAATGACTGCTATTATTTGCTAAGATAATGCTGCCATGGACAAAAACTTAGAAAAGTTAAAATTGTTGCTCATAGAACTCTTAATGTGACGTGAAGTGACTTATAAGCAGCTTCTCGGCCACGAAAACCCATTCTATAAAGCTCCTGATGCACAGGTCTTGTGTTGATGTTGCTTCGAGTGTGTTGCTTTGTGTTGATGTTGCTTTTCTGACCTCTGTTGCATTTTTACACTCTACATGCTTCAGCTCTCAACAGCCAAGCCCATTGAGTTTGCGTTGTTCGCCATGGTTGAGCTGTCGGTCGTAGATAATTCAATTTCATTATTATGCTTTCATTATAATAGCACTTACAGTAGATCAGAGCTGCTCTGACAGGGCACAACGTGCTTGTGGCAAAGGTGGCATCCTTTAACAATCACTGTTCTCTTCATCAGGACCCATTCCATTGCCAGTATTTGACTATTGAAACTGCACGACTATGTATTTGATTTTATACACCTGTCAGCAATGGGTTTGGGTAAAACACCTGAGCTGAATAACCAGCAGTGGTGTCCACATACTTTTGACCATATGTTTTAGACATAAGACTAGAAATTTTAGGTTTAATAGGATACACTATAGAAGATCTGTTAGAAACAAACCAAAAACGATGCAAAATCGCTTGCACTTTACATTAATTTTTACCTTTCCGTGAAAAGTTAATATTTTCAAGAAGCTGTTTTGACAGCAACAATACCATTCATGCCGTGCAGCAAATCAGAATGCAGTGAAGCTCTTTGGAAATAATAATAATACGATAGCGCTTAAAAGGATGAAAGGAGAAACATCTTTGTTCCACGGTTCATCCACTTTTTTTTACCACTACATCCCTGTGTGCCTCTGTGCATCAAATCCCATGTACAAGTGTAAAGGGTTAATGATGCTTTTAACAAACATCTCCTCCTCATATTCATGCTTGCTGATAATACTAATGTATCATGATTGTTAATGGCCAAGCACTCTGGGTGATAACTGATGCTATCGCACGTCCTCTTTCTCTGATTTCTCACCCGGAACAGGGCATTGGCCTGATAAAGCACCCATCTAAATGTTCTCCCTCGTCTTTTTTGTGGTCGCTACCCCTGCTAATGTCTCTTCCTCTGCATGTTGTGTCTGATGATACGTCTATTGTCCCAGAGGTCAAGCGACAACAAAGTGGGAGTCTGCCCCCATTATAGAGGAGTCTGGCGAGGGGCAGACACTTAAAATGCAGGAGAGCCTTGTCGCACCACACAGACCTCATTACGTTCTCAGTGGCTCTGAAATGCAGGACCCTGACCCCTAATTTAGGGACATGACCCGGTCGGCTGGTGGTGTGACGACCTTTGAACAGATGCTTCTAAGTTCTATTCCAGGATGCCACAGGGTGCTGGCCTACAGAACGTAGCTTAGCAAGTTCCAAATACTGCAGCGGTCACGTCTGATGTGTTGACTTCCTTCCTTCTGTGCAAATACATCCTCTGCTGGAGTGATTTCTTCCATTAACATAAATTAAGATGTGATGTAAGCACGATAGAACCCAGGGAAATCAATGGGCTGCGGTTTCTCCAATTTGAACATAGTTGAACTGGTTGTGAACCGCCTTTATTCCGCTATGAATAATTGTCATTTATGTTCCTTTTTTTTTCGTTGTCAATTTCCGCCACACTTTCCCTTTCTGACCAGAGCCGTGTTCGAGGTTGCAAAGTAGCATTTCAGCACTGCAAAAACTCCTGATCTAACCTGAAAGTCTGCTTTATCTTGTTTTGAGAATAATATACTATATAAGAGCAGATTTGTAAGATTATTAAGATTGTTTTAAGATATTTTTTCCTATTTCAAGAAATCTCAGACGAGAAACAAGTGAAATTATCGGCCAGTTCAGTAAGATATTTAGACTTGGTAAGATTTCTTGAATTAGGAAAAAAATAAAACACTCTTAATAATCTTACAAATCTGCTCTTATATAGTATATAATTCTCAAAACAAGATCAAGAAGACTTTTAGGCTATAATTTAAGATCGCAAGTCTTGGTTAGATCAGGAGTTTTTGCAGTGAGTGTAATTTCAGTGTATTCCCAGTGCATCATAAATCTCATTCGGACGTAGAATATCAAACATTTATTCAACCGAAAGGCCCCGATAGGACCAACTTCGAAAAAGTAAAAGCCTTTGAGGCCGGAACTCATACCCGGAGCAATGGGCAGCGCAGCGAGAGATACGTCTGAAATTTGTAGCAAATGAAACGCAGATGTATATGTTTATAGAGATAAATTAGATTGGGGCAAAGGAGCATTGAAGCTCGGCACTCAAATTGCTCGTCTCTTCGAAACCCGGTGGTTTGTTATTTAACTTGCTTCTACAGGTAATGCTATTAACAGGGGGAACCTTGAGAGGCTGCAGGAAATGAAACACGGATGCTGAGTCAGGAGCAGACGTTTTTTTTCTTTCTTTATTCCTTTCTTTCTCCGAAAATGGGTCCAAGCTCTCTTGGCTGTCTGGGACCGGGAAGGGACAAAAAGACTCGTCATGGTTGGAAATGGAATGCTCTTCGGTATGCTTGACTGTGCTGTCTGTTCCAAGGCCGGCTGAACAGAAGTGTCCTTTCCAGACCTGGCACAGGTTATGTGGCCCGCCACCTGGAGCAGTTCATAAGGGGCACGGCGGAAGGGAGGGGTGTGCTGGCGTATTGAATCATCCCCTCATTGTTGGCAGTTAAATTAAGATCCATCTGAGCCAGATGATTTCTACTCCACATTTGCTTTGCTGATTGTTGATTAGCATGGGCCAGCACATGGCACAGCTGCGGATATTTAAAATCATGTTTTCAACATCGCTCTCCACTCTAGGAGGTATTCATGAAGGCTGGTTCAGGTCCTCTCGATATGAACTGCAATTTTTTTATTTTTTTTTTTTAGTTTCTACCTCAGATTCATTTAGGGCGAATGTCCTCTTACTGAAAACTCATTACAGTGCTGAGATCATGGATGCGAGTCCTGCATCCACTGCCCCTCTCCCTGTTTCGTTCTTGCTCTTGCGTGCAGGTGCACTCGCCCAATTGCACGCCCTCGCACGCGCCCATTCAGTCATCACGTACACACAGAGACACTTACACCCACTCCGACGCATATGAGTACACGCACAATGACACACGCGCGCGCACACACACACACATAAGCACACTCCCTGCCGTCTCTATGAAGAAGAGAGTCTCCTCTCTGGCTGCTTCCTGGAATTCTTCCTTCTTTTTAACAGACATGGCCCACTGTGGCGGGATGTGGACCTCGGGTCACTATAAATAGCTGGATCCTTGCTCCACGGTGCTAATGTATTGTTTCTCCCAGCCAAGAGCAGCCAGACCTGCTGCCGCACTACGTCTGCCCCGAGCCTGATCTGCAGCCAGGCCGGAACAGCCCGACTCACAGAACCCAACCAGCGCCGCACACGCTCTCACCGTCCGAGGTCTTGCGTATTAGCGGCTGCGAGAGTCCTTTCTAGCACCGGATGGGATCGCTTCTTTTTCACCTTTTGTCTGATAACACAATGGAAAGGCCCTTGGATAGAGAGCTCAGACAAGAATCGCCGGAACAGACAACCGTGGCCACACTAAAAATATGTTTCTTTTCGCCCAGCGTGTGAAGAAGATAAGGCCCCTGAGCATGACAAAGTGCTGCTGACTTTCAAGTGCTAAAAAAGTCATTTGGCTTCACAGTAACTGCTATTGTCAGCGCACACAATAGGCCAAGGTTCCCGTTAGAACGACTCGCCCACTTTGCTGAGAAAACGCTAGCGTTAGCTGACTGTCAATGTGAGAAAAAAACAAACGATTCAGACTGAAACTTTTGCTCAGTTTCATACACCCACCCCAGATCAGCCAAGGCATGCCAGGAGTCCAAATTGTGTTTCTTTTGTTTAGCATTGGAGCTGGATCTGCCCATATCTTTTCCATAAATTAATCTCTAAAACTTCTCTCAACGTACTCACTCACTCCTAGTGCTTCACCAGGACAGGCAGCTATGCTGGACAACACCAGGACTGGAGATGTGGGTTCTCGGATCAGATTGATTGGTGTTTATGACACAATATCACTTTCCTTATTGCGGCGTCATTACACTGGAGACATGTTCCCACCACTTTTTTGTTGTGGCGCCATTTCATCCCAACCATCAATTATTAGTAATTTCACACCCCCTTCCTGGTCAACAAATATTTTTAAGCAGCAGCGTGACGAAGGCCGATAGCCGCCTGTCGGCCAGAATGAAGTCGAGCAGTAGTGCGTTGATCAGGGAGAGTTTGGCTTTGCACCAATAGCTGATCATGAGGAATACCATGTCCATGGGATGTGGAACAGAAGATGACGGCCACCAACATGTTATTTTCCATGCTTGTGTTTGTAAATGTACTCTGCTTCATGAAGCTGTCATGTCGACAAAGCAAAGAATAGATCCAGAAAAAGGTTTTTGGTTTTTTTTAGCAATGTATGGGTTAATCTATCCTGCCACTGTATTTACTATATAAATAAATTAAATAAATAACAGCTCCAGTTCTAAATGGTAGAAGCTACATTTGGACACTAAACATGTCTTTGCTGAATTACTATATGTGGGGTAAGTGGAAAACTGTATAAATGACCTTTTACCAAACTGCTCCTTTAACATCATATTATGGCTTGAGAGAGGTGACACAGAGTTTGCGTAGTGCTAATTGGTGGGCTATAAGGTTCCACTACTTGTTAGCAACATTTACCCAGCACGAAGAAGGAAGCAAAGTTCAGACACCGAACCTGATATACAGGTCCGGAAACAATAGACCGCTGGAATTTATTTTTAAATCAGCATCTCTATGAGTATGACAGCCATTCCATGCCAGTGTCTGTTAAATTCCTACACAAGCA
>JBBJLS010000082.1:12190884-12208685 GCA_037577275.1 Bryconaethiops microstoma
GACTGGCCACACAGAGTCCTGACCTCAACCCCATCCAGCACCTTTGGGATGAACTGGAACGGAGATTGTGATCCAAACCTTCTCATCCAACATCAGTGTCTGACTTCACAAATGCTACAGAATGAATGGACACAAATTCCCACATTTTCTCCAAAATCTTGCAGAAAGCCTTCCAAGAAGAGTGGAAGCTGTTATAGCTGCAAAGATTGACCAACTCCATATTAAAGTCTATGGTTTTGAATGCATTTGAATGCGGTGCCTGTTGGTGTAATGGTCAGGTATCTCAATACTGAAACAGATGGTCTCAAAGTAAATTTAAGTTTTAAAGTTAAGTTATTCACATTTTAAGCACTTTAAACACATTTTCAATGTGATGTAAATATTGTTATTGAATTATTGACTGTTATAAATACATTCTGATGAAGCTTGTTTTGTCCATTTATATATTGATCACAATATGCACTATAAAATAAAATAAAAATATTTCTTTAGGGTTTTTCAAATTTGAGCAAATAAATGTGTCTAATCGTGATTAACTAAAGTAATGCAATGAGTCTTGATTAATCATTTACAAATACACGGACATAGAGAGAAACTCAGTGAGTTAAAATGAAAGATTTCTCTTTAAAAAAATATAGTAAGTAAACGTAAATAACTAAATTGTACTTAAATACAATAACAATGATCTTGTTCTCGGTCCTTTGGTGCATAGCTACTACTTGATCTCTGCATTAGCATACAAAACCAATAGAGAAATAAGATGAATAAATGTCTGACAGATTGCCATATATTCAGGTGTATGTTTAATTTCTTAGAGTTCTCTACACATTTTCACGTTCTTTTCATCTGAAGCGGCAGGTAGGACTATTGGCAATACAGTGACTGTACAGGCAGTGACGTAATACATCACAATGAATAGAATCAATTAGAACCACACATGACACAAGAGGATCATCAGGAAGGACATCTCCTTTTCATACCTTGCGATACAACACATAGTATACCACCGGGTACATGTACCCAATAGAATCAGACATGATACAAAAGGATCAGCAATGAGGGCATATTCTATTCATGATTGACATAAACAGAAACAGAATTGGATAATCTCCCGACCTGTTTTTTTAGAGCCATAACTCAGTGACCAGTATGTCAGCGCAACACTTTATAGCAAATTGAGCAGCATTCACAGCAGCAAAGAACGGAAAAGGCGCCAAACCGCCCATGGTGGAAAAGCCAGTGCATAGAGAGGAAAGAAAAGAAGCATGAGAAGCCATAGCAGCCCCTATCCACTTATTCTCCAGACCCGTTAGGGTGACATATTGTCAGACCCCACCTTGCCGGGGCCTGTAGGAAGGCCTGGCCTGGGCTGAACACAATGAGCTGAAAGTGAATAGGAGGGCTGGGCGGGCCCACCGGAGCCAGCCCTGGCCAGACAGACAATAGGGAGGCCCTAGGCCTGTGGGAGAAACCTGAAGCCTAGGCTCTGGTATTTTAAGAGGGCCTGAGTAGCTCTGGAGCCAGTTGTCAATCAATAGGCACACACAATCACGAAAAATGGCTGCCGAAAGGAAAAAAAGAGACAGACTCCAAAGAAAAATACTGACAGATTTTTACAATCCTGCGATGGACAGAAATTCATGTGCACCTTTGAGGTTGTGTTCCCATCCCAGTCAACTCCCCCCCAAGCCCTGCTCTCATCTCTGGAGTGTGGCAGGTTTAAGAGGACGATGTCGAACATTTCTTCCGAGTCCTCTTGTTTTGGTTTTCCCCTTAGCATTCGATGTTTTCGAAACAGAAATGGAAATGACCTCTGTGTTGACCTCTCCGCGGTGTCTCAGAAAGCGGTCCAGGCTCAGACTCGTAACTTTAATGTGAGCAGGAAGGCCTTCCAAACCTCCAAAGCCTGCATTTAAATACATCGCAAATTCAGTAACTTCAGCGTTCATAGAGTTTCCACATACTGATAATACAGACGGGAGAATGAATAGAATGCTTTGAAAATGTAGCTACATTTATGTCAAACCCTTCAAAACCGTAAGGGAAAGTTATGGGCTGCAAAAAAAGAAGAAAGTGCGTGTTCCTGTGCTTTCATCGGCCGCTGGAGAGTGTTTTGGCTTCCCTCCACGTGTCACTGGCAGTGAAAGATGAGTCAGACAGCTCATGCTTTTCAGATTTAGCGAGGCGTCGTGTTATTTTGTCAAGAAATGTGCTTGTTTCCTCTTGCACTTCGCTGACTTCAGAAGAACAGATCGTGATGCTGCCTCGGGATGTCCCGCACCTGATGGCTCTGACTGACACCCGGTAATCAGCCCACCAACATCTGTCACTTCCACAGATCAGGTTCTGCAACATTTGTCACGTTTTCAGTAGTATTTTTTGAGTCACCTACAACATAGTGGTCTGTTTGAGACAGTACTTATCCACCGGTCTGTATACTGGAGACCTGATTGGGCTCAGTTACTAACAAACCAGCTAAAAAAAACAAAACAAAAATAGTTGTAATGTGCTCTCTTTTTTGTAACAATACCGTAGAATACCACTGATGTCATTTCGCAACGTCGCAACTTTTGTAAATGTCAGCGACATGAATGAAGCAACGTAAAAGGTTCGAAAGTGCTTATTATAATTCTTATTATATTCACACGTATCATATCTTTTCTTCTTCAACAAAGTTATCGTAGCAACGTGTTAATGCAATATAATAACTTTTCACGGTTTCTGCTACTATTCATCTTGAAATTTTCACAAGTGTAAAGATCAGACGGCGTTTTTAAGCAGCATAAAAACGACAAGGTCCGACAGTTAAAAAGATAGATGGCGTTTTAAAAAGTATCACCACTTTCATCAGACGCCTTTCAGACAGGCCACTTTGTTCTGAAAAGTGTTGCTGAGCGGAGGGCGCCCATCTCCAGAGACGCAGATTGGAAGTGACCACTGGTTTTATCAAAAGCAGCACGTGCATGCTGTTTGTTAACCAAAGATTGACCAGGACACATCTGCAAGCAGTTGAACGTGCCTGTGCGGCAGGATACTTGGGAGAGGACTGAAAAGCGGGTGCGGCGCTGACCTCCACCTGAACTACATGTCACTTAACCTGCGTGCTGGACACGGGATCGCCCGCGCCGTCTGGGGTCCGCTTAAGCAGCAAATTCAATTCCTAACTCGGAGGCACAATTGAGCCATGACCTGCAGCTTGCTCTGCGGAGCGGAGTCGTCCCTGACTCAAAGGAACCGAATGTTGAAAATTGTGAGCATCAAACATGTGGAGGGAGAGCGTTTAGGCCCAGTTTAACTCCACCCATGTGTTTGAAGCAATTGCCTCAGGGAGCACTCATGATAAAGAGAGACAAAAACTGAGTGCAGGAAAGGCTCCTTCTTCTGAGGCACAACCAAAATGGAAAACAGCATCATGATTTAATCATGAACGCAATCTGAAGGACAATTATGGTCCAGCAGCGGTTCCTCACACAAATAAGAGCGATGTATTGAATTTGCACGCTTCAAATGCAGGTATTTCCAAAAATGTTTATTAACACTACATATTTGCGTAGCTATTTTACATAAACGTCCAGTGAAACGGCTTCAACACAACTTCTAGACACCCTGTTATAAAATAAGAAAACATACCTCAAGAAATGACCTGTTTTTGTTTTGCAGTGTTTATATGGTTTGCAATATTTATGTTCTAATTTATTTATTTATTTATTTTTTGACAAATTGTAAAAGGTGTGTGTTTACAGTAGCAAAGAACGACGTAAACCGTGTACCTTATATTAAAATGTTTTGTTATATTGTTTGAGTTACTACCAAGTCACTACTAGTGAAATAGTTCATTCATTCATTCATCCATTTTCTGAGCCTCTTCTCCTAACCAGGGTTGTGGGGGTGCACTTATAGTGCGAAAGGTGGAGAAACACCCCAGACAGGTCGTCAGTCAATCACAAGACAGACAAACACACTCACAGACACTCACTAGCTGGGGCAGATGGTAGTGTAGTGTTTAGGGTGTTCGCCCTGTGATCAGAAAGTCGTGGGTTCGAGTCCCCAGACTGCTAAGCACCTCTGAGGTACCCTGAGCAAGGTACCGTCCCCACACTCTGCTCCCTGGGTGCTGTGTTCCTGGCTGCCCACTGCTTCACTTGTTTTCGTGCTGTTCACACTGTGCTGTGGTGTCTTCACATATGACAGAATGGTCACTTGGCACTTTACAAATAGTGACTCAGGTTAAAGTACCTTTGAGTAGAAGCACTTTCATCAAAGTAGTCAGTCAAAAAGTTACTTCAGTTCTCTGAGTCACTTCTAGAAGTGCAGCAGGGCTTCTTACTGGGTCCAGCATTAGAATGATAAAGATGGACAGTTCATTATTTCCATCTGACACTGAAATCTCATCGTCTAAGAAAATAAAAACCCTTTTTAGACAAAGCCACATGCAGCTCTGAAAAAAAAAAAAAGAGAGACCACAGCAAAAATGTTCAGTTTCTGAGGTTTAATCTTTAATAGGTGCAAGTATTGAACTGAACAGCTTAGTTTTTAAGAACTGCTGAGAATATTTCTCCTACTTTCCAAGTAAAAATATTGTTCTTTAAAGCATAATTTTAAAGGAAATGACAAAACATCAAAATTAGAAAAATGATGCAGCGTTTACAGAACTTGAATAATTCAAAGAAAACAAATCTCTCGTTCTCTCTTAAACAAAACGGCAATAATTACCTTTGAGGAACTTCTAGTAGTGTTTCACCATCCAACTGGTCTCATTGTGAGAGGAGAGTGTCGATTACAGCAGTGTTTTTATACTTTTCCTCATTAAATAAGATGTGATTCAGATGATCAGTAATCAGTCCCTCATAAAGCAGAATGAGGTGCTTGTGTAGGAATTTAACAGATACTGGTATGGAATAGTTTCACACTCATAGAGATGCTGATTCTCTTATTTTTTTCCGGAGCTGTATGCAACAATTTTTGGAACCGCTGTAAATGTGACTGGAAAGAATGTAACTAGAGCATGTTCCCATTTTTATTTCACTTCCACCTGAGTATTCAGACACTCTTAAGCAGCCGTCCATGACTTCCTGAGGTACAAATGTACACAGAGGCCAAATTCCTTGAGTCATTTATCATCATGGGGAAGATTAGTGAATGTACAAATGAAATGAGACAAATTTGTAAAGACCTTCATAAATCAGCCAACAGCTATAAGAAACAGCTACACACCTGAAAATCTCCATATTCACTCTTCATTCAGAACTTTTTAAAAAACAACCTTGCGTAGAAGAGGTGGACTCCATACAAATTGAGGAGAATGGTCAAAAACTTCTTCAAGGATGGAGATTTGCAAAAAAAGAGAACATTTCGGAGGTAATCAAGTGTCCAGACCTCAAATTACTTCCATGGTAAATTTTAGAGATTTTATCTGAAAGTTTGGCTGAATTTGCCAAAAAGCAAAACTGGGTCATGGACCTTCCAATAGGACAAGAATCCAAAACATCCACACAAAGATGACCACAGAATCAAGATTTGACCATCCCAGTCCCCTGCCTAAAACTGAAACCCTGCAGTGGTGAGTTGAAGAGGAGAGTCCTAAAGAAAGGACCTCGGACCCTAGAGGATCTGAAGAGATCCTGTACTGGGCAGAAGGCCTGCCCTGTATTTTCCAGTCTCATCAAACACAGAAGACGATTCATTGCTGTTATACTGGCAAAGAGGGGATCCACGAAGTACGTAAGAGTACCAATAATTGCGACACAGTTTTGCCATTAAAAAATATGTTTTGTTTTTTTATTTTTTAAAAAGATGACTGCATGTTAATACCAAAAAAATTACACATAAGCATTTAAGTGGACACACGGATACATTTAAACACAACAAAATGACACAATCTTGTACTTAACTGTACTCATTTTTGACAAGTAAATGTCTTGGTGTAATATATTTAATTCAATTAGAAATTATGTTTAGTTATATATTAATTATGTGTAGCTATATACAGTGTTAAAAAAACAAGCGTAGTGTGTATGCGTATTTCATCTTTTAAACAGTCTGTGTTTGTCCAGTTAAGGGCATTGTAACACAGCCAAAGGTAGTTCAGATTATCCCAACATTCTAGGAGGTGTATACGTTGAAAAAAAAAAAACTGTTACGGAGGTTTACGTCCTTTCAGTCAGTCTTTTTGTAAAGATCCGGATGCTCTTACTGTGAACCTCATAAAAATGTTTGCATATCAGCCCTTACCAATGCAACATGAGCTGAGCCAATATAAATCTGCCTCAGCTTGGAACAGAATGTACACACTTATCTGATTTACAGTATCCAGCTGTGAGTCTACAAAAACACACAATAACACCCCTGGCTTTTAAATGCCTAAAGTCAACAGAAAGTAGGGGAACAATGAAGCAAAATGATTTTACTTTTGCTTCTTTAACTGTTTTGTTTTTTAAAAAATGTAGAGTACATCTGTCCTGGCAGTAACTTGACATTGGTAATAAGTTAAAATAGAAACTATATGCATAATCTAATAATGCCCTGATCAGCCTTAACATTAGGACCATTGGCAGGTGAATTGAATGACATTTTGTTACACCAGCCCTTGTCAAGGAGGGAGATATATTAGGCACCAAGTGAACAGTATGTGTTGAAAACCAGTAAAATGGGCAAAGGTACAAATCTGAGCAACTTCTACAAGGGCCGAAATGTTACAGCAAGATGACTGGATCTCCACAATAAAAAAAAAAGTGTGGTGTTCCTGGTTCCTGGAGCAGCTGGGTGGTCTAGTGAGTTGTTGTGGGTTTGAATCCCAGCACTGCTAGTGTCATCACTTGAGCAAAGTACCGTCTCCACACACTGCTCCCCGGACGCCCCTCATTGGTGGCAGCCCCCTTCTTCACTTGGTAAATGGGTTAAATGCAGAGAAAGAATTTCACATTGTTCATTGTTCGCTGTGGTGTTTTCACATCTGACTATGAGGGGCCACTTTACTTTATGTAGTGATCAAAAATGGTCCAAGGGAGAACAACTGGTGAACCTGTCATGGGTACCCAGTGCTCTTTTATGCACATGGCTAGCGAAGACTTGCACATCTGGTCCCACAGAAGAGCTATTGCAGCAGAAATTGCCGAGAAAGTTCATGCTGGCTGGAAGAAGATATAAAGGTGTTAGAACACACAGTATGGGGCTTCATAGCCACAGGTGTTACATTTTCTTTTGCATCATAAGGACAGGCTAATATGTGTGTTTCGCTTAAATCGGGAAGAGATGGCATCAGAATGCTCTGAAGGAAGAAGACAAACCGATGGAGGCAGTGTGATGTTCTGGGCAACATTCTGCTGGGAAACCTTCTGGTCTTATGGAGTCCAGGCCTTGACAGTTCATTGGTACTTAATTAAAATAAGTAATTAAAATAAATATCATTTTGTTGCACATTACACTTACGTTAGAGTACAATGATTCCATATCTATTTACATTCTCTATCAACAGGCTCAAGTCTGCATGGCTGGATTCACAAAGTTTCCTTAGGACAAACACTGAGAATGTCATTAATGAAATGCAATTCACAAAAAAACTCAAATGTTCTTATGAGATTTTTCAAAAGAAAACCTTGTTTTTTTATGTGTGTTTATGTATGTACAGTGTTTTTTAAATATGTATGTTGACAAAATCAATACCGTATTTCATTTTACAGCTTGGTAAAAATGTTTTTGAAGGAAAACACATTATAGGAGAATTCTTGAAGATTTTTTTGAAGAATGGCATGTAAGATATTAGCATGCCAGACAAGAAATTCAAAACTGCGCAACAATAACATGCAACAGCTTAAAAACAATACATTTGACTGAGAAATAAATGTAAGTAAGTGTAAGAAGAGGTGTTTCTAGGCACATATGCCACTAGGGTGGTTAGGAGGGTTAAAGGCCAGCATGTAATATTTCTCTTTCTACATCTGGACTATGTATGGAGCCCAGAAAGGAATAGAAAATTTAATAGAACGTGTTACCAAAACTGTATAGTTGTTACTGATTGCAGTGCATAATCAAGGGAGCGGTAACCTGTGATGGAACAGGCTTTGAAAGGAACCTTCCCGACTATGTGTAAACGTGGCTGCGAGGTATACTTTGGTTGTATAGGGAGAAGGTCATTTTTTAGTTTTGTCATGGGTGTACAGTAATAGGACAGGATTAGAACACGAGCTCATTTTTGCAGCGTTTTCTCTCTGGTAACTGAACCAGCACTGCGTACCGTGTAAATAAATGCATGTGGACAGGAGCGCTGGGAGTCGGGGCAGCTGGTAGAGCCTGAGCCCAGGTGTGTGTGTGTGTGTATCACTTCTGACTGTGGACCAGCCTGGCCGGCCCTCAGGTGCAGCCTGGGGCTAGTAAACACTGATCCCCCGTCAGTCCCTGAAAATGCTCCCCTGCTAGAAAAGGTCACCCCCCTCCTCTGTCCCGCTGCATGGGGTCACCCCTGTGCGGGCAGTAAGTGGCGCAGGCCTGGAGAATATGTTTCCAATAACCTCTCGTCAGGGCACGTTAGCATCTAGTGCTGGTGTGCTTCGCAAAGGGTCACGACTTGCCCTCCCTTGTTTCCCCCGTCGGGTGGGCGCGGGACACAAGGTCAGGGGGGACGGGTAGGGATGGGGGGAGTGTGCTGGCCCCCATCACTGAGGTCCAGCCTCAGCCTTTGAAGGTTCACTGTCAGCCTCTAAAATCACACTGTGGCCTTGGGTTAGTCCTCTGCCACTGAGCCCCAGCAGGCAGTGGGTTGTTGCCTTTACACAAAACGCATTAGATTGTGCCATTTACACACGATCTGCTGTGCTAGCGGTGGCTGCTGGACTCCTCTACGCCGGGGGTAATGTCTGCCACTGTTTATGGAGGCCGGATGCGCCTCAAATACCGGAAGACTGCAGGACCTTTCTTCCGTCTAACCTGCAGAAATATTTTCCCTTCTACAGCTTGCGTCATGGGCCAACAAAGAGGAAACACACATTAGCGTATGGGAACAAAAAGGTAAAGGAAAAATGAAATATATGAGGAATGCACCCACAATTTTAATCTAAATCTTTACTGTACAAAACCATTTTTTACATCATTTGAGAACGCCGCCTGCTGTTTGCACTCTGTCAATATTTAATGACGAACAAACCAACAGCAATGCTCTAAAATAACGTCTTGTTAGATTGACATATGTTGGGATGTTTTTTCCTTCTCCAGTTGTTAATTTTGAGATATGAGTTCCACCAGTGACGAGTTGACATCCCCACAGTAAATCTCCAAACAGAAGCCAATGGGCAGTCACTGAAACATCTTCCCATTGTTCTCTATTGAAAATATATCTTGAGTCTTTTTTAAATGCAGGGAAACTATTGGCTGTGGCAACCAAATACAGGCTATAGTGCGACAAATTCCTTTAATTGCATCATTTAAGGCTATCAGTATTATAGTGTTTTACATCACAACCGGGCAATAAAACCAACAAAGATGCCAGCGCTGCCATCCTTTGACATTCTGGACTGTCAACAACAGATGACTAGGCGGGGCATGTCTGTTTTAATATGTTTGAAGTTGGCAAACAAGCAGAAGGCACAAAACTGGGTGCAGAAAGCTGAAAAAGGAAAGATACAGATTCAGATGGAAGAAGAAGGATGAAGATTCCAGCATCCATGTAGTATTTAACCTGTTTCATCACTTTTCTTCTCTCTGCTTTATGTAAAAGGCCCAGGCAAACGCGCCCATCCTTAACATATGCAAAAAACAAAACAAACAACAAAAAAACAACAACAACAAAGAAGGTTATCACAGGCTGGGGCACAAGAAGCAGATTTTTCCACTTGACAGAAGATAAATAATTATTCATTAGCAAGGATGCGCCTCATCTAATTAGTTCTGTTGTTAACAGAATAATGCAAAAGGACTTCTGAACGCAACTGGAGCCTATGTGTTTTAGTGCTCAGCCAAAAAAAGGGAAGGGGCAGCAGGGGTGGGTGGGGGTGCAGCCTTGGTTAATTTGAATACAGTCTTATTAGTTTAATGACCAGAGTCTGTGATCAGTATTCATCAGCATTAATGCCATGGCCGTGCGTTCTGTTGATTGCCCAAGGCCTTAGTTTTTACCCTTAGCCCACATTCGGCATGAGGAAGCAACGCATTTTCCCTCCCGCTACACATGAAGCGTGACACGGGGACACTAATGCATGTGGAACAGGACAGAGAGCAGGGAGGGAGACGGCACGCTTAATGATATTACATTTTTTTCCCCATTTTTCGGACTGATCAGGCTGGGAGGCATATTTTTTTGTATTAAGAGCCCTCTGTAATCTTCTAATAGGTGGCTTAACGATGCACTGTTGTATCTTTGGCCGTGTCTTCTGCTCCACGCTGACCGCCAACCGATGCTCATGAAAACTGATGAATGCAGCATTAAGTTCTAATGAGTTGGAAGATGGCATGGGGGCAACAAAAGCGTTCCATTTGCTGCGGCGTGATTTGCTCGTTTTTCTGCTCCATATTGCACAAAGGACGGCCATTATTTTTTGCGCCGAGTGTGGTTTTGTTGTCCTGCAATTGTGCAATGATAGTATAATGGGAGACAAAATGGCCATCTTGCATGGATGCGTGTTTGGGAGAGGGTTAGGGAATTGAGGGGAATCAATGATAAGGACAAAGAGGAGGAAAAGTGCAGGGAAAATGCAAACAAATGTCCATTATTAGACAAAGGCGGGAGGGGAAGCTTAGGAATCTAAAGGCGTACAATGATAAGCCATATGTACTCGTTCCGCTTTCAAAACGGAGCTGACCTTGAGCAGTCTCTCAGCTGATCTTTCCAAACTACTCTGCCCATGATCATCGATGGTTCCTTTAAACGATTTCTGTACCTTAAAAAAACGGCTGAACCCTGTGGCCTTTGCTGCCGAGTGCCATTGTTTTTGAGCATGTTTTTCATTTTCAGCTTTCAATGTGCTTTGCTTCATTGTAAACACCACACGCATCTGACTTGCATGGTCAAGGGCACCTTATGAACATTTATGCCAATTAGATGTGAAAACAGAACAGAAACAAGAGGCACACAATACACATGCTTGAAAAAGACTAATCTACAGAGGATGCACTTTGAACATCTAGGTTATCTTCATGAAGCTTTCAGCATTTCTCAATACAATCCGCTGCGCACAGTAAAGTACCCTAGACTTTTACCACAGACAATCATTTATATGCATTTTTATACTTATGAAAACACCACAAAACACTTGAAACAGACTTTTAACGGAATTCAGTGAGAAGATGATGAACCATTTGCCTTCTATAATAAATGTGCATCAAGTCATTGTTTTTCTGTACAAGGAAACAAGCTAAGCACTCTAATCAGCCATATGTTACAAGCGTGGCAGACAGAGGTTGTGCTGAAAAAGAGTGTTGTATTCCTTTAAAAGCCGATATTTACAAACACGGCTTCACCAGCCGCAGTGCCTTTCATGAACTTATCGGGTTGCGGGGTTGTCGAGTTGTCAACTGCAACAAAAATATAACAAGACAAAACAAGCTGCAATTAGACGAAACAAAGAGAGGCTGTGACGCGGGGCACTTTGCCACTCTGCGTGGACACAGCTGGCAGAGAAAAGAGCAAGAATGGGCAACAGTGTTAAAGCACCCAGGGAAGTGAACAACCTTGCTCACTTGGGAAGGCCAGCACTAATTAAAGTCCTGCTTTCAGGCTCCAAGGGCATTTTTGGGCCTAGTCCTCCGATGAGTCCTTGGGTGTCTCTCTCACCATACCTCAAAGCGAGTTTCTTTCGAGCCCCCTGAACCCCCCAACCACCCCCCCACCCCCCCCACCCCGCAACAACCACCACCACACGCACACACACACACAAACACACACATACACACACGCACACACGCGCACACACAACCTAGAATGACGCACAATTATTTTTTCATGAAATAACTGACTCGCAACCTCCAGCCTGCAGCGTTCCAGTCACCTCTCAGCGTGGGAGAGTGTCGCTGAATGAGGCTTTGCACGCTTTTTTCTGTATGTAGCTGTCACACGTTTGAGATAATTACAGTTGTTAAAATATTTGGCATAGGAAAGCGCAGGTGACATACTGTGAATTTTTAGGACATGAAGTTATGCCCAGCAAGGTTAACTGTAACAGTATATTGATCATCGGTGTCATTTGCACGGTTTGGAAGTCCATACAGATGGAGATGTGAGGATTTGTCTGAATTAGAAAGAAAGCTCTACAACAAATGGTATCGAAATATGAGATGCAGCCTTTCTAATCTGCTTCACGTATCAGAATGCAATTTCCTGTCTACTAATGACAGCTGAGCATCAGGAGGTTTTCTGTGGATCCAGCTCCATGATCAAATCATATCACACGTCGACTGCTGCCAACATCCCCACAGCACCTGCCCCTGGTAGCGGAGGGCAATCACTGAAAACAAGGCCCGGCTCCTTTCACTTACTAAACTGCTAAATGCCATTAGCATTCAAAGGCTTGCAAATCCATGGCTGCGGTTCTCGCTTGGTGTTCTTATTTCCAGCTCTTGTGTCTGCTTCCGCCCCTGGGGAAGAAGCGCAAAGGGCCCAGGCCTGCCACCAGTGCTGGAGTTTTTTTCCCCTTTCACACAGACCTAGTGTTAATGCCTCGGGCCGCTTCACAGATTTGAGTGACTGTGGACTTAATGCCGGGCGCCTTGTTTTCAGCACTTGTCCCTCCAGATTTGCCACCCTGGCTGCACAATTTTTCCTCAAATTCTAATTATTCATCAGCTCGTTATGCCCCACACGCCCCCTCGCACCACTCGCTTTAATTAGAACAGACGCAGGCGTCTATTAGAGGCTGCCCCGGAGTGAGGGGACCAGTCCAGGACCAGCCCACTGTGCTCACACGGCAACTGGCCCACTGCCAGTTGCAGGAACTGGTGGAGGAGTGAGTTGACAGTGGTGTGCCCACGCAGCCCCACTCCGAGCTACTTTACCCTCTCAGATGTTTGCTTGGATAAGAGAACTCATGGCTCTTCAGGGCTGTAGCAGGCATTAACATTCCGTAGCTCTTCTCTCCGAGAATTCCTGTGACTGCAGGGCGGTTCGAGAAACAGAGAAGGAGAAGGAGAAGGAGAAGGAGAAGGAGAAGGAGAAGGAGGGCCAATCATCAAACAAGATGACAGGTTCTGAAACGGAAGGGGGTAGCAAACCTAAAATGTTCAGAAGTGTATGACAGCATAGCACATGTACTTGCAGCCCGACATTGTGGTGCATACGTGTGCTTGTTATGCTTTTAAAATGAAGTGATATTAATTATCACAAATTAATTGAAACATAAATTTCGTTTAATCTGCCGTGATCCATTTATGTAGATGTCCTTGGAGCTAAAGCCTTGAAGCTAAAGCCTTAACGTCAAACCCTAATTGGTAAGTTAGCAAGTTTGTTATTACAGACTTAACCAATAGTGATTAATGCAGACTCCACAAATTACAGTAGCGCAAAAAAAAAGACAGCGTAGAAAATGTTGATTGCTTTTTCGAAAAAATGTAAGTTAATTCTTGAGCAACACGATTTTAAAATGTTGGGACTGGGGCAATGTTTACCACTGTGTTGCAACACCTCTTTATTTAACTACACTCTGAAAATGTTTGGAAACAGAGACAATAAAAGTTTTGAATGTGAAATGTTGCCCTGTTCTTGCCTGATAAGTCATTTTAGCTTCTCAAGAGTTTGGGGTCTCCTTTGTTGTATTTTTCGTTTCATAATGCTCCAAAGGTATTCTGCGGGTAGCAGACCTGGACTGCAACCAGGCCAGTTTTATATCCAATCCAGTTAACCTAATTAGTAAGTTTTACACATTGTCTCCACATTTTTTGGAATTGAGGTTGTATAACATTAGGATAAATACAATAAACAAACAATCCGATAAAAGTTTATATATTTTGAGCTTGTTAGAGTTAATTGGTTTCATATTTCACCTTGTTGCCTAAATCCATCCCATACTTTTCACATAGAAGCCTTCATTGGCCAAACTAGGGACGGCCTGATAACCACAAATTATACCGAGCTTAATTTTATTAGAATTTCTTTTAATATCAGGGTGTTCGTCTGAGCAAATTGCTCAGACAGAATTGCTGCCACGATGAATGACTTTTCAAAATCTAATTTTGGGTGTCTAAAACTTTTGCACAGCATTGTACGCATGAAAAAAGTTGTGAAATATTCACGACAGACCAGCGCAGTCAGTCTGTGTTATTTTTGTCAGTAAGCCACAAAGACATACATACTGCTTTTAATTAAATCATATTTTTATAGAAAAATGATTAAACCCATCCATAAGTGGATTTTCCATGACCTCCTTCTATAGATGTCCTTGAGTGCCTAGAAGCTAAAAGATAGGATTGTTGAGTGCGGTTGTAGTTGCATAACCTGAAAGCTAATAGGGCTGCATAACTAATTGCTGTCTCAAAACATCAGGTAAATGTAATGGCAGATCACTTCATACATTAATATTTTGAGGTAAAATAAAGATTATAGGTTATGAAAGACAAAATAAATGACAAAAAATCCTTTGATGGGAAGACAAGGACTAAATATATTATATTTAACGGCATAAAGATGAGATGCTTCATGTGCTTATTCAATAAGGATGAAACCATTTGCTAATGCTGTGTGTGTGTGTGTGTGTGTGTGTGTGTGTGTGTGTGTGTGTGTGTGTGTAGAAGTGAGTAAGCAAGACAGGAGGGGTGTTTATTACTCAGAATGAACATCTTAAGGCTGCAGTCCCAGTGTGCTGGACTCTGAACCTTAAGGCTAGTAGCTCCTTTTAAAATGTATGTGCCCTCTTAATCTGGATTTTAGCGAATTCACTTTGCCTGTGGCAGGAAAGCCTTCATGAAATTAGAATCTGAAACAACAAGGTGTTGTAGGAATGTAGGAATGCATGTTCCAGTAAGATTAGGGTTGGATATTTAAGGCCAATATTTTCCCAGTTCCATGACAATATCTCTTTCTCTGAAAACGCGATGTCTTGCGACAAAGGAAATTTATTCTGCTACACAGTAAGTGATGATCTTTTCACGTTCATTAATGGATCCAATAATAGATAAAAACAATTTCAAAAAACAAGAGTCGATAGCAATTTGACCCTCTCTTCTGCACAGTCATAGCCACACATGATACGACACACGTATCCGCTGCTTCCTGTACTATTTGCTGCTGCGACGGCGTCAGAAAGGAATCTGGACAGTAGCAGGAGCGGCGGCGCTAGCCTGAGTGATTTCAACCACTGTTGAAACAGTGGGCAGGACGATGTAATTAATGATGGCATGTGTACGAATCCGCTCCCTCGTGGCCTAAGTGGTTTCAATGTGACCCCGTGGTGAGGCGGCTCGTCAGCTGCTTTGCACATTAGCAAATCTGCTGCCGCCATTCAGGGGAATTCTTCATCTTTCTCACACCTTTTCCTCTCTCCTCTCTCTCTTTTCTTCACCTCTGTCTCTCGCTCACTCCATCTGGTGGCACAGTGGTAGCCTGAGGTCGGGGAGGGTTATCAAGCAAAAGAGGAGCGAATTAACACAGAGAAATCATCACGTTCTCATCTGTCCATGTGCCTCGCTCACATTCGTACACATACACGGGCACACACACACACACACACACACACACACACACACACACACACACACACACACACACACGAGCGCCAACTAACATCCCCCCTGCAAGCAGAGAAATGTGTAATCCTGACATTTAGTCAAGGGAGATTTGGGGAGACGAGGAGAAATTGTAACGCGCGAGCCGAGCCTGGCCGGAGGCGGCCTGGCAGACAAAAGAACAGCAGCGGCAACGGGCGGAGTTGGCTGGGGAGCCGCGCAAAGGTCATCTCCGTGAAAAGGCTAACGTGTCACTGCTTTTGTTCCCGTCCCTCGGAACATATGTTTGGCCCTCCTCCATCCTCGGCCCCTTATCTGGTTGAAATCTAACCACATCTCCCCCCACTCTGACCCACAGAAATACAACTTTTGACAGTGCGGCTGTGTTTCTTTCAACAGTTGCGAGGGGGCATTATCTTTCCTTCTTGAACGACGAATGAAAAATTGGGTCAATGGGGGAACACCTGTCCCTAGATTTTTAGAAACACCATCTTGCAGTCAAGGAGTTGGCTGAAATCACATAATTGCAAGATCTAGTTCACTAAAACCCTCAGTGAAGGATACATTTACGGCATTTAGCAGACACTTTTATCCAAAGCGAATTCCATTCCCGAACTACAGGGGGCAGTCTCCCTGGAACAACTGGGGATTAAGGGTCTTGCTCAGGAACCCAGTGGTGGTGTGCTGAAGGTAGGATTCGAACCCATGACCTCTTGCTTCAGAGGCAACTATCCTACACACTAGGCTCCACCACACACAAGTGTTCCTGGGACAGTGCCCAACTTTAGGTTCCTCAACATTTTTCAACATTTGGGACTATATTACCCATGTTACTATGAATTCAGCCCGTAGGTTGGAATCTGCTACTGAAACTAATTATTGATCTACAGGAAGGTCAGCAGAGCTAAGAACTTTTCACGTCCACTGCAGGAAATGCACTGGGTTATCGAGTGCTCCCAGTACAATCGCCACATAATTCCTGACGTTTTAATAATCAAGAAAATATGTGAATATCATACCCACGAAGGGATAATCACATAATATTTGCCTTATATTTTCCTTTTTCCTTGTTGTTATGGAAGCTATTTTGTTTAGAAAGAAAAAGGAAGTATACAGCATCCCACCCACACATGTGGTATTACTGGAAATGATAGGATGTCTTCTTGAGCAGATTTAAAAGGGTAGGAATTAAAAGGGTAGCTCTAATTAGTAAAATAATAGTCTAAAAAAAAAAACAAACATCCACTATAGATGCAAAAATGAATAGGCTAGAACTCAGGATATACACACATAAGCCATTTGACTGGGTATACTGTCTTTGTATCTACACTCGTCCAATTTATCAACCTCACTTATCATATTGGAGTTCACAATGGAAGATGTTCTGCATACTTTGTAGGCCCTCTTAGCCCCATCCATTAATGGTCAGGACCCCCGCAGACCACCACTGTGTATCATTTGGATGGTTAGTTATTCTTAGCACAGCTGTGTCACTGGCATGGTAACTGAATGCGAGTGTGTGTGTGTGTGAGCTGCACAGGGCAGATCACCCATAGCAACGCTGCTGAAATTCTTAAACAATGTCCACATCTAACCTTTCGGTCCAAACTGCAGAAAGTTATTTCTGAAAGTTCATCTGATGCTGCACAGTTTGTGCTAGTCATTCTCTAGTTCTTTATTCACGCTCAGTGTCTGGCTACAGAACACTATTGGCTGAATAGTTTGGTTATTAGACTATTCTGAACTCCAGTAGCACTGCAGTGTGTGACACACGCGCGCGCACACACACACACACACACACACTCATACACACACACACACGCTTCAAGCATGCATTCACAACAAAAGGCTGGTTTCTATAAAAGATGGTGGAGGTCCTTGGATCTCATATCTGAATACAAGGAAAAGCATCAACAATATTGTCCATGGTAATCAGTCACAGAGCTTGAGAGTATAAAAAAGTATGCATGCATTGAAGATCTATATCCAACCAAAAGTGGTACTTCTGTGGAACTGAATATATATATGGTGGCTTCATATATGCCCACATACATGCTGATCCAAAAATTACACACATACACAGTGGAGGAAATAATTATTTGACCCCTCACTGATTTTGTAAGTTTGTCCAATGACAAAGAAATGGAAAGTCTCAGAACAGT
>JBBJLS010000082.1:12223958-12245129 GCA_037577275.1 Bryconaethiops microstoma
CCAAATCCCGTTAGGGCTACACGATACGTAAATAGGAGGGAGCTGGAGGAACAGGGCTGTTCACACACACACACACACACACACACACACACACACACACACACACACACACACACACACACACATAATATATTTATATATAACTACATATAAAAATAATGTGTCCCATTTGTATTACGTACACCGATGTGTAAACCTATATGTAATAATAGTATGTGCCATGTTCCATACATTGTGTGTATGTGTGTGTGCGTGCGTGCGTGCGTGCGTGCATGTGTGTGTGTGTGTGTGTGAACAGCACTGTTCCTCCAGATTACTCCTATTTACGTATCATGTAGCCCTAACGGGATTTGGAATGTTCTACTTCAGAGGGGATGAATCTGGTTAGGCAGGATCTGGCGTGCTCAGCTCTTCCGCTACAATAATAATAATAATAATAATAATTATATATATATATATATATATAGTTTCAGTGGTGCACTAATAAACTTCTACATAAAACTGTGAACACTTGCTATAGTCAAATCTTTATTTCTGGTAGCAAACTGAACTATTGGTATGAGTACCTAAGACTTTTCTAAACCTAAACCCAACGCTTACTTTTCGGTTTAAAAACAGGAACAAAAATGAGCATAAAAAGCATTTTATCAAGTCAACTCATTAATTTGGTCCTAGTGTTTTAGGTTTGGCCTTCAATTCCTCATTTTCCAAAGAATGAACAAGACACTGTTATCTTATACAAAAACAAATGTGCGCACAAACACAGGCAAAAAACTGCAAATATACAAAAACAAATGTGCACACAAACACAGGCACATACGCATACATTCTGTGTTTCTCAAAGGTCAAAAGTTCATGGGGATTTGGAAGTTTAATACCAGAGCAAGTCTAAGCCTTTGCTCCATGGAGCGTGTCTAGAGGGAAGGTCGAGCCTGATATTGATGAGATTTAAATGTTTCAAATAACATGGGATTTGTACTTTAATCACAAAAATCCTGTTGGTTGCCATATAAGCACCATTTCTGAACGATGAGTGATGAGCAGCGTTCACCCATGAAGTGCACAAGTTGCATTGATCAGTTCGGGATATTTGACAAAGTCATGTGACGCCAAAAGGCATGTGCATTTAGACACTTATTATTATAAAGATGCCATACAAAGTAATTGAGGAAGTACTTGGAAGTACTTTGAAGCAAAGCGCATTTAATTCCCTAAATAACTTTCCGACGGATGGCTCTTTCAAGGAAAAAAACTCAATTTCAGACGAGATGTGTTGAGGTTGACGAACGTTTATAAACATACCAAATGTAAATGTAAAGATTCTACAACAGTTAAATGTTTTCATTTTTTCTGAGAGCAGCCCAAGCCAAGAACCATTTACGAATCTTTATTTTAAAGATTGTTCCAGTGAGAGAGCGATTCTGCCACACAGTAAATGAAGCATTCCATCAAAAACCCTTACAAGTGATTACCAAAACAGAGCCATGACCTCTCTGGGACAAGCTCTGCCTTTAGTAACATTGAAAATGCTGAACGTTGACAGTGCAAAATGCATTGGTTGTGCTGTTGAGGGCATATGCTATTGCATTACAAAAATAACTGGCCTGCCAGCTGCGGCAGTTGCTGATTGGGGGGGGATTTAATTATTTATTTTTCTTTCATGTATCACTCTAGTTAATGAACATACTGTATCAACAAATTCCTGTAATGGAACATTGAAAGACATCCCACCCATGCCCAGCATCTGAACTGCAGTGGTACATAAGTTTTGGAAGACGGTCATTCACACGCAAATCATTGCCATTGAACTCTAATCTATTGAGTGTGCCCATTAAAGTGAATTTGCAGCGGGGAGGGGCTAATGGAAGTGGACTCTTCAGGAGTCAATCAGCCTGATTTAGGAGAGTTCAACCCATAGCCACTGAGTGACATTGACAGTTTTAGCTGTCTTCTCATGAGACACAATCTTGGTGAAGAAGCTTGGTTTGAAAGCTTAGAGAGACATTTGCGCTGATTTAGGAACAGATTACGTACTAAAAAATAAAATAGAGAAACCCATAAAGCTGATCTCAGATCAGAATAAAAGGACAGATACCAGAAGCCATCCTGGAAATTTGATTATGACCAAGCCAGATCTGTTCGGTTTGGTGACATAAATGCTGTTCAGTCTTGATGCCATTTCCAGCTGTTATGAGATTCCAAACCATTGTGCTGCTTGTTGAGAAATGAGGAATGAACGTTTGTTGTTACTGGCTATGTAGTAACTCTGTTTTCTAAAAATGTTATCTAGCACTCACAGAAAAAAAGATCTGGGATGACAAAAGTTTGGATGGCTCAACAGCTCCCATTTTTTAAACCGTAACTGAGATACTTTTGTGTGTATGATGACTAGCATCACTTTCACACATCTGTTTTAGTTTTGTGTCATTTTATCTGTGATTGGTCGTTTTGCTAGTCAGCCAAATGTCCTTTTCTTGTCAATAGTTTCTTGGCCATATAGTGAGACCACTACTACCAACCTATACCCATACTGTATAGAGGACTCTGTAATATTAAGATGAACACTGTTTATATTACCCATCATTTTCATTCATATTTATGGAGATTTCTGTGACTGAATTTTGATAAATAACCAGTTTAATCATTAGTTTGTCGCATATCATGTTTTTCTAGTGTACACTTCTCATTAAAATCAAATTAGTGATGCTGCCACAACTAATATAAAGGGAAATGACTGCTACAAAAAGGTGTACACCAATTTTGAACGATAGTGATTGAGAATCTACGTATAAATAATCCCCTGAAAGAAAGCAAAAACAATTTAAAAATATGCTCTATGCAGTTAAAGGATTTCTTTGTGTGATGAGAACCTTTCAATGGACGGTTCTTGAAAGAACTGTCTTTGTAAATGAGATGTAAGCATGAAAAACCTTTCTAAGGTTTGAATCACTTCCACATGATTTACCGGTGCTTGGAAGAATCGTACAAATGGCTGAAAAAAAGCTTTATATTATGGTTCCATATACCTTCAAAAGGCAGTTTACAAAAGGAAATGGTCCTTTATAGCTAAGAGCAACTCTGTGTATCACTCTACCACCCTAGTCAAAATGCCTCTGATCCACTAGACTGAAGACAGTGAGTTTAATAGGTCAGTGTTGGTGCTTTCCCATGCCAACAGCAAGCTTTTCTCACCCTGTGATCTGTAGTGAGAAGTCAAGTATTGTTTTAGAGGAACATAAAAGTACATCATAAATACTGCATGCACAAGGCATGTTTCTTCTCATGAAAAATGCAGGCATAGAGATACTGGAGCAATACATTTTGACTAGACTTATACAGGCCGTAGGGATTTGCAGTTTTAGTATGCTGTTAGTACGCTGTCATGGTATAATTACACAATGTTTGTGAGTTATGCCACAGGGTCTTTAACATAGAGAGACCACACAACAAGCTTCAGTATAAAACTATTTAACCATGTCATCGCAGTCAGAACAAACCCTTTTTTCATTTTTGTTTATAATGAAGATGTATATTACAAAAAGTCTCATTAAGCAACAAAAAAACATTGACACATCTTTAGATTTTGAGAAGGTGAATTGAATTCATAAATGTGCATGTGCACTATTGTTCGAGCCCCAGCTTCAGTACTCTGTGGTGCATCCTTTAGCCTTTTGAACTTCTAATGACCATTTTTGATACGTGCTGACAAGCGTCTTACACCTCTCTGTTGGAATCTTTGCCCATTTTTCGCATGTGAATGCTCCAC
This sequence comes from Bryconaethiops microstoma, assembly GCA_037577275.1. NCBI lineage: Eukaryota > Metazoa > Chordata > Actinopteri > Characiformes > Alestidae > Bryconaethiops > Bryconaethiops microstoma. The sequence goes on from JBBJLS010000082.1 coordinate 12,227,725, forward strand.
CTCATTGATGTTTGATAGCTACCGTGCTGCAGCTGTCTTCTTTAAATCCCCCCGAAGATTTTCAGTGTGATTTAAATCTGGGGACTGAGAGGACCACTCCAGGACGTTCCAGGATCTATTTTTCAACCTTTGGTTGACTTAGAGGTGTGCTGGGGATCATTATCTTGCCAGATTCAATTTCTGAACAGAAGGCATCACATTCTTCCTAAAATGGCCTGGTTCTTCTGGGAATCCATGATGCCAGATACACAATCAAGATTGCCAGTTCCTGCAGCAGAAAAACATCCCCACGTCATCAGTGACTCATATCCATGGATGAGGGCGGTATTCTTTTGGTCATAAGCCTGGCCTTTCTCATGCCAGACATACTGCTGGTCCACAGTTCCAATTTAGTTTCATCAGTCCATAGATCTGTTACCCAAAACTCTGCAGGCATATTCAAATTTCTCCTGGCATATTCTAGTCGACCTCTTATGTTCTTTGTGGTCAAGAGTTGAGTGCATCTTGGACTGTGGCCATGAAGTCCTTGTTTATTCAATGCTCATCTTATAGCTGCCACTGAAGCACTTGTCCTGGCCTTCATCAGGTCATCCTGTAGGTGTTTTGCAGTAACACAGGGAGTTTTCTTAGTACTCCTTGTTAAGTTAAGAGCTCTTGATGAAGCTCTTGATGGGCTTTCTCCCTTGGTCCTTGCAGGCTTGCAGATGTACAGTACATTTTAATGTGCTCTTGTAACGTAATGGTGTTTCTTGGAATGTAAATTTTCTTATTATGCTTCTTATGTCCGATGCCCCTGCAATGAAATAATTTTCTCTCTCAGCTTTCGAGAAAACTCCTTTATCTTACCCATGATTGCAACTCACCTTCAACACCTTCATGGTTGGGCTTTATGTATGCATCACAGTTGAAGCCAATTAAGGATCATTATAAAATTACCAATGGCTTAATTATGTTTTAGATCCTCTTTAGGCCATACAACTAGCAGAAGGCTTTAGAAACAGCAATATCACCTATGGCTTGAATAATGGTGAAATAGCTATACTACTAAAATATCCTAACAAATACTACATCATACATTATCTTCGTTGATTTTGCGTATAAGTCAACAGATGAAGAAGGCGTCCGAAGCAAAGTCTTGCTCTTTGAAAAAAACTTTGTTTGGTAAATGCTCACAGTCTTTGGGGGGTTGAATATTTCTGATTGTAACTGTTTGTTTTCACTGGCCTAACATGTGCTTGGCTGACTGACAACATAGTCTAAACCATGTAAAACAGAATTTTCATTAAATTGTTCCCTTTAAACTTCGATTTGCATCCACACGCAGACGCTTGGATTTGACTTCAGCGGAGATGCAACAGCTTCACATAATTCCAGAGTGAGTATTTGTGTACAGCAAGCACTCTCGACCCTTTGGGAGGACGACACAGGCTGCCCTCCGCTCACTCTGCACCAGCACGGGGGTGCGTGGAGAAAAGTGTCAGGCCTTAATCAGGTTAGCCGGGCCTGTGATGGATTAAGCTGCAGTCGGGGAGACGCTTCCCCAACATTAGGGTGTCTGAGATGTCAGCTGGAGAGCGCTCCCATTAATAGCTCTCCCTCAGATTACTGCATTAAGTTTATTAGCAGCTCCAACTCTGCAAGCACTTTGGACCGGGGCAGTTTGGGGAATGGGGGAGGGGGGCGTCAGGAGTGGGCCACACTGGGCTGTGGTGTACAGAATCTATCTCCCCGTGTCTCTCTCAATCTCTCGTCAGTACGTCAGAGGAAACCACAGCGAAACAAAAAAGCTTACGAGCAGCTCCAGGAAACTGCCTTAAAGAAACAGTTTGGCCAAAATTCAAACAGGCACAGTTTACTCCTATCCCCAAATGTGGTCAATTACTCAAGACCCATTTGGTGCCAAATGTGTGTCTTTTTAGTTTCCACTGGAGCTGTGAAGCTGAAGTAGACCACCAGTCAGCATCATGCAGCTTAAACAATCACACACTAATTTACACAAAGTTAGTGCAAGCCAAATAGACTTGTTTATGTGCTTTCTGACACTGTATGACATTTTGCTGGATAAGTGCCTTGCTTTAAGGTAGATACTACAGCTGATTTTACCCATTTATTAAATAACAGCATGTTCGATAGTATCAGCAATGACATACACATGTCTGCCGGTTTGAGGCAAGTTAGAGATTATTTATACATGTTGATTCTAACTGCTGTTATTTAATTTTTCTTTTAACTTTGGTGAGTAAACAAAGAAGCAAATTATCTTGGCATGACTGAATAACGCGGGGTAAAGGGAAAATCACTGAATTTTCACTTTAAGTTTAGTGCAAGTACTTGCACATAATAAAGGATAAGCATGACCCAGACTTGCTCAAGTGGAAAAGGGCTTATGTGTGTAGGCAAAGAGATTATATTTGACCCAACTTCATTGTTTTGCAATGGCTTAATTATTAAGCACTTAATAATTAGGTGCTTAATCATTTTAATATTCTAAAAGCAACACAAGTAGGGTAAAGGGGGAAAATGTATGATAAACGTGGTGAATTTCACAACTTACCACTCCACACTTTATTTCCAATAACTGTAGTTCATCAATGTCTCGATAATGTATTAGTCCTAATGTGTGAAAACTACTTTCAAGGAGCTTGTGAACCTTGACCTGCATTACACCTGTTGTGTGGGCGTGTGTGTTTTATCAAGTCCTTCCTTTGATTTACACCTTATTAATAAGCAATTGATTTTTCTGCATAATAAACCATGGCACACGTGAACACTTGTGTGGTGGGGGAGGGTCAAGGAGATCTGTGCATTTGATTATAGTCCTCGTGGTCCCAATGTGGGCTGGAGGGCCAATGTGGAGTGGAAATGAAGACGTACGGCCTGTTAAGAAGCGCAATCTGCCCAGCCCTTCTGCACGTCTTCATCACTCTTCTCTCCGGAGGGCAGGAAATCTGAGTGGCTTAATCACTGCTTTAGCCACTCTTGATTGGCTTAAGTGTTCCTACCCAGGAACAGTTGAACAGGAGCAGAAGTGGCTCAATATACATTCTCGAAAATAAAGATGTCAAGACAGGTTCTTTGGAGAACCTTCACTGACTCCTTGAAGAACCTTACAGTGGATGGGAATCTACAGCGGCAATCTAGTCTCAAACTGCCACTCTGTAGAAGTCATAGAAGCATTTCCCCGTAAAACAACAGAAAATCTGTTGATTCAAAACACACTTAGAGCATGTTCGTGTTCGTGAAGGAGACTAGGTTGAAAAAATGCTGGGGCTTTCCTATAACCCTCGCGAAAAGAAGCCACCTAAGTCTGTCGTGTCATTTATTGTCATATGCAAATAATATGATCTAACAAAGTAAATTATATCCACAAACAGTATTGTATTATATGTTAATATTATTACTGTCATGTTACTGTCATTTTACTTTAATTTCATAGCATTAAAATCATAGTATTGTGAATAAATGGTATATTTCTAGGTTTCTGCATACAGGATAAGTTTAGAGTTAATAAGAACAGAAAGTGTAAAACCGCAGTAAACATATTGATATTACAACAAATTACAATTAATGATGCGAAGGTCAGTTCAATTGACAGTACTTTACTGGATACGTCTATAGGTCCTGTTAACTCATGAACTACCATTGGGCAGCGACTGCTACCCAGAATGCCCTTGTAAAACTGACTTGTAGGTATTGCCCAGCAGCACCCCCAGCTGACCCTTTGGAGCTCCACTGAAGATACTGTCACTATAACTTCACCCACAACACCCTAATGATTCACTGACTCCATCTCATATATATACAGAATCAGAGCCTAACTGAGTCACCCTTCAGGGTTACTATGTCACTTTTCTATTGTTTCTAATGCACTTAATCGTTACCTATATATTCCCCTCGCTTACTTACTTATATACTTCACTTTTGTTGTTTTCATGAAATCATGCACGTTTCGTATTAATGTTGTAAACGTTGAAACATTCTACTAAAGCAAATTATTTATAAACTCTGAATGATCGCAATCCTATTTTGCTTTTATCTAGTGATAGAAAAATCTAATTTTCATATATATTTTACTCTGAAAATATCACCAATGATAGGCCTGATCACCAATGATAGGGTAAGGAATTACCCATTGAAAGTCGCTTTAGGAAATTAAAGGTGTTTCTTTCATGGCATCGCTCCAAAGACCCCTTTTGGCACCCTTATATTTAAGTGTGTAACCAGCCCGGCTGCAACCTGATAACAGGTCAGCTGCAATGTTATGATCCTAGTTGTGAAGTGCTGCTGAGTCTACAATCAGCCATAGAGGGCCCCCGAAACTCAAGCCTTGTCTTTGTGCTGATGACTGCAATTAGCTCCAACATGGGCGTCTGTCTGTTCACATAAGCAGCATTGGATGTCCTTGCCATCCTTCCTTCCCTCATCTCGGAAGCAAGGGGCCCATCATCTGTTTGTAGGGGGATCGCTTTCTCCAGGCACTATGGGAAGGCATCTCATTTTCCTCGGTCCGTCATAACCCTCAGAGAGTGCCGTTCCAAATTATTTCCCATGAGTGGCCGGCACCTGATCCAGGCAGCCGACACCGCATCCCGCCATGGCTTCTGACACAGGTAGTCGTTTTGTGCGGAAGCCGCCCGTTCACATGGAGTGGAGCCCAGCAAGCGCATCTACGAGCGAGTATTAGCTTTCCCCTGAGGGAGAGTTCTAATTAAGTAATTGACTGATGCACAAAGCAGGTGCATGTATCCGTTACAGCGGGTCCCGACCTGTTCATTATTAAACAGTGACCCTCTTTGGCGTTTGTGCCAAAGCAAGTGAAAGTCCTCTGAAGGTGCTCTCACGAAGCACATAAGCCAGGATCATAATTACACTCTCCACTGTTCGCCTCTGTTGGCCGTCTCCGAAAACATGCATCATGTTTGTTTCATAATCCACAAGATAAAATCCAGAAACCAAGAGTAAGGAAAACCAAGATCCTAAGATACTAGACATTGGCAGGTCACTAGTTCAAATGGATAAAAATGCGATACACCACAAGCTCAATTGGCAAAGATAACAAAATGAAAACATTTTTACATGAGATGAGTACACTTACATCATGCAAGGTGTTACAATATTCACTTTGTAGATGACCTATTTCATGGAAAACGATTTAGCTCCACGTCCAGTTGCAGAAATAGTGAAAAGTTACCCTAGTGAAACACAATCAAACATACATACAACAGTTTGCCCAGAGAAGGGGATGGAGGCGGCTCACTTTCTGTTTGACTCGTACAGAGATTATTTACCGAAGTAAGAAAGCGGCCGGGATATGGATTGATAGCTGAGAAGCAAATTGATTCACAGGCCTGCCATCACAAGCACAACGGAAACAGGAGACGACTCTGCCATTTTAATTCAGCAGCCCACACATTTCATTTCATAGAGCCAGGCAGAGTTACAAGAGCTGATCGCTGAGATGTCGATGTCTTGGCTATTACATCATGAGCTGAGGCGCAGCGGCACAGAAGTAGTGGGGTTGCATGACACCATATAGAATGTTCTATGGATCTTGAGTCCTTATTTAATCCTTTCTCTTTTTTTTCCACCGAAAACTTGACCAAACTAAATGCGGTCTAGTTTTGAAAATGAGGAGTGGACAGGTGGTGACCATGGTGTGATATCCTTTCTATGAGGAAGGAAGTCAAAGAGCCACTGTGACCAATCTTACGCATTCAGGCTGGCAACAGCAGTATCTGTGGGATTAAAAAAGAATCAAGGTCCAAAGCCTTGGATTATAGCAAGGAGTCTTGATGAGAGATAAGAAAGAGATTGATATCGAGTGCCTGTGGAGAAATAATCCCAGAAGCAGTATCTTAAGGAAGGAAGGAAGGAATATCTACTGGGGGCTCACCTTGTAGATGGAGTTAATTCTGTTGTGTTAAAGATTTTGGCTTAGAAGCTGATGTCAGAAATTGTTGGTCCTGTTGAAGACCAATTTTTAAATGGCAAACATATGATATGAAAAAATATGAAACATTTTAGCCTTCCCACTGCCATGTAAAATGACAAACAGTGCAGCTACCATTAGTACTAACCGTAGCCTGAAGTCACTTATCACCATTGTGTACAGGATGCACCAAGATGAACAAGGTTTCCTAAAATGATACGACGTTAGATGAACAGCTTCCGCACCTAGGAGATTAACATCACGCAAGTGGATTGATGAGAATGTGTCCCCACACTCCCTCTACAATCTCATCACTTTAGATGAGCAGACAGCAGAATATTACTCAGCCAGATGTGGGTCGTCTAATGGTGCTGCTTTCCAGAAGCTTAAATAATCATAACCGACCTCCAAAAACCAATAAACAGAGAGATGGCTTTCAGCCTTGATTGGATTTATCTGAGCGCTGATGGACTTACATTAAACAGACCCCTTTGTTTGTACAGTGTGTTAAGAGGCTTTGTGTGTCCAGCCAGGCATCAGTATAATCCATTCAAACATGTACACTGTAGGAGTTGTTCCTTTGTAATTGATTTGGCCAGGAGACTGTAATACACAGGCATTGTTGCCTTGTCTTCTAAATTTCAGGTCTACTTTCATACTGGTCTACAGGGACATGGGGGTAAAAGACAGCACGGTTGTGTATTACTATCAAATCTCTTTAAAAAATTTTAAACAACTACAACAAGTGATTCACGATGCAATCTTTTTGTTTGCCAAGTACTTATTTGCAGCTGATTTGATATATTCATCCTTTTGTCCAGTGTATCATCTGCTGTTACATTTTAATATCTTCCTGTCTTTCCTTCATCTCATTAAGATACACTATTTATGTTTGTAGACATCTGCTCATCCCCATGCTTTTTATTTAGTTCAGGTAGTTTGTCCCCTCTCTACTGCACTAACCACCTCTACTCTTCTGAAAAGGCTTTATAGTAGATGTAAAGATTTTACTGTCCTCAGCCTCGAGAGCATTAACGAGGTCAAGTACTAGTGTTGGTTGAATACTTCTAGATCACAAACACCACTTCAGTTCACCCCAAATGTACTGGATGGAGCTCAAAATTCTACTGCTCGATGCTTTCCAATGAGCAAGGTGACCTCCAGAGTGACCCATTCAATTGGGAGGGGTTTTGAATGGAAATTATACAAACTGCATGGGTGAGTGCAGTTGAACACTGGTGTCAGCAATGGGTGCAACTTACAGTATTTTAAATTCACTGATTACAAGGAGTATTTTTTACAGGAAATACATGTTCAAATACACAAGCTTGGTTAAAAAATTCAAAAGAACCATATCTCTACACCACAGACACTTCCATCCCAGTCTCCCTTACTGAATGAAGCAACATGGTTTAGTTTCCATTTTAAGAGACTGTTGAGTCTTACTGAACTAATTACTTTTATCCAAAGAGTATATAAATAGAGCTTTAAAAAAAAACTACCAGCTAACCTCTTCCATCTCCCTCTGACCTCTGCATCTCATGAGACGCCTGCCCCTTAGGGCTTGTAGCATCGACAGGCCATTTTTTTTCAAGACTTTTCTCAGATTCTTCAAACACAAATAGGGCAGTAAAAGGCGAAAAGTGCAAATAAAAGTAATTTTTATGAGACATAAGAGAGAGACGAGGGGCTGCTCCCTGGAAGCCTGGTCACATTTAAGATGACCCTGTCCTCACAACCTCCTGTGTGAAGTGCAAACATTCAATAACAGTGAGGTCACTGCGATCATCAGATTATGGCTACCAGGACATGGACATAAAGCAACACTTACTCTGATTGGCTACACTTTATTTTGAGATTGTTTGCCGCATTAGTTAAAACTAACAAACAATTAACTCTAGGATTACAGGGGCCATATAATGGAAATCCAAATAGTCTTAGCCTTATTGAAATAAAAGGGTTTAATGTAGTAAGGAATCTGTTAAAACTTCAAAACATGCCATTAATTCCTAAATCCATACTGTACTTATATGGAAACTAAGCTTTAAAATCAACTCATTTTGAAACCACTGCTCTCATGTCACAAAACTAACTTTCCACACATCTGCTAATTCAGTTCATTCAGTTCACCTCACCCATTCACACTTAAGTTATAAGGAGCATTTCAGTCTGGATTATGTTTTGAATAAGGCACAATAAAGGGCAAGCAATCAGGACCGAGGCAATTTACATATATACATATACAGATTATTCTTAAATATGAAGAGAAATTGGAAAATTGTTATATGGTTGTACTTGAATTTGACTTGTGGCACTACTAATGCTAATGTGGCACATGTTATATGTCTGTACCTGTTAATCGTCTAGGCTGTGAAGAAGCATTCAAGTAAGAATTTCATTGTACCTTGTACACTGTATTCTGTACATATGACAATAAATCTTTGAATCTTGAACATTGTCAGGTAAAAATTATGTATGATTATTTTGGTACAGAAAACCACATAAATGTCTTAACTGCATACCAGGGACGAAAGTAAAATATAGGAAAATGTAGAATATGGGCCCTTTAATAAACCATGAATAACAAAATAATTTACACTTTTGTTAACTGATGTTTTCTTAAATGTTGATTGAATACGGGAACCTGTGTTAATTGACGTTAATCAGCACAAAAGTCAGCCTCAACAAACCATATGCAATTTTACCAAAGCTTACTAAAATGATACGACTTCGCACTCTTAGTGCATAATATGAAATTAGACTTGCCATGTGATTATGACTTATTTTTTAAATATGACATATTTGCATTAAAGAACCATCTAAAGAAACAATAATTTACCTACATGTTAATTGCTTGACAGTAAACAGTCACCCAGCTCACTGCCCATTCAAAGTGTGTTACTGGTTAATAAGTGCTGCAATTGTTTGCCTTATAATTAGAGGATCACAAGTATGATCCCCAGCGATGCCACAGCCATCCATAGTTACAATCAGACACAACCAAAATTATCACTGAACACTCTTCACCAACAAGTGTAGAATATTTTTGCTGAACTTTGACTCTTTACGACTTGAAGATAAGACTATTAGACTGACCTATCTCCTCTCCAGACTAGGCAGTGGACTACCCAAGAGTGTCCAGGGGTCAAACAGACACTTCATGCCATAATGAAACCAATAAATCTGATTAGTTTCCCTTCTCCACTTTTACAAGGCGAGTATGGTGTGTGGGAGCCTTCTCAAGCTTTTCATTCCTCTCCCCAGGTGCACTTATGTCGCACATGAAACCTGATCACAGTTAAAAGTGCTAGCCCCCAAGAGCAAAAATGCTTTCAGGAACTTTTAAAATGGTGTTTAACAGTGTCTTTTTAGTGCACACTAAAAGCTGAGCTTCACTGCATGGAGCGCAGGCCGAGGGAGACGGTGCAGTCTGTGCCAGGGAAGAGCAGGCCTCTGACATTCCACTCAAGATGAATCTACTAGAAATTCAAAGGCTTCTCATTTTTTTTTTCTCTAGTTGCTACAAGAGGAAAATCGAGAAAGTCAGTCTTGTTGAGTGAATGGTCAATGAAAAATTCTGTTGACAGTACCTGAAGTATGCATTTAGTGATTAAGAATAATGGATCATGCAAAGCACTTTTAAAAAATCGAGTTTTGATATGGTCCTTAGCTTAGAAAAACCTTTATATTATTTCAAGATTCTTTAAACCTTAAAAAAGATTCTTGACTCACAACTTATGGACAAAATGGTTCCTCAGTAGTGTCACTACAAAGAACCATTTAAGGCATCTTTGGCATTTTGAAGAGTATAAAAAAGAGTACGTCTTTAGGATGTCACGGGCAGCATGACTTAGACATCCCTCATTGATTAATACATTGCCTTTGACACTTTAATTTGTAACAGTGTGTATGCATACTAAAGGATATTGATATTGGAAGTATTCAAGTGTAACTACACTCATTGACCAATAAAAGCCTTGAGAATGATCTTTGCTCACTGTCTACCGCTTACTGTGTGTAAAACATCCCCAAACTGAAAATATATACTGCGTTTGCCTTAATTACCTTCCGTGACAGATAACACACGCTCTCATTTCTTTGATGTTTTCTTTTAAAACCTCATTTTTGTTAACCTGAGCCTAAAGCGAAGATTAATGCATCAGCATTTGTAGAAGGTGAAAAAAGCTTGCCCCCCCCCACCCCAACTCATGTGGAAGCCAGGGTCGAACAGCAGATCCCCTGACCCTTTCACTCCTCTGCTTGTAAAAACAGCCATGGGGAGCACCAACAAGTGAATAAATGGAAGCCATGTGACACAAGACAGCACCTATAAATATGTGCAAGATCACAGGGGCACTTAATGCAAGGGAGGGCAGACTTCTTTTTTACCATTGCGACTACAACGTCTTAAAAAGTGCCTGTCGTGTCATATGAAACCAATAAAACATAAACACTTCCTCGCTTTGAAAAGAAGGCCTCCCTCTCTAAACTACCACAGCTCACTGTCTACATTTCTGCTGCATGCTACTGAGTCCTGAGCCTTGGTTTTCTCTCCAGGGATGATCTCAGCAGACCGAATAAGCAGAGTAAATGTGTGCGTATTGGGTGACTGGGCTGACTGGGTTGTGAAGATCAAGGGAACAGGCTACTAGGTGAGGTGTACATAAGGAACAACATGGTGTGGAAGAACAGTAAAGGCTCCCCTATAAGCTCAAGGTACTATAGCCTTCCTAGATTCAAACTATAATCAGCTTACATAGGAAGGGGTATATTACCCCAACGGACAGTGAAAATATAAGGAAATGTGGAGTAAACAGCCTTTAGCAAGGACTTTCTCCTAAATGTCACTCTGGCCCTGCAACAATATACAGTATGTCAACATACTGTGAGCTTAACTAGCAGGTCTGGTTATTTATAACACAAAACAGCAGACCAATAAGAAACACCATCTCCTGATTGAACTTACCAGACTGAATATGGGTGTAGACAGCTTCTCTAAAGGTCTTGATGTAATTTTAACATGTTACCATATACAGTTGACATTTTTATTAAAGCTTGAAATGAACGTTATGACAGCTTAGATTCCAGCTTATTCAATAGTCAAATTTAATTTATTGCTTCTATCACTTAACTTAAAACCCCTCCCCAAGGCTGTATTGTACCCCTCCCCAAGGCTGCCCCATGCAGTTTTCATGGTATATGACACTAAACAGCAGCATGAAGCAGGAGAGATGACATCAAGCCAACTGCCAGAACCTCATTACCTCATAGGAAGGAAATGGAGGATCTGGGTGACGAGTTCTATGAGGAGGCCTGGCTCTCTGGCCCTCTGTCACTGAGCAGCAACACAAGGATTTCACAATCAACTTCCCACTGAATATTTCCTCCTGCCGGGCCCAGAAACAAAACTGAAAGGATTAACTGGATTGCTCTTTGATGAGGACGTCAAACAGAATGAATGAATTGTTTAATTTGGTGAAGGAGATTTGCAAATACCTTTGATAATTCTGTTAGACTTTCTCTGACTATTGTGGAAAATAAAGAACAATAACATTCTTTGGTGGTCCTTCAGTTTAGTGGTACACTAAATCTTTTAAAAAATAAAGATTCCAAATACGGTCCTACCCTAAAGCAGCTGTTCTGAGAAAGACCATCAAGGAACCCCAAGCGGTCTAAAGGGGTATTTCGATAGAATTGCTCAAAAAAACCTTTTGGAACCGTTATTCATGCAAACATGTTTTTATACTGTGTACTCACTGCTATTACCGATTGCAATTTTATCTTGCGTCAACAGTAGACACTCAAACAACACAAATATTGATGATTTAGGGATTCCAAGAGATGATGCACCTACAAATCCTCATACTAAACAGCCTATGTTCTAGGAATGTAATGTTTTTCCTTCACCATTTCCATTCTGTTGTAAAGGCAAGCAAAGTGCTGATGTAAAAGGTGCTAGCCTAGATGATAACCTGATTGAGCTCTTCCAACAGCCTTGTTAACTCTTCTCTGCTCTTGACGTCCCGTGACCTTCTGTCTTATGTCCCTGCAAAGAAGCTCGGGCCAGTCCGGAGCCTGCTTCTGATGCCGAAATGCTTTAATCAGGCCAGAATCCCTAATGAATGGAGGCTGAGAGTCTGGTGAAGAGAGGAGGAAGAAGGAAGGCAATTTCTGGAAATGATTACTGACTCATTTCCTTGTTTATTCTGCCTTTGAAAGAAAGAGACCCCCACGCCTCCCGCCCCACTGGCCCTTCACTCCACACCACCGCCCCATGAGCTCCTCCAAGCCCTCTCTCCACCCGCCACTCTATTCTGTATCATTGTGGCCCCACTTCTGAACATTTGCCACACTAGATCAAGCCTGCCCCTGCTTCTTTTCATGTCTGGCCTAGCCTCCTCTGGCTCTTGTTCTCCTCAAGTGGGGGAGCCGGCTTAGTCTGAAGTTAATGGCTGGAAATCTCCAACTAACCTCCCCAACAGCTGTCTCTCCAGCCTCTTTCTGTACCTCTTTTTTCTTAACATTTCCCCCTTTTTGTTTTGTTTTCCTGTTCTCTCCTCCTTCTTGGACCAATCAAAAGGAGGATGAAGGCAATGGCCCTGCTTGTTGATAAAACAACCACTCGAGCAAATTTTTCAAAAATTGGCTTTTTCCACAGACAAGTGGCTGGAGGCCGGAAAAGAGGGAGGGCACAGTGTGTAGAGTTCTTTTTTCCACCCAAGTCTTGTTGAAAAGAAGAATGGGGGAAGCCTGGCCGTTGGATTTGTCTTTCATTTAAGATCTATGCTCAAAAGGCATGGGGAGTTTTCAGTCCCCTTGGAGCATGCATTAATGACGTAAGACCTGGGGCCTGTTGAACTTTACCTCCACGCTGTCTCATTTAGCGCATAGATTGCTGATGGTCTGCACAAACTAGTTAGAGCTTATGAAGACAGACTTACTGTGGTGAAAGAAAAATGTCTATATGATTGCTGCATTGCTTGTCACTCATTGCTGGAGGACCTGATTTTTCTGATGTTTCATATAGTGTTCATTAAGAAAACGTTTTCATAACGAAAACATTTGAGTGAGACATACATAATGTAATACATTTAATCTAAAATCTTTATAGTGTGTTTGGTTGCACATTAGCTGCATGTCAAACAACAGTCCATGATTTCCAATTATCCCAATTATAACAGTTATCCCTTATGACATGATATTATCACTTAAAAGCATTCTCTACCTGTGATTTTATTTGTGTTATTTGTGAAGTAACAACTAATATTTCACTTTGACTAACCATTAACTTACTAATGCTCTACTTAACACATACAAAACCTGTTCAAATCCAACATCGTTAGATTATTTTAATACAAAGATGATATTTGTCCTGCAGTTCATTTGGTCATATTCAAAAGTAGAGTGTGACAGGAGAATTTGGAAATGCTTTTCAAACTGGTTGGACGTGACATTCAGATTAAACACAGTACGGCAGGTACTGTGACAGTTTCATGGCTTTATTTGCAACGCAGACACTTCGTTTTTGATGTTTTTTGTAATAACACACCCTCATGAAATGCATACAATAGTATTAAAAAAGAAATAAATGTTTTCTTAATTTGGCCGTACATTGTTTATCAACTGTCTGCCATGCCCAAGCTTGACATTTTCTTTTCTACGGTTCACATTAGTATGTGTTTGTGCATTAGCATGAATAAACAAACTGGACTGGCAAAACTCTCTCTCCTGACACACAGTTCCCCGAGAGAGACAGGTGATGTCCCCCAATCATAATGCATGTGGCCCTGTGCATTTTCCTGGCCACATGATGTGGACTGGCAAGTAAACATTTAACCTAGCTGCGCGTTAAGCAGACAACCCTGGAATCAGGCCACCCCTCCCCTCATCCGCAGGATGTTTCCGTGGTCACAGTCAGTGGCAGTGAGAAAAGATGAGAGCGACAGCAGCTGACATGCCCTACAAGGATGGATTTGTTTTATCTGGACAGTGGACATTGCACCTCTACCTGCTCACATCATGCTCCACATCCTATCCCTGTTTTTTTTATTCACCTTTGATGGAGGGTGCAAACCTTGGCGCCTCTGGAAACACTGACATTCTGACAAAGTGTCCAAACTGGACCCTCGGATGCTGCCCACTCACTCCCGCCTTTAACGGTCCTCTCAGTCACTCTGTAGTGCCGAGACAAAGGGGCTTTTTTGCCGTGTAAGACATGTCAGCTTTTCACTTGCAATTAATATCTGCCTGCCCCGAGCTCGTCAGCTGTCACGAGTTTAGCACCCAGTCATGAGAGCACGACAAATCAGGCTAAGGCAGACTGACACCACTGGTGTGAAAGAAGATTCTAATTCTGGATAATTAGCTGACGAGAGCATGCAAGAAGAAGAAGAGAGGCGAAGAAGGAGGGAGGAGAAAAGGAAAGAAGTGGCAGTGCGTCGTAAGCATTTTGTCATTCACTGGTCTCTCATCCATGGCTTCGGTCCTCCTCCTCCCTGACCTCATTTGGGTGCTCTTTGTCTTAAAGGAATAGCTTGGCATTAAAAACATAAACTACAGTTTACCACTTACCACAGATGTGGTCGTTCATGCATGATTGAAACTGCTGCTGCAAAGCTACTGATGCTAACAGAGGCTAGAACCCAATGGTCACCCAGGTAGCCCAATAATTTCTGTAAAAACCTGCTCAAACCACATACAGCTCATTACGGTCATACAAGCTAGTCGAAGTGTTTTACACATGGAAATGATTTGGCCTATTTGGGTGATTATTAGGTTCTGGTGTTTGTTTGGAGTGTTAGGCTTGCAGCTGCACATATGAACTAAGCGATATTTAGACTCTTTTTTGCTGAACTGTTCCTTTAACCCATGGAAGTCAATAATTATTACTGTTATTAAGCAATACTATTGAAATGTGCTTGTCTAAACGCTTAAGGAATTTCATTGTTATTACTCAATTAATTGCATCTATATGTGAATTACATTCTGGATTGTCAGGTTTTAAGACTTGACCTTTGAATTTTTCATAATATCTTCTTTTCTTCTCGTGACCATATTAGTTGAAATCTAGTTGAATTAGTTGAATTGTGGTATTAGTTGAATACTTCCAGCAGAACCTCTCCAATTGTTTCAATGAGCAAAATTTAAATAAATATTACCAGCATACGTTTGTCGTCTCTAGCAATAACTGCGACTCCTAAGGATGCCTATGAATGGGTTTCAATTTACATTGCAATAAAAATGAATAAGTAACACGCTTTTCTAAGCCATTTTTTCACGCTGATTTTAGATCTGCTTTCAGTTTTTTTCAGTCACATCAACTTTTTGAATTATGAGTAATATTATATTTGCAATAGACTTGCAGGTACCAATCAAGTAACTGTTTCAATATTGTCAGTGGGAAGTCAGACAGACTCACACTGTGGTATAGATATAATGATCAGTGTCAGTTAGATACCATTGTTTCTTCAAAAACGCTTAGTATATGATTATTATATGATATTTATACCACTATCATGCAATATACAACTAGCTTCACTACAAAAACAGTACGTGCGGGAAATACTTGCATGAAAAACACTACAAAACCCACAGAAACTTATCTCTGATGATTTTGACATGTTGTCCTGTGTAATCAATAAACCAAATAAAAACGTACTTATAGACAAGTTCTCAGACTAAAGCACAAGTTTCTGACCATAGAAACCATGAAGTATGCTGCACTGCACTGGCCCTACAATTGTATATACTACTGGCAGTATTTTAATGTACCACACAATTGTCTAAAGGGTAAATACAAAAGAGTAATTCATGCCTACAAAAGTATTTGTGTTGAAAATGCAGGCCCAGACAAACAGCATTTTGCCTCCCCGGGCCTGGAGTACACAGATTACTGTCTCACTGCAAAATGAAGAATGCCACTTGAATGCCACTGCCAGGGTTGCGAGTGCCTCATCTAACAGTCTACTCAAAGCAACATGATCCGAATGCCTTTAATACATGCATCAATTAGTAACTTCCTTTGGCCAATTTGCTTGTGTTTGTCCAGACTACACACAGGAAGCACTGTCTGAACCATTTAAGGCACATATTTTCTAAGAAAAAAAAATCTCAATTTGATTTAGAACATGCTGAATCGATGATGTGTGCTTATTTGTCTAAATAAAAGATGCGACATCGCTGTGTCACATCGGGTGGATGTGATGAGCATAGAGTGTGACCTGTGTGAAGACCACCAGCTCACACTTTTGTGTCTGTCTGTGTGTGTGTGTGTGTCTGCAGGCTTTTGGTGAATAGCATGATGGGTGTAAATCAAAGAGCTCAGGCATGTAGCAGGTCATTATCACCATGTGGTGGTGTCTGCTTCATCGCCAGCAGATTAGACGACATTCTCTGCAGCGAATGTCATCAGCTTTCAAAAGTACAACAGTTATGCATTCACCTGACCTGTATTTAACAACAGCCTGAGCTAAAGAAATATCCAAAGTAGCTGCAGAGACAAGCAACTAATGACATGGCATATCATAGCCCTTCAACCATGTGACATTTAACAAACTGGTGGGGACTGATGTGCAAATAACCACGTTTTAATTACTTCTGTAGACATATACACAAGATCAGGTCACATACCAACACACTAGTGAAGGTCACGCTGGAGTCACACATGCCTTCCTTTAATCTACACGATCCCCAGACAAAACACATTGTAGGGTTCTGTGTAAACGGAAGAACATAGCTGTTTAATCCCCTGAACTAACAAACAAGAAACAATAATACCTAAGTGCCTTCTATAATTAGTGAGGCCTAACAAGCTTCGATTTTACCCAAAACTCCACTTGGAAGCAAATCCCTGCAGGGCACGGAGAAACACAAGCCTTATTTAAACCACACTGACAAGCAAACACTCTTGAAGCGGCAGTTAAAATGGACTGCGGCTAATCTGAAGTGACATTTTGGATGTCAGAATTCTCGCACCACCCGCTGGATTTTTAATGGCTATTAGAGATCTGAGCCTGGGATGGACTGTCAAAATTATAGAAATATTAGTCAGGGCAAGCCAGCTTTTGACTATTTATGTTGAATTGATTACATAGCTTATTTTACACTATATATATATATATATGTGCATAATGAACTATGTAATCAATTTATCATAATTGGTCAAAATCTTCTGTCTTGCCCTGACTAATATTTCTATAATTTCGACAGTCCATCCACTATATATATATATGTTGTGTGTGTGTGTGTGTGTGTGTTTGCATTTTTGCCATGTTTCAGCCATTATCTGTAATCAACATGAACAGCAACTCAAATGTAAATTTAATGAATTATATAACTATGTAAATAAAATGTAACTGTATGGTAATAATATCATGTAAAATGACTGTTTATCTAAATTATGAAGGTGAAGGTGACCATTCTGTCATACTAGAACACACCACAGCACACAGTGTGAACAGCACGAAATTCCTCCTCT
>JBBJLS010000082.1:12252822-12276799 GCA_037577275.1 Bryconaethiops microstoma
CTGGGGAGGGCCCCAGCCCACGGCAGGGTGCACACACACACACACACACACACACACACACACACACACACACACACACACACACACACACTCACACCTATGGTGAATTTAGAGCACTTCAACCCTGGAGGTGTGAGGCCATGGTGTCCATGTTAATATGTTAATATATTAAATGTATGTTCTAAATCACCTATGTTTGCCAACTCGGGGGAAAGTGGGGCATTATGGGAATTGCAGTCTTCGTTGAATTCGCAAGTTGTGTAGTTTAGCCCCACAATTAAGGTTGAAATGGAGAACTTCATACTTAACGTTCTGACCTTTTCCCCGAGGTTACAGTAAGGAACATTTTGCCTGGCCATGTAAGTTAGTGACGCCCCTGCCTGTTGCTGTGGTGAAGCTGTTGTAGTCCAGTGAGACCATCTGTATTGCAGTCCCTGTAGTGTGAACTGGGCTGTTAATGACTGGGCCAGCTACCAAACAAGCAGGTTACAATCCCACCTGAATGCTGTCAGAGGAGCCACATGTGATTTCTCTAAATTAAGAAATGTTAGGCACAACGTTAAAGCCATTTGAATGCACCATTTGCACCATTGCACCACACTTTTGCCCATCGTTGAAGACAACAGTGTGTCAGAAACCACATAAGCAAGTCTATTACACACTAAAAACTCACAGTTTGCAAATTGGTGGCTGTATCAAGTATTGGATGCTTCTAACTCTGTTGCTCCTGTGCTGAAACTAAACAGACAACCTTCAGACACTAATTATATCTGGGTTCCACCTTATAATAAGACTGCCCTTATAAAGGCTTTATAAATGATTTATAATCAGGTTGTTAATTAGGTTGTAGACAGTTTATGAATCATTAATAAGCAGCTATAATCAAGTTATAACAGTTCACTCAGGCTCACTATTTGGTGAGATCTGGTGTTTTAATGGTGGTAGCATGTTAACAAAGACTTGACGAAGTTGACAGTTGAACATTCTGCCTGAGAAAGAGACAAGATAAACTCAGCAACCAGCAAGATCTGAGATCTTTCCAAATACTGAGGCTGCACCAGTGTGTGACAACTGTTATAACTTGATTCTAAACGCATATTAATGGTTTTTGAACTGTCTGGAACATAATTAACAACCTGATTATTCATAATTTATAAACCTCTTATAAAGATAGTCTTACTGTAAAGTGTTACCTATGTCCGATTGTGAGGTATTTCGTTGAACCACGACTTAAACGAAGACCACACTTTGTGTACCATCTAGAATAGAGCAGGTGGACGTCATGGACTTCAGAATTCTCTGAGAGTGATGTATGGCAGAGGTTCTCAGTGTGGTCTGCAGGGACACCGCCACACTTCTCATCCTGTTCCAGCTCCAAAAACACCTGAGGCAGGTAATCAAGAGCTGTAGGACACTCATTGTCTGGCTCAGGTGTGTTAGGAACTGGAAGAAAACAAACTACTGCCTGGAGGTCTCCAAGGACTAGACTGAGAAGCTTGGAAAGATGTGGACATATTAGAGGCTCTTTAATCCTGTAAACTCTAAAGAGCACTAAAGAGACCCTTATGTGGGCCTAATCTTCGGTTCCTCAGCTACTGAATAATTCACGCCAATGATTGAATTGTGAGCATGTAGTAACTTGGTTGAACAATGGATGTGGACTTGAGTTTAGCTTTACAGGATTAAGAACCAGATGTAGACGACTTAAGCACTGTTGTACGTCGCTCTGGATAAGAGCGTCAGCTAAATGCCGTAAATGTAAATGTAAAGTGGAGAAACAATTCGCAACCAAATTTACTGCACTAATATATATGGAATAAATTGAATCTATAAAAGGAAATGAGAATGCGTTCTTTGTGTGATGCTATAGAAGAAACATTTTTGGTTGCCAGAAGAAGGTTTCAACAGATGGTCCTTAAAAGAACCACATTTGTGAATGATATGAATGTAAAGAACCATTCAAAAGTTTAAAGAACCTCCTTATAAGATAAAGGGTCTTCTAGGTTTTTGATACCTTTAAATGTCAAGGTCTCACGTTTGGTCTTCTAACAGAAGCACCCAGGGAGTTTAATTCATTTGCTGAAGCTTTATTAAATCAATGCACTTTCTTTCAGAGTGAGACTATCCAACAGATCCATGGTAATGCAGGGCCTGGGGGTAGAGGACAATTTCATTATTGCAGTAGATCTGATGCTTCCATAGATAGGGTTCTCGCTCTGCCCCGCGGCCTGAGGTCTGAGCACACAGCAATAACCATCTCAACATGCTCTCTGCACCTGAAATATCAGGAACCACACCTGCATGACTTTGACTTACTACAGAAGAGCTAGAGGGCTACAGGCCCTATTAGAAGCTGATATGCTGTGATTCAAAACAAAATGTGGAGGGGCTGCTCATAATTTGCTTTGTCTGAGTAAACTAATAATTTACGCAGTGCTTTACTGTTCTGCTCAGGGCTTCAGTGGAACAAAAGCATAAATTGAGTTATTTGGCAGGCTTATGTGAAGAGTACCGACACACATATGTGTCTTTAACTGAGTGTCCCTCATTCCCTATTTTTGACAATGATTCAGAATCACAGTTAAAATGTTAAATTAAAAGTTGAACAGTTAAATTAAGATTACAGTCAAAATGAAGCATCTCCATTTTGATATAAAATAAAAGCGCCACAAAGCATGGCTCTAACTTGCATGCTTGTGTTTATACAGAGTACCACAAAAAAAAAGTTAAAATAATAAAAGCTGGGAAAAATTAAGGATGTAATATAGACTATCAAAAGGATTTTTAAAAATCCACCAGAGGCAGGTCTTGGTTGTGGACGTGTTTTATTGTGTGATCTATAGCTCAGAGCTACACAAAGGTCTAGGGGTTAGGTTGTAGTCTCCTTGCTTGCCACTGGTGTTTGATCTGAGAGTGGAGGCCTGACCTGTCACTGTGGGATGGTGAGTGGTGACACGGCCCACACATGGTGCGTTCGTAATTACAGCTTGTAGCGCAAGGTCCCCAGAGAGCCAGAATACACTTAACACAGACCAGCCAACCTCAAAAAGATGTACAAATCTCATTCATTTTTTGTGGTTTAGTGTACATATACAGAATTGTGAAGGTTATAAAGTATTTACATAATTATATATCTATAATTTCTCACTCACAGCTCATTAATACAGAATGCAGATTCTGAACTTTCAATCAAGACCATTCATGTTTGTAAGCGAAATAAGAGATATTTTACAATACTTAAATTAAATAAAGATTAAAAGAAACATAACAAAAGATCATTTACTCTTGACTTCTGAGTGTAAATCTGTGGTTATAAATGAATCAGAGTATAAAAAACAATGTTTAAAATGTGAGAAACGTATTTGAAATTTAAACTCAATAAGAATGGTCAACACGATATAGTACATACTGTCTGCTGCCTCAGAAGAGGTTCTCGTGTGTCTTGTCTGAGGTCACAGCCCTGGGGAACTGTGATAAGAGGGTTGTGCATAGGGATGGTTTGGAAAGAAGCAGTAAACTTCTACTTTCAGCACAAAGTAGGAGTGTACCCCTGGACCATGACTGAAAACCACTGATGTGAAGGTTCTACACCAACCTTGAATCAAAATTATGAACCATTTAGGAACATTTCAAACACAGGCAAAATATTCAGTACATTATTGTGCGGAACGTCTTGAAATCTTTGTAGCATAGCTTCTATTAGTGAGTTCTGTTAGTATCATGATAAGCCACGATAGAACCAACAGACATTAAGACGATATTATACAGGCTCTATTCTCTCCAACAGGCCAGACGATAAATCTGTTTGCCTGAAAAAGAACGATTACTTGATTTGTGGAATGCAATTGCTGGCACACACACATACACACACACACACACACACACACACACACACACACACACACATACACACACACACACACACACACACACACACACATACACACACACGCACACATATACAGTTTTTTTCCCTCTACTGACCGACAGAGACCAGAGGGACGCTGACATGACCCATATAATTGGCCCAAAGTCTTGCTTTCCACAATTTGATCAATTTGCCACAGCTGCACAGTGCTGGCCATGCTGTCCCCTACAGCAATCCAATGGCCAGCTCTCCCCCAACCACCCCCAACATCCCCATCCTCCTCCCTCCCCATGCTAAGACATGCACACATACGAGCCACAACCACCCCAACGCTCTCCCAAATCATCACTAAGTCAGTGAGATGCCAGCTGCAGCAAAGCGAAATACGTCTCTCTCTTTGTTGTCCCCACAGCAGCGAGGCATCCACAAAGTCCAGGGTTGACAGTTTGTCTCGGACCATATGCCACGTGGCAATAAGGCCAGACTGATTCACAGAGAGTTGGGGCAGTGGCCAGAGGCTCCTTGCGCAGATTCCTTTTCTCTCTCTGTATTTGTCTCCTCCGATTTTCTACAAATATGTGAAGCAGTCTGGGTCCGGCCTCAGTCACCAGGCCAACTACACAGCGCACGCCTGCAGT
This sequence comes from Bryconaethiops microstoma, assembly GCA_037577275.1. Taxonomy (NCBI): domain Eukaryota; kingdom Metazoa; phylum Chordata; class Actinopteri; order Characiformes; family Alestidae; genus Bryconaethiops; species Bryconaethiops microstoma. Next base: position 12,257,329 of record JBBJLS010000082.1, read on the forward strand.
GCTGCCATGACTCCACTGATCTTTATTTGCCCGATATTTCAGTCAGTGCTCATAATAGTCTGAAATTTGGGAATGACCATACCATGCCATAATAAAAATTTTGCCTTTTTGAGTCGATGCTGAGGACAGGAGATACCATTGGTTTTCCAAGGACATTTTTTCATTTTTGTTTCTTGCTTATGTCTGGAAAGGGACATTCGTATTGCTCTTTTCTGCATTTCTGCTCTTTTAGAACACTGCAAAACAAGAATGCACAGCATTATTGATTCAAAGAATTACTTTTATAAAGAACCCAAAACTACTTGAACACAGCTAGTCTACGTATAGTTATAAATCATTAGGGTTCAGATGAGGGATGAATATTTGACTTTGTAAGAAATCTGGGTAGACTAATAAATAAAACAGAAGAACATAATTTCACATTAAAATGTTTGAATTAACCCACAGTATGTGTATGATATTTTGTAAATGTTTCCAGTGAAGTGATGAGTTATGTAGCTGGTTGATTAACTATAAATGACAGTTTATCTATCTAAATCTGAAATGGCTTTAGATTAAGTTTTGCTTGTTATCACTTGATATCTGCTAATTCCAATACCACTGACAATTACATCGCATTTAATTTCAATGCCAATCTGCCAAACTACCATTGTCAGTGGGGAAGCACCTGTGGGAGCCAATCAAATTTCTGTAGGGATGGTACCATCCCAGGCCACTACAAAGAATTGCCCTTAGGGAGTATCTATAGCCTGCTAAATGTGTGTGAGTGAGAGAGTGAATGAGTGAATGAGTGAGTAAGTCAGTGAGCCAGTGAGTTACAAGCCAGTTTCATGCAGTGCTTTACATCTTAAAAGACTTTGTGGCAAGTGAAAGAATATTAATGTGGACAATATGTCTAACAACTATATTGCAAGAAAAATTTAAGATCATTCATCCTATTTCTAGAATATCTTGCTTTGATTTTAAGTGACCTCACTACCCAGACTGTTAATTTACCTTAAGCTTTGTTCCATTTCACTCACTAAGAGCACTTAAATATGTTTAATGTCTTTCAATAGGTCAAATACTATTCCTACAACAATCGTATAATGAGAAATAATAGATATATGACCTCAAATATTTTCAATTGCCAAAATAATAATCTGACTTTTTTTTTTAAGTACATGTACTATGTGTTCTAAAATTTGTAGAAAATGTCGCATTCGGTGTTTCCTCCCGAACTCTAAAACGTCCGTAACACCCTGTACTTTTTTGGGAAGACTTTACACTACATGTTGGAATGCTGCTGTGAGGATTTGATTGACTGATTTAGTCACAAGCGCATTAGTCATGTATGCCAATGCAACTCATCAGAAAGGCTCTCCTGAAGAGGTGGTTTACTCTTTATACGTCTCAAGGCTCATGCGCAGCTGCTCTAGAGAGTCCCATTCTTTTGGCTTTTCTATGGAGATTATTCAAGCTTTGTGTGGACAACTGAATACCTGTGTCTGCAATGCAAGCACTTTAAGAGCACTAATCACTAATTAGTATGTATGCCTCAGTACTTTTGGACAGACAGTGCACATAAAGAATATGCATTTTTAGATCATTCGCATTCTGCCATGGAAATAAAGCTTTTATGACTTTGTGGCCCCAAAGTCCACAGCTGAAAGGACCGGTCAAGGAGTTGAATACATTATGCTAAACTAAGCTAGACGTTTCCGTAGGGCATCCTTGTGCACTCTCTCTACCTGTGCCACATCAACTCCTTGTCAGTCAACACCTAACACGCATACACACTCACACACCCAAAAAAATGAGGGCAACCAGGCGTCTCTCTGATGATCTAGAGCGTCTGCGGGGGCCCTGTCTGTGACCCATCAGAGCTTGATGAAGAACCAGACAGGTGAGTGACAGGTGTCCTAGGGAATGGGAGAGGGAGGGCAGGCTACACTGCCACAGGTTAGGAGATGCCAAGCCAGGGCAGGCCCAGTGTTTGAAGACACTGGGAGGCACGTGTGACGCAGGTGAAGACAGAGACGACTGTTCCTTCCAGGCTACTCAGATCCGCCTAGGTAGCTTTAGAAGACATGGAAGGTGCATGAGCGTGTATATGTGCAGTCCCACACTAATTCACGCTCAAAACATAGCTGACCGTGGACCTCCTCTTTCCTTTCACTGACGTATATGGTGTTATCCAGATTTGCACAAAGATTAATATCTAAAAAATAGTCATAAGCACCACAAAAACATTATGGTTATTAAATGTTTTTTGGTTTTTATATACTGTTAACATTATATAAGTACAGTACCTTTGCATTATGTGGAAACTTCCTACAGACTCTTTCGAAGAACGAGAAATGGCCCTGCAGTGGCAAGTGGTCCTTTTATGTGGTTCTTCAAATAACAAAGGGCAAGATAATGCATTCAGCATTTATATCCAAAAAACAGTAGACATGTTTCTTTTCCTGCTGAAATTATTATTATTCTACTCATTTTAGGGTGTTCTGGAGTCCTTCTTCTATCTAATAAAAAAGCAAACAAACCAGACCAACAAAATAATGTACCTTCTTCAGTGACTGCAGGCAGCCAAGGCTCTACAAATGAATCTCTTTACTTCAACTGAATAACAAATAAAAAATGGACTCCGCACAATGCAAACCAACTTAGTCTCTAATAAACATGAGTATGCTTTCTTGTGTCTAACCTGATTTCCATCACTCAGCATTGCTTGTCTCATCTACCACCACATTTGCCTTTGATCCCTGAGCTCTCTCATTTTTCTGTGGCCTTTTAGCACATATTAGATCCATAACCGCCAGGAGAAAATGATTAACTACTTCATTGACTATCCATCTGATTCCCACTCTTCTGATGCAACAAGCATCCCACCCTCCTCCCCAGCCATCACTTTTCATCTTGATTGAACCCGTCTCGATTTAACCCCAGCTGTGCCATAGCATCTCCGGTTTCGGTGACATTCATCAGAGTTTTTGGTCGTGTCTTTTTCTCTCTGCCTTTTTCTCAAATTCTCTCCCGCTGTCTCTCTCTCTCTCTATCTCTCCCTCTCAGCTCCCGACAAAGTCATCAGTTATGCGGACTAATGGGGGAGAGCCATGATGCTGATGCTTCTCATTCAGGCTCTTTTTTCTGTGTATGACTCATTTGGGTAGATATATTTTTAAAAAATAATAATGGCCTTGTGGTTTACCAATAAGACTTCACCATCATGCTGGTAAATTCCACTGGATTTATCCCTCAAATAATCAGAATAAAAACATGATACACTGCATACAAGTTGTTTAGAGGCCTTTCCACTATGATGAGTCAAGCTTTATCAATAAATAAAGTCAATCACTATGGAACGCAAACAGCAAAGTAGGCTTGATGACTGATGGATCTAGAAGTGGAGTTGGCTAACTAAGTCCATCTTACAAAGAAACATCACAGAAAGAATATACAAACAGTGGGACCTTGCTGCCTAGCCAAGACATATAAATGGAGTACCAATAAAACAGCAAAAATAGCTATAAATTCTAATTCAACATTGAAAACATAGCAAGTGAAATCATCTTAAATTTATTTTGAGATTGCTCTTAGAATATTACATGATTTTTTAACACATTTCTAGATGTATTTGCATCTTTAAAGTCTTTTCATCAAGCGAAAGTTCTGTTTCTGTCTGCAGATCATTTCACTTTTTCAGGAAATAAAGTTACATTTTCAGCCAGTAGAATATAAGTATGTAAAATACAAACAAATCTACAAAAACCAAAAATCTACAGTAAATAATCTTATAATTTTCTTACAACAGTGTCAAACATTCCAAAGTTTGATATATTGGCTGGATTTAATATGTTTTTAATTGCCAATTTATAAGTTCTGAAGAGCTGATAAAACATAAATATGATGAGTGATGATATAAAGGAACCACTTGTGGTTATCTAAAGAACATTTACATTAATTAATTGCTATAGAACAAATATCAGTGGGGATGAGTAATTTATCAAACCTATAATTTAAATGTTCTTTGCATTTACATTTTTAAGTTTTTCAAAAAACTATATGTCCAAGCCAAGAGCCAAGGTTATAGAACTTCACATTACATTTTGGTTATGAAGTGGTTCCTCCAAGGCATTGCTGTAAGAGCCTTTAGGTACATGACATTGCTCGAAGAGCCTCCATGGTACCATCCCCACACACTGCTTGCCGGGTGCTGCATCACTGTCTGCCCACTGCTTCACTTGGTATATGTGCTAAATGGGTTAAATACAGAGAAAGAATTTCACTCTGTTCACACTATGTGCTGTGCTGTGGTGTGTTCACATATGGCAAATGACACTTACACTGAACATGCATTACAACCCCAAATCAGAAAAAGCTGAAAAATAATGCAGTTATTCTTAAATTTAATTGAACTTGTATTTCAATACAGACAGAATTAACTAAAGATATTTCATGTTTTGTCTAGTCAGTTTCATTTCATTTGTTAATATGCATCCATTCCTGCATTTCAGGCTGGGAACAAATTCCAAAAAAGTTGGGACATCAAGAACCCTCATTCATCAATAGCGGATGTAAACACATGGCAAACCTTTGTCGAGCACTACAATACAGAATTATTTTCACACATGTCACTTTAAACTATACTGCGCAAAAAAGAAGCCTTATGTTAACCATGTCATGAAGGCGCATCAACCTCTCTGGGCTCGGTGGCTTCTAGGATGGATCATCACACCGTAGAAATGTGTATTGTGTACTGAAATGTGTATTGTGGTCAGACAAATCAGATCTTTTTTTGGCACAAATGGATGTCGTTTGCTTGGGATCAAAGACAAACAGGACCATCCAAACTGTTATCAGCAAAAAGTCCTGAGGTCAGTGTCTCTCATAATCTGGGGTTGTGTCGGTGCCCCTGGCAAAGATTATTCTTTGCAGAACAGTACAGAAAAGAATTTAGAGCAACATATGCTGCTTTCATCTTTTCCAGGGACATCCCTGCATTTTTCAACATGACAAAGCAAAACCACATTCTATACACACTTAAAAGTCTGCGGAAGAAAAGGATATGGGCACTGGACTGGCCTGACCTGTGCCCATATGTGTGGCCAGAATGTGTGGAGAATTTCGAAATGAAAAATGCGAGAACGATAAACCCATACTGTTGCACACCTTAAGATGTGTTTGCAGGAAGAATGGGACAAAATGAAACCTGAAATGCTTCGCTGCTTGGCATCCTCGAGGCCAAAATGTCTTTTAAGTGTAGTGAGAAGGTACTGCAACATTACAAAGTGGTGAATGTTTTACCATCCCAAACTTTTTTGGAATGTGTTCCCTGCCTGAAATGTAGGAATGGATGTATATTAACAATGAAATTAAGTTGACCGGACAAAACATGGAATGTCTTGGGTTCACACTGTCTTGCAATGAAATAAAAATCAATGTAGATTAAAGAATAATTGTTTTTTTATTTGCATTTTTCATTACAGTTTCAACTTTTTCTGATTTGGGATTAGAGATTAAAAATGTTGATGCAAGATACGAGATCTATTGATGCAGAGCACTAAGAAACAATTCACTGATCAAAATCATTTTTTTATGTAGCGAGGCCACAGAGGTAACAAAAAACTCTTCCTGTCTGACATTTCCACACTCTGTCATGTTGCATCAGTCAGTGGGGTGAGCAAGGACTACGGTCACTAAAGTCTGCTGCTTGTCAGTGTCACTCATTGGTCTCTGTGACGTGTTAGCCTGCTCCCTCTTCCTGTCACTCGTCTTTAACATGGTCGCAAATGGAACCCGTCCACATGGACAAAGCAAGCAATGAGAAGCAATAATTCTTTTTCTATTCCCTTTGCATGACAGGAGAAAATAAAGCAATTCACCTTTAAAATATGCTATTGCTCAGTTAACCGGCAAGTTAGCACTCCGCTGCAAATTACAGTGGCAAATACATTGGCAGCCAAAGAGTCCAGACTGTCAGGGAAACCAAACAAAAAGCGTCCACAGCAGGTCAGAGCTGGGAAGGGGTGTGGCATGACAGGGGGTTATGCACCAGAGAGTGGTTGGCCCCGACTGTTAATCCCTGCTTCAGTCTAAAAAGATGCCGTCTTTACATATTTTGGGCTGCAGTCTCAAAGGCACAAGCACAAGTTCAGTGATTGATTGGTTAATGACACCCAAAATAAATGGCTCTGCTCAGAGAAAGTCCACACTCTAAGCCCCTGGGTCCTCCTGAGAGCCACAAGCTGGGGATGGGAGTAATTTGTCAGACCACTCCCATCTGTTTGGGCCTCTCCTTCGCTATCTGTCGCCAGTCTCAATCATTCCAGACATGGTAGCCAGTGGTGGCCCCCAGCCTTGAAGCAAGGAATGCCATTTATCAGACTATGACACACATGCTGTAGCTTCTTTGTTTGCTCCTTATGAGCGTCCATGAATTTGAAACTAGTTTTGGTCCTAATTGACTATAATGCATGCCATCCATTGCTTCCAAGATAGGATCCTGCTCTTGAGGTATGCATGCCAGAAAGAGGAGGTCAAGATATGGTATTCCAGATAGGCGAGCCAACAGGCAGCAGAAAGTCAAGAAACTGGCCTTCTGAAGTGAAAGCTTAGGAGGGGGTGGGGTAGCACCACTGGCTTTGATTTCCTCTCAGCAGGCCAGGCTTTGTATGCTAAGCCCTGGGCAGGAGGTCTTTGGGGGAGGAATGGGGGGCAGCAGATTGAGTGATCAGTCCCACAGGGTCCCACTTGTGCTGCGTGTCGTCAGCTCAGTGGGTCAGGCATAACTCCTGACAGGGGCCTTATTACCTCATTCATCTAGGCCGGCCTGCAGCCTGCCAGTGGACACGGGCATCACTCTGAGGGGAGCAAGAGTCTAGATATCCATCAGCACATCTACTAAAAGTCCCAGCAAGCATTCACAATACTTACCGTTTCAACGGGCTCCTCTGGAAGTACATTTGTTTGCCCTATTGTTTGGAAGGTGTAGTTTTGTCCGTCACAAACAACCAGGACATCCATGTATGAAGACAAACCACCTGTTCTTGGGATTATTTCTGGATGTTTTGTTAGGCCTTTATCCACTAATACAGAAAATATATGCTGAGCCACCAAGGTTGTGACCCTGATATCAGCTTGCATCTATTCCACAGAGACTGAGTGCATGGCAGGCATTTCACTGGCAGGCTGTTGGCAGTGTGTAATATAGTAGCGCACTGGCAGAATGGCACCAACAGCGCACAAGCATGCAAAGTTTTTGGCATGGCAGCTAATAAATAGACATGATTACTGTGTCAAAGTACTGCTCACATTCTGTCCACTCGGTAACCACAGGGTTGAATATGATACCACGGGCAATATTACGGGTAATAAAAGCAAATGTAAATAATGACACACACATTAAATGAGCAAGGGGACCATTACTCTGTCCTCATTGGTGATAAGAGGACACCTTATCCTCTTGTTCTTGCTTTACAGTGTAATCACTTTTTTTACACAAACTCTCTGGCTAATTGCAGGGTGCAGACGCCACCAGAGGCAATATCATACATCTGCCCCGTCTGATGTGGCTGGACTCTGTTATCTTATATTGCACGTCTGCCCAGATACTGATCCCAGGACAGATTTACTGTCTGCGTCCATGCAATCGTAAACGAGCACATAAGGACAAGGCACTGATCCTAAATTACTTGAAATGTCAAGAGATGTAGCACTTATTCACGCATGGCAAACTTTCCATGCAGGGAAAGGCACATACACATCCTCCGTGTGCAGACAGCCCTGAGAAAAAATGCAGAGAATTTCTTTACGCCTCCGTATAAGACTGCCGTCTCATCTCACTCTGCGTTTGAACACAGAGAGAATGAGAATTTCACCTGCCAGACATTATAAACGTGGTAGATGCTCAGGCACGGAAACCCAGTGTAAGTCATTATCCAGCTAAGAGGGAATGCAGGAAGTAGCCTACAAAAATCAGGAAACGGAGATGTCAGCTGGGGGTGGGGGCTGGATGAGAGCGCGAGGGGAAGACAGTGAGTGAGTTTACAGTTGTAATCAGCAGTTCAGGGACTCATTTATGCAAAGCCTACGTAAGAGGAAGGAAGTGGAGAAGTCAGGCCAGAAGAGCTGTCAAGTACTTCCTAGTCATTGAAGGGTGTGAAGTGTGCCCTGTGTGCCACCCCACAGCTTCCCTGCTTTCAAATGAGTCACGGCAAGTCATGGCAATGACATCTTGCTATTCCTGCCGCTCCACAACCCTTCCTGGTTCTGGCTCTTCTCGTGCAGTGAGATCACCTAAACAATAGTAAGAAAGCACAGGCCAGTGTTTCCATTCTCACTTAAATAACATAGGTGGATAAGAGCAGGACACAAGACACCACAAGGCCTTGTGTGCCACGGCGGCTCTGACAGCATTTTGTGTGACAGTCTACCATGGAGCCAACTTGTAAGGCTTACAGCTCCTGACATGTGTCTGAGTCATCGATGCCTCATGTAGCTGTCCCTCCGTAATGACAGTGTTCCCTAGGTGCCGTGCACAGTCCTGATGGCAAGTGTTCACCCACATTAGCGTTCCAGCATTAGTTCCAGCAGCCTAACTGCAAGGCTCTAGCTTTGTCCTCTGGAGTGGAGAACCACTGGTCAGCTGAATCATTAACGAACAGAGAACACTTCTCCTGACATGTCTGAACATACTTTCCCCGCACTACTACGGGTGCCAGTGCACAAGAGAGAGCACTAAGAGACACTGACAAGAAAATGGAAGCAGCCTCATCATGCTGGACAGTGGCGGGTAGCGATTTGTTCTGAAATGAATGAGCTCTGTGCTCGCTTAATGCACTTCTGTACTTTAAGTGGCAGAGAGGCAGTTTGACGGAGGACCTGGGTTCAGAGTGCTCAGACAGGATTGAGTTAATGCCCCCCTTCTCATCCACCCACAGTTCACAGTGACTTGTTGGTGATTTATCTGATGGAAGGAATTCTGTGAAGGGCTGGGATCCCTACTGTAACCTTTTACCCCCACCAGATGTTCGCTCTGAAAACACACTAATGTTCATCCCTAAATCCCCATGCAAACATATCAAGTGGCTGCTATGTGTTTGTAGCAAGACTGAGAGAAATGACAGAAACGGTGATGGGAATTGATTTTAAACAGAGCTGGAGTGAGGTTATCAGGTGCCCCATATGGTCTCAAAAGACTCTGAGATGTGGCTGATTTCACCAGTGTATTTGCATAAAAGTAGACAGGCAAAACATCTTGAACTGCCCTCAAAAAATTGTGCCACAGAGTGTTCTTTGAGCGATGCCATAAAGGAATCATTAAGTTTACAAATCTAAAGGTTCTTCCAATAACTTTTGGGGTGTTTTTGGAGGTTCTTAAAACTTTACAAAGTTACACATCTCATTCACAAAAATTGTTCTCTTAAGAATCATCCATTAAAAGGTTCTTGAGGGAACAACAAATGCTTCTTCTATGCCATCACGCAAAGAATTTTCAATATTTTCCATTTCCAAAATTTCTTAAAAACTGACCAATAGAAATGGTCTAACTCGAAATAAATTATATTATATTATCTTACACTAAAATAAACAGGGAGGTTATGTTCCAACAGCAATGATATTGTACTTTGATATCTTTTCTAACCTTTATCTAACAAATATTTCATTTTATTTTGGAAACGGGCAATACAATTATTTTTTAAATCTGTGAGACAAATGACAGGTATTGGATGATAGAATTAGACTAGTAAAGCAGTCCATAACACCAGCTGATTCCCTTTAATGTTTCACATTCAGCTGCAATTAACATTGTCAGAGCATTACACAAGCCAGTAACATCAAATAAACCCGTCACATGAGACAGACAAAAATGGGGCACCAAATTTTTTTTAATGCCCAGGCATTCATGAGATGACAAACAGCTTGGCCTCATCCTGACACCATTACCCCGAGTTCCAGTTCGCTGGATAATGGCTGGGAGACTCAGAGCTCACCAGGGAGAGAAGGAGGGAAGGGAAGCACAGGGCTGACAGCTTTGACAGTCCCAGCCAATATTTGTCACTTTCAGAGTGCATGAATTCTTGATTTGATGTGCCTTAATTGATTCAACTCTGCTCAGCTCTAGCTGTCAGTCGTCCAGGGTCTTCCCCTATCTCAGCACACCAGTTGAGCACATGCGTCTAGGATGGGTGAGGATGGGCAGTGAGTGGTGGCGCCCTCTTCCTGACCTCCACTATGACACCATGATCCTGCCACAGCAGATACTTTAAAAGAGTGTGTACTTCAAAACGTGACAGTCTGAGCACGAAGTCAGAAGTTATCGGGTGGGCCACTGAGGACTTTTCTTGTATCATCTCCACACGAATCACAACTTGTAACAAAGCAGTTCCTGTGAACACAAATTCAAATCAAATATCATGAAATCAAAACTAAACCCTGTTTCATATAGGCTTCAAACAATATTTAAGAGAAAATTCCACTGTTGTAAGGCAAAATCGAAACCTTTTTTTCACAATTATTATTATTAAATATTACAACTCGAAAGACGTATTTATGTCTATTTTGGATAGCAAATAAAACGTCTGTATTTGCTTTGTATAACTCGTCATCTGTAATAAATATCACCAACGTTTTAAAAAAGTAAGTTTCTCTACCATTTCACATGCAAACACCATTCCATGGTAAATAAAAAAATAGATCGATTTTAATGCCCTTTTTTGCTTTTTTCTTCGAGGTCCAATTACAATGTTTGTAGTTCATTTTTCCATAACCATTTTCCCATTCCTATTTTGTGACTGTGCCCTTAAGACTGATATGTAAATGACTTCTGTTCTGTTTGGCTGAATGACTTCAGTGTGATGGGACAGACAAAAATTGCAGATATGTGTAAATGCACTGGTGATGGTGATGTCACAAAAACCATGACTTTAAAATGGGATTTTAATCATGTTAACATTAAATTCCCTTTCTACTCTTCCTACATCAGTTCATCAATTAAAAAAACAAAACAAGGAAAACTGTACTTCCAAGATATTTTATGCTATTTAACATAAAATATTTAAAGTATAGTTATGAACTTTAAAAAAATATCAGGCAAATTATTATGGTCCCACATATCAAAATAATAATTTCTTTATAATTATCTAAATTCTGTCATTCATGACAGCCATAGCCATGAGCTTATTAAGATTCATGAAACTGTGAGTTATTTCAACTTATAATGTAAATATTGTTCTATGAAACTCAATGAAGACATAAAGGAAATGATAACTGAACAGAGGAGGAAAGATTAGAGGCACATATCTTGATTTTAACTGAATGTTCTCGTTGCAAAGGTTGGGCAAGTAGACTCCTTAATATTGATCTAAAGGTGGGGAAAGGGTTCATAGACAATGCACTGTTTTACACAACTGACAGTCCTTTCTTCCTGTATGTATTTCACCTTGGTTTTAATAATGCAAGAGAAATAATGAGTAATAACACTTACTTCTCAATCTGCTTTTTAAGAGCTCATGAGGCTCATTCCATTCGCAGTCTTACTGAGCGCACTCTTATTCCGCCCTTTTATTTTTTTTCAACCAAGGTTGGCAACCATATGTTGTTCACCATGCATTATTCCTTGGTGAAAGCCATTGCACATCCGCTTTGTTGCACACAATAGGGGTAAAATTTATCCTTTACCTTGGGGTGTTCTCAACAGCCTGAGACTCCTCCAGAAAATTGATTTAGCATGATTTAGACCTTCATATTACAATGTTGAGGAATAAATAAACAACCCAGCAGCGTGAATCCCACTGCCGACCCAAGTTGCCTCATAACAGCCTTGAGATCAGAATCATAAAGAGTGGAGAAATTGTGCTACGTACCTATTTTCTTTCCATGTTATTTTCTAAATCCATAAATCAGGGTTAATTTTATGAAATGAAGTTTGAGTTTGCGACCCTAAAGACCAATTTCATCAGGCATTGATGAGAAAAAATAAGAAATGAGAAATGAGAGCTGTCTTTCTGATCTGCTTTGAGGCCTACAGGAAGCGGCACATTCCTATACATTACAGTGGTAGCACAGAAAAGTGGCTGTGTCTTGTGCAAGACAACAAATTGTCTAATTCATGACCAACTTGTTGGTTAGTAAGTCATGAGAAAACTTAAAAAGACTTTGAAAAAACACAAAACCCCCCTCTGCTATTTGAAGTACACTTTATTACCTCTTTCTGCTTCTCAAGTGTGTCTCACCCAAGGCGTGTGATAGCTTTAATCTTGGCCAGAGGTTTACTGTGTTATGATTAACATGCAGAGGGAGGGAGGCCACCTTCTTAATGCAGCATTGAACGGACGAGCAGGAGGGTGTCAGCTGAGAATTTAGATGCAAGCTTGATAGCTTTTAAAGTGGGTGCTACAGAGATCTTGTGATTGTGTTAAGTCCTTCTTGAAGGGAAGAAAAGCAAGAGGCAAAAAAAAGAAGGCCTCTAAAAGGACCGGAAACGGTAATCACCGAGGAACAAGTTGCCAGTTGGAATTTTATTAAGCGCATGCTTCAGCGCCTGCCCTTACCGCCCCCTCTCTCTCAACGTCCATTATGTGTGTGCTAATGTCACATTGATTATGCTGATCGTAAACTGTCTTTGTTTGGGCTCTCCTCTCCTGTCCTTCAAAGTGTCTGCTGGGACGTACACAGCCACACTAAAAGCTGCCTTTCTCATGTTTGTGGCGTTTTTAAGCAGCTCTGAGAATAACATACTTCCTCTCAAAGGGCCCATTTTCCTCTACAATTTCATGTATTAATTGCTTTTTACTGTTTTTCCCCTGCCTTCTCTGCAACGTGATTGCACACAAACAAATCAACAAGGATAACAGCTTAAGTATTTTCCTGTTTAGCTCTAAACCATGGATGAAAAGGGTCGCCCTGAATAAACCATAACTGCACTTGCGAATGAGGGCGTGTGGTGACACTGCTCTGAGGAGTCGCAATGTGGCTTGCCAAAAGCCCCTCAGCCCCTCATGGACTATTCCCAGTTGTGGACCTGCCACAAAATGGGTATAAAGTACTGCAAAATAAATGGCTGGTGATCTCTCTAGAACATTTTCAGCATATCTGTCAAGTGATGCAGGTCTTTTTACTTATCCATCTGGCCCAACTTTAGATGATATGAGAATTTTATGGAGATGCCATGAATTTTTTATCCAGCAGGGCTTTTATCTGATGACCCATCTCATTGTGTTACTTTCAAATGACTCCAAAATGCAAATTAATGAAACATAATTATGAGGAAATGGGAAAAAATTAGAAAAAAAATATGGCACGTTGCATTGCTGATATGTATAACAAGAACTTAAAATGATCTTTACTGCAGAGGCACTGAGATCTTTACTGATCTTTACTGAGATGAACTTCAGGAAATTTTGCACCTGTTCAGAATCAAAGGGACCATTAACAACAATATACACGTGACTGCAGCTAGAAGAACTGAGACGTGAAGCCTGGTAGAGGTTCAAATTCACAATATTGGGCAACATGACAAAATTGTTTCACCCACTACTTAAAATACTAAGTTAATTCTAGAGCTGGGTGTGGCAGCACTTCTATATCTACCCTCATGTATGTAGCTTTGAACTTCAGACACATCTAACCAGATCTTATCATATTCAAAATGGACATTCTGCTTGTAAGCTGGTTAAAAGTCTAGTGATGTGCTGTGAAAACAATGTCGCTTTGAGCAAATTAATGGAGGAACTTTGCAGGAAATGTCAACTGAAGCCAATACTGTGACAATTTCCTTCAGGCCGGTGGAAAAAAATTGTTAAACACAATTGTAGTCTGTTCATACAATGGTAATCTAGAAAAAGTCAGGCCACTGTAGCCTACAACAGTAAATCTTTTGCATTCACCAAAACTGTAGAGTCACCCCCGGCGCAGTTTTGTTGCACAACAAAACAAAGTGGGACAAAAAATGAAAGTGGGTCCCACAATTAGCTGGAGTCTGCTAAAATCAAACGGAAGATTTTGGCTGGCATTGCAGAAACAGATTTACTTCTAGAATATATGCAAACATAAAAAACTCTATGCTTTGTTTTCCATGTTTTCAGCTCAGGGATGGTTTTTTAAAACTAGCCATAATAATCAACTGTATCAAAGGAAGAAGATACAACAGTGCCATGTTGGGGTGGCTCCAGGTGGTAAAACAGATGCTAGAAATGTAGCTATTTCTTTAAATATCAAAAGTGTCTGATCTCATGTGTCTAAAGCACTGGATGATACTCCAGATTACTTCTCCTCAGCCCAGTGCTGGGAGTATTATTCCCCTCAATCTGACGTTTGGCCTTGAGCACGGTGACCTGTGTCCATTCTACTGACAACACCTTTGTAATCTAGATTACATAAACTGTGTTTGTGCAGTTGAATGCCTGTGTTTGCGGTGGATGCATTGATTACACTGTTTGTCTTAACTTTCAGGTAGTCAGACCTATCTAGTCTGTTAACCTTTTATTTATAAATAGCAAATAATTTCACCCTGTCGCATAATTTGAATGTGTATAAAAACTGCAACGTCTACCACTACAACATTCGACGTATTCAAAGGTTATCTTTTCTTCAAAGACTAAACAAGTTCAGGACATGTTTAGTCTAAATCCAAGTAACAGACCAATAATCTGACACCTAACACATAATCTGACATCTAACACTGATCTAAATTCAAACTTCTGGCAAGTACTGTGAATTAGTCCAAGTAAAGGGGCTCAGAATTTGGGCTTGTGTTACACGTCCAGCATCTGCCATCCGGCCATCAGGCAGCTGTATCCATCATACAGCAAGTTGGAGTCCGGCATTTGTAAAAACACCCAAAGGAAATGGAGTCTCTCGGCCAGACAAGAATAAAATTAGCTTGATGACTAAGTTCCTCCTCAAGCTCCGCCGGGAATAAGACTCTCCATTTGTTTTCATTACTTTATTTTGCTATGGACAAGCACAGTGTCACCCAATTCATTTTGCTGCCTGCAAAGGCAGCTAATGCCCATTGTAAAAAAGGAGATGAAGCTCTGTGAATGCATTTTAGCTTTTAGTCATCAGGAACGAGATCAAAGTTGGTGCATCTTTGAATCAGTTCTCGTCACATTTAACATCAGCATCATATTTAACATTCAAAACAAATTTTTCAACCAAATTGGAATAGAAAATTCTTTTCCATTATGGAAACAAGCTTTAATGTAATAATTTCAAAGATGCATTTTAGACAACTTGTTTAAACCCTCTGATCAGCACAGATTGCAAGTGTTTGGATAGTGATACACGATAATAAGTACTAGGAGACCATAGACATCTATCCATCTGTTCTCATTACTAAAACTGCTAATGGAAATCAGTACTTAAATAACTATGCATTGCTGCAATAGACTTCTCATGATTGCTAGATTCACTGTGAATACCACAACTGGGACCTACTAGTGGATACAGCCAAATGTGTTAAGGCACTCACACGTACACACTCTTTCAGAGATTAGTTCCAGCTTTTACCCTGGTTGCCTGTTTGAGGTAAGTGAAGACATCTTGTAGTTCTTTAAAGCCTGTAGCATTAACACCCTTGCCCCCAGAGTAAACCTGTGAGCTGACCCACAGCCGACGCAGACCCGTAGCTCTTTGTAATGTAGCTGTAACCCAGACATGGCAAATGCACTACACGAGGTAGCAGAGCTTTTAAGACCAGCCCCCAAAGGGAGGGAGATTTAGCGAGGAGAGTGCACTGGGATGGGCCAAGAGATGCAATAGACATGCTCCTTGAACTAGAGACGTGAAGAGGCTTCTAGGCCCGGCATTCAGCAAATTCTCTTTACTTTTAGAGGTCCCTTTCCTGTGCACTGATATACACACAAAATGACTGTTTGACAAAAGGATTTGGCCATAGGAGGAACCTTAATGCAAAAATGCTTTACCAAATTCATGGTTCTTTTTGGACCCTTTACATTATGTGAGGGTTCTTTAAAGTTTTAAAGATTTTTCACATTTACATATCACCGTCACCACTGCTTGTGGCATGAAGACGTCAGAGAGGCCAGAGAGTGACGTGTTGCAGCCCAGTCTCTGGATGTCAAGTACAGAAATCTGAGGAGCATGATGCATGCTATGCACACGAATCTACTGACCCATGGTGAGCACACTCCACACACACTTGACATGGCAACACGGGTCACCAGCTCTAAAGCATCGCCATAGATACGGTCAAGCTCAAATTACATTGCTTCCCAGAACCATTGTTTTGTGGATGAGAGGAAGCTATTTGTTCTAATGTTTTTCTCTGCAGTGCCCTTGTCCACCCATGGTTTTGGCAGCTCCGCCGATAGAGCAGAGCATGTTTTTTGGAAAGGTAGCCTGGATGGCAGGGCTTGGGAAGCTTAGAACAAGGATGTCAAATAAAGCAAAGAAAAGCCCCATTTCTCTGGTTGAAGGCACCCCTGGGAGGTGTATGCAGTGGGGGAAGTCTAGGGGCCAAAGGAAGGTTACTGATGGTACGTCTTAAGCGCAGGACCGGATTTACAGCTGCCTAGGGTAAAGGCTCGCCGTGCTTATTTCCACAGCCAGTTAAAACAAATTGCAGTCATGCTTCAACCTTCGCCCCCCTCCTTTTCCAATGACCTTCTTAGCTCACATTTTAGTACAATGTTATTCTTCCGTAAATGATGTAAATTACTCCAAAATAAATACCATTACACCAGGGATAAGCTCTGCCGGAGAACAATCCATGCCGCTCCAGCAGGCATGCTTCTGCTGATTTCCTCGGGACTTATAATAGCACTGAATTAAAGTATACTGTGCTCACAGATTTAACAAGTCATTTGTCACAGAACGCTTTAGTGTCTTATTTATTTAATCATTAATTTTAACAATAAACATGACTCTAAGAGTAAATATTTCGCACTGATTAACATTACATTTGGTGATTAGCTTTCAGACTGCAAAATGTTTTACTTTTTTCTCTTTCAAGACACTCCATACAAAATAAAAACTGTGATGACTCAATACTGTGTCTGTGAATTTTGCATTTTAACATTTCACAAACACATTATCGGTGAACAAAGATTGTCATGAGTGAATTAGTGGTCCTGAGACTTTGTGGCCTTGAGATAAAAAACTGAATGCCTTCTGTTCCTAAAAGCTTTAGGAGGGGTACAACACAAAAGAGGAAAAAAAGGGATTCAAAACACATACATGTGCTTTATATGAAGTCATATCTGCTCTGGCATAAAAAAACGCCAATTTTATGAGTTCTAAACTTTTTATGGTCATTCGTATAATATAACACACACAGTTATTCAGCCCATTTAGAGCCTGAACCTTAAAATGTGCATGAATATGTCAGTACTTTTATTACAAGACCATCTATCTAAAAATAAAATTCAGTAATATTATGCTTATTTGAAAATGCAAGCTTGTATTTGTAAAAAATAAATAAACAGAACATCTCCAAAATGAGATCAAATCATGTTACGTTCCATCAAAATCTAAGAATGTTTTTCTGTTTCATGTACAGTCATTGCAGACAAGTGACAGTGACAATAAATAAGATGATGATATTCTGAAGGGCAGTTGTAAAGCGGCAAAAACCTGGATGGTGAGGTCATTTTTGTATCTCTGTAGGCTACGTTGATTTGAAAACTAGACCTTTTGCAACATGAGAAGCTGTTTGAATTTGTCTCCTTAAATTTCCACACACCTCCACAGGGAATACAGCTCTGGCTTTTTCATGTTAGAAACAGATGTGGGGAGATCACAGGCCAGCAAGTGTCATCACTCATTTTAGAGCCAAAAGCTGCATCTTACCTGTCCATCTCCTTATTAAACGCAGAGTTTAATGTAAAAACACTGCATCACTAAAAGGTTTATTGCAATCTACCCTAAAATAATGCATCTTTAATGTGATTACAGAAAACTTTGTACCTTAAAGTTGTCGGATTGAAAATCAGTTTGAAAACACATAATTAAACAATTCACACATTCGTATGGAATAATTCATCACCCTGCCTAAAAACATGTTACTTCAAAAGTGTTGGTGTGACAAAAGTTCTCAATTATAAAATTATTTTTGCAGGACAGAGGTTTAGCAGCCCACACAGTTCCAGCTAACTCACCTCGCCTTGTCTGCAAGCAAGCCTGCAATTTATGGCAAATTATGTGACACTGGAGCCACTGTCTGTGGGGGGCTTATTGGAGAGTGGAAGTAGAGGCAGGGTCTGCCAGGGGTTGGAAGGCAAGACCGTTAACCTTCTCTGGGTCGTCGAAACCTCTGACACAAGGCATACCAGAGCTGGTGAAGCCTCCAGGGAGAGGGTGTCGAGCTGCAACCTGGCAGCCATGACGTTGAGGCCTGCTCGAGATGATTGGTGTCACGGACGGTGTCGCATTCGGACATGGACTTCCAAACGAGCACATCAAGGACAGGCTTTGTCCAGCAGGCCAGAGCCAGAACATTTACAGCTTATTGCTTGTGACAGTTTTCACACTGGGGCGGTGGCAAAACTCACAGCTTGTGAATAACAACCAGACGGTTTTGTGTTGTTGGGGTTTTTTACCGTTTACTGCCAAAGAGGGCACAGAGTGGGGTCGCGCTGTAGCACAGTGTGATATTTTACATGTTTTCCCACAGGGAGTGTTCATGGCCGTATACTTGTTTTTTCTTAATTGGTTGGAGGCATGGGACTACTCTTAAATACAAAGTATGTGTAGTTTCATCTATTTTGTTATGTCAACAAAACTTAAACATAAATGTGGAAATGGTGGACTACTTACACGACGAGGTGAAATATGACTGCTGAAAAGGACACAATATTATGAACATGAATGCAGGAGCAAGTAAAAATGCAAAGTGCCTAGTAAAATATACTAAGTCAATGGCTAAGGATGGAATATGCATGTTTCTATAGTAAGGGACAGGTCAATAGAGGTGGAGAAAGATTTAGAGAAGCTTTTGTAGTTGGCTGGCAGACCTGGGAGAATATGAGCTTAGTTGTGGAATCTCAGCAAATTCTTGGTGACGTGATATGAGAGACTGAGCGATAAAGCATGCTTGATGGATCCATTTCCAGGGAAAGCAATCTGGTCATTGTACTTTATGGATTCTGGAGACATTTCAATATGACATCAAAGGGTGCCTGAAGATTCTTTGTGTACCAAAAAAAAGTCAGATAGAACACAGGCACCAACTAACACCTATGTATGACTATTGGAGTAATGGACCACAGTTTCAAGAGAGATACTGTCTCAGTTGTTTTTATCTTGGTCTATTTTGAAATCAAAGAAGCTCCTATCACCTTTTATCTCCACTTGACAGTGCTAGCCTCCTCTTGATCTCTAAGCATGGATCTTAAGTACTTTCTCAGAACAGAATCATGCCAGCCACCATACTCTTGAGCCACATGCATACAGAGCTGTATAGGGAGAAAACCAAGTCACCCTCAGACGCCCATTTAACTCTGCATCAGGTTGTTTACATATATATATA
>JBBJLS010000082.1:12276899-12294394 GCA_037577275.1 Bryconaethiops microstoma
TTCATTTTCATTTTTTTAAGTTGAGGCCTATATGGCTGAATGACAAAAAATAAAAAAAATTACAGTGATAATTAAACGTGTCAATTTTTTTTGTCAATATTTTTTGTGGTTACACCAAATACACCAAATACTCTCAGAACCTCAATGTTGCAAAAACATTGTTCTCTTTTCACCCTTATACATCTCAGAGATGCAACTGGCAGCAATATTTTTCCCAATCAAATTGTTTTAGAAGTTTTGAAGTATAACGTCCACGATAGTAAACATTGTGACTGCATACTTGTTTCCCCCTCAGTATAGTAATTTAATATACAGTACGTTCAGGTATACAGTACCTGAACTCACTTATGCTCTCGTGGCTGAATGCTGTAAAACCATCACAACAATGATCCCACACTTAATGTAAAGTCCTCCTCGAAGAGTAGAGGCTGTTTCTGCAGAAACACGGGGGGCTTCCTTATGATATTCTTTAAAAAAAAAGTGAAATGAAACCCCAACAGAGAAGTTGGATGTGTAGGTGTCTACAAATGTTTGTACATTCAGGAAACACTTTTAAAAACTGAATCTCCATTACGTCAGCTGCCTGACTTATCCTGCTGATCTTTCAGTGGAAGTCCATATCAGCAAATACCTATCCAAGGACAT
The DNA here is from genome assembly GCA_037577275.1 of Bryconaethiops microstoma. Classification (NCBI taxonomy): domain Eukaryota; kingdom Metazoa; phylum Chordata; class Actinopteri; order Characiformes; family Alestidae; genus Bryconaethiops; species Bryconaethiops microstoma. The sequence goes on from JBBJLS010000082.1 coordinate 12,277,545, forward strand.
TGTTCTTTCGCCAGTGCTCATGCTCCAGTCAGTCATTTGTGCAGCAGGACATATGCTGCTGCCTCTCTCTCCACACTCCACACTCATGCAGGCAACAAGTGGCATCTAAAAGCTTGTTTTTTTTTTCTCAATTTCTTCTTCATGCCTTTCCCCTTCACCTTCATTCTAATTTGTATCTGACATTTGGGTCCCTCGTCCCTCCATCTCCATCTCCAGCAATTAACCTTGGAGGAAATCAGAAACACTATCTGTGGAGTGTTTTTTGCCCTCCCTTCCTTTTTTGTCCCTCTATGTTACTTTTCAGCAATTGAAATAGGGGTAATGACTCTGAAAGGAAAAAGAATGTTCTTTCAGTAGATAATTAGGGAGATTGGTTTACCAGATCCACTCAGGGCCCATTCAGAAGCAGGGATTGAGCTAGCCTGTTGTCTGAGGGGCTGAAGAGGTCCCTGGAGATGCATTCCCTACTGTTTCATTTCACAGAGCAGGTGCCTGGCAGGTAGTCAATGGCGACACTGGGCCAAAAAAAAATAAGAGGCCAGGGGAAGAGGTCAACATCAGAGGTGAGAGGTCAGGATCCCAAGATCATTAGGTCAATGGCCACTGCAATGGCAGATGAAATAAGGGCAGTCTTGTACCAACACTGTGTGGATGAGACATATCAGAGTAAATCCTGTAAGTACTTAATCACTGACCTCATGTTTAATTTGTATATAAGCTATCAAGGGTCATAAATGGCTCCCAGTTGTACATCCCGCAAACAGTGTTCTGTAGGTATTATGAAATGTTTGATGTTTTGGGCCTATTTTGGGATGTGAACAAAGATTTACAGTCCAGTTGTTTTTTACTAACATCTCATTCCATTACAGCATAACACTTTCACTTACTCAAACCTTTGTAGTTTCACTGCTTCATTTCCACCAATGTCCAAATATCGTAATGAAAAATTGACTGAGGCCGCCTTTGCATGCAAGGATTTTTTTATGTTCGGCAATGAATACACTTGAAATTCATAGTGTGATTAGCACAGTACAGCCTCCAGGGTCAAAGGTGCCCTGAACCGAGGTTTCTAATTAAATCTCAGCCTGAGAAAATGATCTGTCATTGCCCATAGGTTTTCTAGTGAAAGGAGTCAAGGAAGTAGGCCCAGTATTATTCATCACCCACCACCCGAAAGGCAATGGCCTGGCAGAGAGCAGAGATGTGCCCCTAGGAAATGGTGAACAAATGTCAGTGCACAGAGGACATGGGATGAGGAGGGAGAAATAAACATGAAGAAATGAAAGAATACAGACAGAAATGTGTAAGGAGTCTGTGTCATTTCACTCTAGGAGGTGCTATGATGCTCCTGCCATCACAGCACCTCCTACAGGAAAAGCAAAAATGTTCCGTTAAATTCTGATTAATTTCCCCCCTTGATAAGTACTGATGTTAAGAGCAACAGTTCCATAAGCATTCCAGAGGAGGTGTGCACTAGGACCCTTACTGACTGAAACTCGGCGAAGAAGCAGCACCTTGCTTTGTAAGCCAATGAATACTAGGGATTTGTTTCTTCATACTCAGAGAGCAGTAAAGTGGGGAGAGTGGTAAAAGACTTTATCGACAGATTCGTGGTTATAAATTTCTCTTAACATATCGGACGAGTAAGCATATGCTAGTTATAGGAAACCCATGGAATATTGCTCAGTGAGGTCAAAGGGCTATGAAGGTCAAAGGTTTCATCCACCCCTCATCATAAAGTGCATTAACATCTCCATGGAGTAGCCATCCAGATGGCTAAGTAGACCAAAGACAGCTGCTGCACACAACTTGGGGGGAAAAAATTGCTATGAAGCATATTTGATTCATCTTCATCTCTTTTCCCAGGGCCTACAAGCTAATGAGCAGGGATTAGATTACTCAGGCTTACTAAACATTTTTGAAAGTTTCTTTAACATTTCTGGTGATACTTCTGACCATTTACTGCATGTTCTCTAGCAAAAACATGAAATTCATTCAAATTCCCACCTGTTTCCACACCAGCCATTCGCACTTATCAACCTAACACCTATATTTCCTGCAACACTAAAAATAAACTGGAAACTTGGCTAAAACTATGCTAAACTATTTCGTTTAGGGTTGATTATTTGGACCCTCCTGCTTCCACTGTTTCAGCGCTGCACTAATATATGGCCACCAGCCTTCTCTCTTCAGCACAGGTTTGAACTGCATCCAGCTCTGGTTTCATACAGAAGGGCTTAGTAGAGGGTCCACGAAGAGGAAGCTATCATGAGGTCATTTTTCATCATGATAGCATCACTGAAATTTGCCGCCTTGTTTGTTGCCATTGGCAGCAGACCATGCTCAGTACGCCAGCAGCAAGCCCACTGAGAGCTGGAGGCAGAGCAACAAAGTGAAGAGCAGGAAGTCAGTAACGGATCCAGTTAAATGCTTGAAATGTGGACAAGGAATCTGAGGCATTCTGTAGGAACAATAATATTCTGTGGCAGCAATATCAGGCACTTAATAGAGTTTGCATGTATGTATGTTTGGAAGCAAACACATTTCACATTCATTCACATTTGGCATCCTAAGACTTCCTTGGAGACAACTGAGGTGTTTTTTTGAAAAAACGTTTCTGCTGCGAGTGTATGAATGTGCACAGAAAAGCATGCACATGCACACAACAAATTGTCTTCTAATTTGATACGGAAATTGACATGGTTTGTACAAAAAAACAAACTAGTTTACCATTATGGTCCCCCAAGCACAAAACCATGTAACACCCTATTAAACCCAGTTAATACAGGGCCTAATCACACATTCAAACCAGTGACATCAAACAGTAATTTAATACATTTACACCATCCTTTTGCCCTCCTGACTGAAACCTGCCAGGCGTGTGTGTTTCAAATGAGGCCCCAGGCTGGGGGTGTCTGCCTGGAACCCCAGGCTGAACCTGCTGTGTTCAGTCAGCGCATTGTAAATCTCTCTCCCTCTCTCCGTAAGCTTGCCACACTCCACGCCACCCGACTCCATGGAAATAAAAAAGGCCGTAACATAATCCACAAACTAATCCCGGTCTGAGCAATTGCTGGCATATTTGGGCTGACAGTGCCGATGCCCTCTGAATGTAGGCACAACATGGCTGGGTTGTGTGCTGCCATGGTAGTAGTGAGGAGGGGTGTGAAGAAACATGTGGGCTGGGCCCGGCTGCCTGATTAAGAGATACAGTATCAGGGAAATGGCTGTTTGCTCTGCCTCTGGATTACACACACATCCACAGTTCATATATAGGGCTAGTGTATGTCTGGATATGCAAATCATTTCCATGCAAGATGCACTGGAGAAAATATAATCAGCATTTTTGTTGAAAAGCTTCAATACTGCATGTAATAGCAACGTTCTTAATATCCTAGCATCTTAAGAAAGTTTTGGAGAGAATACGATTACATTACATTCTGTTTACAAGTAATGGGGTGAGGAAAACAATCCAACTACCTGAACTCATCAATGCCCCTATTATAACTTTTTCCTTTGGTCAATATGTTCTTTATAATTCTAAGGATTTTTCTTAAATCAGTTCAATCATATGGATGAAAATGAGTTTCAAAGTCTAATTCAGTCAAAAAATAGAATACAAATTTACACAGTCGCTATTATAATGTTATATACAATGCACTTCTTAAATAAAGAGTACTGGTATAGTTTGAAATACGAAAAAAATATTTTACACTATGCAGTTACATACAATTACATTTTGTCTTCACATGTCTTACTGTGGACATGAACACTATTTCAGTATGACTCTTCAGGGTGAATTTGTAGGAATGTACACAAACCAGCTAAGCATAAAAATAATTGCTAGTTGAGATTGTCGAATATGTTTGGTATTTTAATGTAAGTAATGTAAGTTTTGGTACATGAGCAATTTGTGCTAAAACCTTATCAACTGTGATGTACATGACACAGATCTTAAAGGGAATACAGATTGTACATTTGTGACATGCAGCCTGTTTAAACTATCCACAGTAACTTGGAAAGCACTGCAAAACATATTAATTGTTTAAATACACTTTTGTTTGTTCAGGGGTGCATTAAAACCACAAGTGCACTAGTGCATTTAGAAAGCTTCAGTTTTTCATATAACTTAATGTAATTACATGTCTCAGTCAAGGCATTCAGAATAAGCAGTCTGCTCTTTAGCTGTATGACTAGAGTTATATTGTCAAGTTATAATTTGTTCCTGAAATTAGAAGAACTAACATCTTAGAAAATTGAATACAAAAACAGGTAAAATATATAATGAAATTATCTTGCTAACTTGCTCTTGCACAGGAGAGAAAATGCCAAATTCCACCTATTTGTCATTTGTTGTATTTTAAATCTCATAAAAACATAACATAGAAACATAATTCAAAGTTTAAATTCAACAGGATAACTGTATCATGGTGCTGATGCTTTAATCACGTAGTCACAACATTTGTTATTTTAAGGCAATGGACCAATAAAAAAATTAAATACCTAAAAAAATCTCTTTTGTTTTACATATCTTTAGGGGCCTTGAGTGACTTAGGTCCAAATTTGATTTTGTTGTCGTACATTTTTACAAATTACTAAAAAGCCAAAGCACATTGCATAAAATTAGGAGTGTGTGCACATTTCATCAGCTAATTCACCCTATTCCTCCTTCATAAGGCCTGTTGTTGAAAATATGGCTATCAAAAAATCACATGAAATCACATAAAACATTAAATAAAGGAAAAACTTTTTTCTCAAAGTTTTGTTTTGGGAAATTAATTTGGTTTTTGATTTCGTTGCATTAAAAAACAGGAGCAACAATGGCTACACACTTTCGTCGCTTTAGACCAATCAAAACACATTCTGTAACATTTTTCCTATACTTCTGTCAAACAAGCAATATTAATTGGTCTGGCATTTGATCTTAGATTCATATAAGCCTTTGGTTTTTACACCGGTACTTGTAGAATGAAGAAATTAGCTACGAGGTTCAAATTTGTTCATTATAAGTGTAGAGTAAAAAATACCCAGTAAAATAATATAAAATGAAATAAAAGTTTTCTTTTATATCAGTATCATAACCTGTAAAGCTGTTTGTGTGACTGTTATCGAACATTTCATTATAACCATTATTATCCAGTGTTTTTTGTACTGCTACTAAAACTGGAATTTCAATTGCTATCATGTGGCCAGACCTTATGGTCTGAAGTACAAGCACATGAAGTCAGATTTGCTCATTCTTTTCTGAACTTTAAAGCACAGCAGTTATGATTCTCTAAATTTGCACCACTGTCTGCTTGTACTGACCGGACACCTAATTAGCCTGATAAATCCTGAAAGCAAAAAGCAGGCCTTAATTCAGTCAATAGCCAATAGGAGGAATGTCTCCACATCTTTAGCCGGGTCTCAGTGATAACATCAGGCACCAGGCAGACACAGCCACAGGCCATGAGACAAATGTTTATGGATGTCTATCTGTGCAACTCATCAACTCAAAAGGCTTCTAAGACTGGCCAACCTGTTTATCCCCCCAGACCTGGAGACACTAGCTCTACAGTTCAACCTGTGTAAATCAAACCATATCAAGCACAATGAAGCCCAAGTCTTGAGCAGAAGGGTCTATCTGATATAGGCCTAACAACTGAGAGCAGCAACAGAAAGGCTGTTTGCCACTCTCTGTTAGAGCCACTTAGTGGGTAAGTAAGAGTAACATTGAGCTCCTGGGATCACGGCACCATTGTTTCTTGGGTTTTTAAACCAAGACATGCTTCGATTTAAATTGAACCATATCTGAACCATGACTGAAAATAAATATTTTTTATTGTTACTATGGTATGGGATGTCAATCAATTGGGACTGGGAATTATTACTTAAGATTACCATAAATTGGAATTATGCCGTCTGACGATATCACTTTAAGATGGTTTCATCATCTGCCGGCAGTACACAAAGCCTATCCAAAAAGAATACATATTTCATGCCTTCAAAAATTAAACAAACCATACAGACAAACCTAATAGAGTGTATTCAGGGCCCACTCCACTCTTCTGACCCGAGGTCCGTCTCTGTGCAAGCTCTCTGTGCTATGATGGACCACTTCATTCTTTCCCAGCCCCAATGGTCCACTCTCACAAAAAAGAGAGAAATGTGTTCTCCAGGGAGTTAGGATAATGAAATCAGAGAGTCCGAGGTAGTGCTGGGCCAGACCTCGCCGGGGCTCTCAGAGAATGAGCTCCTTTTGGCAGCCACTGGTGGTTTTAGCTGGGGCAGCAGATTTCTTTGAGGTGCAAGCACCTTTACAGAAGGGGAATTACAGTGGGCTGTGCATTAACAATACTGCAGCAGGAGTGCATTAGTGCGGGTGCCCACCACCCAGATTGTACTCCCTTGTTAATATTGCCCTAACAGTGCTTTTGATTTTATTTTCATTTTTCTCTTCCTCATCCCCAATCAGATTAGAATCGATTGCTGGGCTGGGGCGCGGCAGCAGCCGAACGGCGCGCTGTCGAATTGCGCAGACCCGCCTTTGTGAGTATTCAGGCGACTAAATAGAATGATTTGCCCTTAGATGTCAAATTCCCTCCGAGACAAGGATGTCAATACCAATTAGATTGTCTGCAGTCGCCACAGTAACTCAAAGAACCCACTCTTTTTCTTCTTATGTGTGTGTCTGTATTTGCCAAGGCTGAGTGGTGGTCTCTGCAAAAAAAAAAAATGAATAAAGAATTAAAAGTTCCAAATTAGTTTTGTAGGAGCCGCTGAGAATGCATTACATTAACTGCATTAGGCCCCGTTACAGGTTCTGTATAGGAACACAGCCGCCGGGGGGAAGCGCATGGGGACTTATGACAGGGAAATGTCGCCTTTCTGAATCTCTTGGCATCTGCTGAAAGGTCAGTGTCAGCTGACTAAACGTTTGTCAACAGAAAGCAGGTCAGGAAAAGAAAGGGAAAGTGAAATTATAACACAAATGAAAAAGAGAGAGAGAGAGAGAGACAGAGAGAGAGAGAGGGAGAGAGAGAGAGAGAGAGAGAGAGAAATGGGCAGAAAATGAATTAATGAACAAATGTGATTAGGAACTGAACAGTCTGAGTCGGGTCTGTCTCCAGCTTGCAGCAATAGAGCTACTACAGGGGCTAACACGATAACATGTCAAACAGATAGGCACAACACTTGCTGTGTAGGAGTGTGCCTTGTATTAGGTGTTTCCAACGAGCCACCATCACACATTAAGTCAATACCATCTGTAAAGTAAACGCAACAATTCAATCTTCGTAGCAGTAATCCCAGATATGGTTTCCACTGCTTAGGAATGTGGAAATGGGCATTTTTGTGATGCTCATCCTAGAAAGTTTATTAAGTCTTGAAATGCTGAATAGGTGCAGGCTAATTATTTATTTATTTATTTTCTATGGAAATGTGAGTGAAAGGCATTCAAGGACACAAAAGCAGTCTTTCAAAATGTGGCATTTTCTTTAACACAAATGCAAGAGCAATCAGAGACAGTCAGCAATTTACAATTATTGTCTGCTTCCCATTGTGCATAACTCTCAATTAAACGACCTAATATGTCTCTTTTTTCAGCTTTAGCCAAGTGTTATGTTAGAAAAATAATCCAAAAGGTCACTATTTGTCATCATTTACTCCTGTACATCTTCAAGATAACATCCCCCCCACCATCTTTATTTCTTTATTTTCTTACTGAAATCATTTTAGCAAAAAATGTACAGACAAATTAGAGCATTATGAGGTCATTATCCGCCTGGTGTCTGGAAGTGAATCTTGCCTGTGATATTAATATGTGGGTGTTGCATTGATTTCATTTATTTGTGTAGGTGGGTCAAGACAAAGTCCTCCAAAAGGGAATACACTTAGCAGATCAAAACATGAAACAATTCTCACTCTCCCTCTTTATCTCCTTTTCACTCTTTGCAAGGGCCTTGCAATCAAAACAACATTAGTTTCAGAGCCAGAAAGGAAACCAGACATCCATTTCAAAGTTGTCTCAACCTTGCAATGACACCTATTAAGGCTGCTTTGAAAGAGTTGATGGAAACCAGTTTCTGCATGGCAGGAGTCACTATTAAACATCACTACTGCAACAAAGCCACACTCTGGGTGTGCGCTGGGGAGCAGCCAAGAATAACGGCTCTCATCACCATACTCTGAATAATTTTGTTTGATGGATTTCAACTCAGCAACTAGATGGACTTCAACTGTGAATATTTAGAGAGAGAGAGAGAGAGAGAGAGAGATAGAGAGAGAGAGAGAGGTTTACATTTACGTCTGATGATTAGTTAAATGCTCCATTCACTATAGATTTTGCTATCATATCATGAAAAGCCAGGCCTTCAAATATGTGACCACTGACTAGCCTATTTCTTGTGCTGAAGATGTAACAAACTTAATATTTACTTGATAAGCTTTTAAAGTGAATGTAAGAGCATACAAATGGACAGGGAAAAAAGCACATCAGTGTCTTCTCTGCTTTCGTGTATTGTAAAGCTCTTTGTTGCTAACATTTATCATATTACTCCTTGGCCTGCTGAATCAGTAGGCCATAAGAGTCCTAGAAGCATTGCTTTTGTCCTGAAAGAGAATGCATTGACAATGAAAGGAGTTCTGCCTGCAATGGTTCGTAAGGAGACGCAGGAATCAACTCAGCTTTTATCTATTTTCATAGTTGTTAATGGAGCTTGTGTCTAAATCAGTGTGCCGCCTTTGGAAGGTATGGTCATAGAAGGCCTGATATAACACAGCAAGACAGTAAACATCAGTGAATAAGCTCAGTAACTGATCTTTCAATTAAGGCAAGATTGCACCAATTTCAACATCTGAGACATTGTCATACTTTTTAACCTCTAGCTGACAGTTAGAACCAAAAGACCATTTGTTTAGTATGGACTCAGACTAGGTTCCCTGCGTTTAAAGGTTTGGCTTCATTTCACCAGCTGAAAAATGTTTGTAACTGCCCTGCAGAACAACATTAATGTCACATTCAGCTCTCTACAACTTCAGAGCAAAGTTCTTCTATTGGCTAACTCTTCTTAAATCTTCTCCCCATCCCCACTGATGACGATCCATAAGCCGCCTTTGAAGTCCCTTAGCCGCCGCACGGCTGCACAGCCTCTCCTGCCCCACAACATGGATTCATCCATTGCTGATTCCTAAAACAGGAAACATGCGAAAACTTGACTGTTTATTCCCGTTCCCAATGCCAAGGCTGTGGCATTGCATTAATGAGGTTTCAATTCATCTTTGAGACTGCTGGAAGAGCGTATGCAAATGATAAGATATTGCACTACACAGATGGTTACCGGGTCACATCTGGTTATAATAGAACTGGTCTGCCACCTCAATAAGACTAAAAAATTGCTAATGCAAGACCAGTGCCTGGTGTGGGAGGCTGTGATTCGATTTCAATTTGATTTGTAAATTAGAAAGGTTGCTCAGGAGTGCCATAGAATGTTGGGAAGAGTAATTCAGCAAACCCTACACACACATTACACAGGTCAACAAAGAAATTTTTTTGTAATCATCAGAAACCACAACACACTTTTGTAAATCATTTTTTCATGCTGATTTCAGATCTGCTTTCGATTTTTTTCAGTCACATCAACTTTTTGAATTATGAGTAAATTCTATTTTACAATAGACTTGAATGCGGTTTTTATTAAACCACAGGCACCAATCAAGTAACTGTTTCAATATTTTCAGTGTGAAGTCAGATATGTGCACACTGTGGCATAAATATAATAATCAGTGTCAGTCAGATACCACTGTTTCTTCAAAAACGCTTATTATATGATTATTATATGCTAATTATACCACTTTCATGTAACTAGCTTCATCACAAAAACTGTACGTGCGGGAAAAACACAGATTTGAAATCAGCATGAAAAACACTACAAAACCCACATAAACTTATCTCTGATGATTTTGACCTGTTGACCTGTGTTATTAGTTATAACACTGCAGTGCTGTCTAGCATCTATGTGAACAAAACCACATGAGCAAATAATGCAGCACTTGACCAGTTGAATATAGCTGTCTTGGACTCTGTAAACTTGGTCCTAATGGAAGGGAATAATGGTTGTATGTATGATCAATTATTCAAACAAGTCACCACTGTGCTCTGAATGGTATTTCTCCTTACATTGTAAGAGATATGTGGTGAGTCTTCTTGATGCATTCATTCCCTAATTGTCCTTCCAAAATGGACCTGAACAGCATGTCTCCATAAACAAAGCAAGTAATTCTATAGCTGCAATCTTCCATCGGAAATGGCAAGACAATCAACTGGCATTTTTATCAAGGGATGGATGGTCTGTTTGGTCCGTACACTTAAAGCTCAATACTTCACCCTCAAACAGCCAAGCACTTGCAATTAGCTTGTAAAAAATACTGATGTCCGCCATCAGCTTTTTTAGTGGCTGGGTTTCAAAATGGCTCTGTGCCAATGCATTCTTTCATAGATCATTAAAAGTCAGTTCAGCCTGTTTACATGGATAACTCCCAAGAATAATATTCTTTTAGTAGTATCTCAAATTATGGTTATTGCTGCAAGACGTGGATTGAAATTCAAGTGTAACTTTGTGTACTGGATTTACATAAATGCAAATCCAGTACAAATGAAAAAAAATGCACAGGTCCTCACAAACTGCTTTGTCTGCTATTCTTGTTTATCTTTTTGTCTTTTTTATTTAATGTCCATATTTTGTTATAGTATTTACTCTTATTTATTCATATTTTTCACTTGAACTTTCGGTTCTCATGAGTGCTCAGGCCTTGCGCAAAGCATTGCCAAAAGACAGCATCAGTGGCAAAAATAATAAATGAAAATAAAATAAAAATAAAAAACTAAAATAAAACCGCTAACAGTTTAAATTCTAAATTTAAAAGGAATTCAAATATTGATACTGCACTTTCTACAGGAACAGTGAGTCTTCTTACATGTAGTCATTATGTTGTACAGATGTAACTGTTGAAGGTTTTTTGGGGGGAGGGGGACTGAGGGCAACACTGGGGTTGAATGGAAATGTAAAGACTGTGCGGAATGCTCTTGCCTGAACTGTGCCTGAACTTCTGAACCCCCATCTCCACCTGACAAAATCTGTTTTTCACCCTGACATACTGCCATAAAGAACTTGTTGCAAAGCACACAGGAATGCAATCTATAGATTGGAGTTGTCTTTACATGGAGTTTACAAATAAATATGTCCTGCCCTACAACCACGGAACAGAAATATTACATATCAGTTACATATCAGTTACAGTGAAATTTTGGCCAGCAGGAGTTTTGCAGTGGTATGCAGTGTCATGAAGTCTATCCAGTGCGCATATAAATTAGGCATAATTGTAATGTGTTGATTTAGGCTTGGAATAGTTCAAGTGTATCCACAGTTATAATATTTCACTTATCATTTGGGCATTGGACAGGTGTGTTGAGAGGTTCGTTGTGACTTGTCTAGACTTCTGTAATGGGGCAGACAGGTGTATACATACTCAGTGCATAAGCCGTGATGCAGAAACAGTGAGTTGTACTGAGTGGTAGGCGAAGGAGTTTTTGAGGTTTGTTTTGTGACACTGTCCTGTGAAAGGGTAAAGATCCCAGTTCTACACAATAGCGCATTCCATCCAGCAGGAGCAGTACTGTCTGCAGCCCAGACCAAAGCTGCATGTGGGAAGCACCATACAATTTAGGGGATCTCATCCACCCCTCCTACTTGTAGGCTGAAGCAATGGGGCCATGCCTTTGTCAGCAATAGCAACCCTAAATTAACCCAATTTGTTTGTCTGCCACTGCGTGTTTGCAATGCTCTGGTCAACATTTCTCATGTACAAAAAAAAAGGAATTTCCCAAGATGTATGTACAGAAATAAATTTTCTAGACCTGGCCTCCAAATTCATTGATTCATCAGATATGTTTTCATTACACTGATAATGATTTGTAAAGCATCTCTGCTGCAAAAAAGAGACTTTCCCTTTTCTTTTTTTATTAGGTTGTTTCCTGCAGCACTGGAGGGTGCAGTAGCAGCCCTGTCTAGCCATTGATCTTTCATCAGGCCACAGAGTGGACTGGATGCAAGGAGCCGTGAGCCTTTTTTACGGCAGCTAGCTGGAGCCTGCCTATGATTGTTCCCAGTTTCCTCAGATTGTTTCTCCTGTGGTGTGGGTGCAGTGCCTTGCGCTCTCCAAAGGTAAGGTGGAGGACTGCAAACACTTCAGGCAGCACGTAACAGCTAAACACAGTGGGTAGGTGGACTACAGAATTTGTGCATTTTGTGTCTTAAGATGAAGGATGAGTTATCTTGTGTTGGATTGCATTAGGGCTACATTTACGCCTGTGCTACACAGGTGAAGTTGGTTCATGACGTTTCTGTGATTTAGGGGTAGGTCCCTGCTGCCAGAGAACTTTAGGTAATGCTTCATGACAGTGTAGATTTAAAAAGAAATATTATTTATTTATGTAGTGCAGGTTCAATTTTTTTATGTTGAAATGTATCAGCGACAACAGAATATTTAGTTGGAGATTAGTTGTGGTGAGTGAAACAACAGCAAGCATTTGACATTCAACTGTTCTAAAATGAAGCTAATATACTGGCAATACTAGTAACAAAAACACAAAATTAGTTTTATTTTAGGACACAAAAACAATTCTAAATTTTAAAGGGCAGGACAGGAATGGGCAAACAATGTATTACATTATGTTTCATAGGCTATTTCCTGATAACCTTGATTTGCTGGCAGGGCAAACACACATGATCACTCTCTGGAACCAAATGCCTGCTTGTCCAGTTGGTGATGGTTGGTCCCTGATCTCTGAGTTCGAAGGCCACAGAAAAAAAGAGGAAGGGGGTCTTGACTCAGACCATGAGATCAATTTTCACTGGACCTTGAATATTTCATGCAGCAATTCATACAGCAGGCACACAGATGGGCTCAACAAATGGCAAAGTTACATGTCCATAACTCGCAACCACCACCCCTCCCTTCCCTCACCCAAAGGGACAAGCTTCAGGAATGATGTCTGGCTCATGTTTCTGGTCACACCAACCATGTGGTTTATGTAACCTACTGACACTAAGAAGGTCCTCTGCACAGAAGCAGTAAATTCAAAGGTCCTTGTTGCTACTATGATGATAATGGTAGGAGTGCTTATTAAATCTAACGTTTTGGAATGGAGCACAGTACATCTTGTCCATGAAACGTACTGGAAAAACGCCTTCTAATAAACGTTTGAGCGGTTGAGCAAAGGGCTTCATTATATTGCACACCATAATTAAGTTAATTAGGTCAGCGGATTAATTGATCGTCCCATGGTGTGACGGAAAGAACTAACGCATAAGAAAACTAACGATACGGAATAATATTCTGGCACATAACCATTGTCCGGCTGCTGTTTATGATTTATGACGTGATCACGTGGGGTTTTTTTTGTTCATTAATAACGTTTGGTCATTGATTTGACTTTTATGTGCGGTCAATAGAATAGAATAGTCAATAGAATCAGTTTGACTGATGAGAACCGGATTCTATTTTTAATACTCCTGAGGTCTTCTTATTCTTATTCTTATTCTAATTCAAACCTCTAATTTCAATTTTTAATTCTACTAAGAACTGCTCTTAAAAGGTGAAAACATTTTCAAAGGCCACGTGTAGTTGCGATTTTAGTCATACACACCAAAGGTAAAAGCAGTGCTGAGTCAAAAAAGGCTTTCCCGCTTAGACTGCCTTGTTAGAGCGGCCATTTACGGAGATGTCGACTTTTTACAAGAAAAAGACCAAAGCAAAGCTTCCATGCTCATTTTCCCGTGTGCAAATATTGCAGTCGATAACAGAAGAGAAATTACAAGTTTACCGTTTCTTTAAAGCAGTACAACTAAACGTATGCAAGTCCTTATGGCTTTATAAAGGGTATTATAAAGTCCAACATCGATTTTCTTGAAATATAATATCAGCAAGTTTCTTGTAGACATTAATACTTAAAGAAATTAGTAAAAAGTATATAACAAATACATACACACGAACGTAAGTACACGCAATAAGGCATAGGCCCATGAACAGACTGTCTAACGTTGTTTTCATCATTTGAACATAAATACAAATAAAGACAGGAGATGAAAATTCATATAAATATCAAGGCTTATCAAAAACACTCATCTGAGATTCATCAGAGCATCAGTATTCCCTGGACCTTCTTGATAAGATCGTCTATTCTCCCTGGATTGGTCTCCAAACCATGTCTTCCAAATCCAACAAGCAGAAATTAATTTAGTATTGACGTGCCTTGCCGGATTCGACAACAAATCTCATTTGGTGGTGTTTTTTTCCCTCCTCCTTTTTTTTAGGCAGTGGTCCTGGGTATTCTCAGGCAGTGGCAGGCCTCTTTTGAGAATCAGGGCTTTCTTTGTGCACCCCTCGCCCACTTCTCCATATCCCCTTTTGGCCTCTCAGAGATCGAATACTTCCTTTTTTTAAATCTTTTTTTTTACTGCAGAGTTGTCTGTGGAAATCTCAGGTTAGTGAGATAATGAGTAGATGAATGAATGAATGAATGAATGAATGAATGAATGAACCTGAAAGATTGTAAGTTCAATGCCTAAAAAAGTACCTACACTTTATATCAGGTCTGCAGACAGCAGGCCTAACATTTTTGGGAGTGTTGCTCAATTCTTAAAGTCCCACGGCAATGGAATATAATGAGGATCGTATAATTCCATGAAATAAAACAACCTAAAATAAAACAGCCTAAGATTTTTGAAGAAGTGGTTTCAGTGGGGAAAAGCGTGTCTGTAAATGGTCAGGGAAAGGTGAATGTCAACCGAAATCTGGTCCACACCGGTTGTATTTCACCACATAACACGCAGTGCTTCTCAAATGAGAGGAACTTGTTGATGCATCATAATTACGGTAGACATCAGAGACTTCCACACTGCAGATCCCATGTCAGAGTGAATTATGTTCACACACAGCATGAAATGCTTCTGAGGGCAACGAGGCTGGGAATCACCGTTTAAACCGTATGGCGGAACCACCACACACTGTCAGTTCTGGCAAAGAAAAAACACAGAAAAAAACCCACTAACTAAAATACAAAATGTACAAAATATACAAAATACAAAAATTTAATGCAAAAAATAATTATCAGTAAAAATGGTCTTCTATAGTATACTAGAAACAAATAAGTATCACGCATGGTTATTTGTCAACAACAACGACAACAACAACTACAATATTAATAATAATACGGTTAATTTTTATATTAGCTGCAACTGAGGGACTTGGAAAAATAAAATAAATAAAATTAATTAATAACTTTTAATGCAGGTTTAATTATTATTATTGTTACTGTTATTATTATGATTATTATTGTTGTTGTTATTATTGTTATAATAATAATTATTATTGTTGTCTAGTGATACTTCAGACAAATAATCATGTATCAGTTGTAATTCTCGTTAGTTTCTAGCATACGGTAAGACATTAAAACTCAGCGACAGTTGAGTACATTTTTTTATTCATAATTGTATTTTATATTAATTAAGTCAGCGGAGTTTTTTACTTGTGTCCCTAAGTGGATGTCTCAACACGCCTTATGGAGAGAGATGTCAACATTATTATTATTAATATTATTATTATTATTATATTTATTTATTTTTTCTTATCAAACACTGAAGCCCTGCTCTATAATGAGTTAATGGGCTGTTCACGTCCATTCTAATCCTGCTAATTGTTTTCACTGCGTTAAAAGGTTGTAGGCCTGACCCCACATCGAACCGCCTGAAAAGACGGACAGGCACCTGACCAGCATCTCAGCAGGGCTGGGACAGACCACAGACCCTCGTTTCGTGTAGAGTTTGTGTAATTGAAAAACGAACGCACACGTTTTATTTAAATTGTTTATACGTATTAACAATCACTTAAATTACATTTTAAATCATATATACAGCTCACAGAGTTAAAACTACCCTATCAGTGCACACGCTGTTTCTCAGACAGCTGCGGGCCTTTTGTCGCGCCAGGTTGGGCGAAAGGATGAAATATTTTGCTGCAATTAAATTACAGTGAAAATTTTCTACATTAGTGGCGTCCGCACAGACACGTAACCCAATAAGAACTCCTAATCAATCGGTGCTGAGGCCTCTCAGCTCCTCCAGTCCCAGCAATCTGTTGGCCTAATCATTTAGCCCGTTTGGCATCCAGTTTACTTTCGGAAATAACACCCGAGCCAGTTTTCTCTTTTTCCCGCAGAATTTATAATTCAGCATTCGTTACAGCGTTAACTATTACACATATTACATTCAAATGTAAAAAAATAAATAAACTAATTTTTCAATACAAAATAAATAGCTTACACTGTGTTTTTTCAATGGAAATACTTGAGTTGAAAGGAGAGAGACGCATTTTGCAAATCTCTGTAAAGTTGTGTATGTATTTACGTAGGGCTGTACTTCATTAAAAATCCAAAGTAATAAGTGTACAGATGATCGAAATATAAAAAAGAGACGTATGGAGCGAAACCATGCAGAATTGGTGATCCTGACGAATCCACTACTACATGCGTTTGCTGCTCGCGCTGTGGGGCGGAAATTGAGGAGTGAGAGCTGCGAGCATAAAGCGAGAGAGAGGGGGAGAGGGGGCGAGAGACGCATGATGGACCGGCAAAGTCCATGCACACGGGTTACACGCAAACTGATTTATCAGATTTTTCACCTACAGAGAAAGAGAGAGAGAGAGAGAGAGAGAGAGAGAGAGAGAGAGAGAGAGAGAGAGAGTCTCGTTTTCTACCGTTTTCTCCGCATTTACTCCGGATTTAGAGCGAAAGTGTCTCATGGGTTCCCGACACC
>JBBJLS010000082.1:12314502-12335955 GCA_037577275.1 Bryconaethiops microstoma
CAGAACAGTTGGTGGGCCAGCAACCTCTTCAGGACAGTCCGGACATGCTGGGTGTGTTCCTCCGGGGTCTTGGAATATATCAGGATGTCGTCCAGGTAGGCGAAGCACCACTTCCCTAGGAACTCCCGGAGGACGTCGTTAATGAAGCTTTGGAAAGCCGCCAGACTGTTACAAAGACCAAAAGGCATAACCAGGGTTTCGTAGTGGCCGGTGGGGGTTATGAAGGCCGCCTTCCACTCATCGCCCTCTCTGATGCGGACCAGGTTGTATGCACTCCGCAGGTCCAGTTTAGTAAAGATGGTGGCACCAGAGAGGGCGTCCAGGGCGGTGTTGGTAAGCGGGAGTGGATGACGGTTTTTAATGGTGATGTTGTTGAGCCCCCGATAATCGACGCACGGACGAAGTCCACCGTCCTTCTTTTTAACAAAAAAGAACCCCGCGGCGGCAGGGGATGTGGAAGGTCTCAGGGTACCTTGGCGCAGACCCTCGGCGATGTACTCATCCAGCGCCTTCTGTTCCGTGGCAGAAAGAGAGTAGAGTCGGCCGCGAGGTGGCATAGTACCTGGCTGGAGGTCAATCGTGAGATCATAAGCACGATGGGGGGGTAGCTGGATGGCCCGTCTCTTACTAAAAACCCCCGCCAGGTCTCGATATTGGACGGGGATCTTCGTCTTGTCTACATCGGGGGCCTCGGACTCCCCGGAGCACGTCTCACCCCCAGCCTGGAGACAAAGCTCCTGACAGGTCGACCCCCATTGAAGGATGGTGTGACGAGACCAGGAGATGATGAGGTCATGCTGGACCAACCACGGATGCCCAAGGATAATAGGAGGGGAGTCGAGTTTAGTCACCAAGAATGAAATCTGCTCGGTGTGGTCTTGTATGGTGAGAGAGACGGGTAGAGTGCGGTGAGAGATGGATCCAGATGAGAGGGGTCGACCGTCGATGGCTATTATTTTAAAAGGTGGAGATAACACCTCAGTTTTCATCCCCAGTTGAGCAGCAAAAGCCTGATCGATAAAACTACCGGCAGCCGCTGAATCAACAAAGGCGGTAGTAATGATCCGTTGGTGGCTCAACTGGAGACTTACCTTAAGCGTGAGTCGGGAAATGGATGGGAGATCGAGTAAGCCAATCACTACTGGAGCTAGTGACGCCATTCCTCCAGAGCCTTTTGTTCCATTTTTGACAGTGAGTGGAGATGGCCACGAGGGGGTGTAGTGCTGGGATGGAGATTTATTTCTAAATCATAGGGTCAGTGAGGAGGCAGTTGAATTGCCCCATCTTTATTAAAAACCTCTCTTATTTCCCGGTAGTGGTGAGGGATGCTCTCTGCGTCAACATTGGGGATGTCGGGCTCCCCCAAGCATGTACCAGCTGACACCGGAAGGCAAAGCTCCTGACAGGTCAGACCCCATTGAATAATTCTCTGTTGTGACCAGGAGATGAGGGGATCATGGGTCAACAGCCAGGGTTAGCGAAGGATGATGGGCAGTGAAGTGAGGTAAGTGATGAAAAAGCACCTAGCCCGCTCCGCTGGAACCCATCCACTAGAGGGAGACCCAGCTCCACTAGAGTGGGCCTCTGATGGATGTGGAGACACTGACAGTGAGGGGGCGGGGACTGATGTGGGAACACTGGCGGCAGAGTATGAGGGGCTGGCCTCAGACGAGAGCTCATGCGCCGGGCTATCCGCATGCAGAGTTGAATCATGCCCTCGACTGTGTCGGGTAGCTCTCGTCTGGCAAGTTGATCCTTCAAACGGGGAGCCAGACCCTCGTAAAAGGCCGTTTAGAGTGTGGAGTTGCCCCAAGCCGTCTGCACAGCGAGGGTGCGAAACTCTGTGGTGTATTTGCTAACCGAACAGTCCCCCTGTCGCAGATGGTACAGGCGAGAGTCTATCTCCACCTTGCTGTCAGGATGTTGAAAAGCAGCCCTGAGCTGGCGGACGAATTGTTGAGCCCCCGATAATCGACGCACGGACAAAGTCCACCGTCCTTCTTTTTAACAAAAAAGAACCCCGCGGCGGCAGGGGTTATCGGTCCCGCATTGTTATCGGTCCTCAGGACTGCTGTAGTCCACTCTGCTGCCTGCCCAGTGAGAAGGGAGACAAGAAGCGCGATGCGGCTCCCATCTGAGGGATAACACTCCAGCTGGAACTCAAATAAGAGATTCAAGTTAGTAACAAACACATCCCACTTCCTGTCTACAACGTTCCACTTTTCAGGGAGTGACATTTTGGTGTATAGGTGAGAGGATGATTATGGTAGAGTTATAGTTGGGACGGGCGGTTGGGACACAGGTGCCTCGACACGGGGGTTGGACTGGGTCCTCTGAACATGTGCGACCTGATTGCGGAGGTCCGTCACTTCCTGCTTCAGATAACCAATCTCGACTCCCTGCCGATTTACTAGGTCGACCAATGCACACCAGTCCACTGGGTTCACTACGACTGGCTCAAACATTCTGTCACAAGTGTGAGGTAAACAGAGACGCACCTTGCCAGGAGTTCGCCCGTGTAGCGTGAAGGATGAACCCAAGTGCGGACAGATGCGAGAGGGTTGGTAGATTCATGCACTTTGCTCTGTGTACACTCCACACAAGAGTTATGATTTCCACCATAATCAGCATTCACAAACATACACACAGAGGTATAGAAAGTGAGTACTCACGGTATCCTGAGATGATGACTGAGGGTCGAGTAGGCGACTCAATGTCTGAGCGATGTGGATCCACCTGTTACCTGTTTATATACCTTGTGACGCGTTCATTTCCGGTGACCTGTGCGCATCACGTGACTGGTGTATGTGACACAATCTATTGAGTTGTTAGATTTATTTTATATATTTATATATAGATGGTATTATATTTAGCAAAATAAACTAATGTCAGTTCCAAGATCTGTTTAATAAAAAATATAAACACAAACAACAGCAGATAGAAGTTGAACTCTTTATTTATGGTATTATATGTATTAAATAGTATTAAAGGTATAAAAATCAATAATTCCCATCTTCAAAAAGATAACAGAACCACCATCTTCACCAACAAGAAGAGCTCCGGTGCCAAGAGGGACACCATCAGGAGTTGGCTCAACTAGCAAAGGTATATTTAGACATAAATGAATAGCTTGCATAGACAGAGGTGCAGTACTGTAACAAGCTCACCACTTAAGTGTCAATTATACAGTGCTGGAACAAAGTGAGTAAAAATAAAAGGCTGTATAAGGTTCACATAAAATGACAACAGAGGTCCTTTACACATATTGGCTTTATCTCTGCTCCCAGCATCCCCATTTAAATTCATTAGCCAACTGACATGCCCTTTGCCGAGTTTAAGAGGGTGCGGTAGAGCAAGTAAAAACAAGGTTGAGAACCACTGCTTTGCAACACTGTGCATCCTCCCATGTGCTTGGTTATTTCTTCTCTGTCATGGTTTGAAGTGCTCTCCCAGACTCTGAATAGACCCACTGACCAATTAAAATCAGTTGTAAGTGTTTATAAGTGTATCTGCAATTTCCACTAATGTATTTATGATATAAATATTCTGAAAAAGACAGAACTTTGGGAGGAGGTTTTATATGTGAAAAATGCAATTAAATGGGAACATGTTCAAAAGCAACACCATGTTAATCCTGTCCCAGCAAATTCCATTTATTGTCATCATCATCATCATCTTCTTCTTCATTAAACAAATTACAAAATCAAAAGGGCCAACAGCTTTTTCTTTTAAAAAAAGAAAAAAAAATTTATTGGATCATACAGTATGTCGGGGGAAGGCTGGAGAAACAGTTATTAGACCATTAGAATCCTACTATAAAAAGCTATTTCAGTACTATCACTATACAGTACTAGAGAAACATCATCTGCTGAGCTTCGAGAATTTTTAGACTCTTCTGCCAAACCATTAAAAAAGTTTTAATGGTTTAGCAGCTCCTTCTTTACACAACTTTGTTTACATTACGCTCAGAAAACTCTAAAAAATATTAGGATGTCTTCCACAGTAGATAGTACTGTACCATTTTAATGCACAGCTTTTAATGTGAAGCCTAGGCTTAGTGGAATGCCCAACCTGATGAAAAAAATTCTTGTAGTTCTATTAATCGTTTTAAAGTCAAATTTAAAAAGCTTAATAAAATCTTTTCAACTTTGCCATCATTGACCCTATTTTGTATATATTTTTCTGGACTCAGTCATTTTCATTTTGTTTCATACTCAACTATCATAGTCTTTGAAGTTGTTTGACTTTTAACTGTGACTAGGACAAACACCCCTTGTGAACTGAGCATTCTTGACCCACATGATCTATTACCAAAATAGGTTCTAGAGATGATGTTTACAATATGTTTGTGATTTACCTCATCAAGCACTCACCGTTCAACTTATTATCTAATTAAGAAGTTCCTTCTTGTGCTGGGTCAGGTGTGTCACAAAAATATGCAGACAGACAATGAAGTTCACAGGACTAACTTTGGGAGACTAGGGCAGTGGTTATGAATCCTGTTCCTGGTGACCCAAAGCCTTCATTCGACACCCCTGAAACAGCTCATCAGTTTATCATGGAGTCCTTCATGAGCTGGATGAGAAGTGCTGGGGCAGGGAATAGTTAAAACTTTCTGACCACAGAAGCTACGCAGTTTCTAATCCAGTCTCTTCATATCTAAACTGGACTACTGCACTGAAGGCAATGAGACCACTTCAGCTGATTCAGAATGCAGCTGCGAGGTTAGTCTTTAATGTTTCGAAATTCTCACACACTACACCTCTGCTGGGATGGACTGGGACAAAAAAACGACCCTGACATTTTTGGCCAAAACAGCCCACCACATACAAGTACGCATGTGTATACCAACAAAGTAGTATTTATTAAAAGTAGTATTCAATCAATTGTAAACTTAAATTTGTAGTTGGGACACTTTCTAAAAATGCAATAAAAACTAAAATTTGCAATTTGGGAATTCACTTTAACCTTTATTGAACAGGCCAAAGGACAAAGAAAATGTTATTTTAATGTTTTATTTGACAAACATTTGCCCAGTCAAAGAGATGCAGCAGAATATTTTAATGAATCCTTAGAGGAAAAAAGTGAGGGCATTCTGCGTCTGCCATATTGTGAGAGGCAGAAGCGTCATATAAACTAATACAGGTAGACGTGGAAACTGGGTTTTCTGTTGAAAAAGCAATAACATTTAAAACAGTATCATTTACATACAGATTTTGGTGAATCATTTTAAATACAATTCTTTATATCTGTATATGTCTAAAAGTCAAAACTGGCAGTCTGGTCTTTCTTTAAAATGTGAAATGATACATTCCATGACAAAAAGAAATACATTTTATTGTATACACATGGGCTTAATAAATAACAATTTTTTTAAAATCATATTTGGCCATTATAAAATCCCATATTATAGCGCTTATGTTTAGCCAAAACATTGTTTGGAGGCTGATTTGAATACAGGGGTGCATAGCTTTGCTAGCATAGCTAAGGTTAAGATTTAGAAACTGAGGTGGATTTCTTTAGGAAACCTCCAAAGTTTGAGAAAAGTTAACTAAACAGCTAACGTCAATCTAAATAGTTAGTGCCTACATTTAGCCAAAATGTTTGGAGGCTGACTTGCACACAAGAATGCATAGCTTTGCTAGCTTAGCTTGGCTTAGCTAAGGTTAAGATTTATAAAATGGGATTTTATAATGACCAAATATATTCAAAACAATTGTTCAGCCTTACCTATGAAATGTAATCCCCCGGGATCTGATTTGAAGCGTACAGCAGTTTGTACAGCCCCAAGTAACACATGCATGAGGCATCTTTATCCACTACTTCATGCCACAGCAGCAACATTGACATACAATGCAGTTGGTCATGCGGCAACTAGTAATATTCTATGTTTATGGCCACCACAGCCAACATCATCAGCTGGTGGAGGCCCTGGAGCAAAAATGTATGTAATTTTGGCACATTTGTCAGTGTCCGCCTGAGGTGCCACTTTTTCTCTCGCTGTTTCTCTGCGCCCCCTTTACATATTCTCTCTCCATCTGACACTGCACACTGGCACAAAGCCAAAAGGGGGAGGTGTTGAAGATATGACTGGGCCAGCCTCGTGTCAGTAAAGAAAAGAACCGCAGAGGAGTGTTTCATGGACTTGTGGTCAAGAAATAAACTCCTCTGCTGACCTTTTTTTGACAAATGAATTACGCAGACACAAGGACCAAAGTGAACAGGGGTGTTTAAAAGGTTGATTGAGTCAGCCCAGTGTCAACTGGGCCGTTGACCTACAAGTCTTATAAATAAAGACAGATAAATAAATTAATTAATAAATAAACAGTTTCAGCCAAAAAGGACCTCAGCCCACCGGGAAAATGCCCGATACTCCAGATGGCCTGTCTGACCCTGCCTCTGATAAGGAACCTTCACTGGCTTCCTGTGGCTGCCCACATTAAATTTAAAACCCCAAAAAGCCAAGAATGAACTTGCACCTCTTTAATTATCTGCACTGATCACGCAGCATGTCACTTCTCATCCTTTCAGGGCATCGAGCACCGCTCGTCTCCGCTGCTTGAAAGAAGAAGACGATGACATGCGACAAGACTCTATTCAGTGTTGGACCTCATTTGCAACAGTGCAAATTTGGTTCGGGTATCTACCACCAAACAGATAATGAAAAGATAAAAATGAGTTTTGTAAGCTTTTCCTCGCGTAAATTTTTTTTAAGAAGAGTTGAATCACTGATCCACCGTGGGTGCGATTCGACACCGCAGTGAATCAAAGCCCGAATTAGACTCGGGTCTAACTCGCAACAGCCGGGATTCAATCCACTTCGAGCTTTGAGTGGGTTGGAGCACCGCGTTAGACCGCCGCGTTTACTCACTGAGCCACGAGGCGGGACGGGAGGCCAATGCTTCAGAATAGCGTACTAACCCGAATACAAGAATTGACTTAGAAAATTCAACTGCCAGGTGGGAAATTGGCCACTCCACTCACTGGAGAAACAAAAAATACCCTCAAACAAAACAGCACAGAGCCTGGCGAAACAGCCTCGGCTCAGAGAGAGGAAGGAAAGGGACGTTAGTGTGTGGTGTAGTGAAAATGTGCTGAGTGCATTTTTGAAAGTATGCCTAAGGTAAAGCTTGAGATGAGCGATAAAACACCTGAGAACTAGCTCAATACAGAAAATTTACCGGCTCAAGTCAGTGTTTGTGAAAACAAAGACCCAGCAAGGGGGCTGGGTGCGGAAGCCGGTTATAAAGGGCCGTCCCCACGTGCAGCATTGCAGCTAATTGCGATAGGGTGGCAGCCTGTGGAAGATTATAAGCGCAAAAATACAAATGGAAATTTATTTTGCAATTGGCAATTCAATGTTTAATCAGAGCATTCAATTGTCAATTCAATTTGAAAATACATTTTGCAATTGGCAATGCAATGTGCAAAGTGCTGGTGCAATTCTTAATACTTAATTTCAAAATATTTTGAATAAAAAATAGAATAATTCACTGAATTGCATTCCGTATTGTCATGGGTTTTTTGCCTTTTTATTCAAATGGCAATTCATTTTGCAATTGTCAATTCAATATTCAATCTGGGCATGTAATTTGAAAATAGGTTTTGCAATTGGCAATTGATGCAATCCTTAGTTAATTTAAAAATATTTTGTATGAAAAATAGCAATTGTACCCCCGGCAATTGCATTGCATGTTGGGGAGAAAAAAGCAGTGGACAATTCTCAACTGTCAGACCGCTCATCAAGGCAGGCCTTCACTATTGACGTCACTTCCTTGTTCATGGCATCGCCAGAACCTATTCAACTGAGTGATTTGTTTATTTAGAGCAGTGATTCTCAAAGTGTCTGGTGCAAGAGCCCTGGGGGAAAGTCATACAGAAGTAATGTTTAACAACCGAGTCATTTTCACGCCAGAACAAAGAATTCACATTGCTTACGTTAGCAAGCTGTTCTTTCACTGCTGTTAAAGCCTTAGAGGGTAAAAATGGACAGATATTTAACAGGTACTAAAAGATAAACAGGTGATGCTTCTGAGAGAAACGAGGCAAGTGCCAATAACCGGCAGAAAAACAAAACAAAAGAAAATATCTTGCTCTAGGTTTCACGGTTAATGTGGTAGGAGATGAAGAGAGACCAGTCTGTATTTTAGGTTTGAAAACACTGGCAGTTGACTGTATGAGACCCAACAAATTAAACAACATTCTGTGACATTTGTCACTAAATTGCTTCATTAGTTTGCGCTGAAAAAGAGGCAAATTAAAAAGAATTTGAACTTTGCCAGAAATGCAACAATGTCTTTAAGTGTCTTCTTAACGTGAAAGCTTTTTGTTTTTTGCACATCAAAAGTTACTGAATAAATTATTGTTAATGAATGTGATGTTATCTAAAGTAACGTCACACCTAGACTTTTCTGTTTTGTGTTGTTCAGGTGGGGCATGAAATTATTTCTTCCTGTCAACTGGGACGGGAAATTATTTCTTCCTGTCATCTCTTAAGGACACTAAAAAAGAACAACCTGTCTGAAGAGTTGCTTAGAGCCTTTTATCGGTTGTCCATTGAGAGTGTACTGACATACTGCCTGACATCATGGTATGCAAATTGCATAGAAGCAGACCGAAAAAATCTCCAGCGGGTCATAAGAACCTCAGAAAGGATCATTGGACTCCCCCTGCCTAGAGGACCCGACCGCGAGGGGGGCCCCGATGCCTCCACAGAACCATCAACATCCTGAAAGATGCAATCCCCCCGTCGTTATTTGTTTTCTTTTCTACCCTTGGTGAGGCGCTGTAGAGTACTGAAAGCTCTCACCTCAAGACTCAAGGACAGCTTTTATCCAAGAGTTATAATTGAGCTGAACCAGAGCAGCCCTTAGGCATACGTGAACTACAGGTTTGCGTAGAGCCCCGACCGCGAGGAGGCCCCGGCCCGGCCACGACTTACAATTTTTTTTGTCAGGCTGTGGGCTCCTATCATGCCCCCGGCACTGCAGCCGTCTGTGCCTGTCCCTCACTTCATGTGTCACGATACCCTCCTTATCCTAAATTGTATCGTTCTTAGTCGAATTCGGAGGGGAAGGGTAGGGGCAGGGGGCAACAGGCAGGGAATCGGGGGCGTGGTCGTGGGACTGGGAATGTATAAATCGTGTTGCTTTCTTAGCCTCGGCTTTAGCGGCTGCTAGCCAGGCATCTTTGGCTCATTACTCTCGGCAACAGAGCAAATCCAAAAATGAGACAACTACGGGGAGCAGGGTCTGTTCTTTACATGAAATAGTTATAAATAAATGACATGATACCTGAAGTATTGTTTTAGGATAGTTTTGAGGAGGTTTTGGCCTAAAGCACATTTTCATTTTATTTTTATTCCATCATTTATTCCATTATTATTGTCATGGAGAAGCCCCGAATGATTGCTTGATGCCCAGTTGTGGCATGAGGGAAGAGCCCAATCGTGGATACAAACGATAGAGCAGGTTACTCACGCGGTTACTAT
Organism: Bryconaethiops microstoma; assembly: GCA_037577275.1. Classification (NCBI taxonomy): domain Eukaryota; kingdom Metazoa; phylum Chordata; class Actinopteri; order Characiformes; family Alestidae; genus Bryconaethiops; species Bryconaethiops microstoma. The sequence continues at coordinate 12,323,993 of JBBJLS010000082.1, forward strand.
AAGAATGCTCCAATAAGGAGTAAGGATTTCCACCAAAGAAACCCGCATTCTCACTCTTACACAGATAGGTATAAAGGTGAACAGTTCCAGAGAACTGCGAGTATTCACGGTACCGTGACGATGAGGAGAAATTGGACACTATATTGGGCATGAGAGCTCAATGTCTGTGTACAGACAAACCTTCACTTCCCTCCTTTATACCTGGCGTGACGTCATTTCTGAACCCGATTGACGTCACGTGATCTGGTGCACCTGACAACTATAAACACGGGTGTTTTTTATATTTTTCAGAAGTGCTCTGATGAACGTTTTCTTGCACCATCTGCTGGGCTCATGCTAGCAGTACACTATACCCCCACCCCCCCACACCCCGCCCAACCGTGTAAGGCCCCCAAAACTGAACCATGGAGGGGCTCCAAACTGCTAAAAACGGCCCTGGCTGAACAATCCCAAATACTGCCTTCACCCTGTGTTACATTCAAACATACAATAATGGGACGATATTTATTGACTCGGATGATTGTGTTATGTTGTTTTATGTATGTTTATGTTTATGTTTACATTTATATTTATTTTAAATATGTTTTTATATTCAGGTATGGCACAGTAAAAATATAGTTGTACTTTGACGACAATAAAGTATATCTATCTACCTGCCTATCTAAGTGGGAAATGAGACAAAAGGTTTCAGAACCGCTGATTTAGAGTAATGGCGACAGAAGGGCTTGTTTCTGCTTCAGGAGATGACCTGGAAAACAATCAGCCATCAGCAATAGATGCATTTGATAGGTTGTTTTCGCTCTTACAGAAGGACTTTCCAGCTTAACTGGACTTGACACGGGACGGGTGCAAACCACACGCAGCCAGTAACGCACAGAGTTGGGAGACCTGTTATCGAGATACCACGTCATCTGCTAAAGCAGAAATAGCTGCAACAAGCTTTTCTGTTGCCATTACATTTGTCATACTTAATTTTGTCATGTTTTTTTTGACGGTTATCGGCACATGCCTCGTTTCTCTCAGAAGCATCATCTGTTTATCTTTTAGTACCTGTTAAATTCTGTCCATTTTTACCCTCTAAGGCTGTGACAGCAGTGAATGAACAGGTTGCTAACGTAACCGATGTGAAAATGACTGAAAAGTTCTGTATGACTTTCCCCCAGGTCTCTTGCACCAGACACTTTGAGATTCAGTGAACAAATCACTCAGTTGAATTGATTCTGGTGAGGCCACAAACAAGGAAGCGATGTCGTTAGTGAAGACCTGCCTTATGAGTGGTCTGACAGTTGGGAATTGTCAATTGCGTTTTTCTCCCTAACAATTGCCTGGAGCTATGCAGTGCAATTGCCGGGGGCGTTAATGCATTTGAATAAAGAGATTGAATATTATATTGACAATTGCGAAATGAATTGCCATTTGAATAAAGAGGCAAATACCCATGACAATACGAAATGCAATTCAGTAAATTGTTAAAAAATATTTTGAAAATAATTATTAAGAATTGCACCAGTACTTTGCACACTGAATAGTCAATTGCAAAATGTATTTTCAAATTATATGCTCAGATTGAATATTGAATTGACAAGTGCATACTCTGATTGAATGTTTAATTTGCCAATTGCAAAATGAATTGCCATTTGAAATTTTGTGCTTATAGTCTTCCACAGGCGGCCTTCGTCTTCTTCTTTTACCTGATCTGGCAGTGGTAGTGCTACCTCTCCCCCTGCTGGTTGGAGTGTTCCTGGTCCCTTACAATAACAGCTGCCTATCAACACCCTTGCTGATATTTTGAATACTATAGCAGCTACTAAGCGATATCCTAGCAACTACCTGGAAAACCATAATAACCAATAACTGCTTGGTATCCCATAGCAAGCATTAAACTCAAAAAGTGCTTAATGTTAATGCTCATTGTTATCCAAACAATGAAAATACACTTAAAATACAATATTTGTGCAACATATGCAACCTACTAGCTTCAAGTAAAAGGAGAAATGGTCTGTCTGTAGTGGTTGAAGGGATCCTCATGCTTCCAACTTTTACACTCGGCTTTTACACTATTTTACTACAGAAAATGTGCCTTACACGTATACCTGTTCAGATATCTTACAGCCTGAGAAGATACAATTACCATTGGCAGTGTAGAAATCTCAGTAACCTCCCCCATCTACTTTTTTCTCCACAGCCACAGCTCCACAGGTGGTCTGTGAAACTGCCAATCCTGAATCAAGAAAGCTAACTTAATCTCTGTACTAGCGTCTCTCCATTTGTTTCACTTCCTGGCACTCACTGAGACTCCCACACCGGAGAACACCGCTATTCCAACTGCTCTCTCCTCTGCCTTTTCCTTCTTTCACTCTCCTCACACTACAAGCAGAGGAGGGGGTACAGGTTTGCTTCTCTCGCATAGATGGCGTTTCATGCCTCTCAGTCTTTCCCTGCTCAATATCTCATCCTTTGAATTCCACTCTGTTACTGTAACACATCTGACTAAGTTTCATATCATTGTCCTTTATCTTCCATCTGGCCCTCTAGGTAAGTTCATTGATGAACTTGATGTCCTCCTGGGCTCAATTCCAGATGATGACTCTCCACTCATCCTCCTTGGGGACTTCAGTCTTCCAAGTGACAAGAAGCAGACCTGCAGACTCGTGATGCTCCTATTGTCATTCGGCCTGTCCCTTGGTGAGTCTCCTCTGACCCACAAGGCAACACTTGAGACTTAGCATCAACGAAATCACTTCCTATGTTCTACATGTCTCTGACCATCATCTTCTTTCTTTCAAATTCCCTCTCCAGACCTCCTCAACTCATCACCCACATGTAACATCTATGTCTACCTGCAGAAATTTCTCTTTATCTCTATTCTCTCTATCTTCTTCTATTCTGTCTTCCTTATATCTCCCTAACTCCACTCATCCCTGTCCATCTTCTGTTAAATCTGCTACCCATGACCTTCTCTGATCACTCCACAGCTCATTTAATCAACTCTGCTCCTTGTCTTCCAGACTGATGCTTGCCTCTCCCCCAGCTCCATGGCTGTTCGAGGTCCTGCAAAGTAACCAAAGGGAAAACACTTCAGAACAGTGACCTCATCTCTTATCGTTGTACAGAACCAAGTTTGAAGAATCAGCATCCAACCCTTGCATGCTCTTTGCCACTTTTTGGTCTCTTCTTAAATCATCATCTCTCCCTGTTACGCCAGCTCTCTCACCAGAAGACTTTGCCAAGTTCTTTGATGAGAAGATAGACGATATTACAAGATTCCTTTCTCCCATCATCAAGATGCCTGCCAGCCAGAATCCATCCCATGCCACCCAGTTTCTTGGCTTCTCACTGCTCTCTGAGATGTGGGTTGAGACCTAATCATCACTGGAGTAGTGACATTTCCACAAGAGCCTGTCTGGCTGACATCTCCTCTTGGATGGTGGCCCACCACCTCAAGCTGAATCTCAGCAAGACTGAGCTTCTCTTCATCAAGGGGAGTCCATCACCAAGCCAGGACCTCACCATTTATTTTGGGAACTCTATCGGCCTTTTAAAGAAGGTAAGAGATCTTGATGTCATGCTAGATGAAGATCTGTCACTCTCGCCCCAGGCTGACCACACCTCCAGGACATGCAGATACCTTCTTTACAACATCAGAAGAATCAGACCCTTTCTCATCACAAAAGCTATGCAGTTGCTCATCCAATGGTCATCTCTATACTGGACTAGTGGTCATCTCTATACTGGACTACTGCAACTCTTCACTGGCTAGACTCCCACAGAAGTCGACGAGACCACTTTAGCTGATTTAGAATGGAGCTGCGAGGCAAGTCTTCAATGTTTCACAATTCTCAGTCCAAAAGACCTGATCCTCCTCAATAGATAAAGCCAGCTCTGCTCCTTCTTGAAGACAACATCAGTGTTCCCGGACCAGTCCAGTTTGCTGTCAATATGTACCCCCAGTCAGTCCTTTTGAAGGTGACATCAGTCCTTTCGAAGGTGACAGGGGTGGGAGGAGGAGCCAGCTTCCCAAAGTCCACAACCAGTTCCTTTGTCTTTGAAATGTTAAGTGACCATTCTGTCATACGTGAACACACCACAGCACACAATGTGAACAACACGAAATTCTTAACTGCATTTAACCCATTCAAGCAGCGGGCAGCGAGGAACACAGCACCCGGGGTGCAGTGTGTTTGTGATGTTAAGCTATAAATGGTTTAGTTCACACCACTCTACAAAACTGTCCACCATGCTCCTGTATATATCCTCCGGTCCATCCCCGATGTTTTCATCCCATTTACACTGAAACTATTTGACAAGACTTATTTCTACTTATGCCATCCTACCTACATCTGTTTTACTCTGTACTTTGCCCTGCTTTTGGAAACAAAGAATATTTTAGAATATTTCAGTATAACAGATAATGATTGCCGTATCTTTCCATTCTTTAAAAGTAATATAATTTTATTTACATTGTATTTTCATACAACAAAAATCTGGTGACATCATTTTTTGTGCGGCAACAGTAAAAAAAACATTGTAACAAAACAAATGTAGTGCACTGCCTAAGATCACAATAAAACAATAAAACACCAAAGTAAAACAGTAGAGAGGGTAAATGAGAAATAAAGTGTGTGTAATGGAAAGAGCAACATGTGTTTGGTTGTTATACAGAAAAGTGGCAATGTGTACAATTTTAACAGTATTAAATGGGGTGATGTGAATAAGCTGTCTGTATGTGGGATAGAATGTATTTGGGAAGGCAAAGCATGTGTATCCAAATGGGTGCATGTCTGTGTTATATGTTTATGTTTGTGACACAGTTCTTGTGGACCACAGAAGGACCAGATTTGGAAAGGGGTGGAGGAGACCAAAGCTCTGGGGAAAAAGCTGTTTCTTAGTTGAGTCCCTATACCTGCAGGGAATGTAGTGCAACACCATTAGATGCTGCCATCAGAATTTTTTTTTACTTGAAGGTTAAAAAAATGCATAAAGGTTTTTTTAACAGGATGGACCTCAGGCTACTCTACTGACCAGCCACCTCACCTTTGTGTGGTATATTCATTCATTCATTTTCTGTAACCGCTTATTCCTTACTAGGGTCATAGGTACCCTAGGGGGATATGCCCTTTTAATACAAAAGCATTTTCCTCTGGGACAATTTTATATTCATTGTTTTTTTTATTTGCCTTCACCCTTACTTGGTGCTCTTACAGGCTTCAAAAATCACCAAAGAGGAATGAGCCACAGTGAAAGACATTTGATAAACAACTTCCTCAGGGATGCATAAAGTTTTCTAATTCTGATTAACACTTTGAGCGTCAAGCCATTTTATCTGCCATATACTTTTTGGGCTGATTTACACTTAGACGTTGAAGTGCATTCTACTGTCCATGTAATATAACTTACTTTTTTACATGAAACAGTTAACAGTTAAAAGTACTCAGGTTTACTTTAATGACATGCGGAGCTGCCATTTGATTTTGATTTCAGTATGGTGTGAGATTAGTTGGATGCATGGGCGCCAGAACTACTATAGCAGGGGGGGGCAAGTCATTCCTTTCGTCCCCCAAACTTTTTCTGTCCCAGACAAAAGCCGAGACATAAAGTCCTGCATGCAACTCACATGCAACCATTCAACTCACATCATACATGTTTAGTTAAGTTTATTTCAGAGGATTGGGATGACCATGTAAAAAGCTTGAATCTGTGGTTGTTCAACTGAATTTTGAGTGGACTTTAGCATATGTTTTAGATGATAGCCCTGCTGTGATATCCATTCATGACCCAGTTTTTTTTTTTTTTTTGTGCCATGTATCCTAACCAGGTTATCAAAGACACTACTTCCACCATACTTTGCTGTTCATTGCCAAAAAGCTCTAATTTACCTTAGACCTTAGAATACAGTTGCAGTCAAATTTTCAATAGTGTCTAGTAAACTACAGGCACTAATGTTTATGATTGAATGAAAGAAAATATTTTTTCTAGTCTCCTAGAATGCAAGTGTTTAAATTACCCCAAGATGCGACCATATTCTGCAAATCCCAATCTCAATCCATTATCATTAGACAGTTTTTTGCATTTCTGTGAGCGGGAGCAAAATGCACTTGCATCCTTTTCCAGGCAGGTTCACTACAGCTCCAGTAGTTTTAAACTATTTACTTCCCTTATAATGCATATGGACTTTCTCAGGAATATAACTATTTTATGAAAGTTTAAAAAAAATTTGTTTGTGCATAGCCTTTATTTCATGTTTTATTTGACTTTAGATCAACTAAATACAAAATACACACAGAATTGAAAGCACAGGTGTCATTCACGCTATCCATCTTTTAGGGTTTCTGGATTAAGTGCATTAAGTGTCACCTCATATTTATAGCTCTGTGACACAAGAAGTTGTGAATGACAGCTTAAGAGTTTTTAAACTTTTAGATGTTAAAAAGTGAGATAAGTGGGAACCTGTTTTAGTTACATTTTGAGGAAGTGCCAATATTTATATAATAACTATTATATTCACCTTTAGTGTAGCTGGAAATAATCACCAATCAGTAGTAACTGCTGCAAATGCTGATAGAATTATTTCTGTTTTAATCATGCAACAGTTAAAGTTATAAAAATTTTATATTGTACACAGCAGTAGATTTATTCCTGACAGTAAAGACCTGAGATTCAAGCACTGATAGCACAAAGCAGAAGCATATTTGAGATCAGAGATTTTGAATAAAGCAACCTGGTTTAGCAGTAATGCTTCGCAGAGCTGTTTTTGATGGCTATTAGTCTGTTGCTTTCCTAGTGGCAGTGATGTCAGAGTTGCTGAAAAGGTTAGTGTTTTATGAATCATTTTGGGCTGAAAAGTCATTACTCATACAAGATATAGCTCTTGTTTTCTATGAAGAAATGTAGAATCTCGGGTGACTTTTATTTTGAAATTTAATCATTTAAATTTCTATATAGAGCTGTTTCCAGAACCATAAATTTGAGGGGAAATGTAATAAAAGATAACGGTAAATTAAATGCATAAGGACACAAAGAATAGGGAAAGAAATTCTGTTGATGTGTTTTTTAAGGGAAACAATAAAAATACTCTGCAGTACCACATGATGGAGACATTTGACAATATACAGAACAAGCGGTATGCCGTTCCACTCAAGATTTTAAATTTAAAATAAAAGTCTGACATTGCATAGATTTAATTCTAGAATGTAGAATATTAATATTTGTCTATGAATTTCATAGCACTTGTTGGCACCAAATGAACACTGCTGTTGTATTATACAGTGACTTAAGGGTATATAGACTTTAGAAAATCAGTTAGATCCCAAACATCTGTCCCATTTTGCTATTTACTACTCTATATGTTTGAACACACATGCTGTAACTTGCCTGTGTCACTGTGCTCTCAAATTTACATTTGTGTTTGCAAAGAAAGAGTTTATACACTGCAACTATGATATCTCCGTGTAGTTGTGGATGGATGGTACTTGCTGACACATTTTTCACTTATGAATTTAAAAAATCCATTTGACACATTAAAGAATTCTTACTGAATAATTCATTTTCTATCGTTTGTTTCCTATAGTCTGGCGAATATTGTTTTTCTCAATTCAGACATTTACACTTGTTAGAGCTAAGCAAGTGCATGCTGTGTCAAAATAGGCTGAAATAAGTCTAATACAGTTTTATTTGTCAAACAGCAAATTTCAGTGTTAATGGGCTGTTAAGTCTCTCATTATAATGTTTTAAATCAATTACTCACAATCGATTGGCTTCAAGACCACCACTGATAGCTGTGGTCCAACTTGCAGTCATAAATAATGTGTGAAATGTGCTGCAGTTCAGAGCAGCTTGACCCACCAGGGCAGGTGAGGCAGACAGCACGCAGATCCTTCCGCACTCACTGATCACTCCTGTCTGAAGCCCACCACTCTTCACACACACTGTACTGAACCGAGACCACCAGGAAAAAACATATATTTTAATGAATTTGAAAATATTCAGTCAAATGTATGTGTTTGAATGTTTTCTTGTTAGGATTTTACATAATTGTTTTAGTCATAAGTCTGAGGCAAAATTTTACAGCTGAAGTGTAAACATGTGAAATACTGATTTTGAAGCCACTGTAACTTAGTGGGGAGCTCAAGAGAACATTTTAAGTAACTTGAGATGTTCCAACTTATGTTCAGTAGAGGGCACCAGAACCTAACGGTAAAATTATTTACTGGCCATCCATCAATTATAGCTTCAATCATAATTTAACTTAACTTTGACTCTACAATTAACAGCGGACCTGACTGGCTATTACACTGCAACATTAATTTTTCACACTGTGCTGATTACCACCACTATCAATGAAAAATGTAGCATCCTGAAATGACAACACATGCAGAATATGTTATGGCTCTTTTAATGACTATGACCTCTTAGAACTTGCGGGCAAAGTGAGCCTTACAATTACACATGTATGCATATGTGCATGCCATGCATGTGTGTGGTGGGGGCAGGGGTTTTGGGGGGTCCTGATTTGATGAACCGACCGGTGGGAGGCTTGTGGAAGTGAATGGAAAAAAAGGACCAGGGAAGCGGAATGTTGGTCCAGTGTGTGATGTGATTGTTAGCAGAAATGTGTCAGCCCAGACCCACCAACCCCAGAGCCCTGGGCCCCAGACAGGCTGTGGAGTTGTGAGTGAGGCGTGAGGTGTGGGGGACGACGCTGCTGAGCAGTGTGCTCAAGTAAGGCCCAAGATACCTTATCGGCCCTGCCTTTAGTGGGACAAGCGGACGGAGGATGGGCTTTGGTGGGAGACACAGTGGATAGCCATGTGTGGCCATGTCAGATGCTAAGAATCTGGACATCCAAGAACTGGTTCTGCACCAGTTGAGCACAGAACCATGCAGAAAACCTGAGATTCTGGACTGGTTCTCCAAGAGAATAGAGTTCTATTAGTCCAATTGGCAACTGTAACAAAGAACACTACTAAGTTTAAACTTTCTACAAAAATTCTCTACAATTTTCTAAACAGAGAACGAGGATATCTGTATGATTCATTGTGTCCTTCATAACCAAAAAACAAAGGAACATTTAATGAGAAATGCAAAGGAGTCTCCACAAACTTGCTTACTTAATATGTCCTGCATTAAGAACATGTCTCTCAATATCCCAAAGACATATTGGGTGCTCTTCCTGTCCCTGAGGATTTAGAGAAAGATCAAAATATAGTCAAAAGATGAGCTCTGGTTTAGCAGAGCACAGTAGAGAGCAGGATGGAATCCACTTCTTATTCTTCGTAAGACAGCACCATTAGATAAAAAAAAGAACCCACCTCCAACACCTGCTTAGATCTGGAAATCTGACTAGACTCCTAATGGTTCATCCATCCATCACCCACGTGAATGCCACACGCACACACACACAAAAAAGTCTTGCACATCCATATGTGTGTGTGTGTGTGTGTGTGTGTGTGTGTGTGTGTGTGTGTGTGTGTGTGCGTGTGCGTGTGTGTGTGTGTGTGTGTTACAGTAGAGTGAGGACTATTACTAAGACTATCAAAGTTATGCACAACGAATGACAGAACTTACTACACCAGTTCTCTTTGGCCTGTTTTTCATTTGCCTGCTCATACTGCTTTCTTCCTTTTTGGCAGTAAATCTGGGCAAGTTAATATATGCACCATGCAGTTCACGTCCAGCTGCCACCTCAAACATACTCTGATTACACAAGCATGTGTGCCCCTCATTATGCCCACCAGCGTGATCAGGCTTCACATACTAATCTTGTCAGCAGGTCAAAAGTAGCAACATCCATTCTATCTAATCTTCGTGGGCACTTATTTATTTCTCACTGTAGAGTTATTTCATCATCTTGGCAATTACCATTATCTCAAGAAATCAGAGATACTGATTTTTTGGTGGGGGGCGGGGGGCTTATTGTCCTTTGTATTTCAGTTTACTTATTCTGATATCTTCAAAGTCACTGTGTTTAAATACTATTAATAGTTGGTCCTGAATACTATCAATGATTATACAAAACTGCAGTTTCCAAAAAGAAGTTTTTAATTTGTTTACTCCTTGAATGTATAACTTCTAATTTTACATACTTGTGGTGTAGTGGCTAAATATTATTAATAAGTATCCAGAATTACATGAAAATCCCAAGCCTAAGTCAACACTATTTTTGTTAAACTAGTTTTTAGGGTTTTTTGTAAAAATATTTCATTTTTGATTACTATGAAGTTTGAGTAACACTATGTCTGTTTTGGGTGAAGTTTTGGCTGGCAATAGCCATAAAAGAAAAAGAGTTATTTTTAATTTCTCTTAATAATAGCAGTTCAGTCTACGAAAATAATTAGCTACGGATATTCTAACATCAGCTATTTCTATTATAAGCATTTAAACTATAAATGTATAACTAATTTATACAATGGCATCCAGCACTGCGCTGACCACATAACTACAGAAAGTAATTACGGGATTTTAAAATCATGTTTTATTAATATGTAGCATTTGTAAATGTTTATTTTTAAGCAAGAAGGTCTGGGTCTTTACCTCGGTCTCCTACCTACAGTTAACGGTAAATGTATTGTTTGTGCTGTACTTGGGCGAGTAATGCTTTAATGTGCCTTTAGTTTTTCGGAAGTTGAATTAAATAAAGTCCTTTTTCCCAGCATTTATTCTGCTATCCGTGTTTGTTCGTGTGATTTTGGCAAATCGCTGTCATTTGGAATATTAAGAGCGCCTGTCCCGGGTTGGTTAGAAAACCGTGGGCAGTGGGAGACTGATCACGTGTTGCTTTCCTCTATTCAGTAGAAGAATTTTTCACAAGAACATCTGAACACCTACGGTCACCTCCTTATGCACAATAGGCGCGTGGTTTGAGGGGTTTTTGGTGTTCTATTTTTGTTTTTTGTTTTTTTATTGAGTACCTTCTATTTGTTCTCCAGAATCCACATTTATCAAAAACGAATTGAACTAGAGTATTTCTCGTTGCCTTTTTTAAGTCATGACCCCAACAAGCACGCGACTAGCTATTTCGATTAAATGACTAAATGATTAGATTTTTATATTGGAAATTGAAAAGACATATATTTATATCTTAAAGGCAAAAGGGGGGTGTTTCTCCATGGAGTCATGCATGCATTATCTTAGGTTAACATATAGTTTTTAATAAATCTTCAAACGAGTTTAAACACAATCTATTCATTTTAGAAAGAGTCCTGTGGTAAAAGATTCGTAGTCAAAGTTTTCTCCATCCACATTTGTCCCGCCACACAACTATACTTCTAACAAAGTTTGTAAGGACTGAACTGTTAATATTTAGAACAAAATCCGGTTTACCTACGCGCACCTCACACTTGGTATCGATTCTCCTTATAAAAAAAGATCCATAGTAATATAAGAAAGAATCCGATTTATTTAGTGTCGTATTACAATTCCGCTCTGTAATATGCTGAACTCCTATAGTAACCCTGTATCTTATGGTCGTCTATGTACAACAAACTATAGCAACTGTCCGAATTAAATATTCCATATACCATTCTTATAGAAATCATGAATAAATACATATAATAGAATTAGATATGTCTTACAGTAAAATAAGTCTTTAATTGGCTAAAAGGGCAGTGGAATGCTCTTAATCGCTGTGGCGTTAAATCAACTTGTATTAGTAGAAATTACTACTATAAAGTTGTTTATTATACAGTTAAACTCTGCCGGACTTAAAGTAGCATTGTTCACTATCATGTGGATTGGCCTAATTGTAAAATAGTCTGTTGCGGGAGGGGTGAACATCGACCATTATCTTAACGTCCATTGTAGTTATGTAATCAAACGTCACCGTGCTTCTCTGAAATTCGTCTTAGATTGTTTCAAATGTTTGAGATTATTTTTCTGTGCGCTTGTTCATGTGTATGTGTGTGTGTGTGTGTGTGTGTGTGTGTGTGTGTGTGTGTGTGTGTGTGTGTGTGCGTGTGTGTGTGTGT
>JBBJLS010000082.1:12337274-12349047 GCA_037577275.1 Bryconaethiops microstoma
TATATAATGTGTGTGTGTGTACGAATTACGTTACAGTTACAGTTTTAAGAACTTAAGAACTTTTTAAATCTCATGTATGTAGATACATTTACATTCTACTGAATTGCTGTTAATTGAATATCACCTCAGCACTGCATTGAACATGAACTACTTGAGCTGAACTTGCATTATCTGACTTTGCATTTGTGTAGAAACTTTAAATTAGCCTTATTGCCTCAGTGAGCCAAGCAAATTCCCCGCTGTGGATGGCGCAAAAGCGCGTCTACACTATTTTATAGTAATAAATAAAAGTTAAGCAGTAGAATGATAAATATCCCCTGTGATCATTTCACTGACACATGCTATCCATGGGTTTACACTCTCACTCATCACTGGCTTGTCTGTGGTGAATTCCATCATAAGGCTGAATCATCGCTCGGGCCATTTCTTTCGCACTGAAGTGAGGCTCAAATGGCTAATAGCGGTCTTGTCAAAATACCAGCTAGAAAATACCACGCGGCATGAGTGTCGGCTTAATACAATTAAGCCAATAACTTCCGATGTAAACTGACAATACATGCAAACGGTTCAAAGCATGGTTTGATGTTCATGCAGGTTTGCTGCAATATGCTTGAAATCTGCATGGTTTGCGTGTCATTTTACCCACTGTCTATTGCAAGGTCTAAATGGATCTATGTGGATTTGGATCTATACGGAAATCCCATTAATAAATAGGTTCCGCACAAGTGTGGAATTAAACACCGCACAAGTGTGTCCAAAAACAGTATGTGACCTTATGACGTACGCTTAGTTAATCTCAACAAACATTCACATCTCAATTTCTGTATACTCATGCATATGTAATTAGATGTTTATAGTTAACGTCAATATCCAATAATTAAATAATTGCGCATGGTTATCAATGGCAGGACTTTACGGTTCAACTCAGAAACTCTCTCACTTCGACGTCACTCCCGGAGAAGTGGGGTCGATTTTTTTTGCGGTCAGTGGGGGCGAGAGGCGGGAGGGGTGGAGATATGGAGGGCAGCATTAAGGGTGGACCAATACTATGACGGCACAGCATTTGTCCACAGTCCCTAGCAGCTCCGCGTTTCGTCTTCCGTTTTACACGACGCATCAGCAGAGCTGACCAGTGGAGAAAGAGAGGGAGAGAGAGAGAGAGAGAGAGAGAGAGAGAGAGAGAGAGAGAAGGAGGAAGGCGGTGACAGAGATCCTCTCCTACAGGAATACTACAATGGTATGTTCGAGCATTAGGCTAGGTCTACCACCGAAAAACGGTGCTGCAGTTGTGTGAGCGAGCGACTCCTCGTGAACGCCTGGGAGCTTCGATTACGTCGAAGAACTCTCCTGCCGCTTGGCCGTGGACATGAAGGGAGCCAATGGGTTCACAGGGTAGCATTACGCGAGCTGCACTGTTGGAATATATATGGCATTAAGAAAAGGGAGCCGTGTTTTGATAGGCTACTAAGAAGCACTTGGTCGTGGATTAGCGACGTTGCACGAACTGCGTCTGCACAAAAGGTAATATAATATCCATGGTGGACAATTACTGTAGTTTTTTCATTCTTATCCACTTACTCAAGCCAGTATACAGCGAAATCAGGGCCATCCGGAATAGTAATGTTAATTTTACTTTGCTGAGTCTACGAAGATGTTTTCTAAGCTGCTTTATTTACGTGCTGGTTTGTGTTTACATGCTGGTCTGCAGAAGGATTAAAGTTTCGAGACTAGGTCCTCGAAAGTACCATTAATTAAGGGCTCTTTGGCGTAGAGGGTGATTAGAGTTACAAAAAAAGTTTGGCATGACATGATTCAATCACCCAAGGCTGCTTTTGACGACACAGATTTTTGTTCAAATTAATTTCATTTTATTTTAAATGGGTGGTATGTTTTTCTGTGCTTCCGAGTGCAGGGAGGGAGGTGGTTTAAACTGATTAACTCGTCCACTGAAGTAAAATTATTATTATTATTATTATTATTATTATTATTATTATTATTATTATTATTATTATTATTGATAATAATAATAATGTAGAAATATGAATAATATTTTAAAATTAGCAGAATATCTACGCATTATTTATAACATCACCCCAAAAATCTAAACTGGGTTTAAACGAAACTCCTAAAAACTCACAAATCTCAAATATATCCTTTGTTATCGCTTCAAGTTGGTTCTGGAAAAGGAATGTTGAAGTGGTCTAGTGCACGTTTGTGACAGTTGTGTTTTATACAAGGCTTTTTGTTACTACTCTGTAAGATTGTAGTCCGAACTCTTAGTTTTTGAGGCTAGGATCAGTTTTTTGTGCGTTATTTCTGTGCATATGTCTATAAATGTCGCCAAGAAGGGACGTGTGATTTCATCAAATATTTCTGTCATATAGGCCTCACGGTAGAAGCAGTAACAGGCCTTCTGACATGGCGGACAACGAAGAAGGCTTTGGGCTTCAGAACTCTCCGAATGACACCGAGTCAAAGGACTTACACGAGAGTAAATCTGAGAAACAGAATGCCAATTCCAGCAAATCTCCGTCATCCCAAACAACTTACATTCAACAGGTTAGAGTTGGCTGTTGTGTGCGCGTGAGAGCGAGTGCATGCGTATTGCGATACAATGAATATAAAGACATAGATGCACATACAGAATGAATGTGTATAATTGCAATAAATCTCTGATTTATCTATTGGCCCAAACCAACTCAACAAAAGATCCAATTCAAAACAGCATATAATAATTGACAAACCTAAACCGAGTAATACATCAACTATAGCATCCACCATTCAAGAAACAGCTAAATTCATGTGTGTAAATAATTTGAAAGATGTCTTATGAAATGTATATTACTGGTTATTTACAATTACGTACTAACATTTCTTACCTAGCTTATTATTTTTTATTGTAAAGCTTTCTGAGCATCTTAAGATTTAGTTTTGTAGTTCTTAATATGTCAAACTATTAGTTTCTTTTCTGTCAAGCTGCTCTTTACTTTTAACCCTTTTACTAAAATTCGGTCGTTCAAAATTAGTAATCAGACTGACAAAAGGTAATATGATTCATACAGAACAAACACTTTTACTCACTTTTGGAGCAGTACAAATTATGTGCTTCTCTCCACTTGAAAAGCAGACCATTCAACCAACTTTACTTATAGTTATAGTGCTCCTCATATGGCGTTTAATTCTCATGTCTTTTCTCGTGCTCCTCATGTGGCGTTTAATTACTTCTGCAGATGACTGTGCGATATTATTTTCATGCTCCATTTTGAACTGCATGTGGTCCCTTTACAGGGAATGGAGGGAATCAAGGTTTACTTGCATGAACGAGAGCTGTGGATGAAATTCCATGAAGTAGGGACCGAAATGATCATCACCAAAGCAGGGAGGTAGGTCACTCATGTTCAAGTAATTTTTTTTTCAATATTGAGTATTTTCCACCAAAAACGACACTGAAAGGAATCAGGAGAATCAGAGTCAGAAAACATAATTCATCCTGAAGGAAACTGCTTTTGTTATGACTGCACAGAAACACAAAGACAATAAAATTATCCTATAAAATCTAGAAAAACTACACTTTGCTATGTACACAAATACTGGGTGTAAATACTACGTAACTTACAGTTACGTATCTGTAGTATTTGAATTAGTAGTAACACGAATAAATGGTGGTTAGGAGTATGTTATTGCACGTAGAAGAGATCAGTAGTGTAAAAGTAATACTGACATTAGTAATTGTTAGTGTAAGTGTAGTGATATTTCACTTGACAAAACTATTGTACACAATAAGAAATTGCACGTAATGAAATGATTCAGCACCTATTCAGAAAGCGTCACAAGATACTGCACATGGCAAGACTTTTGCACATAATAGTTATGTTTTAGCACCCGATAGGAACCTTGAACAATATTGTGCACGGTAGACTATTGTACAAAGATAATCAGGCATTATATTTCTTTTTTATGTATAAACTACACAAAAAATCAGACTGAGACAGGAATTACTCGTCAGATTTTCCACCATCCTCACACCGTTTAGCCTCCTGACAGTCTGTAGTGTTTCCACCATGAGTGAATCGCCCACAGTCAAACTAGCACCATTACAGCTAGAGTGACACAATGGCCAAGTGTACCTAGCCTATTACTCCTGGAATACCTCTATACTCACGAGTTCATACCTTATTTTTATTAAGTGAATAGATCATAGCATAACCTAGTCACTGTGTGAAGCACCAATTGTCCAGTAAAAAATACAAAAAATGATGGCCAGTTTCTCACACCAAATCTTTTGTAATTTTTGTTCTGGCCAAGCACCAATCTAAAACCTTCATTTTATCAATTTTCAGCTCTTTTCCGTCTTAGCTTCCCATTCAAGTGTGTGCACTTGTATGATATATGATATATGTTGGATAATAATTCCTTAAGTCGTTTTTATTAATTTCTAATATCAGTAACATTAAAGTTTCATTGCGAATGAAGCATTGAGCGCTTTATCTGCCTACAAATGTGTAATACTTATAAAAACGACGATAAACAAATTTAACATATGTGTTAAAACTAACACTGTTGAAAAGAAAAATGTGTCAAAACTAAGAACCAAACTCATTATTCTCCATTTTTGAGAGCCTGTATGTTACACCAAAAAAGTCCCTTAGAAATACGAACTTGCATTGTGTCCTCTAGGCTCATGTCAGCCTTGATGTCGGTGGAGTATGTGCATGTTAACACATCGTCTCGTGCTTGACAGTCATTTATTATTTATTACGGTCACGACGCAGAAAAGTGTACTGACATCCGCATATGTATTTGTTTATTTATTTATTTGTTTACGTCGTCACACTCGGCTGCATGAAGGTGGCTTTTATAACGCTGCTCATTTCCAGCTCCGTTTAGCTGGAGCATGTTAGGCGTCCCTCTCCACCTCATCCACGCAGCTCCCGAAGGTCTGATGTTTTAACCACCCTGGGCCTGGCTCTAATCGGCCTGACACAGTACCGCCCCTCAGCACCGTAATGAATAGGTCAAAATGTGCTGCATGAGATTTTGCTCGTGTATATACGCGAACTTCGTCCACATGCTGGCGAGTGGATAAACATGCATCATGGAAAAGAACCAACTTTGAAAGCGGCAAGCTATGAATGGATTTCTAGATTCTGTTTCACAAAGTTGGTTGCGGGTTGTTTCTAAGACCTCTATGTAAATACATCGCAACATTTATAAAATGGACACATTCTATAACGGCAACTGAATATTTCCATCTTTTATATCTTTAGGTTTGATCTGTTTATGTGTTGAGTTATATAGGACATTATACATTGGAAGATTGTTTCTAAATTAGCTAAAGTGGCGATTGCAAATTGGCCAGAAATAAAAAAAAGGTACAAAAGATTTGGTTTGAGAAATTAAGTAATATAATATCATATCATTTAGAGTATCCAATGTCACCATATAAAAACACTGGACCACAAAATACATTTGACCGTCTCCTATTTTACCTGATATCTAAAATGTTTGGCTGAAATGTGAAATCAATATATGGACATTCCCAAATTGTAAAATATACCCATGTTTTATTGTTATAGATTACAGTCAAAGTACAAAATTGATGAATAAAGTTATATCATGGGTTATTGTGCCGTTGTTGTTGTTGTTGTACAGTTTGGGCATTTACTAGAGGCATCTGTTTAGGTGTTAGCATAACAAAAATTTAAAAATATGAAGATTTTAGAGAAAGCGCAAAAACTGCAGTACAACATGCAAGGTGTTAAAGCCACGAAAGACAAACATGTAATTCTGTAGCAGGACGAAGGAAAGTGCCTCTTCAAATTGCTGCTTTCAAAAACGGTAGGCAAATGTCGCATTTCCAGCATTACAATGTTTCTATTTTTTGTCCACAGGCGAATGTTCCCAAGCTTCAAAGTGAAGGTCACTGGACTGAACCCCAAAACGAAGTATATTCTGCTGATGGATGTTGTGCCAGCGGACGACCATCGCTATAAATTCGCTGATAATAAATGGTTCGTAACAATAATTACCTCTGTTTTACCTTTGAAAGTTATTTATGTATTATACGAGCAACTTTCCCTAGTCTATATTGGAATTGCACTTTTCTCAGAACTGTTTTCATTCTATAAAGGCAGAAGAGCCGAATGCTTTTAGAAAGACCCAGGAATCGGGGGCAACATTCAAGCCAGAAAAAAAGAAAGTTGCAGGCTTTCGGGAGCAGTGCTTAGCTTGGAGCACACTGGGGGAGTTTTTGAGATGCTTTGCTACTCTATCAAATGCCATTTCAGTGTCTCAACATTTAACCTACGACGGGTTAAACGTGACTTAGCCTACAAAAACTCGACAGGGCATGCGTTTGCACTGTACTGTATTTAAAATGTCTGTGTAATTTATTTCTTATATCGTCTTCTTCAAAGCCTGTTTTCTCCGTCTCAAAAGACGTCATTGTCGATTTATGAACGCTTTCTAATATCAAAGTTGTGAATATGACTAGTTTTTCTCACCACCCGTGCTGTGTGTGTAAAACATTTCATTAATGTGATCTATTGGAATTGCATAAATAAAAAAATTAAAAAACTATTTTTTCCGTGCAGCAAATAAAAAGATTAAATCAATCAAAGGATTCTACATAAATGTATTACGTCATTATCAATTTATTCGTAAAACGCTTTCTAGTACCAAAGTTGTGAATATGACTGGTTCATTTAAGTCAGTCTTACCCGTGCTGTGTGTGTGTGTGGTGAGCGTTAGAGGGTGTCTTGCCAAAACCTTGTCCCTGCTAAATAAGCGGAATGTCTTACATTTTTCTCGGCCGAAACAAGCCGAAGGATTAGGAAAAGGAGCCTTTAAACACTTCTCTTGCACCTCTTTCTCTGTCTCTCGTTCTGTCTGTCTGTCGCTCTCTCTCTCTTTCTCTCTCTCTCTCTCCCAGTAAATACATGAAAACGGCTGTCTTGTCTGAATCACCCCTTTTGTGGGTCAGCGCTTTCCAATTGAGGCTAGTTCAGCAAGGATGACCACATGCCAATATCACTGATTATTATCCATTCGGAACTAACGAACCTTTTGATCAGCTACTGTTTTATTCGAGGTGGTTTTTTTTAGCTATTTCCTAAAAAAGCATTTCTGAAATTCGTGTCAGTATGCCACTACGCAAAACTAATGAGCCATACAGGGCGTGCGGTGTAAATTAGATTACACTCTGATTCAGTGAAGTGCACTGAATATAAATTCTGCCTTAAATACACATTATTCAAATGCGGACCACGTGCCAATAAACAACAACATCAATACATTAAGTGACATGTTGTACACTTAATTTTTTCACGAGAAACTGAATAGCGTGTATCCTAAAAACAGTGTCCCTGCAGGGTTTATACAAATGCAAACGTTATCCCAAAGAAAACAAGAAAACTGTACGGCGGTAGTCTAGTGGGTAAAACACTTGCGTGTTAAACCGATGACCACAAAGTAGCAGGTCCAAACCCCACTTTCTACCATTGTGTTCCAGCAAGACATTTAACAGGTGACTGTCCCTTTAACTAATGATTGTAACTAACTGTAACTAGGCTTAATGATTGTAAGTTGGTCTGGTTATGGGCATCTTTCAAATGCCCCTTGCATTGAGTTTATCCATATAAAATGAGACGTAAGCATTTTCCAAATCCTAACGAGACATTAACTTTATTCAAATGAAAAAGAGACATTGATAAATCTCGCATTATTACCCCGCGTTTTAGAAACACAGAGCATACAGTGGAATCGAATGATGGATCGAATCGAATAAAAGTAGTTTTTTTTCCTTCTGTGGAGCAGGTCAGTGACAGGAAAGGCAGAGCCAGCGATGCCTGGCAGGCTCTATGTGCATCCAGACTCTCCAGCCACTGGTGCGCACTGGATGCGCCAGCTTGTCTCCTTCCAGAAGCTAAAACTGACCAACAACCACCTCGACCCATTCGGACATGTAAGGGAACTTCTTAAAACTTACCAAACTTTTTTTTTAAAGTTACTTTTGCCAACGATTTACTTGTGTGCACGCTTATTTTTAGTCCACCTAAAAAGAGTGCTGTTAATGTATAACTAATGTTTCAGCTGGTCAGCTGTGAATAAAACATCGCTGTCTATTTATTTATTTAGTCAAGAACTAATACAACACCGTTACTTTACTGCATGCCTCTGGATGACCGTGATTCTAATTCCTGAATAAACAAGTTTAAGTTTGGGATTGTTTCAGCGCTGTGGAGCGCATAGGTGCAAAATTCATGCAATGGAAGAAAAAAGTGGGTGCATACGCCCATCAACAGGCGCTGCTGACAAATGCCAGAGCTAGTGCATTAATAAAAACGCCATCTAAAATGCAGTAATGTTAATTGTGACAACCAAAAAGGCAGCTATGATAGTGAAAAGAGCCTCTGATGTGGACGACCTGCTTATACATGTACTATAAAAACTGGATTAGAAATGCACTCTGTGTAAATTGGTGGGGAAGTGGGACTGCTTGTTGTAGAAGTGGAAGCTAAAGTTGATTTGACTGGAGCTGAAATGAAATGTCTGTATACTAATGTCTGTTAAAAAGATGAATGAATTAAATGAACCAGACATTTTTAAATACTGTGCAAACTGATGCATTGATTCAACTGTGTACATCAATCTCACATGTATAAAATCTATTACAGTTATTGTCAAAAGAAGTATAGCAAAAGGCAACGCTGTGCTGATGTAATATATTGCATTAATGGGGAAACAATGCACACTTTTGAATCAAGTGCTTTCAATTACTAGGCTTAATCAGAAACTTGCTTCTGAACTTCTGCATGCAGCTTGCTGAAATGTTTTGGGCCTGATCAGATCTATGTTGTTTGACTTTTTAGTACTGCTCCAAGAGTAGAGATGCAGCATACCATCTCCTGTCACTATTTAGTGCTGATCACAAGTTTCCGTTGGCTTGCATCTAAAGTTGATCATGCTTGTTGTCTTGCCAAACCCCAGCTGGTAGAATGAAACTGGAGCCCAGTTGGAATGTGAGCAGTGTTGTAAATTTCTGGCCAGAATGCATTTTTGATTGGTTGCAGTGTTCCTTGGCATGCCCCCTCCTTTTTTGTGCTGAAAGAGCACCCTGGGATTTATAAATGAAGTATGGCTTCCCCACCAAAATAACAATCCATCGACTTGTTGTTCCAGGTGGTTGAAATAATTTCAGACCTATTTATAATTACTAACCTCCGAGATGGCCTCCGTTGAACATGCAATGTTGTAGGCTGGATCTAGTTATGGAATACATAAAAGTGTATTTGAGATGTGCTCTAATTCACATCATGATTTCTAAAGGGGAAAACTGCAGTTGTGTGCTGAGCATGTTATTGTAAAAGAAAGGTCTGTACGGTGAAGGACTGTAGTTATGACCAGGGAAGATCATAAGAACCAAGTTCCTCTAAGTTGTTCGGAGTTTTTGTTTTTCTCATCCAACTCGCCCAAAGCTTTGATCATTTCAGTACCATTCATCATGCCCTCAATAGACTTACACATTCTTTCCCCCCTTCACAGCCATCTAGAAATATCTGAGTCAAAATGGTGGAGTTTAGATAACTGTGTTTCAAACTGTTTACATTTTAATGACAGTGTGAGATGAGTGATGGACAAAGGTATACAAAGACTGTTAATCTGAAGGGTTTCAGAAACCTTGTGATGTCAAAGACATGAAAGAGAAGGGCAAGCGCTCAGGGTGATCCCTCGCTATCATTAAAAACTATCATACAGAGCCAGGGCAAATGGAGATATGGAGCAACGGGGGCACAAATCTCAAACAAATGCTGCAGGCCTAGTGGGTGGTCCCGCCACAAGAATGCCAGAAAAACTGTCCTCTGCCTGATATCAACACAGATTTCCAAATACTCAGTGCACTTCTGTGGTAGACGTTTGGAAATTGCACAGAGGCACTCAAATTATTTTGTACCCAACTTATTCTACTCTATAATTTGGTTGTAAGGTTTTGCTGTGCCATTTGTTTTCAAACAAGTTCACAATGCTTTTTCAGTAAGATTAAATGGTCATGGGAGTTACTGTTTGGTGTTTAAAGTTTACAGTAAAAAGGGGAATGTTGTGTAACCTCCTCTGTAAGCTTGATCGGCCAAGATTGCCAGGACATGGGACCTCTGGTCAGTGTAGTAAGTTACCATTTACACTGGGAAAAAATGCCAGGAGAGTTTAAATGTGTTTTTATGAGTAATTTTCAGTAAACCACTAAATCATAGTAGGCATGCCCAAGAGACATAGATCAGATGACCAAGATAATGTTACTAAAATATTACATTCCAGAATTATGTACTTGTGCTAATGGCTAAAAATAACTCCCTCCACAACCAACAATAACAGCAAAATAAATGAAACAAACTTCTACTCTCCTTCACACAACCATTTATATTTTTATATTTTTATAATTCAAGTTAATAATATAACTTGGATTGCTGGTAATTTCTTAGAATTTTACATTGCCTGTGCTTTTATTTATAGGGCATAAACCTGAAGATATTTTTTAGACAAAAAGTTTATTTAAACTAAAACTTCATTTAAAATTAGCTAAAAAGTTACATTTATACTGATGCTCAGCAAATCAAAAGGTCATTTTGATTATTGATCAAATTATATAAATCAAAGCATCCAAATAAGTACTTTAATAAGTAACTATACAAGACTGTACCACTTCAGAAGTTCTGTAGCATTTTCATTATTATACTAAATTTAGTTCTTGGACCTGACCGGCAACTGAGCAGACGCTCTGAATGTAAGAATTGCTAGCATTTTGCTATCTCTGCGTTGAAGTGAACATTAAAAGCATTAGATCCCTGACGGCCGATGCTCACGACTCCCAAGCGTGTCAGTACAATTAGGCTTAGGCCTGTGGATGACAGAGGCCTTTGGAGTAGAGGAGCGGGGCTCAAGTTCAACTGAGCGAACAGCGTCTCCGTGTCGCCGCGCCAGCGCGGGTCAGAGCAGGTCAGGAGGAGAACAGAAGAGCACAGGCAGGGAGAAGGTGTTCCAACATCGCAGCGGGGAATAGAAAAAACACTCAGGCACGCAGACGGCGGCGCACGATCTGATTGCACTGTTCTTCTGCACCCTGGAGCAACTAGTGTCGAGTACAGTCAAGCCGAGCCGTAGGACGCTATTTGTTTGTTTATTTATTTATTTATTATTCATTCATTTGTTCAATAACAGTAACAGTAGAATACAATTGTGTCAGCATTAGTTTACGCAATGTTTGTTAATGGTAACAGTGCGAGGAAAGTAATTCTTGTTCGTTTTATTCTTGCAAAAAAAAAATCTTGTAGCGTGCTAAACAAGGTGCAGTAGAATACAATAGCAATTATGCACTGAAAAAATATACTTGATTTAAAAATAGTCAGTGACACAGGGATAAAAATACATCTGATACATATTCTCTTTTTTACTAAAAGAAGTAAAAAAAAGACAGCAATTAAGAGTTTATGCACCAGATATTTTTCAATAAATAAAGTACATTTCATTCCACATTTTTTTCAGTGCATAATTGTCATCGTAGTAGCACATTATGGGATATTTTGTAAGAATAAAGAATATAATAATTACTTTCCTAGCATTGCTTAACATTAACTAACATGGCAGTGTTGCGCTGAGTAATGCGTATATTTGGATTCTGTTAATGCTTACAACTGTTACTAGTGCTGTTATTGAGTATATATATATATATATATATATATATATATATATGTGTGTGTATGTGTGTGTGTGTGTGTGT
>JBBJLS010000082.1:12349636-12370441 GCA_037577275.1 Bryconaethiops microstoma
GGGTGTGTGTGTGTGTGTGTGTGTGTAACTGTGTGAAAGTAGTACAGTGCGATAAAGGCTCTGTGGATGTTTGTTGACCAGTCAGGAATTTAAGGAAAGTCGGACTTAACGTGTTTGTGGTCATTTTTTTCTCCCCTATAGATTATTTTGAACTCTATGCATAAATACCAGCCGAGGATCCACATTGTGAAGGCGGATGAAAATAACGGCTTTGGCTCAAAAAACACGGCGTTCTGCACGCACGTGTTTCCAGAGACGGCCTTCATCGCTGTCACTTCTTACCAAAACCACAAGGTAAAGCCAGGGCAGGGTGTGTGTACATACCCGCAGTTTGTTTGTTTGTTTGTTTGTTTTCTTAAACAAGCTAAAAGCGCTGTGACTTTGCTTTTAGCAGCGTTGCAATAACTAAAGTTGTATTTATGAAATCTAAAAAACTGTCCAAGCATGCAAATCACTGAAGCTACGAGTATTCAAAACCATAGACTGTCTATGAAACAACCAAATCTCAGCCTAGTGAATATACAAACTATACATAAATATATTCATTTATACATTTAGTTTTTTTATTTATTTTAAAATTAGGTTCATTAGCCTTGATTGTATACTTAAAGTCATTGATTCAATTATTTAGAGCACGCCATAAACAAATGTGCTATTTTTCGCACCGGGCTTTATTAAACGGTTTTAGACGAATGCATTAGGCTTAGCTTACTCAGGTTAAGCCACTTACGTGCTTAAGACTGCTTGTAATTAAGGGAGTAAAAAGCTTGTTAATACTTTAGCTATGTGGCGTCTGTATACGTTGATATTCGAAAATAAATGTGTAGCCTAAACTCCTTTTCATTCAAAATAGGAGAAAATACACTGATATGATTGGCCAAAAATTGCAAACGAGGAAATGAATCTGCCAACACGATTAGCTCAAAATAGATAGTATTCTAGTACGAGAGGAAATGCCCATTATGATATGATGATAATCAACTTTTAAGTTGTAGTGATCAGAAGTTTTCAAGAGTTCTGCAAACTTGTTTGTTTTTTATTGTCTGATAATTCGTGAGAGAATTTGCCCATAAGTGAACAATTTTAGGTAATGAGACTAAATGAAGCGATGATAAACGGAATAAAAAACTTTAGTACATTCTGAGAAGTTTTTGATGGCAAAGCAAGATATTTGTTTCAGTACAATAAATGCATTGGCGTAAATTTAGTTGCATTAATTAAATATCCCATCATTACCTATTAAAACACAATGCCAATACAATACTCACCGTCCACTCTGCAAAAAGAGCTTTTGGCACGTGCCCCTATTGATTACGCACGTGATACATCATTTAAGCTCCATTATCGCCACCATACAGAGGCAGCCTCCTGCAAAAACTGGGCTGTGAAAACTATTTCAATTAAAAGTATATACAAGCTTTTTTATTCATTTCGTACGTAGAGAGAACAGAGTTTTGCAGCAGGTGGTTTCATCAGTTAAGGCACGATAAATCGGAGACAGCAGAGTTTTTTTTAAAAAGCATGGACGGCCATGAAATAAATGAATTATTATGCATATTCCCCTCACGGAATATTGTTTTACAATAAAAAAAAATACTTCAACACAAACTTTCTGCTTCATAACACATCTGAAAATGACTGAACAGTTTATTGGATATTCTGAGCTTTTTGTGAGGTTTAAGTGAGTCTTACCTCAGTAACTGTGAAAGCTATATCAATTAAAAAAACATATAAAAGCATTTTAATCCATTTTTTGGATAGAGAGAATAGATATAAGCAGCAGGTGATTTAATCAGGGAGGGGTGGATTTCTTAAAGCATGCAAGCTATGAAACTAATTAATTATGTTATATATTTTTTTCTTACAGAATATTGTGTTTTATATATTTTTTAAATACCCGACAACTACTTACTGCTAAATAACACATCTGAAAATGACTGAAACCGACTTGGATTGTGTGTTGCATATTTCAAGCTTTTTATGAGGTTTAAGTGAGTCTCATTTTGGTGTCTACGAAAGTTGTTGCCGTGCAACAGTGAAAAAAGTGCAAAAGTTTTAGCTTTTATTCCCGGATTTTTCGATGTGTAATTGGTCTACATCAAGACTAAACTGGTCCCAATAATAGACAGTTTCATATTGAATAGTCACACTTTTGCGTTTTAATGTTGAAGGCATTAAAAAAAACAGCTAAGGGCTTCTGTTGTGACTAACGAGAAGCTAACAATGGTGAAATGGCAGCTGTATAAAGCTCATAAGTATTTATAACAGAACTTCACGTGAGATATTTGCTTGATTCACACAACC
Source organism: Bryconaethiops microstoma (assembly GCA_037577275.1). Classification (NCBI taxonomy): domain Eukaryota; kingdom Metazoa; phylum Chordata; class Actinopteri; order Characiformes; family Alestidae; genus Bryconaethiops; species Bryconaethiops microstoma. The sequence goes on from JBBJLS010000082.1 coordinate 12,351,941, forward strand.
CTTCAGTAATGATCCGTCCTGAGGTAATTAATCAAGTGCAGTTACTGTGAAAAACAGTGACTGCTCTGTTAGCAGTTGTAACTAAAGATACACATCAAAATTTCACACTGTAACACCAGCAGTATTTACACAGTTTAAAATGTGTGTCGTTTCAGATGCAAGCTTAGAAATTACAAACTTTGATTTTGACTTTTGCACACAAGCACTTGACTTTCTTGAGATCTTGTGCAGCGTTGCCTATTAGCCAAGTGTGTCGTTTTAGCTGGATTTCTGTGTGGTGGGCATTTAGAAAACATTCCTGCAGGGTCTGTTTCCAGTGCAGGTGCTGTAGCAAGGGCAGGAGCAAGCTTTGGGAGGCAGCTGTTGTAACGCGAGTCCAGCCGATCAAAATCCAGTGCGCTCAGTACCGGAAAAGCCACCGTGATTATATTCAGCGAGATAATTGATGGGTTCTAGCAGCCAAATAACCATTTATTTCCAGGCTGGGTTTAGAAACTTGGAAAGGCATATCGTCTTGTTTTAAAATCATACAAAAGTTTTGTTTGTATGATTTTAAAACTCTTGTTGTTTGCTTGTGATCTTGTTTGTTTGTTTGCTTGTTTGTTTGCTGGCTCCAGACAATTGACTTGTTCATTTATTTATCTATCCAGGCCGCTTGTTTACTTACTGAGTTCGTACTGGACCCTAAAACGGTCTGTCCTAGTGAATGTTTTGTTTGTTTTGTATAACTTTATTTTAATTAACTTTTATTCAACCAGGTAAATGCTTTGCAATTGAAAGCTGTCGATAAACCTAACAAAGATTATATTTTTTTTCTAAAATTTCTAATCGTAACAAATTGCCCAAAACATATAATGCATGTAAAATCGCGCACATTACGAAAAGCTACAAGTAGTTTAATTGCTACTTTAATATTAGCAGTAATGAAAAAATGTATTCCAGATGAAAACAAAAGAGTGCACAGTTATCTTTTCACATTTTAAGATCATGTGAATAAATAGCTCCCAGTGCAAACTAAGATAATACGAAATGTTGTTTGGTTGTCATTTTGAGTGTATGGAAAGTTACATGAACCCGTTCCAGGTTCTAAAGTAATTATTTTTTTCAAACTTAATCAGTGATATTCCTACGTTTAATACGTTTACAAATATATTTGTGAAGAAAGAATTTAAAATTTTTACTCAGTTTCTTTGGTCATCTCTGTTTTGTTGATGATGGACTGCTCTGCTGTTGCTCATACCTCTAATTTTCAAACATTAACGTTTAATTTTAGACAAAGTTACAAGAAAAGCCCTCACACACTTCAGTTTCTGCTATAATGGATGAAGCTATTTCAGTTCCTGGTTAATATCTGGACCTGAAACACTTTACTCAAACTAGTTTTGGTTGCACTTTTACTTAGACTCAAGACATTACAAGAGTTTGTACTTAACGATGGGCAATTCTACCACTACTGTCTCGCTCAGATTTCATTTTTAAAGAAGTTCCAACGCAGCATGCACAGATTAAAGCAACTGTTTATTGGCATTATAAGCGTAGCCTACACAAAATGGCCATATTTGAAAAACGCTGCCCGCGTGCCAAGTGTTCAGCGCGTTTACGAGAGTTTAAAGGCGCGTCCCAACATGGAGAGCTTTTACAAGGTCTCAAAGTGAGCGCCAGCACGCAGTCAAAGTTCACTCACCACTCCTGCCACTAAGAAACCTGCCAAGCCAAGCCTGCTTTCCTCAGGAGGACATTCTTATCCTCCTCCTAACCTAGAGACCTGGGCTTATCAGAATCGTCTTTATTTCACAATATTATCTGATCGTATAGATTACATTTTACACAATGACATTTTGGAGGACACCTAAGAAATAAGGTAAAATTAACAACAACAAAAAATGACTACACTAACAAATAAATAAATAATACAAACTTCAGACAAGGAATACAATTCTAATTAGGCGATATAGACATACTATGTAGATGGAAAAAAAAACTAAGCTGTCTATGCTGAAGAATTTTTTTATTTCATAAAACGCTATTTAAATGTTAGATGACCTCTCCAGCAAATTCAGTTAAAATAGCACAACGTTTGTTTTTTTAGCTGGATGGTCGTTTCGCTGAGCACCACCACGTTTTGTCTCAGTCCATTTTGTCCCCACCAATTTTTGACAGCCTTTATTTAGGTGAATGTAATAATTTATAATATTACGTCGTACGTCATTACGAGAGCCAACATGCTGACCGAAACTGCCAGTGAATTTGAAGAAGAAGCCCCAGCTCACCGCCTACCGCCCCCTCCCCAACCCCACCTCGCCCGTCAACATTCCGTATTTAGAACTCATCGGTGTCCCCAGTAATTTTCTAATCAAAGCATCGCAAGTAGTTGTAAAATGTGGTTGATAATTCATAATGTCGACGGGATCACTGATATATTAGTGGCAGTTCTATACTTGCAAGATAGTGCATGATGTGATGATTTTGTGTGGTTCATTTGTGTGTGTGTGTGTGTGAGTGTGTGTGTGTGTGTGTGCATAATGATCATGCCAACACTACATTATAAGACACCATATGGCTCTTGTAATCTATGTCTTGCATTTTACTTGTGAACATAGTGAGGGTAGTTTAAAAAACGCCCACAATGAGAAACGTTTGGTAAAGAACCCACATAAGTGTCAAAAAGTTGAGTTCTACACACTCAAACATACAAATTTAGTTACTCCAAAACTGTTGGCTGTTTCTTTACTCAAGACTGACATCAAACAAACCACAGTGCATGCGGACATCGGTCATACTGGATTACATATTTCCCACTGTAGACAGACGGATGGGCACAAGTCCATCCAATTCCATTCAGTGCTCAACAAAGAAATGAATGGCTCTTTAGCCAAACGGGAGTAACTCACAAGAATAACGGGTTTCTGTATTGATTAAAACGCAGCCATCTAGTTCAACAATCAAGCAAACAAAAAAAATAGAACTTAGAATTTAAATGTGTTGCGTGGTTTCAGATAAATTATTACCAAACCTGAAGCAGTTATGTTGATGTAACATATTTTCATTAGGTGCAACCACCACCAACTTGATAATTAACTGCTTTTTAGTGTAATTTAAATATTCATGTTCAAAAATCTTTTTTGTATTCTTAAGTATTTAGCATGCCTCTTCTCCCAGTTAACTGTCATGAGCAGTCATCAGACATTTCAAAGGGCTGGGCAAAATACGTGTACCGTCCCATTGATTTGTTGGTTGGTTTTGCAGATCACCCAGTTGAAGATTGAGAACAACCCGTTTGCAAAGGGTTTCCGTGGCAGTGATGATATGGAACTGCATCGTATGTCAAGAATGCAGAGGTAAGAAGCCACAATGTCCTCAGTTTGTTGAGTTCTCATCTGAGTTCTTCTAAGAATATTTGTCTGGCCTGTGTTGTACTTATTTGAATTGATCACAAAATTTAATTCTTGACAGAGAAGATGATCTCAAATAAATCAGTATAACTGTTTTCTATGAAGTTGTTCAACTCTATAGGAATCCGATTTCACACTGTACTTGCTATATGTTTCTGGTAGTACTCCAGCTGGTCTACTGTTCACTGTTCACAGTAAGCTTAAGACTGAATGTAGCCTTGTTTGTTTCCACAGAGCTAACTGCTAAGTGTGAGTAAGTACTTTCCCACTAGATATAGGAGCCATAAATACACAGGTCTCATTGAAAGGGCATCCCTGACAAGAGGCTTGATTGGCATCATGAGATAGGCCAGGCTTTACAGGAAAAGCCAATAATCTTTGGCTCCCTAATTATCACTAAACAGAGCAGTGTTAATCAATGCATACACACACACACCCCAAACAAACACCCTCTTAGATACAAACCAGAAGTGCTTGAAGGAATAAGTTGTCCCTTCTAATAGGAAGGTTGTGATGTAAGTGTAGCTCTTGAAAAAGGTCCAGTCTTTCGGCTGATGGCTTTCATGGCTGATCTGGCTTGGCCTTCAAACCACAGCAACATCTCAATTTCATGCAAAGCTTTGGGTTTTCGTGGATACTCTGAACAATTGTCTGTGGTGGTGCTGCAGTTGGTCCTTTAGAGGCAAAGACCACATGGCTTTTCTTCTTATTTGCTCCAGATGACTGCTGTATAACACGGGTCCATTCAGTGTGGAAAAACACATTTTCAAAGCAGAAAATCTGGTCTTATGGCTCACAGCGGCCAACAAAGGCGTTGTCCGCTCTAAAAGGAGCAATACTGAAAGAAAAAAAAGGGACTGGGCTTTCCATGATGCAGTTAACATTGTCTGTCATTACATTTAGCCAAGCAAAGAACATACTTCCTAATGTCTCTCGTAAAAAGATCTAAAGGATAGCTTCTGCTGAGTTTCAATATAATAAGAGTTTAAACAAGACTTCCACATGGTATTCAATAATCTTCACCATGGCTCCCCATCTTCACCATAATCCTATAATTAGCCAACATTAGCTCTAAGTTATCAAATGCATCATTACCACATAAGCAAAAGTGTAAAGAAACACCATTTTGTCCTTTATTATCACACACTGGTCAAAGGTCCTGCTACCCTTTCTGTCTTGAAGCACTTCCTTATCTGAGACAAAGCAGATCTGTTCTTAGTTAAGACTTGGACCTATGCTGAAAAGCCAGGTCCTAAGTTCCAAACTTCAGAAAAAACAGTAGAGGAAGTATGGAAAAATGAGAACTCATTATGAGTTTCACAGTTTAACCAGAATAAAACAGATGCTTTCACCCACAGACTTTAAAAATGAGTCAGAGTCTAATATAATGGAGTGGGATGTATTGATAGCAGATGTAGTTAGTTATCAGTTAAGCTGTTTGGAGATCCAGCACTGAAAGACTGCATGCAAGCATGGAGAATGGCTGAAGCTAAGGAAATCTTTGTCTGTTCCTACAGCACTAAGGAATATCCGGTGGTACCGCGAAGCACAGTGCGCCAGAGAGTGGGCACAAGTCAGAGCCCGTTCAGTGGGGATATTCAGGGCATGCCTAACCCCAGTGCCATGAGTTCTCAGTACTCCTGTGAAAATGGGGTTACCAGCACTTCCCAAGATCTGCTGTCCCAGTCCAGCTCCTACCCACTACCCCATGAGCATAGTCAAGAATATCACTGCATCAAGAGAAAAGGTGGGAAGATTGGTTTCTAAACTGAATCAAATACATTAAGTACCAGTCTCAGAATCAGAATCGGAAAACATTGATCCCACAGAAAATTGCTTATGTAATGACTGCAAAGACACACAGAGACACAGTGACAAGAACAATATAAAATATGAAGTCTAAATAAAATGTAAATAAAAAATGTGTAGAAAAGAAAAAGAAGCTCAATATGAAAATACACTATGCTACAGAAATGCTGGGTATAAATACTATATATAAGTAACACAGCTGAGTGAAATCTACCGACACAAATGGTAGTTTGGAGTAAGTTATTGCACTTAGTAGAGAATTAGTATTAATATCAAGTAGTTAAAAACTAATATTCAGTAGTGATATTGCACATGAAGACTATTGCATGTATGATATTGCAGGTAATAAAGTGATTCAGCACCCATTTAGAAAACATCACATGATATTCCACTTATTGCACATAATGATAATGACTTGTTTCTACTATGACACATCATAACTTGTTTTCACTATAAGTAAATATTTATGATGTGACATGGCATAGTATTTTATTATATCATAATACACATGACAATTATTATTTTGCCCATTTTCTCTGGCCTTAGTTGAAGATGACAGCCACACAGGAGATCACTCCTACAAGAAGGCCTACATGGAGAGCTCTTCTAGCGAAGACGACCATTACTACCGTCCCGTCAGCTACTCTCAGACCCTAGGCCTTACCGGAGCCCCCTATCGGACTGAGTCAGGACAGCGTCAGGCATGCATGTATGCCAGCGCTTCGCAAGCTACCGAGCCAAGCCTGGAGGACATCAGCTGCAACACCTGGGCTGGGGTCTCCCCTTACAGTAGTTGCTCTGTGACCACCATGCAACAAATGGAGCGATTGCCCTACCAGCACTTCTCCGCCCACTTCACCTCTGGACCTCTTGTGTCCAGGCTGAGTGGAGTGGCTGGCCATGCTTCACCGCAGCTAGGGGACGCGCATGCCATGTACCAGGGCTCAATGCCACACCAAACTCTTGGCCGCCAGTGTAGCCCTGGAGCAGGGATCCAATCATCAAGTGCCAGCCTGCAGGGGAACGAATACTTGTACAATCACGGCATACCCCGCACTCTGTCCCCCCACCAGTACCATACTGTACACAGTGTAAGCATTATGCCTGAATGGAATGAGGGCAGCTAATTGGACTCTCACAAACATGAAGTATGGAGGGAAGACACACATGTGTAATTGTATATTTATATTTGTAAGTTCTCCACCACTCGTGCAATCGTGTGGTATCGTCAATTTGGACACAAATGTTTTATGCATCCGTTTGAAAGGATAACAAACTGGCCAAAACATCAGTGAATGTCTCAGGCGTCCAGCATGTTTGCTATGCTAGAAGGCAGAAAAAGATTTTTTTGTCATATTATGGGCAGTAATGATGGATGAAAGTTTATAATGTATTCTGTAAGTCAGAGCTAAATACAAACTAAATAAATATTATTTCTTTTTAATCAAAGGACACAAACTGCCCACAGTTTGTTAATAATTTTCTTAAAAAAGGAAAAAGTCCAGTTTTATATATTTTTTTTTTCATCTTGATGTTTGTGTTATTTCTCTGTTTTTGTACTCTGAAATACTGGAGGAAATTATGTAGATTCTTAAGTCTTTAAAATGTAGTGTTTATAAGAGAACTTTTTTTGAGCTGACTCTCCACCAGTTCTACAATTTGTGCAACATTACAAATCAAATCTGAAAAAAACTTTATATCGATGAGCACATTAATATCAAACTCACAACCTTGGTTTTGAGAACATCTTTTAGTTGGCACAGATGAATGCACTTCGTAGTTTTACACATCCAGGGACATGGTTTGCTTGAAATTTGGTCACATAAACAAGTGATGTCCCTCTCAATCAATCTATTACTAGGCCTAGTGACTGTAACAAAATTATGGTTAAGTTTTTACATTATCCTAGACATATCTTTTAGGCGTAAAGTAATGGGCACCACCAAGGATTTCCCACAATTTCCATTTAATGGAGAAGATCAGTACTTTTTAATAGCACTATTGTGGCTAATGCTAGCTGCAATGGACCTACTGGCCCATTGTAAACAACCAGGATGGCACAGGAATTATTTTCAAACATGTCACAAATACTCTGCTACTTTTCCAACATTGTGACGGTTTTAAGATCACTGCATGGATCTATAAGCACCCAATTTCATTTATATTAAGTAAATAATATACAGAAAGCAACACAAAGCTTCAAAATAACCTTTATTCAGGAATCTGGTAGGGTATATAGTAATATTTTTGGAAAATGCTCATTGTAACCACATTTCTCCCTGTTAATAGTATTTATTTTTCGTGTATTATAAAGCTTCTGATGTTTTATCTGAAATGTTTGTTAGTTTGTCTTTTGTGTTATTACATAACTTTGCTTTGCTTCTATTTGTTTTAATTTTTTTTAGGAAAACAAAACATGCTGGTTTAGAAATCTGAACACCTATTGATACAGAAAAGATACAGTATCACAAACTACTTGGATGTAAATAAAATAAAATTGTACATAGAAAACAGAACAAATAAATCTAAAACATCTTCCTTGAAATTTAATTCATTGACATTTATTTTGTATTGTTTATGCTATGATTCAGCAGGAAGCCATGTAGTTTGATTAGTTACTTTAATTAATAATCATTTTAATTGCTTTTCAAAATTACAAATGGTTGAATGGTAAACTACTAATAATTTATCATTTAATCATTTAATAAGGTTAAAAACTAGTTAAATTAGTCTGGTATTTTCATTTCTGTTAACACAATTTCAGCGTACTACCAATCTTACTACTGCAGGACATTAGAATGAGTCTCTTGTTATCACATACTATAATACTGTTTGTCTAAGCATTGAATAACTCTATGATCTTATGAGTGAATGGAAAAACACCTGGATTAAACAGGAACTTGTCAAAGCTCTACTGAAACACTGTTGTGTTGTGTTTGAGGGAACATCTCCCTCATCCTAAATCTTAAATGATTAACACCACTTTGTGATCAAACAAGAGATCATTAGAGAATCAAGTTAACATAGATCTTGCATCATAAGACTTGCAACATGACCAAAATATTACATGCTTTGTCAAATTGTTTGGCAATGGTAGGCCAAAGCTGTCTGAGTAACTGGTGGTGTTATATAATTTTGTTAAAGAACAGTAGTGGACTTATTTTCATGCAAAGTCATTTAATGAGACAAAAATTTGCTATAGACTTGCTATTATGGCCTTGATGCCACCTACAGAATGATTGTGTGAACTTGTGTTGTAGTGTGTGACATCAGAACCCTACTTTACTGCTAGTAAAAAAACAGCTGTAATTCCAAAAGCAGAAGAATGAATACACTTACATTCTCCACTTAAAAAATATTATGTTGTGCATCCCATTGTGATTTCTACTCTAAAACAGATATGACAAACATGACAAGAATTTTGGTAGGAAGGAGAAGTAGGGCCAAATGTGTGCCCACAAATAAATATTACAAGATAGGGATATATGTGCAATGTATTAGTGCATGTTCCATCCAAGTTCTGCTCGGGGAAGGAAAAACAGGCTTCCCACTCCTTTCTACAGATCATCCTCCATGACCTTTCCAGCGTGTTTTCAGTGATGATCTAGCTGAAATGATCGTAGCCTACAGTTTCACCTTCACGCATATCTAGACTGAACATTACACACCTTAATGTAAATTCAAAATTGGAGTCCAGTTTGCCAGGATTATTAACAGCCACTGACTCTTATCAGTAATTAGCCAGTGTTTGACTCACATACAGCTCCCATTCTATGTTTTGGCATTGGCTTCCCCTTTCAATTCCCTGAAACCATTGCTAATAGCCAGAGAATCACAAACCTTAACCACTGCAGGCAAAACATGTTATTTAGCATATCAGATTAGGCAACTGAACCAATCATGCTAATCAATTTAACCATTTAATTATTCAACCATTGAAAACAAGAAAGTATCGTTAATCTATGACCCTAATAAAAAATATCCAGTTACCAGGCAGCAGCGACAAACATTAATTTGAAGGATAACGTAACTTACATTATTCAGAGTTTCAGAGTTGTCATCAAACGTGCTGTCTTCACAGCATTGCCATAATGGCAACATTATCTGGTAAGCTATGATGTACAGCCTTGTAGTTCATTCTCAGGTAAAGGGAAATAGGAGAATGGTAAAATAATTTTCTAGGACAATTAATAGATTTATTCTCTCATTTTCCATGTGCTTTCAATGGCATGGTCAATTGTTGTCCAGGTTTTCCAGGATGTGTGGGAACCATGAGAAAATGTGAAAGTACTTACATTAGAGTGCTTAATGTCAACATCCAACAATAGTTAGTATTTGAGTATCTTTCTACATTATCTCAGAAAACATGCAATGGTAGATATAGACCATCAAAGACTAACATCCACCAATAAAGTACGATTTCTTACAAAAAAGGCCAACTGAAAATCCACAAAGTTATCAGTACAAGAAAAATATTTTTAAAAAGTTTTTAAAAAAAAGACCGTCTATTCACATGCAAAAGCAATGCCCCAAAACATTTCAGGTAGCCTTTATCAAGGAATGCAGGAGTCTACATTTTAGGCCACACTTAAAGAAAGTGCAGAATGACAGCCAGCAGTGAAAGCAGAACTGCAGAAAGACAGTTTCTTAGTTCCATCCCCCATCTTGCTTTTTTTTCCCTTCCCTCCCTCCCTTTTCTCCTTTCTTTGGGCAGGTCTTCGGCCAAACGTGGTGACCTTCTATGCAGATGCCTTTGATGTGATAGATGGGGCCTCTCTGGACTACCTGCTCCTACGCGGCTGGTCTTATCCACCCCTGAAATCCTCTACGTCCCCCCACCAGGCCAGAGAAATTCATTAACCTCACAGCCCCCCAGCCCCAGTCCTACTGCTTAATGTCTGATTTATCGCCATGCCCACCCCACGCATCCTTCGATCAGACAAACATGCATGTGTAAGCCATGACAGATTACACCATGGATATTTTTTTTAAAAAGATGTCTTAAGTCAGGGTCAATTTTCAAAGCACTTCCTCCAAAACAGAGGTTCAACTGACTGTCACGATTTTGAGTAGTCAGGGTCAGCATTATTAGTAATGCAGAGGCCCTATAGTAGTCACTTAGAGGCCTAGTTAAAGGCAAAAAGAACAGGAATTTTGAACAAAACATTAAATAACTTGAAGGACAAAAAGAAATACAAAAATGTATATTAATCAGTACACTGGCTTGCTGGAAATCTCAGACGCTGCTAAGGGAATCTTACTGTATTTGGCTTTTGGCACATATGTTTTTGTGGTAACAATTCCACTCATATTTTACAGCGATGATTGCTCATTTATACAAATATTGTGCCGTTTGGAATTTTTTATTTTGGCTAGGCCTTAAGCTTCTTCAGTAACACTCAAGGCATCATAGAACCAGCAAAGTGAAGATTTTTTTAAAAAGAGATACAGAATCAGGCTGGAGTAATGATAAGCCATGGCCCTTCTCAACTTAGAATCTGAAACAAAAACAAATCATCACTGGGGTGCCTTGAATGAGCAAAGAGAAAAACAAGAAAGAACAAGAGCATTCCAAAGAGGAGGGAAAAAAAGAGAAAGGGGGAGGGGGGATTACTTTATTAAGATGTACTGAAACATGGCTAGCCGGTGATGGATGACTAGTTCAAAAAGGAAGAGTTCTGGAGACAAATCTATCTGCCGCGGGAGTCACACAGCTGCTTTGAAAAGTTTGTTCAGGCCGAACTGTAGCAGTCAAAGTCCAATCATTAGAAATGCAGAATGTCTCACTCCCAGACAGGCCTGGCCTCTCAGACAGCTGTATCAGACATGGCTTGAGGTATGATCAGGCTCGCTGCCTGGAGACAAAGCCTGCTTACTTGGCAAGCTGATTTGCTTACTAGTTTCCATGGTTACCTGCCAATTCACAAATCACTGCAATGAGTATGTTAAAAAAATGTAAGTACTAATCTATGCCCCGTCTTTTTTGACCAGCCACATTGTGGAATCTTGCTGGCCTTCACTTTTAGCTAAGTAGAGGGTGGAGAAAATTCACCACTGTACACTCAGACCATGTAAGCAAGCAATTAAAGAGCACTCAATTAGGCCAAGCCTCCATCAGACAGTACATTTTCTGGTTCATGTAAAGACGTCTAGCGTATCAACAGGGACATGGATCATGCAGCTGACATGTAGCATCTGTGCACAGCACTAGCTTTGCAACCAGGCTGTGCTGAGATTGGAACGGAGGCCCTCCACCTATCCCCACATCGAGTCTTTCAGCACCTAGGTCGGTTCTGAAGCTAAAGGAACAGGGGTGTTGAGAGTGTGAGAAACAGAGAGAGTTGCTGAGCTCAGGAGGCACGCAAGGGCTGTCAGAGCTAAAGGGAACAGATACGAGAGACAGTTTTTCACACTTGATTTTTAAAAAATCAGGCATTGACAAAAATGGCGCAGGCCAAATCTCAACAGTGAAAATTGTTAACACATATAACATGATTTGCATGATGTTGCGTCCAGGCATAACTGATTCAGCATTTGCTATGAGAACTCAGGGATGAACCACACATTCATTTCACCATTAGTCTAATACATGAGATCCAAACAGGATCATGTGATTGATGGCAAGGTGAAAATCAAAGGTCATGAGATAACAGAGGGTGAAATAATGGCACTGATGTAAAGTGCAGTCATATCAGATTTTTAATATATGTCAAAGCACTTCCATTTGTCCTTGTCATGGGATGGCTGCATGGGCCAGCGAAGGTTTCAAAGCTTAATCTAGCCTGGATGGGCCCGGAAAATGGCTTCCAGCTGTCTAATCATTAGGACTGATAAGGCACCCCATTCCCTCCACCTATAGGCTGTCTGTAGGAAAAGGTAAGAGGCCCATGGGGTGTTCTGGTACACCCAACTAGCTCTTTCACCTGCATTTGTCTTCCATATGGAAGACATTGAGGCTCCTTTTCTTATTTTCAGGGTGGGTGGATATTACGTAGAGGGTCTGCGTCATTTCAGAGTCTGGTTTTCTCATTATTTGTTGACAGCATCACTCTCACTCGGTATTCTCTTGTCACGCATTCTCATAAAGGTACAGCTGGGACATTTTTGGGGGCCTAAATTACACATAAATTGACTGCTGCAGTCCTGGTTTGTTTTGCCCAGAAGAAATTGAGATTAAAATCTATTTTCATTCTACAAGCTGTTCACAGCAGAGATAGATTATCTAAGTCTTCCAAATATACTGGTGGTCGTTCCAGGTACCAGACAGAACTTGCGTGTGGTTGCTCTGATTCATCAGGTTTTGGCTGGACACAACAAACTGGAGCAGAAGAAATAGTGGCAGTGTCATTTGCAATGAGGCAACATGTGTAGTGACATGAGGCGAAGTAATGTGGTCATATAAAGCTGTGGGTGTTCCAAGATTGTGACATGAGTGCATATGCTTTGCCATCCAAGAAGTTGTTATGCATGGTATGTGGACAATGAGATATCCTTCAAAGGGGCAAGGAGCTATTGGAGAAAACCAGCAGACCCCTACAGGAAACCTGTGTAGACAGCCAATAGAATCAATATAATACCTAGTGACTGACTCCCCTGCGGTGTCCCCAGAGGACATGAACAGCCAACAAAACAGGTCAGTCAGTCTCACCACTATGCTATGAGGATCCACCCCTAATTAACTTGTCATAATTTCTAATCTTGGTGGTTTAATATTGAGGGTTTATTTTTTATTTATTGTTTTTTCATTAAACATTATTATTATTATTATTATTATTATTATTATTATCATTATTAATATTATTATATTTTAATCAGCTGCGATGTCAAAAACAGGCACATCTTTACCACATTTTTTAATGAATGGACTTCAGTCAGTTCTTCCTGTTACACTCACCTCTTCTTCAACAACACATTCCTATCACTATTATGTGGCTCTACATAATGCATCCTGTAAATACTGTATAATTCATGTTTTTTTGTAAAACCCAGAAACACCCATGTAATGTCATCTGATACAGTGTTGGACAGCCCGTAATATTGATGAACCTGACACCTCTTGACCAAGGATGAGATTCACGGTCAATTAACTCGCAGTTGGTCAATCCCTCTGACTTAATGAACACACTGTTACTGTACGCTTTATTTACATCGACTTTTCAGTCAGTCTGCTACAGATGTGCATCGTAAGGATGATTTTGCTGTTAAGTTGAACACTTAATCACCATCAGCACCTGAATTCATTCACAAATTCATGACACAGTATCTTTTGTTCTCACTAAAAGTGAACATGTACAGTACTGTCTAAAGAAAACACCAGGCTTACCAACTTCATCTGTTCACTCTATTAACACCAGTCAGAGGTCGATATGATGTCTGTCCCTTGACACTGCTGAAGCTGTTATTTGAGGGGTATTGATTTCTCTAAATGCAGGGGTCTGGAAGCCTTGCTCTCTTGTGGGAACACCAGCCTCTGGACTGTCTGAGCGTGAGAGCACCTGCCTCTGCACACCACGCAAGACAGCAAGGAGCCTCTGAAGAGACCAATGTGTGATTTGATGTTATCAATAAAATTCCCTCCTGATACAGACTGGAGTCATGACCCACTGCTGTCAGATGGAGTAGCGCTTGTGACTCACCTCACCCAAATGCGGCACTCTAGGATGCCAACACTCAATATCGCTCTAGTCTGTCTGGCTGTCTCGATCCATACAACTTAACATCTCTGGGTTTTTGTTTGTGTGTGTGTGTGTGTGTGTGTGTGTGTGTGTGTGTGTGTGTGTGTGTGTGTGTGTGCGCGTGTTGTGTGTGTATGTGTGTGTGTTTATTTGTGTGTGTGCGCCCTCCAGGCTAGAAAGGTGCATGCTGGCATTTGTACAGAGAAGAATGGTCACACAGGGTGCATGCATGTCTAGAGAGAGGTCATTTTTGAATGGAACCGACAATGGAGGTTGCTGGTTCACATAAAGTTTTGGAGACAACAGAAAGTTCTAGTTCTAGAAATGTACTAGTTACCATACAAATATTAAAGGGCCTACATTTTTCCTGTATTTCCTTTTTTTCCCCAGAGATTCATTCAACATTTGTGTGGGTTCATGTACCAAAAGCCATAATTCACTTATACATGAAGATTGTTCAACCTCTCCTCACCCCTTACAATTAAACAAGTTGTTTTTGTTACTGTGCCTTTAAGAGTGATATATATGCATGTATGTAAATTATCTCCAGTCTGACTGGCTGCACTGTGTTGTAGGAAAATGTGTCTATTCACGATCAACAGAATTTATGATCAACAGAGTTTATGATCAGCAGAGTTTAGAATCTTGATTTAAAAAAATAATAGTCATTTGGTTTTGTTCCGAACAAATGTTCACATTCTAAAAAATTTAACGTCATATCCAAACACACACAGTCACTGTCAATTAATTCCATCTATCAACAAATTTAAACAAAAGGATAAATATTGGTCTATTAGTTAAATATGATCCATGACGTAAATGTTATGTCATACTATGAAGGTCAATTCTTCATAAAAATGAAACAGCTTAATAAGAATGAAATAATTTAAATTACTCAAACACCGATCAGTCATAACATTAAATGACTGCTTGGTGAAGTGATACTGATTATGTTGTTATTTTGGTAAATCAAGCGATGGAGATAGTGTGATTAATCACTCAAAATTTTAATTAAGCATAACAGCCTTTTCAGAGCAGTTAATAGTGCCTTTTAAATTATGCGTTCGGAGATCTGTGTGTCTACTTTTAAAGCAAAGAGGACTATTGAGTTTTCCTTGGCACCTTGGTACAGATATAAAGGGGTTTTAGAGAGTAATGTTGAATAGTGGGAATAAGGTAGTGGTGTAAATATACTTCTTGGAGGACAGTAAGGAGGAATACTGAGTAATTTACTATTTGTGAGTAACTACCCTGACACTGATCATTATTATCTGGCATTTCGAAAGATTCTATCTTCTATTTGAGGTATGCTGAATTTCGAGTCCTATGCTGACATCACTGCTTTGAGACCCAAACACTGGTCTGCCTTCCACTTGTCTCCTCTCATCAGTGACAGATTGTTTTGCTTTGGAAACAGCTCCAACCTCACCCTCTAAGAGCACATACTCACCTCAGAGCTCTGGGTCTGTGTGTCTGTGTGTGTGTGTGTGTGTATGTTTGGGGGCACTGTTATTGTCTACATGCTGGTGGTCCAGCACCACATTTGCCTTACAAACAAACTGGGCCCTTCATTGCTCCAGCCCTCAGCCCAGTGTTAAATAAATATGCCTGGACTATCAAAAGAGCTCGCAAGGCGAGTGAAGAATCCCTCACCCAGCTTGTCAACCTTTCCCTAGCTTGACGAATTCGTGTTTTCTGTTTGTGTTTCCAATTAAGTGCAGCAGATGGGTGGGTGGAGAAGCCCTTGTGCATGTCCTGCTGACAGAGTATTTGTCTCTCTCCTCTGATGCACACATTGTGAACAGCAGACACCATCAGTCATAGTGATGGACAATGAGAGCACCCAAAGCACATGCTACTGCAGTAGAGTGAGTTGTTCATGCCAGGTAATATGGAAGGTTTTTTTTAATGTGGTTCTAGTTTAATAAGTGTTTGGATGAGGGACTGCTCAGCCATGTTCATAAATATTCAGATCCATATTATTCTTATTCTTATTCTTATTAGTTTTGTTGTCTTCCACAGCATATTGGAGTTGGAAGTAAATAATGAAAATGAGTGCACACATTCACACTTAATTTGAGGGTATATATAACCAAACCTGGCTTAGAGCATAGAGCACAGAGGTGACAGCATATAGGTTACAACCGTTTTCTGCAGAGCACCATTAATTGTAGGGTCTCAAAATTAACTGGACAAACTAACAAACCGAATTTAAATACATGGTTGCAAATTCATGAAGGTCAATGACTGCCTCAAGTATGGTACCTATAGACATCACCTGAAGCTGCTGTTGTTCTGTCAGGGCTTTCCTGCCACTGTCTTCGGTTCCTTGTTCTTGATAGCATTTTACTTTCTGTTGTGCCCTAAGTTAATAAAATGCGTGCTCAGCTGGACTGAGGTCAGGTTAGCCATTACAAAATATTCAATGCCTAGGGCTCATATATCTGAGCAGATAACATAGTTTACATTCTTCAGAATTCATTATGCTACTTTTGTCAGCAGTAACATCAACAAATACAAAGGAACCGGTTCCACTGACACTCATACATGCCCACTGCATAACACTGCCTTCACCTTGACAGATAATTTGGTTTGCTTTGGATCATGAGAAGTTCTTTCCCTTCATACTCCTCCTCTCTTCCCACCATTCTGGTACAAGTTGATCTTCTTGTTATCTGTCCATAAGATATACAGACTTTTTTATATGCTTTTTGGCATCTCTAATCTAGGATTCCTGTTTTTAAAGCTTTATCCACGGTTTATATCTTGGGGTAAACCCTCAGAATTTACTCTGATAAAGTCTTCTTTGAATGTCGAAAAAAACGTTTTTGTTGTTGTTGTTGTTTGATTTTTTTTAACTAGATAAAGAATTATTCTGTCATACACCAGAGTTGTTTTGCACGTTGTTCAGGGCCTTTTGATGCTTCTGAGCTCACCAGTGTTATATCTGTCTTTAAGAATGTACTAGACAGTTGTTTTTGCTGTCTCTCTGATGGGATTTTTTTCATCTAATGATGGTTGAAATGCTCTAGACTACGTTTAGGGGAAAATATGAGGATGTTTTAGCTCATACTTATGCAGGAATGAAGAAATTTTTAAAGGGTTCACAAACTTTTGAGCCCCACTGTACTGTACCAAAGTCTGCACATTGAGCTCATTTTCTTTATCCAGTCTCTGATATTCTGTGGTACACAGCAAACAATAGCAATATCCATAATGTGCAAATATTTATAGACCTGAATATATATACTGATAGGTAAAATTATGTATAAGGAAAGACTGAAGAGGGTTGTAAAACTTTTTGTATGAGCCCCAGTAAATCTTGATATAAGACATCCATAAGATATGCATCAAACAAAAGTGTAGAAATCCACTACTTACTTGCAAAATGAATATGATTGTGTCAAATACTAAGAGAAAACTCCACTACCAGTGTGTGTTATAACAGAAGGTGGAGTAAACAATTTATTCTGGTATATACACTGACTGTATGACCTTAATTAAGAGCTAGACACATGTTGGGTGAGTTAGGAGTTTTTGGAATATATTTTTCAAATCAAATTTAGGAGACAACGGATTTCTAGTGTGAGCAATGCTAGGCTTACATCTCTGATGTTAAATTTCGGAAGAAAAATTTAGACCCCAAAAGTTGTACTTTCTTACCTCAAAGTCTTTATATTCCTTTTAGCTCAGGAGGATGAGTTTGTGCAACAGTGATATCACCCCTGTTTTTTCTGATAAGAGAGACTGAGGATGTTACAATGTACACTGTTACAACCCAACCCATTCTACCACAAAATAAATATGTAAATGTAATATGTATAATGTAAATAATTCAACTTTAAATTGTAAATTAAATTTGTACAATTTGTTTGGCAGTTGCTAAACTGCATGTAAGGTTACCCTAAATGAGACCTGTCATGTCTGTCTGACATAAACAAGACTGCCAAATGACAATACAAACAGGGAAGAGGACTCCCCGTCCCAGCCATCCATACCAGATGCCCTATCATGATGAATGAGCGGTGCAGACCTGTCACATGCTGATTGTATGACACCGCTGAGGGTCCACAGAACTACACAGTGACATGCCTACTGCCAATCATGTCCTTACAATCTGCAGGCTGAGAACGTGATTGGCTAATAGGAGCGCTGTTACTGTTCACTTGATAATTCTCATTTCAACAATCTGGACCAAGCTGTGTTGCAAAGAGAAATAGTTTGGTCGATTGTGATGAAACGAGGGCAACATGTTTGTATGAAAATTTGTTTGAACTATAAATACAAAGCTATACCCTCTCCATGCACACATATTTGATATGGTGACGAAGTACACGACAGGTCATAAACTGAAGGAAACATATTTTAACCCTAAAAGTAGTTCAAACAGTCTAGATATATATAACATTTCAAAAGTGTGTATGCAAACAGGTCTGTTGGCCTCAGAGTGCTATGCTGCAGAAAGGGAACTTGGCCTCAGCTACAGTGAAGATGGATGAGAGTATGACAGCTTTCTCCTCTCTCTCCCATCTCTATGGGAGGCTCGTTTTGGGCTGTGTGTGTGTGTGTGTGTGTGTGTGTGTGTGTGTGTGTGTGTGTGTGTGTGTGTGTGTGTGTGTGTGTGT
>JBBJLS010000082.1:12372009-12406786 GCA_037577275.1 Bryconaethiops microstoma
TGTGTGTGTGTATGTGTGTGTGTGTGTGTGTGTGTGTGTGTGTGTGTGTGTGTGTGTGTGTGTGTGTGTGTGTGTGTCTGGGCTTGCACTGTGTAAACTCGCGGCGAGAGATCCCAGGCTTGGGGAAGATAAAGACTTCTCACTAGAATGTAAACACTCTGTGAAGTGGCGAGGGGGGCAGCTGCAGTCACACACAGACACTTTGAAAAGAGCCCGGCATGGGTCAAGGTTAAGCGGCACACACTTTAAGGACTGCTTTCCCTCTTAACCCTCTCCGAGTAGCGGAGAAGTCATGTAACGATGAGAAAGGAAAAGATAACATCTTATAAAGCCTCAGTGTATGGAAGTTGTGATGTTGAGGCAGGGGGCTGTGATGGCCTTTGCACACAAAGATCCATGAACAATATTTACTTGGTCCTGTATACCATAATGCTGAAAATCTAGGACATCCTTAAAACTAAAGGTGCCAAAATGGGGTCACTGGAGCAATGCTGTAACACTAATTTTGGCTCCTTCGAGAACTTTTCAGTGGATGATTCAGCTTTCTCCCCTTTAGTTCATTTAAATATGCCCCTGAACAATTGGTACATGTATGTGTTCACATTTGCCATAGTAAAATGGATCAGAATGTGCAATCTTTGTAAGTAATGTCACTGCTCTTCAGCAGACTGGGGTTCAGTTTCAATTCATGTCATGTGCAACTCACCACATTACACCTAGAGTCCTTGGGCAAGACTCCTAATATTACAATCATTCACAATCATCTACACAAATCAGCCATAACAATAAAATCATCTGCCTAATGTTGTGTAGATCCCCTCATGCTATAAAAAACAGTCATGGAATCCACACAACCCCTGAAGGTGTGCTGTATATGGTACCAAGACATAAGCAGCAGATTTTTTACATACTGGAAGTTGTGAGGCCTTCATGGATTGGACTAGTTTGTCCAGCACATCTCATAGATACATAGAAATCTGGGGAATTTGGAGGCCATGTCAGTAGCTTGAACTCTTTGTCATATTCCTCAAACCATTTCTAAATAAGTTTTTGTAGTTCATTATACTGCTGTAAGAGGCCACTGTCGATAATACCACTGCCATGAAGGGGTGTACTTGGTCTGCAACAATGTTTAGCTAGGTGGTACATCCACGCACACACCTTCTCATTCAATGTTTTTTCTTTGTTTTTATTATTTTCTTCATTGTAGATTAATATTGAAAACAAACAAAATGCAAAATGATGAAGGAACACATGGAATTATGCAGCAAACAAAAAAGAGTTAAACAAACCAGAATATGTTTTGTAATAAGGTAATGATGGACTGTTGTTTTTTTACTTAGTTAAGTGGTTCTTGCCGTAATGTGCAGTAGAACCGTAGTGGAATCGGATCACTAACTGTTTCCCGCCCCGACCGTCACAACTGATGATCCTAAACACATTAAGAAGGAGAGAAATTCCACTAATGAACTCTTGACAAAGAACACCTGTTAATTAAACACCATTCCAGGTCGATTCCTCATGAATCTGATTGAAAAAATGCAAAGCTGACATCAGAACAATAAGTGATGTTTTCAATATTAATCTACAATGTAGCCAATCATAAAAACAAAGGAAGTCGTTGAATGAGAAGGTGTGTCCAAACTTTTGACTGGTAGTGTGAATGCCAGGACTTTCCCAGCAGAACATTGTCCAGAGCATCACACTTCCTCCACCAGCATACTTTTCTCGTGCATCCTGGTGCCATCTCTTCCCCATGTAAGAGATAAACACACATTCAGCCATCGACATTATGCAAAAAAGACGTGATTTATCAGATGAAGCCACCTTTTTCCATTGTTCCAAAGTCCAGTTCAGATGCTCACATGCCCCTGTAGTCGCTTTCAAGGGTGGATGAACAGCATGGACACTCTAACAAGTCTGTGGCTACACAGTCCCATACACAGCAAGCTGCGATATACTGTGTGTTCTGAAATGTTTCTATTAAATTTCTGTAGCCAGCATTAAGTAGTTCAGCCTTTGTCCCCCATGACACACATATCCTTGTTGCCAGTTCAGTGATAAATGCAACATCATGCTGAGATATGATTTAAGAGGAACAGTACATTTAAAGGATGAAACTACTGTTGCTTCTTGTATTGGCATTAAAGGGTTAACATTTGAAGAACCTCCGTACTATGTAGTTTTATACCAAGTTTTTTTTTCTAAAACCATACATGAATTAATTTTTGTTTAGATGGGGGCTGTAAGACATTGTGCCTGGTTATATAAACACAGTTAGACCTAATGCTATACTAGTGATATAATGTTTCAGTCTTATCTCAGTTCAGTCCTTGATTTCTGAGCCATGGTTTGGTTTTATGCAATGTAATGCATTAACAATGTTTTTTGCATTACCATTTGTGGTAGGAATGGTGACGTCCTTTAAGCAACCGCCTTTTTCTGCACATGGAGGACATGTTTTTTATTATTGGAGGACATGTTTTTTTTTATTATTGGAGGACATTTTTTTTTTTTATTATTGGAGGACATTATTTTCCATATATCAGTATATATATATATATATATACGAAAACATTGTTTTCTTAGAAAGTCACCTTTTCTTAGAAAGTTTTGTTTTGGCAACTAAACTGAATGCAATTTTTTTTCCTCTTTACATTGGAAATGTATCATATCATGGTCCAAAAAAATACAATATATATATCACAACATAAAATTTGTTTATCGTAACACCCCTATGACCAATCCAGATATTTGGACTCACTGTTTTTATCTGTTTATGTTCATATACTCTAGATGAGATGCTGTAGGGTTATAATGCTACAATGCTAATAAAAAAATTTGCACACAAAAACTAAAAAAAAACATAAGACTGCTTCATTTTGTTACTCACTGTATATCCAGTTGCACAGACCCAGAAGTTTCCAGCAGTCCAGTGAAAAAAATCTAAGCAGGCATCAGAAGGAGACTTTAAAAATCAACACACACTGAAACGGCCACCATCACAAAGAGTCAGTATGCTGGACTTAACCTAAGTTGGGGGGGGAAGGAGTGCGGGTGGCTCCAACATCGCATTTGATGGATGGAATTATGAAAAATGGCAGTCCGGTTGCAGTCCAGTCCTCTGACTCAGCCTCGGGCCTGGAATGCAGATGAATGACAAGTCAAAACACTATCACAAGAAGACAAATAGAAGTGATTACATTAGCAAGGAAAAGTGTGGAGAAAAATCATGTACGAGGGCCAGGTTGAGGCACTGGATATCAGAAGTGAAGCCTTTTGTTCCACTTTGTAATTTCTACAAAGGCTTAAGCCTTATCTTACAGCGTGTATACAGTTTCATGCTTATCTCTCATTCATTTGACTCTGGTAGAGATTGATGAAAGTGCAGGTGGTTGGTCAGCACTTATGTTTGAAAAATCCTCCATGTTCGTTTAGTCTCCTTTTGAGGATCAACCGCCTGGGCATGTTTAGAAGGAAATTCTTTATGTTGAAAGGCTGCAATCGTAATAGATAAGGGAAAATGGTGCTAACCGCTTTGTGAGATCCACGGGTCTAGGTCCTCAGCTGTATATATTATTATAATGCTTCATGTTTAAAATGAGGATTATAGAACACAGGGCTGGGAGGGGAAAAATAGTCAAATTAGGGCTGCAAAAGATTATTTTGATAGTCAGTTATCATGTGAATAATAATTGGCGTAAATGTGGAATGTACTATAAAGTGCTGTTCCTGGGGTTGGGGGGGGGGGGGTTTCAATAAAATAAAATTTACAATAATCATTTTATGCTCTAAATTTCAAGAAAAAAATTTTTTTTTAAAAATGTCTCACAAAGTAATGTTCATGAAGAGTAAAGCTCACAAAGCTGGTTTATTTTACGTCTCTGGTTTACATTTGACGACAGACAAGCAATAGCTAAAATAAATATTACAACAAATATGTAGATTAACACTACAGCTCTTCATTCTATAGCATTATTTAACTGGTTTAACATACCAGTCTGATATTTTTTTTCTCTAAATAATAGATTTGTGCGAAGAGGTACCAGCATGAGCTGATGGTATTTTTTCACATGAAAGCTATGCTCACAGAATGAGCTGTGCTTTATGCTAACTAACTAGTTTAACCTAGCTATCTCATGTACAAAATGACAGAACAAGCTTCTGAATGGTCAATTGCTTTTATATTTCTATTGAAAAAAACGAATACAAGTTAGAATGTTGCAGTGACTAACATAGTAAATAAATCAGCATGGGCTACAGTGCTGATTTTTTTTATAATTACATTAGTTCAGTGTGACAAAGCACTTTATTTTTCTTTAAGATAGCCAAAGGTTTATGGTTTTCCATGGAAAGATAAGTCATATTTGCATATGTTGTAAGTGACCACATTACTCAGACTTGGTAATGTGGTCACTTAAAAAAAAATCCCAGACTTGACTTCTTTTTCAGCCTTCTGCCATAACTGTTGCTACATAAGAAGAACCCTGTAGGTGAATCTCTGCCCTCTTCAGGTCATTAACTAACTCTAGATTGGTCGAACCCCTGAAAATGAAAACGAACAGCAAAGGAAATTATTTATCGTTGACATTATTGATAATGTCAAATTATTGTTTCAGCATTGTTTCACCAATATTTATGGTTTAAAAATTATATCGTGTTCACAGACACCCAAGTGATATTGTTTAATCATTAATATTTTTAACAAGTATTAGATCATGTGAAGGTTCTTTATACCATTAAAAGGTTCTTCACACTCACATATCTAATTTACAAAAAAAGATTCTTAGAGGAACTAAAACAGATCTTCTATTGCAGTGGTTTCCTGCCCATAACATTCTCATTGTAATGTAAAGGCTAAAATACCTCTTAGTCGGGTAAGATGTTTAGGAGCAGGGCAGTAAAATTTCAAGAGCAGGAACCAATGCTGGGAACCACTATTCTGTGGCATCACTCAAAGAACCCTTTATGGCACCTTTTCAGTATGGATCAGTGACTAGGCCTGAAGTCAGTACTGATTGACACCTCATTGATGCCCAGTGACTGCATGGTGTATCTGTACAACACATCCAGTAGCAAGAGATCACTGATGAATGTTGATAAAACTTGCCTATTTTACAAATAAAAACATCTGCTAAAAATAGGTGCATGCAGTGATCATAGGGGTCCAAGAAAAATACAGACTTAGAAAAAGAACCGAGTATGGATTTGAATTCAAAACCATGTATTCCACAGATAAGCATTCTACCACAAAACCATAACCAAACTCAGTGAAATCCTGTTTTATGGGGATTGTTTGCTCGCTGTTCATACATGGGGTTTAAACTAGAAATCTTCTGCTTGGCAACTGAGCACCCCACTACTGTATGATTCCACAGTCAAATAATCACTGAACAGACTTATAGATTTTTAGCTCATAATAAATTTGCCCACATTGATTGATTCACATGTGGCAGTCATAATGTGCAATATCTTGCAGAATCCACATATTTAATCAATGATGAAAATCCAGAAACTGGATGAAAACTGAAAAGTCCTTTTCCACAATATAATCACAGGACTTATTTGTGTTTAATGTGACACCACCTAGTGACCAGCTGTTGTGTCATTGATTGAAATTGTGAAAGAATGATATGAATAAGGTGTATATACTTATAAGGTTACATAATGATTGACCAATGTTAAGTCTACCAAATACAGCTTAATTATTTCAGTTACTGAGTGACCCTTAACACCTCTCATATAAAGTAGCTCAGAAAGGCAGAATGCAAAGTTTTTGTTTATTTGCTGAAAGAGTGACAATCCTTGGTGAACCACCTTAAAATCAGGTGATATTTAAGCATATTAAGGTTTATGAAACCAGGTTATAATAATCACAAGCTGTAGGCGTGTTTTTAAAATAAGCTCCACCTTGGAAGGGCTCATTAGCATTTGGTGAATATATCAATATTTTTTGATAATTACTGAACTTCAGACTCTTACTTACAGTACTACCACTCTTGCCATGGGGTGTTATTATCCGTTGAAGTCCAAGTAAGTGGAATTAATAATTGGCATATTTTGACACAAATGTCTTGACAATTGGGCAAAACACAAGGACTAGTTGGCAAAAGTGTATTTTGCATAATATGAAAAATTGAACGATTCTGTGGGAGAAGCATAATGTTCCAAACTGCAGTTTGGTTTGGTTTCCATGAATAAGCAAAATGAAGAGAGAAATTTGTCTCTAAGCCTTACTGTTTAGAAGTTATGGACACAAACTCAAACAACTTTGCTGTAGTGCCACTGTCTAGTACTATGTGGGTTTTTTTGTTTGCTCCCTATTCCTTTTTTTTTTATCAGAGAATCAGAATAGAAAGCAAAAGAAAAAAGGAAAATAAAACATCCAAATGATTTCAGTTGGGTTCCAGCACCTTTAGACCACCAAATATACACAGATTTCTGTGAAAAACAGAAAGTATTATTTTGGATAAATAAATTGCATTATAAAGCACAAGATGTTACACTGCAATAATTAGCATATGACAGATCTTTAAATATCACGTTTTAATAAACCATATTGTGGATTAAGTATCATGATAATATTCTATTGTGAGGCTTGTAGCAATTCTACCTGTAACAGAATACATCTGTGTGATATGTAGGAATGAAATACATTTAAACTGGCGATCAAAAAAGGGGAAATAGTTTTTGTTGACTCACATAATGGATACATTTTTTTGTCATTAAGCACATTTAATTCTTCATTCTGCACGGGGTATCATTTTAGTCTCTCGTTTTAGTACCATCACTGGTAAAAGTGGGACTGACATAGCTGTGGACATGTTAATAATAACTTTGCTTGTCACTGTAATATATACAAGACCTCTTCTGCAGAGGACAGTTAATGTACACTGATTAAAGTGCCTGAAGTGGTGCATAATGTTATCCACTCTCCTCCCACATTCTCTCTAGAGAGAAAGAGATCAGTCACCAGGGCAATGTTTGTGTGCATCCTACATAATAACACTCTTAACAAGTACTTAACAAAGTAGCTTCTGCTCTAGGGAATGCGTGTGGGAATATGTCTGGTGTGGAATATGGGCTGGCATGGCTCTGGGCTAATCAACCACTTTCGAACCATCTTCATTATCTGTTTTGATGGACAGTAAGTAGATGCTTATGGTATAAATAACTGCCTCTGCACTTTGTCAGCCTTATCAACTGGCTTAGCATATTGTTTGGTGTGCCCTCTGAATCTGGTCAAGGCTATTTTGGCAAGCTTCTGTTTGCTGTACACCTCTAGTAGATCAACTTGGTAAACTAAAATAAGCTAATCAAAAATGTCAAAAAGACATTTTCGTCCCATCATGCACCACTATAGGTAAATCTCATACCGGTGGATTGAAGCCACTAAAAACTTGAGGAGTTCCTCCTGACAGCAGCCTCATCCTCATGTGTGCAACAGATATCAATCCAGCACACGGAGACATGGGAAAACATTAGCTGGGTTTCAGTCTGACAAGGTGAAAAATGGAAGCTCACAGCCAATGATAGTTCCACTCTATTAAACTATTGATTCTGTCACTGAGTGACTAAAAAACAGTGGATTCACAAGGGATCTGATGGCACTCATCTTAGCCCATAGAGACATGAAAAAATGACTGTCACTTTCAAACAAGGCTTCCAAAGTGTGAGAAGCTGGCCACAGGAACCATCAGAGGAGCTGATGAGATGTTCTTAAACTGAGATAATGGTCTGGGATGGCTGAACTTGACATCCCAGGACAACTCTCCCTTGTGCAAGTAGGACATAAACAGGGACGGTGAGCGAGAGCTTTGGGCACTGGTTGACTTCATTCACTCCCCAGGCTTTAAGTAAAGATTGGCAAAATGCATGAAGATGTGGTGGGGACAGGTGCAGTCAAGCAAAGGAGCCACCAGGATAACAGAAATCAATACTCAAGGTAGCTCTGCTTAACAATGCCAGGTGTGACCATGTTCCCGTCAAGGGTCCACTGAACCATATGGTGAGAAGTTATTCTCTCCTCTCCTAAACTTTGTGTCCCCACTACAACACAACGTCCTCATGTGACACAGGACTTAGATGCTAAGACTGTGACCTTAGTTAAAGAACTCCGTCCTAAAAAATTGGCCAAAAAAAGCAGCCATCAGACGATTTGGCTTTAAGGATATCTGAATCAGCAACAAAAATTCCCACATCAAAATCAGTTTTAGTGTTCAGAGTTAATAAACTTAAATAAAATAAACTTAAACATCATTACGTCACAAAAATGATATTCTATTATTTATTTCTGCTTCCAAAGAGTAATAAAAATTTGAATCACTATAATTTAAAGCTTGTAACAGCTATTCAAGTAATCAGTTTTATGGTGGCTGGCTCAAACAGTAGCTTGTACAAATACAAGTGCCAATAAAGACTTTACAGTATTGATGCAGCTGCTGCCTTACCAGAGCAGAGTTATCAGATTTACCAAAGCAGTCTAGCGAAAATTTACATAGAAAACTAGCTTCAGTGGATGATGAGCACTGTAACTAGACTGGGTGCTGAGGGGTTTCTTGTCGATCCAGGAATAGCTGTTTTAATGCTGAACTAATAAAAATTACAGGTGGAAGCCAATTAGCTTGGTGTACAAAGGAGAAGGTGATTAGTTACACCTGACTGGGTTTACAAGTATTTTTAGGAGGTTTCCAAGTATGTTTATACATCTCAGTTATTTTTATTTTTATTTATTTATTTTTTCTAAACCGTTACTATAATATCTTTCACTTGCACTGCACTGTGTAAATACAGCTGGATTTGTGTGTGTGTGTGTGTGTGTGTGTGTGTGTGTGTGTGTGTGTGTGCACGTGTGTCTTCATTTCAGGCTGCAAAGCAACAAAATATGAATATTTTGAAATATTTTGAAATATTTTGAAATTCTTTTCTATTTCTGCTGTATATATGGCTTCCAGTGGAAATGGTTCACTTGTTTTACAGATAATGTGGCAGCAGTGTCTATTACTGCAGAAGGTACCCAGCATCTGGTGTCTATGTTTCACAGATTGAAAAGTATTTGTAATCAGGAATTAAACATGACAGTGTAATCCTGTTCATTTTTAAATGATGTACAGGGAATTATGCGCAACACATCTACAGTTCCTACGTAGTTTACCGACTGTAGCTGTTCCCTCAGATTAAATCTTCCATTCAATCACGGTGTTTCGTTGTAAATCCAGTTTACTTACAGGCCTTACTGTGTATCAACTAGCAACGCTCCTCTCAGATAACTACTAAGAAGAAAGAATCAGGTGCTTGCAGACTCAGGAGCAGATCATTGCGATCCTGTGAATGTATAAATGAAAGATACTCAGTAAAGCGGTAGAAGCATTTGAACCTACCTGCCAATCTTTCCTTTGCAAGGAACTCATGAGGAACGCGTCATGTACCGTCTCCTAATTATATGGGGTGCTGGTTTCTATGGACTACTGGAATCTGTTTTAGTTGTTTCATGCAAGTCCTTACTAAAACTTACATGTTTTGTTCATGCTTGTTCAATACTATTAGCTCTCATGCCCCATATATACATACCTCACTAGAGTTCAGTAACAGCAAATGAGGATGACTTTCCATTAGCCCTGCCTCACTATGCCACACTGATCTAAACCCCATTGCTAATTGGCTGGCTAGGCCCAGCCGGATTGTTATATTTCCCATTGCAATGAAAAGACTCGGGAGGTCATGCTGACAGAATAGTGGTCATTTGGCAGGTCACAAACAGAGAGGGAGGTTAAGTCAAGGGTCAAACTAACATCAAGATACACAGTGACACTGCTGGTCATATGGTGGGCCACAAGGAGACAGCCGCCCCAGAGACAGGGTGATTAGTATACCTCATTATCAGAGCTTTGGGCGCACAAAGACGTGGAGGCTGTTGGGGATCTATGAAGGTCAGCATGGCACAGTCAAAAGGCAAAGTACAAGCTTCACAGAATTTCAACAACTAAATGCCTTTTTTAATGTTTCTATTGTGTACATACTTATCAATAGTGGTGTAGAAGCTAAAAATAGGAAAATGAAAATACGAAAATGAAAAATAGGAAATATAAAGAACACCTCAGCCTTCTAAACACAAGTTTCTGGACAGAAAAGTAAACCTTACCTCTCTTCTCATCCCATCTATTAATCTCCACCCTATTCCCACACACACACACACACACACACACACACACCAGACAGCCTGCATGGCACCAGACAGCAGTGAACAGTCGAGCGGGATGTGTGAGAGCCCCCTGCTGCCTAGAGGCGGGCGAAAGGGGGAAACAAACCCTTGCTAATGGAGACATGAAATGCTCACCAGGGCGGAAACTCAAACAAACGATTAATGGGCCATGGACCCTTCAGCACAGCATCCCTCCCTCCTCCTTCCCATTCTCCTATTCCTTCCTTTCCCTCTCATCTTCCACACACTGTTGTTGGTTGAGGCTGGCATCTCTGAGCTCTAGTCACAGCAGAGACATGGCAGTTTTCTGGCTTCCCCTCCCCCATTCAGCACAAGCATCGCCCCTCCCCAGGCTCCACATGCCTGGAGGACCCCAAAGCAAAGTCAGCCACAAGCAGCTGCAAAGGATGACAGCTATGCAACCCAAAACACATTTCTGTCATTCCACTTTGAAAATACATCGAAATCATGCCGAAAAGCTTTCACCATGTAACACTATTGGCCTCACTTGCCAAATGCTTAGTATATTGTTTGTATCTATTTTAGCAATTAGCAATCAGGCAAAGTAATTATAGGGACAACCATGTCTGAAATATGTGTTATCTGAGATCAGAGAAGACCCAGAATGACCCAGTATGAAAACGGTTTATGTCGCTATTCAGTGTGGGCCAATGAGAGAAGAGCACTGTCATCTGTCCTGTGTGTATGTGTGGGCATGGAAGTGAATGAGATCAAAACAAGAGGACACAACAGCATAAGTGGACGCCACTCAACATAAAAGGAAGAATCATTGTGTGTCGAAGACAGAGATTTTAAGGAATCTCTTCTTAGCTCTAGAAGCTCAAAGACGCTTTGCTACGCTCGGGTGAAGCCTATGACCTAATGAAACAGTAGTGGCACAGCCCAAATGGGATTAGAGTGGGGCTATTAGGCCACAGCTTAGCCTCCCCGCTCCATCAAGATGGAGGTCCTGCTATAAGAGATTCATTCCTCAAAAGCAGTTCTCGAATCATTTCTGTTCCTAAAACCACAACGGGTAAAATTAATGAAGCAGACACAGAGGCTGATTCAAATTCAGCACTTCAGGGCAAGTTCAACTACAGTGCAAAGCACAAATCACAGTGAAGCGCATCCTCTGGCTGTTAGCAACCGCTATAGCCACGGTCACTTCAGTGTGGAGTATCGTAGAGCCACGTTTAAAGACTGACCGCAATTTGACCTGCCACGCATGATCTCATTGCCTAAGCTGAACTCACTGAGATTGCAGTGTAAATCCCACCGTGCGTGTTTTTCGGGTTTTTTTTTTCAGTAATCCACAGACTTTTACTTTTTATAAATCTCTCTGGAATGATGCTAGAGCTCATAGGGATCGCTAACATTTTCAGTAGCCAGTAATCCTGCTGGCTTCCCGCGTACCTTGAAGCCATAGGACTGTATTCGGCTAATTTTATAATGTGAGTACATTTCTGTAGTTTTGTTCAGATTTACTGTAAGGCTGTCGGAATAACATCTCAAATGGAGAGGTCATATTTATGCTTGGGAACTGTTTTGGGTCCTGCAATGTTTTACTTTTCATACAATGTATTTGCAAGGTCTGGCAGAGTGGCTTTCCATTTTCCAGAGGGGAGAGTGTCTCTGAACCAGCAGCCGCCGCCACCATTGCTACTGTCAAAGTACAATGAAAGGTGGAAGCCTCTAGCTCATGTGTTTTGATTAGCAGGTAATGATCTTTGATCTAATGCGCTGACTGGGAAAGTGCGGCTCCGATTGAATTCCGGTGGATGCTTGGCCGACCTGGAGCCAGTGTCACTTCTCATTAGGGCTGCCGGCTCTGTGACCCCCCATCCGCCCAGCTGGGGTCCCTTCTCTCAGCTGGAGAGCCCTGCGTAATGATATCAATAGCAGCAGGGGTGCAATGAATACAAATCCGCATGCAGAATGTTTGGACAAGAATCCGCTCCCGGAGCCCCCCCACTTACCAAGTTCTCTCTCATTCTCTCTCTGGCCCTCTACTACCAACCCCCCCCTCCCCCCACAAAAAGAGTGGACAATCAGCCAGTGGATGAGGAAGAGCAGTGATAACCAAACTCCCCCCAGTGGTGGTCCAGTCAAAAAACAAGTGCAGTGTTACAACCTCTGGATGACCCCTCTTAAAGGAGGACTCTGCTTATTTTTAAGGCACGAATAGGAAAAGGGTGAAAAGCTTACATATTGCATGTTGAGCCGTTAATATGATGGAAAATTTGCCCGTTTTGCAATAAGGCACCCGTCAAGCACACCAAGCAACCTGCTGAAACAGTGATTCATCAGGAAACAAGATTATGACTCTTTTCTGAGACAGCTTAGACAATTAATTGTTCACGGCCAGTCCTTCCCAAAACAGTACACCAATACATTTTCTCAAAAAAACCTTAGCTAGATCTAGGATACCCTGTCTACACTCACCATCACCAAACACACTATTCAGTGTGAGAGCTAACACAGCGGGAATTCGATTTCCACCTCTGGTATTGACACAGCCGTTTGGGAGCCTGGCCAAAGATGCCAGTAACAGAAGCATGTTCACAGACTGGCCAAAATGACCCCCAATTAAAAAGCAATGGTACATTTCTGCATTCACATTAATAGCACTGGAATTTCCATAAAATCCCTAACGAGTAAGACCAAAACCAAGAGCATATTATTGCCATGCTTTACATAAACCACTGGCAATGGATACAAGACAACTTCCATCTCTGTACACACTCTTATTTGTACATTACAATCTTATTAAATGTGTTCTTTCATTGGAATAATCATAAGAAATGCAACTTGGCCAGTGTAATCTAATTATAGTTAGCATCTGAACATAGAGCTTAGAGTTTATATTAAAAATATTCAGGCTATTCATGTTAAAAAGTAGCCTAATTAGACTATAATTGATATATATGAAAACATTTAATGTCTCTATGGTCTGCTGCACAATTTGTAAATCAAATTCAGAGCTTCTTCATACCTTTTTAAGATCTCACCAAAGGAAAAATAATGCTGTATATGCCATGTAGCAACGCACAAAAACTCAAATATGCCATGTATTAATGTCTATTTTCTACAAACAAGGTATGAATGTTCAAAACATGCATGACACATAACTTTATCAGTTCTGCATTTCCCTATTTCTTAATGAAAAGTCAGCTTCTGATCACAGGGACACTGTTGCCTGGATATATTTGGTGGGTGGACTGTTCTGAATTAGCGTAATATACACAGTGACAGTTTTAAGTCTGGTATTTAGGAATGAGAATGTATAAAACATTTGTGAAAAGATCTTTTTTTGGAAATTTTATGACCATAAAGTTTTAAAATCTATATGATGTTTTAAGGATATGTGAAACCTTGTTCTATGATTCAACTGTCTTGCATGCTATTTAAAAATGAGGTGGATGTTGCTGAATTCTCTGCGTTCTCTGACCAATGGATAGAGAAATATGCATAACTGAGAGGCAACAAAAATAAACAAAAAACTGCTCCTGAATTGAGATGAAAGTAGACAAAAGATTAACAGTGCAAATGAAACCATGTGACATGACAATCACAAAACAGTTTGACTTGGGCGGTCTATTTTACCATCTAATTAGACAGTCTAGCCTCAAATGATGTAGTCTGGATGTTCTCTCACAGACAGCTGCCAAAGAAGACAACAAATTTTGCTTTCAGAACCTGCTCCTCACACGTCAACCAAGCTGTTTCTGGCTTGTGGCCTGTCATCAGCGCTCAAGGAAAAGTCAAGACGCAAACTGTAAATACACAAACCAGTTAGCTACTAACTACTCCATGCCACAGCAACATTCACTCAGCAAATGTGCAACTGTGCTAAATTCTCACCAGTCGTCCATATGAATGAGATGAAACCTTATTACAAGCTAGCTTGCCCACTTCAAAACAATTCAGAGAGCATAAGCTACTCCTTGTTTCCAAGTACATTGCCAATATCTGCAACACCGCACCTGATACTCTGGGTATAATATATTTAAAAAGGTAGTGATGAGCAGCACACTGTCCTAAATGTTTTCATTATCATTCTGTTACAATACATAAAAAGCTAGCTAAAACAAATCTATTCATTTAGAACCCAATTTGACAAGGAACATGGGAAAACTTGCCTGTTGTCATTTTTACTTATCTCACAACTGCTTACTCTTTTATTTATTGGGCTTTTAATGTGTTAATAGTTTAATTCAAAAGTTCCAAAAATCTCAACATTTTTGTTAGCTCTAATTGTTTTTTTATGTTTATTTACTGTGCACCTTTTTTTTTTTTTTTAATCTTCACACTAATATAAATGCATTGTATTATAATTCTTTATTGTGTTTGTATTGTGTGAAGTGGCTACTGTTGCACTGCAGCTTCCCTATGAGGTTAATAAAGGACTCTCTCTTTCTCTCTCTCTCTCTCGCTCTCCCTCTCGCTCTCTCTCTCGCTCTCTCTCTCTCGCTCTCTCTCCATCCATTCCTCCATCCATCTATCCAGCTAACCTGTCTTCAGTCCACAGCTGCTGCCACGGTCCCCAAAGCCAAATCAAGTACATGGATGCTAAACATATCACTAAGCATATCTACTACACTGTTTAGTTCAATCATCCCTCAAAAGAGCTCAGTAAGACTGAGATAAATATCTGGATCATCACAGTGATCAGAAGGAACTACAAGGTTTGTAAATAAGCTCTTTGCCTTTGTTAGTTGAGCAACTAACAAGTGTATTTGTTATGCTGTGCACTGGTTTTAAAATAGATAAGCAAGTACTGAGAAGAGTTTCTTTTACAGACAAATTGTATAGTGAGTATGTTTTCTGAAAGTATTCACCTAAAACATAAAAAGTAACTGCAGTCGGAATACTGCCTTTTTAAAAATTCTTAATTTCTGTATTCTGAATATGTATTCCCAATGCTTGTATACAATTACATCTCAACCCTGCATACATACACACCCACCCACACACACACACATACAAACACGCAAGTGTTCTAGTTCTAGAAATGTCTTAAAGTAGCAGTGGTATCGTGTGTCACTTGAACAATGATTCAAATTCTCGGTTAACTCAGTGAAAGATGCTAATGGCAGGCTTTGCAACCACTGGAAAAACAGCTTTGGACTCGCAAATATGGATCACCACACAAATTCCACCTGCACCTGGCACTGTGTTTGTTACCAACCACCCCTCCATCTATCCCTCTCTACTTGTTGTGAAACGCAATTAGCCTGATCACAAAAAAGCTTTCCAGGTATAATCCCCTGACCAAACAAGATACAAAATGTGACCGTTAAAATGTGTTCTAGAATATGACTTTCAGTATGTAAATGAGTAGGGATGTGTATCAACAACAACAGTATTAATTTGGTACCAGTTCCTGACTGGTCAAATATTAATAAGCTCTGGGACAAATGGTGCTGATATCAGTATTTATGCAGTGTTTATACTGGAATTTTCAGATGGTTGATGCTAAAAATAATAAAGTAACTGTTACATTTTTTCACAGATTTGTATCATATCTTTATTTTTTGCTCCAAATTATGGAAAGTAGTATCAAAAAGAGTATTGATAAGTATGGGTATTGATAAGCAGTATCAGTATCATTATTGGTATCCGTAAAATTCTAACAATACCCATCCCTATAAATGATTGGTAAAAAAAAAATATTAATAGCATCACACTGATACTGACAGGCCAATAGTCTGTCTATTCTTACTGTCTACACTTTTATCTAGAAATATTCATAGTAACACAATCAAATCAATCAGATTTTAAAACTGTTATTCTGAAGCTTGGTGAGCGGAATGGGCACCGAAATGTGAATTCCATTAAAAAGTAACCAGCCTGTGTGTAGCCGCTTTAAAAGCCCTGTTTGACGTTTACAGGGGTGCAAGGATCCCATCTCTGAGAACCTCACACTCAGCTTCTTCTTGAATCCAATCTTTTTTTAATTCAAGTACATGTCAAATGCATTAGCATAAAACTCTCACAAATTATCCCCTTAACCTTGCGTGAAAAATACACCAGACGCACTGCACGCTCCACTTCAGTCCTGAAAGCCCTCGCATGCTGAGGTAAGACTCAGACCTTAATAAAAGAACCAGATTTTAATGAATATTACCATTATTATTTTCTTTGCTTAATAAGGCGGTTACAGGAAATTATGTACTTACAAACACAAAAAACAATATTATATTACAGTATTATATTAGGGTCTATCAACCTTAAGATGCCAATGTGTATAGGCATTTGACTATACAGATATACCCTCTTAGAAATAGCTTCTTAAATGTTCTAGGGAAAAAAATCTTTAATCTGTGTGGAGATGAGATTTTTCACATTCATCTGTCGTGTTTACGAAAAAGAGTTCTTTAGGGAAGGTCTGTTAAAAGTTGTTCTTCTTCATACTCAGTAAGAGCACCAGAATATAAGAACACCACATAGCTTTTGCAAATTAAATTAGATGTGTGAGTGTGAAGAACCTCACCTTTTAGAATGATGTAAAGGCCTTCTGAAGAACCATCCGCTTGGTGCACATCTTGGTACCATTATTATACCTGTCACACTCGCATCTCATCTACAAATATGGTTCTTTATGGAATTAAAATGACGTTTCTATGGAATCACTCAAAGAATCTTTGGCACTTTTCTTTTTTAAAGTGTACAGTACATAAATTCAGAGCTGCATGGGTAGCGGCTCTCCTGGCAATCTCATGGTAACATAAGGCAAATGACAAGTACTTCAACATTAGCATTTACCACAAAGCGAAACCAAAAAATCCTGTATAATGCTGTTATCAGTGATCCATTAGTGCCTTTGAAGTGGCTGGGGCAGGAGTTCTCATCCATTACATTACAGACCTGAGTTTGGGTCCTGTCAGAGGAGAGGGCTGTCTGCCGCGGGTGCCTGTTCTTTGTCTCCCATCATGCTGCTCTCCAGCTTCACCACACTTCTAACTCTCTCCCCAGGCTCCTACTAACACAAGCCACAGAGCTTGCAGAGTAACTCGCTGCAGATTTTCAGCTTTCCCTTTCTGCGCTTTTTATCACTCCTCTGGGCTCGTCCTCACCCGATTCTGTCTGCCCCTCTTCTTTTCCTTTGTTCTGTCCGGGTTTGGAGCACAATAACTCAAGAACTGCCAGTGTGTCATGTCTGAGGAATAGATATAGGAACATGCTGGGAAAAGGCCTTCAGATCTAGAACGCCTTGCAATCACTGTAAAAAAAAAAAAAAGTTTGCAATATCTAATACTGAAAATATGATAGCAACAAACCTTATGAATGGTTATCTCACTTATCATTGCTGCAAATGTGATGCCATAGAAAAAACACGTTTGGTTCTATAAGCAACCATTCAGCACAGTGATTAAAGAATCGTATAAGGCTTTAGGGGAAGCAAATGTGGTTCTTCTTGGGCACTTCTCCAAAAAAAACTCTTTTGGGCACCCTTATTTTTAAGCCTGGCTTTCAGTGTGCAGTTGCAGTCCATTCTCCGCCACACCTGCAGCAGACATCCAGCGAAGAGAAATGGAAAACGCTGGTCAGGTTGCCATGTTCTCACAAGTGTAGGTGGATACATTACTTGCATTACCAAAGAGAAGGGCCTTCGCCATTTATGGCACACTCATTGCCTCATTAAAGAATGATAGGAGATTAACTGTAAAAAGATGAGCAAGGGTTTCCAAAGCAGCACGATGACATTTTTACAACAGCGAAAAACACAAGGGCTTCTAAAGTGACAGCAGATAAGGTGAAAGAGATGAGGCACATAAGAGAGGGTTTTTTCTTTCTTACCTATTGTGTTGGTCCAGCAGGAAGTGGATTTCATTGGCATGATATTCCTGTGTAGCATGTGAACACAACTGCCCACAACTATGATATTTACATACATTATGTTTTATTGACATCACTTGACATCGTTTCATTTTAAACTAATCAAGCAATATATAAAAACAGTTATACAATGCAAGTAAAAGTGTACACTGTCTGAACAGAATAAAAACCCTGATATTCATTATCTGTACTTGTTAAATTTAAGAAAATTTGCAGTGTAGTCTGACAGAATTTTCCAATACAGTCCTAAATGCACCTTGCCGACCAGACGCCATGTATTGTTTCTCGAAACACGTTTATCGGGAAATAATAGCGCAATGGCAAAGTAATGCCTACAAGACACTTCTGTCAGCATGCAAGTTGAGATTGACCATTAAGGCCATCAGGCTTGCAGCTGACTCAATGATCAGGTGCAGGATCTGCTATGATGGACCAAGATAATGTGCTTGTATCAGCACTGGCACTCATTCTTTTTAAACTTTGGAAGTTAGTTTAATGCATTAGTTTAAATT
The DNA here is from genome assembly GCA_037577275.1 of Bryconaethiops microstoma. NCBI lineage: Eukaryota > Metazoa > Chordata > Actinopteri > Characiformes > Alestidae > Bryconaethiops > Bryconaethiops microstoma. The sequence continues at coordinate 12,390,565 of JBBJLS010000082.1, forward strand.
CCTCAGGATTTGGATACTAAGGATACTAAGAGAGTTAAAATGGAGCACAGTGGGAACACCAGTCCCGAAATGCAGGCCAATCAAGATGATGGAACAAGGTCCAGATGGCCAATCGTTCCTGACTATTGCCTCCCTAGTCAGCCCGCTTATCTGAGGCTTCACTTCACTTCAAGGGACCACTGACAGCAGTGTTAATTAGCACCTAGACCCTGTTCTACAGGCCAAGGAACCCCCAGTTGGTCACTACCCATGAACCCACTGGGCAATGATCCAGGTGAGCATTTTTTGTGCATCTTGGGCTGATATGTACCTTATATTTATTCCATCCAGTAAAAATGTACAACAGAGTGTAGGTTTGGTGTAAAGCTGACAAGAAAGTATGCAATGTTGACCAAGAAGTAACTGTGATCGGTCACAAAGGCAGCTGCATATATAGATTACTGCAACTTTATTGTAGGAATTAGGGCTCTATTTCAGTGCAAACATTGCAGAAAAATAAGAATATTGCATCACACTTGCTTTGTAACTTGTATCCTGATATAAAATTACAACATTAAAAACCGTCTCAGTAGCACTACTAAGTTCTTTATACATTAATAACCAAAAAAAGCTTTTGCAGTATATATACCAAATTCAAAAAATACGCTACATTGTGCTCCATGCCTCCTTACTCCCTTTGCTATGTAAGTTATATTTTATTCTTCATTTAGATATAGTATTAGCTCTGTCTGATACTATACCTGGACAGATAATAAGCCATTATCTGTCCAATATGGAGTTGGACACATACAACTCAATCCCAAATGGGATTCAGCACTGTTTGGGTGCAGGAGGCAGTGTTTAAAATTTTATGTAGTTTTAGGACCCAAGGAAAAGACACTAAAGTCACTAACGTGTTTCCAAAAACCAAACAACGGAAGAATGTATATTATTTCCTTTATTAGTGTTTGTTGAGACAAAGGGGCATCAATTATTTGGCACTTATTCACATATTAATAACATCTTGAATGAAAAATACCATGTAATTTTCAAATCTATTAATAGTAAACATGTATATATGTATATTTCCAGGTGTGGATAATGATTGTGATGTTCTGAGGTAAGAGCAACGCACGTGAAATTAAGTGTTTATTTCATGAATAAAATGCTTCTGTTGTGTGAGGCAGGGTACATCAACACATGGTCTTTTTGCCAGGTGCAGGAATTTAATTCATGACCTCTGGGCTATTTGTCCAGTGCCCTAACCAACCTGGCTCCATGTTGTTCTGAGGCCACTCAAACGACCTTGCCTCTTTGAACTGCCTGGCCTTGATGCTGGAGTAATGAAGCTCCTCTGACGAGTTAGAGCAGCTTCAAAAGACAGACCAATGATCGAGATACCTCTAATTTAACTAAGGGCAACTTCAGCAACAGTGTTAATGAACATTAGATATACAAATTACAGCTCAGCCATCTGTCCAAGGCTCCAGTGGTGTCTTTTTTCTGCATGCACTGACTATGTACATTTGTCAACATCGTTCTTGATTTGAATGTACAGTTCTGGGGGGAAAATACAGGCACAGAACCTCTACAATATGCATAAATCCTTGAAACTTTAAAAACGTTGTTCACAGCCACATGTTTCATTTACAAAAATGGTTCTTTAAAAACAAGCATTTATTTTAAAAAAATGAGGGAAACAAAATTGGGTTCATACTCCTGTTAAGAAAACAAAAAAAAAGGGAAAGTAGCCAGAGAGTACACAGCTAATACACAACCCATTCAAGTAACTGGAGGGAGAGACAGGAACACTAAAAACATAAAGGTATCAAACAGTTCTCACGCCAGTGGCAGTGTTAGTGTCTCACCCTTTCAACGGATGATTTGTTAAAGAATGAAAAAACATTCTTTAGAAAATTTTCTAATAACAATTCCTGTAAACGAGACGGGTGGGAATGAAGGACCACTTTAATATACTGTAAAGGTTCTGTACTAATTAAAGGTTCTGTAATAATTAAATGCAGGACAGGAACCATGTAGTAACTTATTTTTACAAGTGTAGGCCTACAAATCCTTAATAAGCATCTGAGTCACACACTAATCCTCCTGGCTCATTTGAGACTTCAGCCAGTGGTCTCTGCTCAGCTTGATGGATGAATCCTCCCCCTAGTGGGCATGAGACTTCCTCTCACGGGTCACGTCCTGTCTGCCCCCTGTCCACTGCACACTTCCACAACATGTCCAGGGTCTTTGCCCCAGCCCCCTCTCGGCCTCTCCGGGCGCCATGCGGCACCGGTGGTCACTCACCTTCCCATGTTTCACCTTCCCATGATTCATGGATGAAATCAAGTTTTGAATCAACAGAATGATGCAACAGGCCCATTTCAAGACAGCCTGTCAATTTAGTGATAAAAAGCTATTTAGTGATAAAAAGGTTTGCAATTACAAGGTCGTTGTACAGAGACTTTCAGAGTACACAGAATCGAGAAGAAGTTAGCTTGACATGCATTCATGTATTCTTCCATCTTTTAGATAAAAATTATAATACTATAAAGTGTACAAAAGGTTCTGAGACTAACTAAGCTGGATCAATATGTGTGTACTGATTCATGAGATAATGCCTGCACTGCCCCCCCATGGTAACATAACCCACAACAACCAACAAAGTTGAGCACTTTAGTCAACAGGCAATTTAGTTCAACCAGCAACACCAAACTTCAAAGCAGATCACACTTTTTAGAGACACATCATTTTACATATATTCCTTTAAAGAGCCATTTTAGTCTGCTTTGGAACCATTTTTGTAAATGAGAGAGAGGAGAAACTTTCAAAGATATAAAGTAACTTTCTGAAAGGATCCTTAACAATTTAAAGTTTATTCCTTTACATTACATAGAGGTTCTTTAAACTTTCAAAAGGTGGAGTCATCCACTGACAGTTTCTTTAGAAAACCAAAAATTGTTCCACTATGGTAGCACGCAAATAACTTTTTTCCAGCTCTGTTTTAAAAGTGCACACCCAGAAGATTAAGTATGATCATCAGAAGAAATTGATAGTAATTTTTATTTCAATTATTGTGTTGAATAACATGTACTTCACTTACAATTGTGTTTTCTGAAATTTGGTAATTAACTGAAGAAAAATACTGGAATCAGGAACTGTAGTATTTTAAGTACTGGTGCAAAACATATCAAATAAAACATGTTCATTCACTTCACATACCGCTTTTGCAACACCCAGATTTCTCTGATGATTCAACCAAACTTGTACTTGAGGGTTTAAGGGCAAAGATAGCTTTGCCTTTTGTATCTCATGCAAGAAAAACACTTACAGTTGTAAGTTTGGACTTCAAAAGACTGATCACAAAACGGAGGCACTCGGGTATCACTGGTGAAAACCTCATTCTGTCTTTGCCTCACTGTGAGGCAGTGACTTGTAGCGAAGCGAGTGATAGATCACTAGTCACAGATAAAGCAGAAAAGCAGTTTCAATGAAGAAAGTAAGTAACAAGTCACTCATTTTCCACTGTTAGCCAATTACAAGCCTTTGCCAAGTTCGAGCAAGCTATGAGAAAATCACTAGTCAAATCCTGGTGTTTGCCACTAGTTTGCCACCCACCAAATGAATTTAAAAATGCATATTTCATGCACTGAGTAACATCAACATTTTTCTACAGCCTTGGATAACACCTTTGTTAGACTTTCAACTAGTACAGATTAGCATCGTTTGCTTCAACATATTTCTTGACACTTTTTTGGAGGGGTTATTTTAATATGTTAATTTCTAACATTTTAGATAATTTAATTATTTACTACTGCACCTTATATTCCTATGAAGCTAAGCCATAAATTTCATCACTGTCCAAGGAAAACCATGTATCTCTACTTTTTTTTTTTCCATTTTTACCTTTCTACATCATTTGAACACAGCAGCTGCCCTTTGCAATATTGTGTGAATCTTTTATGAAGAACTGACCAATAATAAATAATCCAAATTGGCTTGGAATAACATGGAAATGTATTATCTTACATTAGAATTAAAACATGTTTCTGTAAAGTTACTATATTGGAGATACTTGTCCATTTTTAAGGTACTTTTTGGACAGCAACAATACATAATATATATACACAAATTCACTATTTAAAAATGCAGCTGAATTAAAACAAGCCTTTATTTTCACTAGGAAGGAAATATCTGCTGAACAATTTTCTCTCATGACTGCAACACAAGAAGTCTTGTTATCTAGGGATGCCTTTTTTTTCTAGCAACTTTGTCCACTGATTATTTTGATTTTCACCGCCTCCTCTGATCCTTCCAAAGACAAATGAAGTGTCTAACCGCTGAGGGGCAGGGCACATCAGAGCGGTTACGGGGAGACTCTGAGAATACACGGCCGCACCAAACAACCCGAAAGAAAGACAGAAAGAAGGGAATCCACAGAATAAAAGGAAACTGAGGAACCATGACAAAAACAAGCTTGCTTGTAACCTTACCTTGTACACAAGTTCTCAAAGCAAGACTTCAAAAAAGAGGGATGTCTGGTTTTCAGAAGACCCAATGCATGACTAAATAGTTTTGAGGGTAAGTAAAGAAAATGCTGTCAAGGTCACAAAACTACATAACTAACTAAAGTCCTGATAGTCTGTGAAGTCAAACAATGTAAATTAAATAATTAAACAATTCATGCTAGCAAATTAATAACTACATTTTTGAAATGGATCAAATGATATCAGAAATAAAGCCTGTTTATAAAGCTTAACTTTAAAAAAAAAAATCATTTGCCTGGTATAGAATGTTTACTATATGTTTTCACACAATAATTACTGTAAAACTTTAAAAATATTCTTCACACTCACGTATACAATTTACAACAGTGAGGTTCATTAGGGAAGCAAAAGTGGTTCTTCTCTGACTCTTCTCTGACTCTTCCCTTTTAAAACTCTTCCCTTTTAAAAGAAAAGAAGTCAACGACGTGAACGGTAACTCTGATAATTGATTAAATAAATCACTGAATCTAGTTTACCCTCAGAGTGTATCAGGCCTCACCCGTGAATCATCTCCAAAAGAAAAGACTTAAGAAACACTAAAAAGCCATTAACAATGTAAACGTCTGATGCTGGCATGCTGGCCAACGATTTCTCATGAATAATATAAGCCACATGGAGGGAGGGGGTTCATTTCCAAGCCCTGATGCATGGCTAGAGCTTAACAAAGGCAGAGGTCGCCTTAGGAAGCTGGGGACTGCATGGCCCAGGAGTGTGTGGAAGGTGTTGACTAGATGCAAACGAGTCAGTGTCACGAGGCACGGCAGTCGCATTGATAACCCACTTTTCCACTGCCAGTCAGTCCGACGTCTTTATAAGGGCTTTCGCATCAGACTAAGACCACCTGAGCAAACCCCCCCCAAAATAACTCTTCAGTGCATGGCCTGAAGCCTGTGCATTTCCCAGTATTTCTAGTGCACAGCATAGGTCGCACAAGACGCCCATGTACTAAGCCTTCTCACAAAATAGAGCAAAACATATAGCATAGAAATAGTGGTTGTGCACAGCAGCTGATATATTATTTGCTAATAAATTAGAAATTTAAATTATTGCTATCAATTCAATATTAAAAGATGAATGCCATTTTCAGCTCGTACTCACACTGATGTATAGTCACCAGTGCTGGTTAGTGGGTTAATTAGAAATACTGTTTTCAGAGGTGTGTCAGTATGTGTATTTCTATGTGAATTATCAAAGGTGGGACAAGTATCTTAAACCCATACTCAAGGGTAGGTATTGTTACTTCTGTGAAAGAATGAGTCAAGTAAAAAATACCTTTTACTAAAATAAAAAAAATCTAAGCACAAAAATACCAAATCAAAAACTACAAAAGTACCAAGTAAGCAGGAGTACAACTGCAGGTTAAGGCAGAGGTATGACCAATTACAAATCACTATCAATGTAACATCAATTTAAATGGAAAAACAGGTAAAGATAGGTGATTAACTAAAAAGACCCAGGACGGTGCAAACTCATCAAACTTTTACTTTAGTGAATGTAACTAGTTACTATCCACCTCTGGGTCTAATCAGTATTGCTTCATTTATGCTAAACACTATTCACTATAATGCAAAATGTTTATTGTATTGGCTACTAAAAAAGCCATCTACAGTTTCAGCAGATTAATTTTTAAGTTTATTCAGTAAACGTATAGGTGTCTTTCTGTGTTCCCCGACTACACATCATGTGTTATATTTCTACAAAAAAAAGGTAAAAAGACTTCAGTGTTTGATCAAAATGATTAACCACTTCGTCCACATTCTACAAAACTATTAGCAGACTTCAAGTCGGTTATAGTCTTACCAAATGGGAGGAAAAAGGGGGATAAAAAGAAGGATATAGGAGGAGCAAGAAAGCCTCGCGTGCTGAGAGGACTCCAGTGAGCAGACAGAGCTCATTCTCTCTCCACGTGGTGTAACTAAATGCCTGCGCTTCAAATTCACTCATTCGTTTGAATAAGGTGCGTGGAGATTTATCGCAGCAGGACAAAAAAGACTCGAGCAGATCATCCTGCAGCCTGCCTAACAGTGGGCTTAACCCATATTTTATGTGTCAATGACAGGTGGTAGCAGGAGCTGGAGAAGAAGTTTAATTCTCTCTGCTTTATTAGAATAAATGGGATTTCAGTGTGTACAGTATGCCATAAGCACATCATCAGACACAACTGCATCAGGAAAGACTGGAAGGTTGGGAGGAAGCATGAGAGACCTCCGAAGGTCGAATAAATGTAACCTATTCCAAAAAGTTTAAAAGGTACAAAGGGAAATACAACCCATTGTGGTATTCAAACATACAAAAAAATTCCTCAAATACTTTGGATTTGAGTGCAGAGCCAAACTGTTTAATTCAAACCTAGGCCAACAAGTTGGAGAGTGTTGGGTGATTAAAGCAAGTGCACTACCAGTCATGGTTACTCTAGCATTTCTGTAGAAGCATACAAACTTCGCATCTGGTGCCCATAGATCTAGCAGAAGGTCTTTGAAAACCATGCCCACTTATGCCATTAAAACACCACAAGGCTGATCTGAGCCCAGCAGGTATGAGTCTACATTCCCCCCACTACACACAGGAAGAAGAATAGATCTAATGTCACCGACCCATTGGCTCTGCAATAAGACTGCTGCACTGTGCGTTTACTCCCTGTAGGGGGTTGGAGGCCTTTATGGAGGTACACAGGCATGTACATTCTCCAAGTGGGTCCTGTGGTCCCAATTAGCAGAGTCCACGTCAAGCACAACATGGCGACCATGGGCAAAGAACTTCCAGAACAAAATGTAGGATTAAACAAGCAAAGTAAAGGACAAGCTAGGTAATTGATTATGCTTGGGGGTGCCTCATAAAGTCATTTTGCAAGGGGTGGGGAGAGGCAGGAGCAGGGCGGGGTCATGAGGGGTTGAAGTAACTGGTGCTTTTCATGCTAATCAGTGCCATCTTGTGGAGAATGCACACAAACCCTGGCATTAGGGATGTATGAGGACAGTCAGGGACCTCTCAGTCAGGGACCTCCTCAGGGACCCCCAGACAGACATTATTTTTGCTCTATCCTTATGTTACGAACTAGGTTCGAGCATCTGTGGCTCCCTGAGGATGTGTTTGAGAAGCACTTTTGTGGAAAACCCATCATCCCTAAAGAACCATCATAAGCACTGAAAACGCTTAATTGAAAGGTTCTTTAGATAAACAACAGTGCTTTGTCCAAGGCATCACTCCACAAAACCGAAAGAACCTAAATGTGTTCTATCAAATAATAAGATCAACCCATCCCAACATACAGTTCATATCAAGGAGAACTTCTGTGATATAAGCATTCAGGATGAAGTGCTTTCATAATAAAAATGTCAAACACATTTGCAAAACAAATTCAATCAAGCACTCAACATACTCAAATTTAGCTTATTTTAAGAGTAAGAGGACATGAAAGATTAATTACTCTGCATACAGGACCTAAGCAGAAGCAAGTTTTCTAGAATGAAATTCACTCCTTTACTTAGGGGTGTAACTATACATCAGCAAATCATGATATTGCCATGCAAAATTGGTGACCATTTGCATCATGTAGAATAAGTATTCTATTAATTATGATATTTGAGTGCATTTTGCTTTTATCCACTCACTATACAGCGCTACCAGGCTCTTTATTACATTCTCCTCAAATTTCTTCAAGTCTTCAAGTCTTCAAGTCTCCGAAAAAGGCAGCCTAAACGGAAAACAATAGGGTAGTTTGTTGAAACAAGAAGCACCCTGAAACATAACATGCACCTTGAGGAACAAACAGTAAGGGCATTCATTGCTGAGATGCCATGTCAACAACTCTGCACCCTGAACACTCAACAGTTAAGAGGCCAAGGCAAAAACAGGAAATATCTATCCAGCATGTCAGTCATTCTGGCCTTAATCTGACTTAGCAATTGATCTGAAGACTGGATATCTTTAAAATGTGCTGAAGAGCAATCAGTCCATCAGCTCAACATGGAAACCACTCTACGCCTTTCAATTTTAGCTTTACAAAAACTGCACCAAGGCTCATCCAGGCCAGTAATGTGCACTATACAGTTTTCAATACACACAGCTTCATAGCATACAGACTATTAGGTTACTATGGTCTCACCATGGGTTGGAGCAGCAGTCTCTCAGTCCTATCTCAAGTGGATGTTGTGTCAGCCCTGGGAAAGCAGATAAGGTGGTCGCTCCTCTTCAGAATAGAGCCAGGGTTTGGAAAAGAGCATTGCGATAGGAAGACTCAAGAGTGCTGTGGTCTCTCGTCCCTCTCATGGATTAGGTCCTATCTAAGGGGTTTTAATAGCTCGCATACATGCTCCCAAGTGAAGGAGAGACATTTTTCTGAGCATCAATAACGGAATCTTTACGAAACAATTGTGGCAGTCATCTAAACATATTGTATAAATCAGGAATTTGACTTATGCCTTTACTTTCTGCTTGTTTTCCCTTGTAGATGAGCCACAAAAATGAACAGATAAGGGTTGTTTATGATAGCATGCAAGGAGGACTGAAGTCTAGGCTTACACGTAATATGGCATCCTAAAGTTTATCTTACACTGACCCCCAGTTTCACCCACTATTGGATTAAGAATTCCAATGTCTGCAGTGTTTGTACTTAAGAAAAAAACAAAAAAAAAACCCAACTTGAAATAAGTCTTTGGAAGCCTTTGGGTTTGACAATTTGAGTAAATAATTTCAGGCTCTGCATTTTGACACACTTCCGTTCAGGTGTACATGCTTTAAAAGTAGTTATAACTTGGGTGTATAGACAAAATCAAGCGGCTGGTGACTCCATCACCTCCTTGAATTAATTACATTGTTGTTCACTTCCACATAACCTCTATACTGGACAGGCTCTGAATCATCTTTATTATAGTTCTTTCAACAAAGGGTCGAATTGAGGCACATCACAAAGTGGCCAGTAAATGGGAGACCGGCTCATGGAGACTTTCTCACCGTGGTTCACTCCACATGGCAAATCGTCCTATGCCAGTCTTGATTTGTTTACACTGACCTGTCATGTGCCACAAAAAGTCTTGAAAATTGTCAATTTTATTTTTAATTAGTTGAATATAAAGTGCTTCTTGTGTTACGGTTTATTTCTAATTCTATAAACACATGATGAACTTTTGCGGTCGCACTGTTGAATTTTTCGCCACACCATTTATATTTAATCATCTAAAGCCTGGTTGACAATATTCATACCTTCAGCAGTCATTAGTTCTGTGTTCTGGTCAGTCTTCCGGACGAAAGCAGTATTCTAAGTAGGAACTCAAGGTATTTCACAGGTATATGATTCTTGATTTACATTCAATTTCATTAAGGAGCCTGTCAATTGGAAAAATGAAGCAAATGTATTTTGGTCCACCTCCCTCCATCCTGCGTTCACACGCCGTACAAGCGTTTAGAAAAGATGTTTCGTTTGTACAGTAAAGTGACAGGTAGCACTGGACATATTCTAACTCATGGCAAAACATAAAATGAAAGTTTGCACATTTTTCAATCACTGTTTTTTTGGTGGAAGAAACTTCATTTTTAAATGTTCTTTTACTTTTACCAGTAGCCTCACGTTGATGTACAGAATTCATGTTGAATTCATGTTTTATGCAGAATTCATGTTTTCAACTCACAGCAAGGCCGATCTACTTTGGTGTTCCAACCTCTTTTCCTTATTCATTTTAAACAATAGAACTTTTCAATCACAGAATTAAAAATCTGAATATGTTTTGCAGATGCGAAAACAAAGCATGCCTGTGTTCGCTGTCCCATTTTGTGGTTAAAAATAGTAGAGCTGCATAGCTGCAGACCAGTCAAGAGTGCCCATGTTGACCCTAGTCTGCCACCAAAAAGCCTACAGTGGGAATGCAAACGTCAGAACCGTACCATTAAGGAATGGAAGAAGGTGGCCTGGTCTGATGTATGACATTCTTATGTAATTATAGCTTTAGTCTGGACAGCACAAGACTCCAACATAGAAATCTATTGAATTGTGTTTGCAACAACTTACTAGTAGGATGAGAGAAATTGCATTTTACCTTCAATCCACCATCAAAGTAATGCCAAAGAAATATTCAAATATCAATTCTGACACGTTTTATTTATTATACTTTGAAAACCAATAAAAATGAAGACGCTACTTTATTCAAAAAATGCAGGCAGGATGCAATTGCCCTTAATACTATTTTATAGAAAGCCTATTAAAAAAATACTCTTTGGTAAGTATTCTAATTTATAAGAACCTTACTTCATCCACAAACTACCTTAACTTTATTTTGAAACTGCTATTCCTGCTGCTGAGTTAGAAATCTGACTTGACACATTGGCAATTACTGTGCTTTAACCCATAAATAATTATAGGCAATGACATTACATACCACAGCTGTAATGCTATCTAGGTAGATTCCCTCTGTCAAACTACCTGGTTACTTGCTAAATAACATTAGATGGCTGGTTTCTAGCTGGGCACACACACACTCGCAAAATGGGGTTAATTTCAGGAATTAATTCCACACAATTTCCTCAGTTCTCAATTCCAAAAATGAAGATACATGGAAGAGATCGTACAGAGCAGTACGTCATTAATTAATTTTAAAGCACAACATAAATTAATTGTACATTTTATAATGTTCAATTACGGCTTATGAATGACAAAAGAGTTTGACCAATGTCACCTCAGTTGCTCCTCGAGGGACACACAAGTTTAATTGAATAACCTACTTCATCTTAGCTAGGCAATTAGAGGAGCTAGAAACTTTTAACTAGTTTAAAGGAGAAAAGGACGGTTAACTAGTTTAAAAAAAATAAAAATAAAAAAAAAAGGAATGGGAAAGATGTCTGTTTACACTCAAAATCTCTCACTTCAGTGAAACGTCTGGACCCTTCGCTACTTTCTGGCAGAAGCAGAAAAACGCATTTGTGCACATTCTTTGAGCCAAATGCTACAAAACGTAATTATTTAAAAAGAAAACAAGTTGATTAAAATGTTTCCTGGTTCTCCCATTCACTCCTTTAGGTGGGTACATAATTAAAAAACTGTACCAACTGTAAATCACTTTGTTTTCCACTTTCTATCTTAGTTGGATCACATGATGGGCTGATGATAGAAAAGATCGATTAACTGTACTGGATCATATACAGCAAAATGTTTTTTTGAGTAATGGCAAACTCCTTGAGGTGGGTAGGTTAGGTCACAATAGGTCAACACATCTTAGGCGTGAACGCTTACACTTCCAGATGTTTGCCGTTAAAAAAAAAAATGCAAATATCTAACCATAAACAAGTGCCTGCAGGGAAGTTGTGTGTGTTTTGTCCATACCAATAAAATATTTAACTTATTTAAACAACAGTGTACTGTTTGTAAGCCTACAATGCTGAGAGTTGGAGTACCCATTCATAAATCATCATTGTGGTCAATCAAACCCAGGCATAACTCAGATATGCCACAGATAACCCAGTGATAACACAGGTTACATATCACTAAACAACAGCAGGAATCTAAGTACATCCAGATGGGAACCACCAAAGGTCTCCACATATGTCCCGCAAATGACTGCATACTTCTAGTAGAAGAATCAGCAGAAGGAATTCCCACGATGGAATTTTATAAACTACTTTACAAACGATAAATTGCAGTTTGCTGCCATCTTGTGGATAAACACACAAAACTCTAACAATTTGCAAATGATTTAATGTACATTATTTTAAATGCTCTTAAACAATTTTCACAAAGGTTATCAACACAGTGGTATATGTTGTCATTAGTATCTGTATTGGTTGTAGATTTAAAAAAAAAAAAAAAAAAAAAAAAAAAAAACACCACATGTACAAACTGCATATAACAAAGTTTATAACACAAGCTACTGACTAGCGGCTTTAATATTGCATCAGCTATAACTGAATTTTACAGAGGAGTCCTGGTCGTCAAATATAGCAGTGTGTAAGATCTCATTAACACTATAAATTGCCTAACATTTCCCAGGTCCTTATTGTCCTTTCTCTTTTCCACTGAGTTCCACAACAGAGGAGTAATAAGGCAGAACGGTGATCCAGCCTGATTTTTCCTCACGATATGGCGCTGAAGATATTTTTAAAGCAGCAGCAACTAACCCATTTGTTCACAGCAGTGAAAGTGAAAGTAGTTTTGGCTAAATGAGATCTGTCAGCGTTTGGCCAGTGACCCTTACAGTCTCTTCTTCATCTTGCCTTTCTTGAAGCTGCCACGGCCAAAGCCAGACTTCATGACCTCATGGAGGCGCTGCTTGTTTCGGCCGCGAAGCTTCTTCAGGCCACCGCGCTGCAGGAACTGCTGCTTGGACTGATGTTTACGCTGTTTGAGTATCTGTTCACGGCTCTTCAGCTCTGAACGCACCCGTGAGCCGCTTTTGCTCTGGGGCTGTGAGCCACCTCCCCTCTTGGCCCCCCGGCCCCTCCGGCCTGAGAAACACAAAGAAATGAACACACACACACACACACACACACACACACACACACACACACACACACACACACACACACACAAATAGGGCTATTACTTCTAACATTAATCTATAAAAAAAATACTGATTATTTTGTCAGTCTATTAAATTAAGAGGATTTATAAAAGTAACTTTAAAACTGCACATTCATGTTTACATTTAAATTGAATTTTCAGAATGTAAAAAAACAGCAATAAATATCGACGGAGACTCGTACCAACCCTAACAAGTTGAAGAACCTCTCGAATTAACTCATATTTCCCCAGTAACACATTTCAGGATGGGTGAAACACACATTGTTGATAATGCTGACAATAATAGTACTGGACTAATGTTTCCAAAGCCGATTTTTCAGTTTTAAAGTGGGCCTAATCTACAGTGAGGTTTAATGACAACCTGAACAGAGCAGAAAGGTTAACGTAAATGGTCGTATATGTGTGAGCAGGCGGCAACAGAAAAAAAATAATAAAAAATTGGCTGAAAGCTCTGATTATTTATAACAAACTGATTTTAAAAATGTCTGAGATTTTCACAGAAGCACTAAGCTACCCTCAACCACCAGAAAAGAAAACATCCATGTGTAGATTCTGAAGCAGCAAAGCTGTATCTTCCCCTCCATAAACTAAAATATTGGATGCTAAACTACTTGCTGCAGACAAGCAGTTCACACTGCAAGTGACTTGTAAGAATATTAATGTTACCCTCACAAAAAGCACTCAAAATGCTCACCAAGTTACATTACAAACATTAGTCACTGGAATATTCTAAGCTGTTCTAGTATTTAACAGTTATCACTATTCATTAATCACCATTACATGCATTAGCTACTTAAACTTTTAACCGAATTAACTTAAAAAACAACTTCTGGATAACAATATTTGCTGACATTCAAATGAATAATTTTGACTGATTAACCCTGAGAAGATAAACCCACTTGTGTTTCTGGTCAGAAAGGTACAGGCCAGTTTTGTCCAGCAAAGTTATTTGTGTAATAAACACTGTAACAGCCTATTAATAACTTTTTGCTGAAATAATGAATTCTCTACATTTCACAGTGAAGTCGATATCCCAGCTGATTACTGATGTATAGTATTAAACCTGTCCTTTTTTGATGTAGTCAAAATCATGTAACATCTTGTTTGTGCTTTGTGCGTGAATATGTTTGTGGAAGGCTACCACACAGGTTTATCTGTTTAGCAATCGCTGTGGTAGCAATCATCCATCCATCCATCATCTGAGCCGCTTATTCTAAACAGGCCCACGGGCGGTGCTGCAGCCTATCAGTGCACTCAGGGCAAACAGGTCACTAGTCTATTATAGGGCAGACATAGAGACAAATACACTCACAAATCCATACAATTTAGCAAATCTCCTTCCAAAACTATGGAAGGAAACCGGAGATGCGGGCAGAACATGCAAACTTCACCAGCCACCCTGGCCAGGAATCGAAGGTAACAATCATACTTGTTTAATTTAATTGCTGGAACTGCAGTTAAACTCATTCATGGGGGGGAAATATTAAACAAATTTCTGCATATTATGCAATTAATTCATTAGTTGCATTAGTATGAAAGGGAATGGAAAAAAGATGTATGGCCATTGTTCTCAGAGACCAGGATGGAAAACCGATTTACATTATTCAACGCCTCAACATAAGGAAATCGTTAGCAGTACTCATTCATTCGTTTATGTTTAGTTTCGCAAAGGCCAAACAAATCAAAGATTTTTCAAAAATTCCGAAATGGTTTATAGAAAAAATAAATCTAGTAAGCCTCTGAAAAGCATTAATAAAAAAGCAAACAAATACTATGTGGCAAAATGCATATAAATGGATGCGTTTACAAAAAATGAAGCCAGTCAAGAAACACAACAAAGCACTAATTTGGAGTCCAGATGGCATGCTTTTCATACCTCCAAATTTCTGCCCTGTCATTCCTCCGTTCTCTCCGTCTGAATCAGACACTGCATCATCCATCTTGTACTTTTTCTTCCATTCCTCATAGCTGGAGCAGAGTGAAGGAATAAATCCTTACAGTACTAGAGGCATTTAAAAGAGCTACTCCATCACATAATTTGTTTTAAATACACAAAACAAATAATAAAACAGATAAAAGGATACAAATTCTTCTTCTTTTTCTTGGCAACGATCACTTGTCCGCTCTCCGTTTTTATCTTGTTCTTTTTATCTCCTTTTCCCGTGTCATGAACAAAACGTTTTCTCTTCCGATCCCTGGACAGTCAGAAGAAATATTTAAATATTTTATGTTGCTGATTTCAGGGCTGTTTTCCTGGCTCTGGGTACCAAGCTGTCTGTCCTCTCACCATTTCATCATGTGTTTGTGTTGGTCGAGTGTGTTGCCCTCATCGCCCATCAGATCCAACACCGCTGAGGAAGCTTGCTGCTCAAATGAGTTGCCTTCTGCCGCAAGACTAAGTCTGACCAAAAAAAAAAAAAAAAAGTTATTATAACTCCAGTCACCAGAGCATAGGAGCTAAATTAGACACTAACATCACGTGAAAGTCAAGGTCATACCCTCTCTCTGAATTAAAGTCTTTGGGTCTATAGGGAATGTAAAACTCGTCATCTCGACCTGACTGCCTCTTCTTCTTGCTCTTTGGCCTGTCCACTTCCATTTCTTCATCCTTCTTCCGTCTCTTTCCTCCAACCACCTCGGAGAACACACCCTGGCGGAGGATTAGGCGGTATAATAACAAAAATTGGACAACTGCACAGTACCAACATGATATCGTGATATACCAAAAACATACATAAATAAACAAATGTCCAAAAGTATCCAGACACCTGACGAACTCAGCTCTTTTATGAGAGTTGGATTTGAAGCACACCAGATATCTGTCAGGCATCTGAGAGGCATGACTGAGCCTCGCAGGTGGCGCCTTTGAAAAATTCACAGAGATCATGAGCTGATTTGCGAGCCTGGAGCACACGGCGATTTGCTCCTGATCTGGGGCTTTTGTTTGTAACTTCCAAAATCTGTCAGTGAGTGGAAAATTAGGGTCACCATGCCCAGTGGCAAGGGTCAACAAGTGAGGTATAAAATTGGGAGCAGAGGAACTTTGTTCTCTGGAATGATGGAACACCATTTAAAATCAGTGATGTGTTTCTGTCACAGTTCCGGTCAGGACCACTAGGGGGGGGACATAGACCGGGACTGCTGACGCCCTTCTGCTCCTCATTGGACTCATTACTGAGCGGAGCAGAAG
>JBBJLS010000082.1:12408276-12419642 GCA_037577275.1 Bryconaethiops microstoma
CTCTCCAACAGACGTGCTCGGGCACGTTCTCTCTGTTCTCTCTCTCTCTCTCTCTTCTCTCTCTCTCTCTCTCTCTCTCTCTCTCTCTCTCTCTCTCTCTCTCTCTCTCCTCCTTCTGTTGCTCCACCTGTCAATAGCACATCACCCCAGGGTGGAGAACACACAGCTGCTGCAGCCAGGCTTCAGACCACCACATCAAATTAGACAAAATGAGCAATTGCCATTCATCCGTCACTGCTTTCATTGCCAGGCAAGAACATTCTGCAACTTGGAGCTGCTTTTCCACACACTCAATAAGTCAGAGTGGACAAATCTAGCCAAGGAAGGGTTCAGCAGTGCACTGCTATAACACAGCAGATTTGAATAATCATCCAGTGAGCTTCATCACTACACAAAAAACAAACACACCTGCCATGTCCTCATACAAAAAGTTTGGATGCACTAGTGTAACAGTTCTGAACAGTTTTTGCCATAATCCACATTTTAGTTTTGCATGGAACTAGTTCAATAAGAAATAAAACTGTATAGGCCATAGCAGAAACATCACATAATCTACAGACTTTTTTTAAATTATTTTTTTCCCCCAAGATTAGTTACACTGGCTGGGAGGTAATGATAGCTGCAATTCTGTCACATCAGCTAACAGACACCTGCATTTGCTAGCACTGTGAGTGGTGGCGGTCTAGGGGGTAGAGGATACTTGCCTCTGGACTGAGAGGTCATGTGTTCGAATCCTATCTTCAGCACACCACCCCTGGGTTTCTGAGCAAGACCCTTAACCCCAAGTTGCTCCAGGGAGACTGTCCCCTGAAGTTAGGCAATGGAAGTCGCTTTGGATAAAAGTGTCTGCTAAATGCCGTAAATGTAAGTGACGGGGAAAGGGAGGCCCATCCACCCATTCAAAGTAACACAGGTTATTTGGCACTGTAGCATGGAAGGTGGAAACTTGAGATTTTTATTGATTTAATATTCTATGACTAATTCCTGACTGTCACATGATCCCACGTTCCACGAGTGAATTAAATGTCACTGTGGGTACTATTCGTTTTGTCCACTTGTTTAGAATCTATTACTTGTATATTACTTGTATATAGATTGTCTATGAATTGTATAGAATACACACAGCATCAGAGATATTTGTCGACTTGATTTTATCACATTAGAAAACAAACCTTGGTGGCTCAAGTAGTGTGTGCACATGCTCAGTATAGCTAGTTTTGACACTCTTCTTGAAAATAATGTATATAATATTCTTCTTGCGGGTGTTACGTTCCAAGAGCTCCTGCGTATACTGAAAAAACACATTGTTGTGTTTTAGTAAAACAATGTCTTAAACACTTTAATTTAATTTTAAACTCAATTTAATACATTACCCTTAATGAAAATGTAAAGGTAAACCCATATTCATCTTGTACAGTTCATCCTGTACACTGAACTCCTGCAGTCCTAGAATGTAAATACCGATATTATAATTTAGCACTAAATAATTATTTATTGCCATGAAAAAAAGCAAAAAAAAAAATGTGGAGGATATCTGCGTTTCCATGAATTTTCTGGAGTTTTAGTCAGGAATTATTAGTTTGGTTCTAAGAAAAAAATGACACTTTAATTTCATTTTAAACTGAGCTTAATACATTACCCTTAAAATATAAAGATAAAGCTTTATTATTATTATTATTATTATTATTGTTGTTGTTGTTGTTGTTGTTGTTGTTGTTGTTGTTATTATTAATAATTTATTATAATTATGATACCCATATACGAGCTGGACAGTGTACACTGAACTGCTATCTTCCACAATTAATTCATGCATGGGCGTTTTCTTTGGTATGTGCTGCCATTTTCTTTGGTATAAGCAGGTAAATACAGTAATAATTTAATTGATTTTTTTGTAATAAAAATACAGTAAAATGTACAGGTAATCACCAATAATTTTTAGTTCAGTAGTTTACTGTTTGCCGGCGGCGCGTCTTATTCAGTCCACCCTGCTCTGAGTACAGCGGTATTTAATCCTCCGAGGTCGGCGAGACCTCCTGAGGGATATTTCCACTGTTCCAAAACAATCATCTAAAGCTCCACGAGTTTTTGTCCTAGAAACATTTAAGAAACGTCACTAGAAACCTCTAGTTTTCAAATATGTGTTTAATTAAAATATATCGATGGCGCTTTGAAAAAGAATAAAAGGGAACTCGAGATCTTCTGTACCTCAGGCAGCAAGCAGCCTGTTAATGACATTTCTTTGTGTTTGGACACTACAAAAACATTTATACAGTTATATTTTTATTGAAATGTGGCTTAATTTTCTTTAATATTTATGCTACAAAATCATTACATTTTTCTTAAAAATGTACAACTAAAATGCGTAAAAAAACATATTGGCACGAAAAATGCGGAGAATATTTGCAGGTTCTGCATTATTATTAAAACTATCGGTTAGGTTCTCAGAAAAAATCCACGTGTGACTGAATCCACGACTCCTGATCCGCGTAAAATCGGGGGGGTTACTGTAAACGTGTATATATAGCTGAAATGACAAAGCTTACTTTAACCTTTTTTTAATCTGCTGCACCTTTTTCATCAGTCTTGATTAGCTGAATCAGACACATCAGTGTTATGGAATGTTAGATGCTGTTTTAAATCAAACTTTTGCAGGAAAGTAGATATCCAGGGAGAGAACTGGTGACTGCTGCTTTAAAGGCGTAATTAAACAATAAAATAAAATCTTACTGTTATTAGTGTTTGCAGCTGACAGACTTGTATGACTGACTTGTAAATGTGTCAGTTAGATACAAACACTCAAGAAAAAACACCTGGCAAACAAGAAGAAAAATATAATTGTGGACAATCAGCTATGAGCTCCTACACAGCTGTTGCTCACAGGTTCTTCCTAATTTTCATAAATCTTACAATACATGCAGTTCTTTCATGTTCCAGAAGTACTGACACCACTTTAAGTGCAAAAATGCGTCACAAAAAGTTGTTCAACTCCACTACTGACCTCTTTGGTAAACTTCATGGTCTGCAGAGCCAATTCTCGAGTGGGTGTAAGGATCAGAGCTCTGGCACCGGTTTGCGCCTGAGGAGCCTTCAACTTCTCAAACATGGGCACCAAGAAAGCAGCAGTCTTTCCACTTCCCGTTCTCGCCATGGCAACAACATCTTTTCCATCCAGGATGAGAGGAACCGTCTATGACGGGGAACAGCAATATCGTTAAGAGCCGCAGTGTGGTCAGCATGTAAGAATGGTGGACTGAAGTGTGACATACTTTTCTTTGGATTGGTGTGGGAACTTTGTAGCCCTTCTTCATTACACCTTTATAGACAGGATAACTGAGACCTACAAAAGATGAAACACGGTTTTTAAGCATGCAAAAACGTTTAAAAGCACTGACAAACAACTCCAAAAACGTCTTACCCATCGATTGAAAGCCGCCAGACTTTTTCTTCTTCTTGTTCTGAGCTCTGACCATCTCTCTGGTGTCTGGCTCCACATCCGACAGGCAGTCAGATGAGGCAGGAAAGCGGGGCAGTTTTGCACCAACCTGCAGAGGACCGGTTCAAACATTACTCGAAGTAGAAGCAGCTGGAAGGGGTAATACTTATTTACATATCAAACTATAAATCTTGCCTAATCATCTCCCTGTACAGAGGATATATTAACATTATGGAAGTTTTTAACTTCATTTTCTGACAAATTGGTAATCAGCCACAAATTCAGAGGGCTACTGTGTAGTAAACCTCCAAGGCCTTTAAAATAGTGTTTTCAAGCTTCCTTATGTTCAATCACAGATATTTTGCTGTTGTGTTGGTTTTATTTACTGAGGTCACTCTGGAATTTAAGCAATGTGAAGGAACATGTCTAGCTACATTTCGTTGTGCAAATTTCATTGTCCTGTGGGTGGGATTTTGATATGCAAGTGTTAGTGTAAAGCACAAAGTGTGAACAGCACGAAACTGATCTCTGCATTTAACCTATTTCACCCATTCATCCAGTGAAGCAGAGGGCAGCAAGCGATGCAGCGCCCGGGAACAGTATCTCACTCAAGGGTACCTGGCAGTCACTGGCAGTCCTGGAATTCAAACTCACAACCTTCTGATCACAGGGGCAACACCCTAGGAGCAGCTGGTGGCCCGGTGGTTAGGGACTTGCGCCTGTGATCAGAAGGTCATGGGTTTGACTCCCAGGACTGCAAGTGACGCCTCAGAGGTTCCCTTGAGTACGGTACCATCCCTACAAACTGCTCCCCGGGCGCTGTGCTCCTGGCTGCCTGCTGCTTTACTTAGTGAATGGGTTAAATGCAGAGGAAGAATTTCACACTGTTCACAATGTGCGCTGTGCGTGACTATAAGAGGCCGCCTTACTAACAAACAGGCCACCAGCTGCCTCAGCATTATTGTGACAGTATACTTTTCCGAGTCATAACTACATAAAAACAAATAACCTGGACAAAAGGGCGGCTCAACTCTTTGCCTTACAGGATGTCCCTTACTCCCAGCATCCCCACCCATCACTTAGAGAAATGGCAGCCAGCATGAACGTCTCTTAACTGCACTAAGTGAATTGAGGTTAGTGTTCTCCCACAAACGTGTTAAGCTGTCTAATGACGCTGCAGGTCAAAAAGATGCAGTGGCCTCACATGACTCAGAGACAGCCAGTGCCTGCCTTCACTCTAACAGTGCTGGTGTGAGATTAGGGGGGTCCTAGTTAGTGGATGGGACGGAACTGCACTAAAACGGGGGAGAAACCAGCAAAACCACATTTTAAAAAACTGCATGCTTCGTTATAAATGGAGCATATTTATACCTGGTTAAAACACACAGCATTCATCTCATATTTTTACCACAGTACCATTTTCATTGTCTGCTTCCAACTTGTCGGGACAATATAGACGTCTAATTTTTAAGAAAGTGTAAAGGGAACCCTCTAGTGTCCACATTTTGATGGTACATGATAAATTACTCTGCATCATTTCCTGGTTCATTTGGGGATATTACATTGATCAAATATTTTACTACGGGAAACCCCAAAATATTTTTTCGTTGCCTAAGGTTGAAGTTGTAGGACAATGGTAAGGAATCAGAGAGAAAATTATGAATTCAGAGATCATGAAGTAATGTTCAGAGAACAATTTAAATTGACTACATATCCGTAAAATTCCAACCAGTCATCAAGAAAACAATAAAAGAAACTTAAAACACGTTAACATGTCAGGTTTTGATACTGGCGCTTGTTTGTATCATGTAGCGTGTTACGTCATGTATGGATTTTACTCTGTCTGAAACTTTTTTTTTTTTTTAAAAAGCCGTTTTTCTGTGGTCCAGTGCCCATGTGTCAGAAATGTAAGTCCCAC
Organism: Bryconaethiops microstoma; assembly: GCA_037577275.1. Classification (NCBI taxonomy): domain Eukaryota; kingdom Metazoa; phylum Chordata; class Actinopteri; order Characiformes; family Alestidae; genus Bryconaethiops; species Bryconaethiops microstoma. Next base: position 12,413,628 of record JBBJLS010000082.1, read on the forward strand.
CTAGAAATGATGCTTGATAATGAAACTTTAATATCCTGAAGTAGTTATTCAAAAACTACTTACTGGACATAGGGTTAAAGAAAACCCTCTGTTGCCCGAGGGCACCGCTGTGCCTTAGAGGGTTAACACAGACCTACACAATATTTCTGTGCTTCATTTGCGATACTTCCAAACTTCTGACGCATAACACACTGTATGGACAAAAGTATTGGGACGCCGGACTATTACACCAACAGGGACTTTGCCATTGCATCCAAATACACAGACTAATATGGAGTTGGTCCTCCTTTGCAGCTATAACAGCTTCCACTCTTCTTGGAAGGCTTTCCACGAGATTTTGTGTCCATTCATTCTGTAGAGCATTTATGAGGTCAGACACTGATGTTGGATGAGAAGATATGGCTCACAATCTCCGTTCCAGTTCATCCCAAAGGGTCTGGATGGGGTTGAGGTCAGGGCTCTGTGTGACCAGTCAAGTTATTCCACACCGAACTCCTCCAGCACGTCTTTACGGAGCTGCTTTGTGCACTGAGACACAGTCATGCTGCAATAGAAAAGGTTCTTCCCCAAACTGGGTCCACAAAGATGGAAGCATGGTGTTGTCCAAAATGTCTCGGTCTACTGAAGCATTAAGATTCGCCTTCACTGAGAGTAAGGGGCCTAGCCCAAACGCTGGAAACCATGTCCCAATACTTTTGTCCATATAGTGTGTGTTGGAAAAAAGAGACCCAACAGTAGAAAGACTAAGACATAATAGTTGCCTGGTCTGTTAATTGAAACGTGCCTTGCAAGTAACGGCCACCAAATAATATTCATTTAAAAGTGTGTGCTCAGCCACTCACCACACTGTCGTCTTTAATTTCTGCTGCCAGTTCGAAATCCCCCCCATCCGAGTCAGCCTCGGCCTCTCTGTGTCCCATGTTCTTCTTCTTTTTGGTCAGTTTCTTCTTTCGTTGTGCCATTTTTGTGGTGTAAACAGGACACAGGCTGTGTGCAGCTAATAGGCAGTCGTCCTTGGGGGCTGTAGGCGGGATTTCTGTTCTGTATTTGATTATAAAAGCTAAATCGAAACACAAATCAACACAGCTCCCGTACACTGCTGAGAGACATATTGGAACACGTGTGGTCCTTGTGGGCGCACAATATGACGTTATACACGTAAAACAGCAATGCGGTGAATGTCCACGTGGCGTCAGCACTCTCTAACTTTTTATTTTTAAAATAGCAGTCATCCCCTAAAAGCCACTATATGGACACTAATATTTACACAAGCAACTACCCACACACAGCTGCCTTAAACATTTCTTTCTTTTGTGCATCAAAAATTAAAAAAAAGGGAAGGAATTCTAAAGAGATTACACAGAAGAAATAAGACATACATTTTTGAAGCTGGAGTAAAAAAAATCAAAAAGTGACTAAACAATGAAGTGAAAATGAGACTACTAACAACCGTGCAACTTCTGGTGAACCACAAAAACTGCTCCCACAGATAAACATCATTTAAAGCCTGCATCTTCGAGAGAGAGGAGAAAATCGAGCTCCACTCTTGCTTCATGTCTGATTTTAAAAAAAAATCCTGTCTATCTTTCCACTGTAAGAAGAAAACCCAGCACTGTGGGATTGAAATAATTTGTAACAGTTGAAGAAACTGTCAAGACGGGTTAAAAAACCAAGGTAGTGATTTGCCCTTGAACACTGAAACTGAACATCAGCGATATAGAGTGAGGTTTTATTGGGTGTAAATTTGTAACTGGAATTATTTGGACCATCAGAAGCAGAAAATACAACATTTCAGACCAAACTTAGGAAGTTAAATAAATGAATGGATGTAAAGTGTTGATTTGTCATACGTGAACACACCACTGGGAGCAGTGTGTAGGGTCGATACCTTGCTCAAGGGTACCTCAGTGGTGCTACTAGCAGTCCTGGGATTTGACCCCACAACCTTCTGATCACAGGGGCAATTTCTTAAACACTAGGCTATCAGCTTCCCCCAAAAAATTGATGGTCTGGGATTTAACTGTGTGATACATCCTGAGGTAATTAAGAGGAACAAGGCCTAGGTCGGCGCTTTAGGAAGGGCAGCAAAACTTTTGTCCCTGTTGTGCAATAGCAGGACACATCAAACCTCAAAGCCCAGTATGTGCACTCTCTGTATTTGTGTTTTTGTGAGTTAATTCTTCCTGAGAAATCCGTTTTTTGCATTATAGCATTAAGGAACAATCCCAGTCCTCTTCCAGTCTGGAATCTGTATACCATACCTGCTGAGGTTCCTCTGTTTGGCCCTTTACTGATGGCAACCTGGACACATCCTTCACTGTCCTATTTTCCCAATAATCCTGTGTGTCGGCACCATTGCAAGGCAGATAAAGACTTTTTTTCACGCTTCTGCTTTAGCCTGCCTAATCGTACTAATCTTAAGTAGGCAGCTACTGTGGATTTGTTTTTATGATTGTTTTATATTGTCCTTTTTAGAAGTGTGGCACCTCTACATCAGGTCTGCTTATCTTCTGCTGCAAGTGTTCATTAGCTAGTTTAGCTAATGTTCAGCTAATGGTTAAAGCTGCTATCCTTTCTGGCCAATGTTAAAATTCATGCTAAATACCACATTTTGGTTATACAAAGTGCAGTATCCTGCCGTTTAGATCCTAATATCTTTTATCTTAACAAAAAAAAAGAAAAAGAAATGGCCTGGCAATATTCCCTACTCCTACTGGCAGTGGCTTCTATCTGAAGGATAACACACCCTGCCACACTGCAAAAAAAATGTTCAAGAGTAGTTTGAGGAACATGACAAAAAAAATAAAGTGTTGACAAAACATTCAAGCATCTGGGGGATGTGCTGGACAAACAAGCCCAATCCATGGAGGCCCACCTCGCAACATACAGGACTAAAAGGATCTGCTGCTAATGAGCTATTTTCTGAGGGATCTACACAATATTAGGCAGGCGATACGAATGTTATAACTGACCAGTATATTATTAAACATAACATCTACGGCATTTAGCAGACGCTTTTATCCAAAGCGACTTCCATTCTACTACAGGGGGCAGTCTCCCTGAAGCGACTTGGGGTTAAGGGTCTTGCTCAGGAACCCAGTGGTGGTGCTGGATGTAGGATTCAAACCCATGACCTCTTGGTGCAGAGGCAAGTACCCTACCACTAGGCCACCACCACCCCAGTCATCATGACCCCTAGGTCCTATCACCACCACGGTAAAGAAACTGAAAAAAACAGAAGTCCATACCCTGTTAATAGAAAATGTGCTTAACTGCAAAACTATGAAACTAGGGATGTCAACTATTGCAAATTATTAATTGCAAAGAATTGCATTAGTTTGTGTAAATAATGCCCAATCAGTCACATTTGTCTTAGTTGCTCAAATTTGTCTCTAAAATGATGGGCAATTTAAATTCTATGAAATAGTATTTTATTAGTATTTTATTATCAGACTATTGTGAACAATGTTACATTGTTAAGTTACATTGTTTTCATTGTGTGACTGCACTGAGTTCACATTAAAATAAATGTGATCTCTAATAGGGTAAACACAGTTTTCAGTTTTTATCACTGGTGTTAAGTGTGAGTACCATGTTCCAAACAATGAGTGCAGACATCATATGTATTTTATATATTTGATGTTTCCAACTATTCCATTATTGTATCCTCTCGCCCTTATTTATAGAGGATTGTTGTTACAGTGAAAGCTTTCAAATGGAACCGTAGCTTCCCACATGGTTGTTGCTTTTGTCAGTTTGCTGCTTGTTGATTTATCCAGCTGTCCCATGATGTGTTTAACTAGGAAACACTTCACACGTGATGCACTTCAATGATAAATAAATTTACCATTGTACACAGGAGTGTGTGAAGGTGTTTTAAGTTGCATGACAAAAAATTTAAGATAAGCTACAAAAACAAGCAAGAACCTTATTTATCCAGAGGGAAATTCTTTTGTCGTGAACATGCTCAGTGCAACAAGAGGAGTAATAAACAGTGTAAAATAGACAATAACAGTACTAAGAGTGCAAATGGAATAACAAAATAACTATAACTGTTATAATATAATAACAGATTAAACTAACTCTGAATGGGGAATATAATGGTGTTTTCTTATTACGGTAGTAGAATTGAAGTTAATATTAGACTGCTCCCAGGAAAAAAAATAAAGCCCAGGGCAAGGAAAGGAAAAGATTTGGCAATATTGCAAATGCAGCATTAACCTTCAGCCTAAAATGGATGATGCAAAGTGTCAAACTAAGAATATTCGTTATCCGTGGTAGTAAATAAGTCATGCTAATTCATTAACAAACTTGGACAGCACTAGTAAATATCGAAGCACAACAAAAATCATAACTTCTGACTTTTCAGGGTCAGCGTACCCAACACTGTAACCTTCAGCAGGAGTCTGGCAGCCCTCAGGCCTTGTCTGCCCTTGGATCCAGTCACTTGAACAGTAATCATTTCCCGGCTAATGGGTATTGACCGAAAACGCTGTTGCAAAACCTCAACTCATTTCTAGACGGTTGTAGACCGTAACAGTCAGTCGTCTCTCTGACTGTGAAAACTCGGCCCCTCCCCAGCAGCTCCTGCGGCAAGAGGCTCTGGTGCGTTGCTGTTTACTTCGGCTGCTTCTGCGTGGATAACGATAAAGGTGTGTGGTGGTTTGAAGTCGAAAAAGCCCATGCGGGGCACGCTGCAGAGCGTGCTGCATGTGTGTGAGCAAGTGTGCTTGATTCGCACTGACCCGCCGGTATTTTGGAGAGATATCAGACGCTCTACTGTGGGCCCGAACGCGAAACCGGCTCCTAAATCTGATGTGCGTAGCTTTTTTATGAAAGCGCTCAGAGGGCCTACATGGATGTCAGTGGTGCGAGCCTGACAGAGAAAGATGAAGAGCCAGGCAGAAAAAAAGAACTAATCAGAAAGAGAGAGAGAGAGGGAGGAAAGAGAAAGAGAAGAGTGAGAGGGTTGTGAGTGGAGAGGGTTGTGAGTGGAGAGGGAGAGAACGAGAAGAGTGAGGGAAAGATAGAGAGGTTGAAGCAGCGTAGAAGGAGGAGAGAAAGATAGAAAGAACGAAAGACAGATAGAGAGAGGGGTCGAAGCAACAGAGAAGAAGATAGAAAGATAGAGGGTTTAAGTGGCACAGAAGGCGAGAAAGAGAAAAAATGAGAGACAGATAGTGAGAGGATTGAAGCGACAAAGAAGGAGGAGAGAAAGAGAGAAAGACAAGAGAGACAGAGAGAGGGTTGAACCAACATAGAAGGAGAGAAAGAGAGAAAGAGAATAGAGACAGAAAGAGAGAGGGCTGAAGCAACATAGAAGGAGGAGAGAAAGAGAGACATGAGAAACATGAGAGACAAAGAGAGCAAAACAGAAGAGAGAGAGAGAGACAGGTGAGGGAAGGGAGAAACAGAGAGTGAGGAGAGAGAGAGACAGAGAGAAAGAGAAGACGAGAAAGAGAATGAGATGGATGGAGAGGGCTGTGACATAGGCATAGAGAAAGAAAAGAGTGAGGGACAGAGAGAGAGGGGGCTGTGACATAGGAGAGAAAGAGAGAAGAGAGAGATAGACGGGTGAGAATGATATAAAGGGAATGAAGAGAGACAAAGAGAGACATGAGAGACAGAGAGAGAGCAAAAGAGAAGAGAGAGAGAGAGAGATACAGAAAGCGAGGGATGGACAGAGAGGGCAGGGAACAGAGATGGAGAGAGTGTGGTGGTCAGAAGGGGGGAGAACGGAAATCAAACGAGAGCGAGCGAGAGGGCGAGCTGGAGTGTATCCAAGCACATACGCTGTCAGAGACTCCGGCGAAAATGAGACTTGTGGACAGGAGGTTGCCATGGCAACGGCAAGCCCAAAGGCTACTTACCGAAACCCAGTTAATTATGAGGAGGCGGCAATAGCTTTATCTCTCTCCTGTGCCGTAAGAGAGAGAGCTGAAGAGAGAGAGGGAGAGAGAGAGACAGACAGACAGAGAGAGAGAGAGAGCTGGAGCGAAAAAGGGAGGTGGGGTA
>JBBJLS010000082.1:12419742-12435729 GCA_037577275.1 Bryconaethiops microstoma
TGGTGGCAGCCCCCTGCTTCACTTGGTGAATGGGTTAAATGCAGAGAAAGAATTTCACACTGTGTGGTGTGTTCACATGTTACTACAAGGGGCCACAAAAATGTTAACCAATCTGTAGTATTTTTGGATACTTTGGGACAGTGTATATCAAAGTTTGAAAGTTAACCAAGTTATTGGGACAGATCTAGTAGGGCAGAAATTTCACAAACTGTCTGGTGACAAAGGTAGCCACGTTTAAAGTCACTGAACTCTTCCGTATGGCCCACTCTACTGCCTGTGTATGTCTATGGCTGAAACACCTGAAGTCAATACTTAGGAGTCTTTTGGCCCTATAATGTACATGAACACTCTTGACGATTTATTGAAAGTTTTTTAATATGTAAAAGGCACATCCCTTTGGAACAAGATGCAATTCCATACATCAGTCTTGAAGGCACAATAACAAAAACAGCCCGTTTAATTGTAAGGAATGAAGAAAGGTTTGAAAATGGTCATGCAAAAATGAGTTTGGACTGGTACACAAAACCAGTGAGGAAAGTTAGGAAAAGGAATACAGGAAAATTGTAGGATGTGCAGCTACTGATAATACGTATTAACAGCTAAATTAGAAGTCACAACAAGTAGACTGTACAGTAGGCCTCGATCTAATCCTTCAACCTCACCTCCAGTCCACACACACTGAGGATGTACCCACACTGCTGAAAGTCCAGTTTGTTTGTTTATTTTATAGTGTGATCACTCCATACCATACCCTAGGCCCTCTTAAATAGGTGGGCTTGGCCATAGCTCGGTGGGGCTTGTGCACGGTATGCATCTAGTGTACACATCTGAGCACGAAACTTGACCTTGAATCTCATTTAACACACATGGTGACAAATAGCTCACTTTGATCATATCAGGGTTAATAGCAGGTCTGATTCTCAGCTGGTGGTGTGGTGGTTAGGGGGTTGCCCCTGTGATCAGAAGGTCATGGGTTTGAATCCCAGGACTGCCAGTGGCACCACTAAGGTACCCTTGAGCAAGATACTGTCCCCACACACACTGCTCCCCAGGTTCCTGGCTGCCCGCTGCTTCACTTGGTGAATTGGTTAAATGCAGAGAACTATTTCGTTCTGTTCACACTGTGTGCTGTGCTGTTGTCTGTTCATGGATGACAAATGGACACTTTACACTTACCTTATTAATAAATGCAGTCTGTGAGTAAAGATACAAAGTCAGTTCTCCCCCAAAATCAGCTGTCTTTGCACAAATCTTCATAGACATGCAGCACAATTAACTGACAATCGTCCGGGTTGCATCATCGATTTATCTGTAAGGCATGTGAGGACTTGTGACAAAAATGACTACAAATAAGCCACAAAGTAGGTACGATCACAATTCCATTGTGTTGTGATGACGAAATGATCCGTGATGGTGAAATGTGATGTGAGTGCAGGACGGTGTGGCAGTGGGAAGCGGGACAATCATATTTGAGCACAGAACAAGGCAGCTGGGCCTCGTCTGATGCATTTGACCCTTTTCTCAAACCTCTGAAATGCTGAGCAATCCTTTACTGACTGCAACCTTGCCTGCAAAATAAAAAAATTGTTGCGGGAGGAAGCAATTATTCCCTTTCTCCTTGTTGCTAACATCATATGGGGTAGTGGTGGCCTAGTGGTAGGATACTTGCCTCTGGATCAAGAGGTCGTGGGTTCGAATCCTAGCTTCCGCTCACCACCACTGGGTTCCTGAGGAAGACCCTTAAACCCCAGTTGCTCCAGGGAGACTGTCCCCTGTAGCTAGGGAATGGAATGGGTGTCGCTTTGGATAAAAGCGTCGGCTAAATGTAAATATCTGAAGGCAAGAGTGCAAGGTGTACTTGTCATAACACCAAAATTGGAAAATTCCATTAACGCTTGGTTAGGTCGTTTCAAATGCTGTGAAACAGAATTTTGAATTGTATGTGTTATTCTTACCAAGCCGCAGACTCTTACAAGAATATATGCTTTTAAAATTTCTATTACTTCTGAAACAAGTTTAGACACATGTGATTCTATATATGTTTTAATAATCCTAAAGATATTTAGATCATAAACATTCTGCTCAAGTGCTCGCAATGTGTTTCTAAAATCGTGAAGATGATACTTGTAGGGCAAAAAAAAAATAGTAGTTTTCCAGAATTTTCAGAGTCACTGCAAATCTGTTATTTCCTAGATTGATGTCTTGCTAATTATTTGAAGTCTTGCCAGTTTTGCAAGATCATGAGTAAATGTGTCCTAGCTTCTGTATGTTAAGTCGTGTTGTTCCAAAACTGTTTTGATTGTATTTAGCAAGGGGAAATGCCAAATATCTGAATCTGGCTAAGAAGACAGCATCACCACTTAAGACTTGATATAAGCTACTCCTTTATAAAAGGTGAAAATGGAGTACAGTACATTAAACGAATGCAGTACAGTAAACCCCCGAAAGTCGAGGGTGTTACGTTCCAAGAGTTTGTTCTGAATTTGTGATGTGGTTTAAAAAAATGTCTAAACCCTAAATATGCCCTCGAATATGCTCCCAAAACACATTAATTTCATTTTAAACTCAGCTTAATACATTACCCTTAAAAAAATGTAAAGGTAAACCCATATCTGTACTGTACAGTTTACACTGAACTCCTGCAGTGCTGTACTGTAATTCATGCAGTGTGTTTTCTATGTATGATCAGGGTAAATACAGTAACAATTTCATTTAATTCACAGTAATAAAACGAAAAACACAAGAACACTCAGCATGCATGTCCCTGTGTGCATTACATTTCCCTTATTTTTTTCTGCTGTTGTGTCTGCATTTCAATTTGGCATGAATTCCCCTCTAGATTTGCAGGCAAACAAAGCACATGTGTAACCTTTCGAAGACACTGTAAATATTCTCACAACCAAGGCTTTTAAATTTCTTTCGAGGCATTTCGCCGCAAATCCTCTGCTTCAGTGTTCACGCATGATTAAAAACATAACAGAAGTCTCTACCCAAATCTGAGGACAAACAAAGGCGTGCAGCTGCACAAGATTTTTTTTTTTCTTTTATGTTGCCTAAAATGACCTAGGGATGTTTTAAACAGAAGATACTGTCGTGTAGTTGTGAATGATTTAACTGATATTAATATGTCACTGACATAAATCACTAGAAGATGTATTAAGTCCCTCTGCAGAGGAAAATCAGGCTCAGAGGCTCAAGGCTCTTGTTGATGCATGCCATATAAATTTCAATCAAGCTTGCTCTAGCCTTGAAAACGAGGCCTAACCCTTCAAAACAAATTGAAGTCGCCATGGGAGGTTTTGCCATGGAATGGTCATTCACAACTTTTTTTTGGCTACCTAAATCTCTTATCTGCTTATTCAGAACTGAACAATAAAACATGGCTTTGAGAATCTGAAATAATCCTGATTTTGAATAGACACAAACACATGGTCAAGCAGTGACAGTTTATTTTGGTTTCAAATGCTGTAAATGTTTTTAAAGCTGAGACTTTATCACAAGTTCTCGCCAAGTATGCTCAGCTCGGTCTTGAATTAGATGCAGGGACGTTGTGTATAATGCATTTCTACTGGGCTCCGACCTCATTTCAAAGCATCTGGTGCAAGATGAACTGCAAACACGATATCAACCCTCAGTTATTCTCTTTCAAGTGAACATTTTCCGGCGAGACGACCCACTTGTTCTGCTGTCACTCATCAAGTAATAGCCCTAAACATAAAAATCTATCCTCTTTTATACAAGGCTGTTTGCTTTATACCAGTTATTACGTATTAAGCCTGTATAATTCTAGAGTATCAAAGGCTGTATTTGAGAAGTTCACAGATCGTCTCATGTCACATTGCATGCAGTAGTGGGTAGATCTGTTCTGCCACCTTCATAGGATCAGGCTTGGCTCGTGGAGAGCTTTAGAGGATAAACCTTGTGGTATTAGCCCATATGTCTGGCAAGGTTTGCATCAAATGATAGGCTTCATCAAAGACTGGCTACTCGAGTGCGAATTGTATTTATGGCATTTTTTTGATGACGTGAAAGTGATCTTTTCAAATCTGAATCTGTACTAAGGATGCTCACAATGCAAACTTTGATTCTATAAGTGTTCAAAAGGACAGTTGTTGCATTTTAATGCATTTTAAGCTCATTCCTAGGCTATTTCGGATTTCAAAGGGACATTTACTCATGGGCTGCTTAATCTGCCCGAAAAACTAGCCCCAATTTTTATACACCTCTCAAGATGAATTACAGAGAATGTGTACTACAAAACTCACATTATCATGTGTTGAGTAGTGTTATAGTATATCTTGTTCATTGCAAAAGGAAGATGTGCACATTAAATTAATGAAGAAAATCTTTAGGCTTGTCAGAAAAATGTCAAGATGTTTATGGTCAGAATATATTTTAATGAATGCAGACTGTGTCAAGCGGATAGTCATTTCAAACTTGAGAGAGTGTGGGAACCGTTTAAATGAAAAAATTTAAAGCAGATCTCAACACTAAGCTGTAAATGGAAGTCCCCGTAAACATTACTCGGTAATATCTGTGTCAGTTTAATTATTCATCCTTAGCTCTTAAAAGCCTGGCCGTATGTTCAGTTAATGTTAAAATAGACTGTTCAATTAACACAAGTGGAGCATATTTATCAGCGAGATTGTTTTCATTCGTTTTAGATGGGGTACATATGGAGCTTTACTTTAAAATGTTGGTATATTCAAATTTACATCTAGGCCCATTAATGTCTATTACTGTTTTAAGAAATCAAAGGTTTTATATTGTTTTAAACGTAAAATAAAGTCACAAGAACCACAGAAGCAACAAACAATACACTGAATTAATTCAGTTACATTAATCAGTACATACTAGTTCCTTGTTATATAATCATGCATTAATGCAATTGTGTAATAATGCAATGTTGATATGACTATTATACCTACTTACATGTAAAACATGAAATATAAACGTTATGAGGTTATTTACTTAAATTTTTATTCTTTAACAAGATTTAGAAATCATTTTGCATTAATGAAATTGTAACTAATGACATAACATACCGTGGTGTACCACAGTTCAGTTTTATTTATGTACATATTACTTTTTTAACACAGACATTGTCACAAAGCAGCTTTACAAAAAATCCAGGACCAAACCTCTCAACACCTCACTGGCCAGCAGTGGCATGGAAAAATAATCCAAGAGCATGAGGAACAAACCTTGACCAAGATTCAAAAGGATAACCCATCTTCCTCTGGATTATGGAATTAGTAGAACAAGTAGTAGTAGTAACTTAACCAGATTAACCAGAGGCACTTAGATCATGATGTTTGGCCACAATCTGAAAGGCTAAGGATTGTTTTGGACACAGTGCCGTGAAAACAGAATATGTCCTCTTCTTAATACACTTTATTATTGTCTATTTGGATCTTTAGACTATATATAATATCACAGAAAGTGAGCCTGGGTAATCACAAAACAGTTTTTATGTTTATTACATTCCATCGGTCAACATAGTTATCTTACACCTATATTACCTTTGAATATGGTTGGACTACACTTAGCAAAAGCAACTGCAACCAAATGCTTTCTGGAATCTCATATAGCCTTGCACATCTGCTAGGATGAATCATGACCCAATCTTTTTTTGTAATACTGCACTAATTCTAACTGATATTAGAGCATAGTTTTCAAGCATGAACCGCACTTTTCAGGTCCTGCCACATCATCTCAACCAGGATCTTGACGAGGCCATACAAAAACTTGAATTTTTACTTTTTGAAATGAGCCATTCAGATATGGATTTGTTTCTGTGTTTTGGATCATTGTCCCACTGTATCACCCAATTGCACTTCACCTTCAAAGGTTTTTGGTATATTGAAGAATTCATCCATTCGTCAAAAATAGCAAGCCATTCCTCTTAATAGCACCAGCCAGGATGGGGCCTATCAAGAGGCGGCCAGATGGGCTTCCTTTGCCACCACTTACCCCTCCTCTACCCTTGGAGTGTTTGGGTGGCCTGTTGGCGCCCTGAGAGGGAAGGTATTGTAATGTCCCGTTTTCTGTTTTGTTTTAATTTATGGGTTAGAGCTTTTATTTTGATACTGAGCACACCAGCCTTAGATTTGTTTATATCATGTGTTTCAGCTGGACAGTGTGCTCAGAGAAATGAGATTTGTATTATGATTGATTTAGAGTTTTGTGAGGGATGTATTTAAGTTTGTTAGTGGTGGACCTCAGAGTCGGTCCACCGTCATCCTGGCTTGTGTGAGTTTGTTTCTGGCCCTTGTGCCTTTTGTTTTGTTTTGAGTAAAATATCATAGTAAAATGGAAGTCTGCGCCTGTACCTCCTTGAACGTAACACAGCAGTACGTGACAGTTACTTGTCTTTAGTATTTATACCCAGCATTATATGTTATTTCAACTCATCAGGCATGGCTGCAATTAAGATTAACTGTGCTTAAACACCTCACTTTAATTATCACCTAAACATCTGTTGAATTCTTGTTTTAAAGCTAAGAGGAATCACATAAGTAAAAAAGAGAATTGGTAACTTATGGTTCAGAATTAATGAATCAATAACTGACCAAATATTTTCTGTTTTCTATCACTGCTTTTTTGATAATCTAAGTCATTCAGTGAAAGAAATATGGGATAAAAGGAACACATCCCACTCTACTACTTTCCTGAGCAAGTGCAGTAGGGGGCTGCCATCAACGGGGGGCTCTGGGAGTAGTGTGTGGGAATGGTACCTTGCTCAAGGATACCTCAGTGGTGCTAGGATTTGAACCCATGACCTTGTGATCTCAGGGACAACTCCCTAGTTACCAGCGATAGAGGTTCATTGATTCAGAAAACCAACACTCTCTTTCCCCCATGCTTTCATACGTGAAAGTTATATGGATGGAATCATTTGTTCTCGAAGCAACACTTTGTACATAAGTTACAAAAAACAGGGTTTTAAAATCAAGTGCCTATATCATAACCACATTTCGGTTAATAGTTACATTTTTTGCTGAGTGGGAGGTGAATGGCCTTAAAAGATCTCATAATCTTATTATGAGAAAAGAATGTTTCTTCAAAATATTGCTACCGTGCATGTAGCCAGTACAGATCTGCTGGAAAAGTTTGTATTTATGTAGTGTCAAAATTACATATATTCTGTATTTTTAATATATTGTGTATTTAAAAATATATAAAAAATATACAGATTTCCTGGAATTTTATTTACATGTATAATGTATATTTTATATCGCTGTGTAGCCCCCCAAAAAATTGCAATATTATTTATAAGCCATATTACCCGGCTGTCACTGAGGGGGAGACGAACCTAGCTTCAGTAGACTGATCTCAGAAACTGGCTTGGTGCAACGTACATGACAGTGTGTCATCCCAAATTGCACAGATGGTGGGCGACCCTCGAGCTCTGTCTCCAGGCATCATTCCAAAGTGAGTTCATGCATTAAGAATCATTGCCTCAGTTTGATTCACAGTGGACAAACAAAAAGCCATCCCAGAGGTAATGACTGAAAATGCATGTGTATCTCAGCCTGGTTATTTCTTGCTTTTTTTTTTCTTCCCACTGTGGATATCCATCACATCTGCCGAATATACCAAAGACGGTATGACATCCTTCAGACTACTCCAGGTAAAACACTGTCATTTGTCAGTTGCCATTTTATCTAAATTCCACACAGCTTGCCTAAAACAGCTTTCTAAAACAGTTTTTTGCACACAGGATTTTGAGTTCCCCTCCTTCTTTTGTAACTGCAGAGACACCACCAACCAGTCGAACTTTCAATTACTCCACATATTCCGGCAGTAAAAGGCCACTCCATCCAGCCTGGTCCTCACTTGTTAATCTCGCTCCAAGTGCCAGCATTAAGGCGATAATCGTAGCACATGTGACAAAAGCAGGGGGAAAAACATCTATTCCTAGAGTATGCCACAGAGGCAGGATGGGATTTTGCCCATGACTAAACCAATAGCGATTCAGTCATGCAAACTTAATACACATGGAATCCTCTAGAATTAATGGATGTGGTGTTTTACCAATCCAGTATGACCATTTGATGCCCTCTAAGATCTCTATGGAGCTGTTCAACAGAAAAGGGGGCAACAAAAGCTAGGAAGAGGAGCCTCGGAGCCTCTTTTAACATTTCACGCTTTATGTTCACACTTCTGTTATTTCCTCCTTTCATTTTTTTTGTTTGAGTGCCTCTGGCTGCACTTTTGCCAGCCCTTTAATTGCAGTTTCACTGAGCATTCAGCAAGCTGCACAGCATAGCTATCCGCTCTGTAGCTCTCACTGCCTTAAAAGGCACTTTTTTAAAAGCCGTTGTGTGACTCTAGATAAGTAGCAGGCTGCTGAAGAGAGCGGCGTGCTTTCATAACAGCACAGCTCGGTAATTTTTTGAAGCAAAGGCTTCAGACGCTGCGTTTGCACCCCTGAATACAAATTTCTTGCTCCATAGATCAGGTTGGCCTCTAGGCATTTCTGCAGACGTTCCTCATGGATGAACCAATCATACACGTAAACAAACATGTTCAGAGCAAGGAACAGTCTTGCTTTTTGTGTTTTTCCCCCCCCCTCAATATCCCCATTAAGTCTACTAAGCCTAAAGGTGGTGATGTTGGCTACATTTCTCTTCAAAAACACCTGGAACACATCTGGAAATGTAGCTGCTTGTGCCAAAGTGATACAGGATATGGACACAAGTATTGGGAACCCAAGTACCACCACACCAACAGGGACTTTAATGACACTGCATTCAAATCCATAGACTTTAATCTGGAGCCGGTCCCCCTTTTGCAGTTATAACAGCTTCCACTCTTCTTGAAAGGCCTTCCACAAGATTCTGGAATTTCTGTGGGAATTTGTGTACATTCATTCTGTAGAGAATTTATGAGGTCAGACGCTGATGTTGGACCAGAAGGTCTGGCTCGCAATCTCCATTCAAGTTCATCCCAAAGGTAAGGGTTGAGGTCAGGGCTCTGTGCGGCCAGTCAGTCAGTCCCAATACTTTTGTCCATATAGTGTATAACAAGCCATTTTCCCACGGCTCTGAGTGGAATATTGATTTTTATTTCAAAAGCCTACAGCTCAGCTCCCAATGCTCCTCCATTCACTTATCATTCACTATTTGTCCTCACAGGCACACTGAACTCACCCACGCTGGGAATAAGGCCACAGGAAGTCCCTTGGCTCTTACTCAAACATTAATGGCCTACTTTAAAAAAAGGAAGAAAGAAAAGAAATAAAGCCGCGCTGAGAGAAATATGTCACAATCTCTGTAAATATATCTCTCAGTACGAGAGAAAATCGCGGGCAATCATCTATCAAGCGTAACCATATGTTGCTTTGGGTGGAGAGGGAACGGGAGCTTAACCGAAAAGCCTGACTTATCCGTAGCATTACAGCCTCTAAGAAAGGATTTGGTCTTTAATTCTTGATTAGATAGAATGTCTCTACTGAGCGAAAGCGGGGCGATAGACTAGACAGATACAACCAGCTCAGAGGGAGCAAATACGTTTGGAGCTCGCCACGCTATTAAGGTGAACATCACCGCTGGGCACCTATACAATCGTGATGGAGACACACTATATGGACAAAAGTATTGGGACACATTACACCACCAGGGACTTTAATAACATTGCATTCAAAAACATAGACTTTAATATGGAGTTGGTACCCATTTGCAGCCAAAACAGCTTCCAATCTTCTCGGAAGGCTTTCTACAAGAGTTTGCATCATTTTGTAGAGCATTTATAAGTTCAGGCACTGATGTTGGATAAGAAGGTCTGGCTCGTAATCTTCGTTCTAGTTCATCCCAAAGGTGCTGGATGGGGTTGAGGTCAGGACTCTGTGTGGACCACACTGAACTCCTCCAGCACGTCTTTATGGAGCTGCTTTGTGCACTGAGGCACAGTCATGCTGGAATAGAAAAGGTTCTTCCACAAACTGGGTCCACAGAGTTGAAAGCATGGTGTTGTCCAAAATGTCTTGGTCTGCTGAAGCATTAAGATTCTCCTTCACTGGAAGTAAGGGGCCTAGACCCAACCCTGAAAAACAGATGTGTCCCAATACTTTTGTCCACATAGTGTGTTATTAGGCCCTCGTGGATTATCAATGAGAGATTAATCCCCGTTCTCGTCTCCATTCCAACAGAGAGCATTGCGCTTGACTTGGTCTCCCTCTCTCCACTCTCATCTCTCCATTTTCTCTCGTTAAACGGGTGAACCTGTGCGTAAAACAGTCGTTTACTCGTGGAAGACTGAGAGACAGCATACTCAGACGTCAGGAGAACATTCTTCTTCATTCTTCCATGAGAGAAGAGTTTGCTTGCATATTTCAAACAGTAACACACGAGAACCTTCCAGAGAAGATTAAAATAGCACGTGAACGCGAAAGGAGTTGTTAGTGCACGAGAAAGAAGCCGTTGGTGCACGAGAAAGGAACTGTTAGCGCACGAGAAAGGAGCTATTAGTGCGCGAGAAAAGGGCTTTTGGTGCACGAGAAAGGAGCTATTAGTGCACGAGAAAAGGGCTTTTGGTGCACGAGAAAGGAGCTATTAGTGCACGAGAAAAGGGCTTTTGGTGCACGAGAAAGTGGCTTTTGGTGCACGAGAAAGGAATTTTTAGTGCACGAGAAAGGAGCTTTTAGTGCACGAGAAAGTAGTTGTTCGTGCGCGAGAAAAGGGCTTTTGGTGCACGAGAAAGGAGCTATTAGTGCACGAGAAAGTAGTTGTTCGTGCACGAGAAAGGAGCTATTAGTGCACGAGAAAGGGTCTGTTGGTGCTCGAGCTCGCTCACCATCTCATGCGTTTCACGCGCTTTGCTGCCAGCTCGCGATCAGAGCGCGCGCGCCTCCGCGAGACTGAGCAGGCAGGTCAGCGCGCGCTCTCCATGGAGCTCTAGTCTGACCTGGACTCGGATGATAACGGTGCTTTGACCCTCACCACAACTGCATCCATGACTTTACGGACCTGGCTGCTGTACGGGCTTGGATTCACTTTGGCTTCAGCGTTCTTCACCACACAGGGTGAGTCACTGACTGGAAAACTTGGAATTTTTTAAGGTGTGGCGGTCAGGTATTTAGCCATTTGTGGGGACCCCAGCATGATAGGAAACGTGAACCCCCGTGACATTCATTACATTACATTACAGTACATTACAGTTTACATTACATCACATTCATTTGGCAGATGCTTTTATCCAGAATGACTTACAGTACAAGTTTCATGACAGTGTGAGAACCAGAGGAGAGTACTAAGTGGTAAAATCTTCGTGTAGGAGTAGTGCAAGAAGATAGATCAGGAGAGGAGATGATCTCTGAACAGATGAGTCTTCAGGGGGGGTTTGAAGATAGAGAGGGATTCAGGTAGTATTAATGTAATTTCCTTTCAAAGTGCATCTTCTATTTGACAAAGCAAAAAGTGCAAAACGTCCTTTTTTTTGTTAGCAGCGCTAACCTACAGTAACACAGTAATCAATGCAGTCCCCACACAGATAGCAATACAAATGTGTGTGTGTGTATGTTTTTGTGAAAGAAAAAACAATGAGACTGATATTTCTCCAAATTCTTTACTCATTTTGCCAGCCACACTATGGACCAGGTTTCTGAAGGATGGTCATTTTAATGGTCTTATGTAACAGAGCGAAGATAAATTGATGTGCCTACAAATTGGCAGTAATATCATTTGTGTTATATAAGGTGAACTTCCACACAGTCAAGTGCAAAAGTTTGCACACACCTGGTCAGGAGCACACAATAAGACACTTCTGAACAATTATTGTTTATTTGCAGAATTTAACACATCGAACAAAAATGCTGTGGCACAATCATTATGTTATGTTTATTTTAATATGTAATTTAATACATTAATATGTTTTGTTTTGTTTTATTATTCAGAAATGTGCAGAAAAGTGTCGTATTTGAATGAGGTCATTTTGACAAGGGATATCCAAACTTTTGCACTCAGCTGTACCTTAGTGTTTTAGACGTCTACTTTCTATCAGCAGAGACTGTACTAAACTAAAGACATTCATTCTCATTATAAGAAACATGCGTCTTTGAAGAAAGATGGGTCAATGCCAACATCAAAATGGTCCTTCACGATATGCTGCTGCGAGAGCTCATTATTCAAATAATAATGCTGTTCTCTTTTCCTGGGAGAGTTTGGAAGACAAAATTAAATCACATCCATTTTCCCTTCCAAAAGATGCACCGATCACTGACTGAGTCATTCACTGAACTGGCTGCAGAGCTAAAATGAGATTTCAGCAGCAATTCAAAGTGAAGGCAGGTCTACAGCACGAACGGATCAGACAAAATTGACGAAATTCCCTCTTACAGAACACATTTAAAAAGAGCAACCTGCAGCCAGTCCTTCAGGAAAGATGTTATATAGTACAATATGTTCAGGAAGGCTACTTTATCTGTGTACGTCCTCAGACCTGGCTTTGGTTCCTCTATGGCCTTACATTGATATCAACAGTTTTTTTCACCCCAAGTGATTTTCATAAGAGCATTTGGTGGGGATTAATGGGCTTCTGAAATCTGGCTGAGAGCTTTTGGGTTGGCTATTTAACGGAGTGACAGGATAGTGCAGCTTGAGTCCAGTAGTAGAGCACCCCAGGGACGGGGGGGCGAAGAGGATATTTTAACAGGCACGCGACAGGAATATCTCAATGTTTACTCCACAAGACTGGTGTAGGTCATTGCCAGGTGAAGAAAAGTCCCAAATGCACTAGCAATCCTTCTAGATCTTAATGAATGGTGTTATGAAGCTGCCAACCACTTGGCAAAGGGACAGTGACCATGGAAACCTAAGCCATCTTAAGTCAGTGTTCTGGTGTAATGGTAATTAAGTAACAATGAAGGATGGTTTCCACAATAAAGGTGAATGGTTCTTTGTACAATGTCACAGAAGAGCCACTTTTCGCTTCCTTTACCCTTAGAATGTGTGCAGCACAACTAGTAAATCATCATCATGCGGCTCCTTATTCGGAAGTTCCCCCGGTTTGTGTTGGTGCTCGAGGTGTCAGACGTCATGCTGAGCTTTGTTTGGTGCTCCTGTGTCACATAGTTACTGTAATTTAAAAAAATGTAATAATAATAAAAACCACCACTGGGGTTTTTAAATACAGCGTCACGCGCAAATGAACATAAAGAACAAAAATGAACAAATTTCTTGTATTTTAGGTTTTAGAAACAAAGAGAAAAAACAAGATCTTTGAACCCGGCAGAACTTTCAGGATAGTCTCCACCCACAGGTGGGTGGGGAAAAGCCGCAGAGGGAGGGGCTCCGGAGAGTGGCCGAGCGGCGGCGCGCCGAGAGAAAGAGCAGCAAACGGCGAGAGTGTAGGAGAACAAACACCGGTTCTAGACTGTTTATATTTACTGAAATCAGAGTTTACTAATACACTCTTAAGTTCTAAGGGTTAAGATAATTTTAGTAGAAGAACTGTTTTTGCAAATGACATGTAAAGAACACCATGCCAGTGTAAATGTTCTGAAACAAGCCAATAACCATTTAGGAACCTTCATTTTTTCAGAATGAACACTGCCACAGAAGAAAGAACCTGTTCGATTAAGTGATTCATGAATGTTTGTCACGTGCAAAACGCGTCGGGGAGAAAGGTAGGAGGCACCACTGCAGACTTCCATGGTGTAAGGGTTTATTAAAGGAAACAAAAGAACAAAGGGGTGGCACGAGGGCCAGTCAAAAGGGCACGGGTACGAAGGGCAGTTGAGGAGAAGAGTCGAGGGGTCTAAGGATCAGTATGGTCCCATGACGCAAACTAAGGAGGGGTGAACTTAAATACACTGGAGGGAGCATCATGGGCCAATGAACAGTGGGTCTCTAATAGGGGGGAAATATCTAGCCGGCCGAACCTGATTAAACTAATGCCGGCTAGATGAGGCTGCACCTGGAAGTTCGGTGCAGAATCCGCTGGCAACCTGAACCGTGACAAAGTTCTTTGAGAACCTTTTAAAGTTTAAAGAACCTCATAATGTAAATATTCTCAGATGAAACTATTTGTAAAGAACCTTCACGTTACTTGGGTGTTTTTCACATTCACAAATTCTTTAGTCAAACAGGATTTTTTGTGGCATCGCACAAAGAATCCTTTGTGGGACCTTACTTTTAAAGCATGTATACTCCTAAAAATTAAGATTCCTAAACGATTCTTGGCCTAAATGAGCAAAAAAAATAAAACTGTGGAAGTGCACCAAGCTACAACTTACGCTGACCATAATAAATGTAGATAATGTTTAATATACATGACCAAAATGTCAGGATTAAGTTTTTTAAATGACATTTTGATACATTTTTACTTATATTCACAAAATATTTATTTTCTGAGGACTGATTCCCATTGCATCTTCCTTATTATGGGACAGGTTCTCACTCGCCATCTTTACTTATACAGCACTGTCAAGCAATAAAATTCATTAAGGGCTTTTGGAGTAAAATATTTCAGTAATACGCTTTCATAATGTCCATCACCGATTGTCAAACTCAGTAAACTCTTTTTTAAGAGACAAGTGTCCTCAAATTCTAGTTGAGCAAATCAAATTTTTAAAGATAATGTTAAAAAAAATGTATGACATTGCACTCCTATTAGGCATTGTGGCTTATTTGCTGTCGCTTCATTTTGACAAAGCATGGTCAAGACCGCACAATCTGTTCTACAAAATGTACCTTAGTTATTTTTTTCCACGATTCTATGTCTGAAAATTGTTCTGTGATAATAAGCTTGTACCCACGTTGTCAAAGTCACCAGATACAGGACCACATGTTAGGAACACTAAAATGACTTCTATCAGTCTCCACAAAATGGCCAAAAGCAAACTTTACTGTTAGACAGGTGTGTTGTTTCCTATGGACATATTGTTTAATAGCATTTACACTGTTGAGGATTAATCAGCAGTAAAGAACAAAGGAAAGCAAATCTTTTTTTACTTTAGTAAATTATGCACTAAATTAGAGTGAAATGGGGTTATATGTGAGAAACTAAATGTCCATAAGGCAAAAATCTGTTCCTATGAATATATAACTCCATAACAATCTATCTCAGCAACAGTCTTCCTGTCGAAAATGAGGGATTTCACACGCACAACTTCAAATTAGTCTATGCGGAAACTGCTGAATAAGCTGTTTTGGACGTTTCAAAGATAAGCATTTGGATATGAGGAGCTGACCCTGCCACTGCATAGAAGGGTTCTACTTGAAGCTCAGAAGGAAAAAGTCATTAAACATCAGTGATGATAACTAATGAAATGCTTTGCATTTGCTGAAAGCTCCAGGGACACACACTGTACATTCAATCATCAATGAACCAGAGTGAAAAAAGACATTCTCAGGTCATTCTTACAATCTCCATTGCAACTTTTGACACAGAAGAAAATTATTTTGTTTCAAAGAGAACCAATAGGCTCATTTGTGACTGAAGAAAATGGAAAATATAAATAACCCTAACATTTTTATGTGAAATGAATCTGAGTGGG
The DNA here is from genome assembly GCA_037577275.1 of Bryconaethiops microstoma. Classification (NCBI taxonomy): domain Eukaryota; kingdom Metazoa; phylum Chordata; class Actinopteri; order Characiformes; family Alestidae; genus Bryconaethiops; species Bryconaethiops microstoma. The sequence continues at coordinate 12,435,242 of JBBJLS010000082.1, forward strand.
GGTCAGACCTGGGGGTTAATTTCTGGAATTGTTTCACATGTAAAGTGAACAAACTGAAGTGTTTCTTTCTCTGAAGCCTTTATTTCTTGGTGCCTTTAAAATTGTAAGCATTAAAATGGGCAGGTTCTGTATCATCGCTGCCCAGTGAGGTCAACTGATTTGACCCATGAGAAAGTTACCCAAAGTTACCCCTCACTGGATGTGCTACCAACTCCACCTTACCTGGTATCTACTCTCACTGTCCATTTTATCAGCTCCAGTTACCACACATGTGCAATCTGTAGTTTTCTGTATTCCATCCATTTCTCTGCATCATTTGTTAGTCCCTTTTACTCCAGTCATCAATCACTGGGCCCCCACAGGACCACAGTGAGAAGTTACGATTTGTGTGGTGGAATCACAAGGTAGTGAAATGTGTGTGTGTGTGTGTGTGTGTGTGTGTGTGTGTGTGTGTGCGTGCGCGTGCTGAGCTCTAGCTATGCCCCACT
>JBBJLS010000082.1:12435829-12446309 GCA_037577275.1 Bryconaethiops microstoma
TGGAATCACAAGGTAGGGAAAGGTGTGTGTGTGTGGTAACGCGATATATATATATATATATATATATATATATATGGGAAGCATGGGGAGTAGAACCCAGAGCAGGGGGACTAGTGGTTAGGCGTCCCGTTACTTTTGTCCTTATAATATAATATTTATATAATATGTAAAAACTCACGATATAATATATATATATATATATATATATATCTCGCGTTAACGCATTATTTACTTAACGCAGACGAGTAATTTATATATCTTTGGCCTTAAACCTACCACATTTGAACTGATTGACAATTTAAGCCTGTCTTTAAATGCCTTTAACACAGTTTCTGTAGTTTTCTTGCTTTTTCACCAGAATGTCCCAGAGAATGGATACACTGCACAGTGCCACACATTTCCAGTCAATTTTTCATTTTTTGCCCTAACCAAAGGCAGTTTTAGAACAGTTTCTATACAAGTACATATAAGCTGACAATGTGAAATTTCTCCTGTGTTCTTTTAAAGTCCACGGACTGCAGTGCTATGGCTGTAACGTCATTCATGGCCAGAGGTACGTGGATGTGGGCTGTTCCAACCCTGAGGTTATCACCTGCACTCATTCCCACAAAGGTTTTAAACACCGCTTCTGCATCAAGACTGAGAGCAGTGAGTACCGTCTATTGTTGTAAGGATATTGGTCAAAAGTATCACAGCTGTCTGCACAGAATTAAAGCAGAAAAGAAGCTACCAAATGGTATTTAACAAGTTTTGCTGATAGTCAAGAGTTTCTTTGATGGTTTCACAGTCCTGAAATTCTAGGAAAATCTTTTTTTGCATTTTTATCTGGGGTCACTACATGTCAGCTGTCCTCAAGATGTTACATGGATGAATCTGTAGTGACCCACATCTGAATATACTTCAAATCCTCGACGTTAATCTTCAGCCTAGAGGCATGCTTATCCATTCTACATGAAATCAGCACATACTTCTTCCTTTCTAATCCTAATCTTAGGGACCATACATCTGTACCCTATGACGCTTTAACATTACGAATCCATGTTGTCGATGTCCAAGGCTATTTTCCTGTATTGGACACCACAGATGAGACATGTGTATAAAAAAATCTTGTCAGACTCACATGCCGTTAGAAACGAACCGAAATGTATTTTTAATAATCACCTCAGTTTGCAATTACAGCATTAAACACATGAGCTCATGAAGTATACGCCAGATTCATCCCAAATCAACTAATCTTTCCGCACAGGGCCGAACCTCAGAAGACCTGCATAGTCAATAATGAATCTTGCTGACGTGCACCTAAGACGTGGCGTCAATCTTGTAGACATTTGGAGAGCTGGGTGTGTTTGGCAAACGGCTGAGGTAGCACTGTTTTTAACGGGCTCAGGGAAATAACAGGGTCAGAGACTGCTGATGACAGGCCGTCACTAAGTGCGTGGACTGACATGTTGGACAAGGCAGCTCGGAGGCAGCAGCAGGAGGCTTTTGAATGCAGTCTTGGGTTTGATCTGGACCTGCACACTGTCTTAATCCCAACAAAGAAGCGCTTCGTTCCTGTCGGAGGCCAGTTGCGTAACACGCTTAGCGGCCTATGCTCCTTTGTCCTCCGTTACCATGAAAGGTTGGCCTATCAGCCTGCTTCCTAGACATTGTGTATTATTAAGGCAAGCTGCCCTTTTGAAATGACCTGTTTAAAGGGGTCTGAAAGTTATTACTCGCAACTTCCTCAAAGCAGCAAATTTGATCTACCTCGAATTTATTTTATCGACTAGCATGACTTTTCCTGGAAGTCTCTGTGCCCTTTAATATCCTCTTGCAAATATTTGTCCTATCAGAGCTAGGCTCAAGTTATAGGATTATTTCGTTCAGCTATAAAGTGAATTGAGACTGAAAAGCTGAGATGCCACACAAGGTCACCAACAAACAAAATTATAATCATTCTAAAATCTAGTATAAGGGCAAAATAAGTACAATTTTCCTTTATGTTCTCTATTCCGAGGGACTTTCTGTCATTGCTCTCCAGGGACTTCAGTGGGGTATAAATACGAGGTTATACACATGTAAAATCCCTTTGTCACTAAATGGGTAAAATCAAAGAACAGTCAACTCTAACGAGATAGATGGTTGTGGACCTGCAAATGTTATTAACAATTAGTAGTCAGTTGAAATTACCATCAGGCTGAAAATAAAAAAACGCTGAAAAAGCATTCCCAGTTGAAAATGTAACAGAAAAACGATAAAAGAGGGAAAGAAGAACCCAAACATTACAGTTTCAGAACTGCAGAGATTAGCTAAATCTTGGGGTTTTCACATTTCATAATCCATAATCAAATACTATCTCTGTGACTAGAAGCTTTTTGGAAGAGTTTAAAGTCTGTATACCTGTGCCCTAAGGTTAAACTTAGCTGTGTGTCAAAAACACATTTACACATTTACAGACTTATTTTCAAATTTTTCTGTCGTGGTAATAATAATAAACTGGAAAATGTTACTAAAAATCTGTTTACATTTTAGTGACATTATTTTTAATCATTCAACCATGCACCATTGTTGTTTCTGTCCAAAAAAAGAAAACATTGACAACTAAATTTTTTTATGTCAGGTTCTATTATTTGTCATGTTCATGAGAATAACCTATGGGATCTTTCTCTGCCTCCTCAGCGGCTCTGGGCATCGTTCTGACCAGTGGCTGTGCCACCTCTCGGCACTGCCAGCAGCAGGAGCTGCCCGGAGTGAGCATCCACTGCTGCGACTCCGACTTGTGTAACAGCTCCCCCTCCCAACAGCCAGGCTTACTGCAATACGCCTGCCTGCTGCTCAGCCTAACTATTATAGGGATGCAACTGTGAGGAACGATATTGCCCGAGGAGAACAGGACTCTGTTTACAAACATTCTTTAGAAAGGGTTTCAGTGACACTTCAGTGGAAAACAACATTTCTGTCATGTTTTGTCATACATTTAGGTGATGGAAGCAGTTCTAAATTATGCAACACATCATTCTGTTGCATTTCCACTCCCAGTCATGATGGGAACTGAACTGCATTATAATAAGCTGTATTTGTATTCCATGTTCAAAAATAAACAAAATAAATAATAAAAAATTCACTTAAAAAAGAATGACGATGGTTGGACGACTCAGGTCAACCATCATTTCTCAAAACAAATTTGGACCTTATGGGAAGGGGAAAAGTGTGTACGGGGGCGACAAGTAAATAAGTGGGAAAAGCATTGTCCTTTTTGTAAATAATTGTGTTCTGGTCATTGTATCTATTGTATAGTATTGTCGCTTTCAGGAACATGAATAAGGTCTGTTTCTAAAGCTATGTGATCAAAAGCCATGTGGTAATTTGCCAGTCATGTTCTTGCACAGACTACATTTTCTGTCATCATGTGCTTTTTCACATATTTAAACATTCTTCAAGCACAGATGGTCCTTTTTTAGGGCTGGTACTTAGAACTGCCCCATTTGTTGCATGAAAATGTTGCTGTTTTTTTGACTGAATATAAAAAAAATTGTATTAAAGAAATTTCAAGGAAAAAAGCTGTTTTTGTCATTTACTCAAGATAATGACTTTTATTCACTTTTCCAAAATGCTTCGCTAGTTTTGAACAGTACACAATAATAAGATACAGAAACTCAACATTGGTCTATTTCTCTCATCCAATACTCATGATAAGTCTACATTTGTAATCTGAGACTTTTCATACTCAAATTAAGTCACCATAAAACAATACTGCTTACCAAATAAGGTAATACATCTTTAATTAACTTTTCATTACATGTAAACAAAAAATGAGTGTAAAGAAGCATCAGGGAATACAGGCAAAAAGTTTAACAGACAAACAATTTAAGTCCCTCACATAACATGTAAGGCAATGCAATATCAAAGCTGTCTATGTTGCCCTCTCTCACTCCTCCTACAGTCATTCAATTATGAATGTGACAACTGTGCATGTTAGTACATACCAGGTTATTACTATTCTTTATTACTATTACTATTACTAGTCTCTTATTACTGTTGTTCTATTAGTTTTCTGTTGAACATTTCTGCAGAAAAGGTTCAGTTACAGAGAGATTATAAAAATCTAAGAACAGTTAAAGGGAGCAAAAGATCAATGATAAATAGAAAAATAGGAATATATCATTTATAGGTGCTGGCATAGGAATCATTTACGCCTTAGACTTGCCCCAACCACGTCTTGCCGTGGCCCATTTCGTCCTCATCACTTTTTAAGAGGTCAGTAAAGTTTCCAGTGAGCAGCCTTGAACAGAACGGCAAAGGTCAAGAGCCACCTGTTGGCAGCATGACATTGAGGCGGAACACATTGATCAGGGAGAGTTTAGCTTTAGGCGTGTTGCTGACTAGGTCATGGCATTGGAGGCGAAGCCCAGCACACAGATGGCGGCCAGCACAAGCACCCTCAGTGAACCTGTCTCCAAACCTCCATCCTCCCACTCTCACAGTGTTCTACAGGGGCACTGTAGAGAGCATCCTGACCAGCTGCATCTCTGTCTGGTACAGCAGTGCCAGTGCTGCAGACTGGAAGAGCTTTCAATGGATTGTTTAAAAAGCAGTAAACATTACTGGGGCGTCTCTCCCTTCACCACAGGACATTATCCACAAACGATGCATCAGAAAGGCCTCCTGCAATGTGCACAATTCCTCACACCCCTCTCATGGACTCTTCACACTGCTGTCATCTGGCAGACACTTCAAAGCCTGATCGCCCAGACTGTGTGAGAGCTTTTTCCCACAAGTCATCAAACTCCTGAACAAATTGCCTGCCCCTCAACATTCCACCTAGCACTTTAAACATCACTTCTTTTCTAATGCACATGCAGCTATATGCAAAAAGCACTTGCATGTGACACTGTCTCAGAGTTTTGTATTTTTCATAAATTGACGCTGCTGATCTTTTGCACATATAAAGCACACAATTACTTTCCAGTACTGTTGCTTTTCACCTGACTGCTGATGCAACACTTGCACAATTTTATATATGTTAAAAATGACCTTGTAGCAAATTCCACATTTTTACTTCTAGTTTAGAATTTATATTTATAGTTTATTTAAATGTGATTACTTTGTGTCCTATGTACCCTGCAAAATCTGGAGCCATGCCATTTCATCTTACTGTCTACGTTTTAGTGCCACCTAGTGTTGGGGACCAAGCATTGACATAGAGACAGAGGTTGAGTGCTGCAGAACAGCAAAAGGGTGACATTTACAGTTCATGCAAAGTCCAAAGTGAACTGAGGTTAGCTGGCTGGGGTGCAGGTGCAGACCGTCTCAAGTGAAGTGAAGGGCAGGATATTCCAGAGATGGCCAGCTATGTTTCAGTGTGTGGGCGAGGTCCTCTGGGCTGCAATCTGTGCAGAATTAATGGAGAGGTTAACAGGTACACTGCATCAGGCTGGACCATCCTCCTCCACGTGCTGATGGTGCTGAAACGGTGCGCTGCTGTCACTTCGTCCTCTCAAGCAAGTGAGAGCTGTCCATTCAGCACTACAGGAGGTGCTTCACACGTTCCCGGACGCGTCCGTTTGAAGGATGAAGGGTTGAGTGAAGTCTGGGTCCCGGAGAACTGGTGATGACATAAGGCCAGTTCTGTCTCTGTTGTCCAATGGACCTTCTCCCATTCTTCGTTCTTAGTAAGATCAGACAGGGGGCAGCTATAGAGGAAAAGTTGGGGACGAACATTCGGTAGTTGCCTGCCAGGCCCAAAAAGGCAAGCACCTGGTGCTTTGTAGTGGGCCAAGGGTAGTCCCAGACAGACTCGATTTTCTTTTCTTGGTGCTTCAAATGGCTCTAACCTATTTTATAACCCAGGTACTGTACCTCAGTCAGCCCCAGGTGACATTTGCAGGGGTTGACCATTAGCCCAGACCAACAGAGTTCGGTTAGCACTTGCTGCAGATGGAACAAATGATCATGTCAAGTGGTAGAATGGATGGCCACGTTATCAAGGTAGGCAGTGGCATATTGGCGGTACGGACAGTGGACCACGTTCATCAGCCGCTGGAAAGTAGCCAGTGCTCTGTAGAAGCCAAATGGTGCAACAAACCACACCCTAAAGAGAGTATATATGAGGCAGTAAGGCTGTTAACAGATCTATAGGGTAGGGAACAAACCACCAAAATGCTCAAACTTCAGTCACCACGTGTATTTTACAATCATGTGTTTCTGTACACAACACCGCAGCCATACACACACAAACCCAGACACCCACAGTCCATTTAAACAGTCCATTGGAAAGACAGCAAAGTCCTTCCAGTTTTATTCCAGAGCCTTTATCCCTCTGGCCTAGGTGCGTCGGTATGGGAAACTGCAGCTCTTTAGTCTCTCCTCTGGCTCCGCCCAGGAAGACTAGGCTCCAGGACAGCACAACCGCATAAAAGGCAAAAGGAGAGAGAAAACAAAAAACCCACCTGCTCCACATAGGATGTAGAGTGCCCATTAAAGCCATAATTTTAATCATAGCAAAGTTGCAGAGAGGAAAAAGTATTGTTCAGCATGCAAGTTTCACAGTTCACGGCAGCCATAGATAACTGTTTGTTGTAGTCTAGTCTCCCTTGTTTCATTTTGAGAAGTGACCCGGAAACAACCTTAAAAACTCCCTATTGTGACCCATGTGGCCGGAAGCCCGTGACTGCGCCATGCTGTTACTATGGAAGCACCCGGTACTGCCAGTGGCCAGTGGAGGTGGTTAAGGCCTTGCTGTGGGTGTTAATGACACCTGCCAAAAGCCTTTGGCAAGGACCAGGTTGGAGATGTACTTTGCCCTGCCTAGATGTTCGACGAGGTCGTGCAACCGTGGCATCAGATAACAGTTGAATTCATGGCATAAATCATTGCATAGATAAAGGGAGCCCTTGTTCTTGGGGACAACCTCTATGGGGCTGCACCAGTGGTGGATTCTTCTATGATGCCGTCCCTCATCATTCATCTCACCTCCTCCTCTATAGCTTGACAATGGGCCTCCACAATGCGGTAGACTAGGCTAACAACAACAAACAGTTGTCTATTGCTGCCGTGAACTCTGAAACTTGCGTGCTGAACAATGCTTTGAACGGGGTGAACCCAGTATAACTTTGTAGGGCCTCCCAGATAGCAAATAGGACATAGGGGAGTAAAAGATACCAATCTCTCCCCTCCTTGTCTATTACCTTCTTTAACATTCGTTTTAATGTCTGGTTGACAGAAGCCCTGCAGCCATGACCTTTGATACAAAAGGAGTGCCTTGGTCGGAGAGAATGTGCTTGGAGAAGCCTACAAGGCTAAACAGGAGGAGCCGCCCTCTGGCAATATTCTTTGCTGTTGCCTTTCAGAGTGGGACACCCTCAGGGTATCTGGTGGCATAATTTCAGTAACAAGGATATACTCATGACCCTAGGCAGACTTAGGCAGTGGCCCAATGAGGTCTTCTCGAAAGGCACCTTGATGATGGGAAGGGGGATAAGTGGCGCTGGCACAGGCTTTACTGGATAGGTTCGCTGACACTGTGGGCAGCACTGACAGAAGTTTTTAAGCTTGGCCAGCATTGCCGGTCAAAGCAAGCATTCTCTGATTTTTTTCTAGAGTGTTCTTCGAGAGGATGCCTGTGAGGCTTCTGTTCCCACGTGAAGTTTCCTTCTTTCACCACCTGTCAAGAGAGGGGTCAGTAAGGGCTAACCCATCAGTTCTGGCATCAGAAGCCTCCTTTTCCTCTTGGGCTAAAAGGACGGTCTGCGTAGCAGGGAGGAAGAGGTCAGCCCCTCTGGCACTCCTGTAGTGATCATTTGTGTTGTTTTCCAGACATTTTGTGATTCACTGGGAAGCCAGGCCAGCCACATCCCACCAACAGGAGATCTGGAAGTTCCAGAATGAGACCCATCACAATTGGCCAATCATAGCCCTCACACCTCCCCCACTACCCCATGCACGAAGGTAACTGGTAGTTAGCCACACAGCCACATGGTCTTTGTGAGCAACGTGGAGAGGGCTAGGGTGACTTTGCTGCCCAAGTCCAGAATGGCCAGAGTGGGGGGTTTGTTCAGCTTCAGTGTTATGGTCGGGCTGTCCTGCTGGGTGATGATGTGCAGGGTACACCTGGCTAACCATGGTTTCTGGCGTTGGGCTGGAGTTTGGCAATCTGGTTTGGTGGACATAGGCTCGTTGACAGTCCTGGCTCTCTAGGGCCCCTCTGAAGAGGGTTAGGGACCCCAATCTTTAAAGTGGCCAAGCTACACACCAGGGCCTTTACAATTTCTTGAGGGGGTCTGGGCTGCTTTAGCCCTTAATGCCCTCCTCTACTTCACCAGGAGAGTCTTCAGGAAATGGTCTAGGGCGACTCACTCCATTACCTTATCAGAGCTCAGAGAGGTTGTTGTGCTGTAGCCACCTCTGTGTGATCCTGAGCAGGTAATTCATATGGCATGGGGTTCCTTCTGTGAAAGGTAGGACCACCAGTGAATCTTTGCTGCTGCCCTTGGGGAAAAGAGACCACACTTGGCTTATATTTCTTCTTTTAGAGCGGAATAATTGTGGGCATGTTGCTCAGAAAGTGTATAGCAAGCATGTTGGGCATCCCCCAGCAGCAAGGGTGCCAGATGTTGGCCTAAGCCCTGGCCAACCCTCTCAAGGTGTCAAGGAAGGATTCAGTGTGATCATCTGCCATCAGATTCGTAAGTAATTTTTGAGAGTCACGGGTTGGGTCTTGGAAGGTCAGATTCGGAGCTGAGACCATCTGCCAAATTGTCAGCAGCAGAGTAGATACCTCTGGCTATTTTCTGGGAGAACTGGGCTTTTTGCACACTTGTTTCAAGAAGATCCTGCATCATGTTCCCAGGTGTAGGAAGGCTGGTTGTGATTATAGATTCCAGGAAGTGCCAGGTGATTTTAAATCAGTCAAACTGCCTCTGTTAAGAAGCTGAACCTTGGTTGTGGCTGAATCTTCTAGCAGGACTACTATACAAAGCACATCAAAATCCACTCAAAATTGTTAAATGAACACAAAATCAAGTTTCTGCCATGGTCATCCCAGCCCTCTGACCTAGTGAAGATCCAGGACTCTGCAAGATATGGACAAATATGAAAGTCAGGCATGCTGGTGAAGTTAGTATGTAATGATGGGACACCGCCTTGTACATTAAAACTTAATATTACTTACATACTGATGTGAAGGAAAAGTACAAATTAGGGCTAGGCACGTTAATGCGTCATTATCGCATTAATGCATTTTTTACTTAACGCCGACAATTATTTTATTGTGCGTTAATGCAGGTTTTTTAAAAATCCTTTTATTTTGAAAATTGTGTTTTTTGGCCCCTGGGTGCGCATAGCACGCAGCGCTATACGTGTCGGCTGGTTTTCGCGGGAGTCATATTTTTTTGGACAAAAGTATTGGGACGTCTGACCATTACACCAACAGAGACTTTAATGACATTGCATTCAGATACATAGACTTTCATATGAATTGCAGCTGCTATAATGGTTCCACCAACCTTGCTCTGGACACCGAGGGTAACTTGTTTTTCTATAACAAACCAGATAAAACATGAATGCCCTGTAGTGGCACATAGCTTTGGTTTTATATTTGATTTGATTAGATTAATGTTTAAGTTGAGATTTACAATAATATTTGAACTGTAACTGTGTAACTGTGTTAAAGGGAACACTGCTGTTAAAAAGCTCCTTGCACTTTTGTAGCACACAGCAGGGCCTTTACCTTTATAGCAGCCCTTTTAAAAAAAGTCCTCAAAGAGTATTTTTGAATTAATTATTTCAATTTGCATATAACAATGTGATTAATCCCAAATAATCACAGAAACCCACGTGATTAATCGCAATTGCCCTGCATTAGGACAAATGTAAATGTGTGTTCCTTTTATAGCAGTTTAACCCCAGCCTTCATTTTTGAACAAACCTCCATTTATGGCAGCAAATCAGAACAGATGTGATTCACATGTATCAGTATAAAGTGCAAAGTGACCAAACAGCCTGTTTAATATTAAGGGTTAAGAGACAGGTTGTAAAATTGTCACGTAAAAATGAATTTTTAGTTTTGAAAATGAACTCATATAGTGTACATCAGGGAAAATAAGAAAATCAAAAAACAGACTGATTTGTAAAAGAGGATTTGGGTCCTATGATAAGAAAAGATATTTACACTTTTAAAACTCAAGGGTTTATTCCAGTGCAAATCATCATTAATAATTAATGTCCACACACAGATCTTAATTAGCCCATTTTCTATTTCAGTTGCTACACTATATGGACAAAAGTATTGGGACACCTGGCTGTTACACCAAAATGGACTTTAATGACATTGCATTCAAATCTATAGACTTTAATATGGAGTCGATCCCCCATTGCAGTTTTAACAGTTTCCACTCTTCTTGGAAGGCTTTCCACAAGATTTGGGAGTTTCTGTGGGAATTTGTGTCCATTCATTCTGTAGCATTTATGAGGTCAGACACTGATGTTGGACGAGAAGGTC
>JBBJLS010000082.1:12470819-12488459 GCA_037577275.1 Bryconaethiops microstoma
TGATTAACTACAAGTCAAGTTATTATTTGTTGTTGCTACAACTTAGTTAAGTGACAAGACTTTTGTCAGGCACTGTACATTCTTGCATAATCGTACCTGGTATGATCAATTGCATGATCATACCTGGATGACGACAAAGGTAACCCCCCCTCCCCCCAAAAAAACACAATCTATCAAATCAAGAAGGAATCTACGCTATTCAAACTCCTTCCAAGTTGATGAGACAGGCCATAAAAACGTCCAGCTGAACTGGGGGCTGCCTGCCTCGAGACAGGGAGCGCATCACACACACAGCCAGTCTGTCTTAAGCAAACATTCTCCAGAAGTGATATAACTCTGCTGTAGAATCTGTCTGACTACCCCGCAGTTCAATGGGCCAGAGGATTGTAGTGGGCGGTTGGTGTGTCTAGCAAGGCATCTAATGCGAAGTGCTTGGAAATGAACGTGAATTAAATGCCACTGGTAAAATGGACAGTGACCTTTAAACCTGACAGGTGTTCTTAAGGGGGCATCATGCTAGGAGGCATCTGGAGCTGTAAATCTAACGGACAACTCTTCATATACAACAAGCAACTATAAAACCTTGAGTTTTTCTAAATACAGCGTAAGCCCACTCTTGGACTAGACTGCACTTACAAGTGGTAACCTCCCTTCTGCACAGCTCCTTATGCCCATTCTGAAAAGATGCAAAATTAACTAAGAGACTCGCTGTTGAGCTGCTAGTGAGCAATGAGGGGCAACAGTATTAATGGGAAAACTGCAGTAAAAACAATTCACACTTCTCCAAAAAAATGACAGTGGCAAAAAAAAAAAAAGAAGAAGCACAACAATTGCTGCTTTCCTGATATCAAAAAAAGTGTTCAACTGCTCCAATAAAAAAAAAGGTACAAAAATAAAATTAAAATTACCAAATGTTTATTTGCCCTAAAGAGATCCAGTTTGCTTCTGGTTTTGAAAGTCATTTTCATGGAGAATGTACTGCATCAGTGTTACTGAAGAAACAAATGTATAGTTCAACCATGAGGCCTCCAAAGCAGGCAAATTGCTTTTTATGTCCATTATAATAATGTGCGAGTTATTTTTCAAGAAGAAATCAAATCAATGCAATTTTCCCCTTAACTCAAAAGTTATCAACAAAAATGGTCAAAAAGATGCCAACAAAGTATGTGTAGCTAACTATAGGAAAAAATTATGCCAACAAAGGAAAAAACACTGTGACTTTAGTCCACTTTTTTAGACAGCATATGCTGTGTTACAATGTGGCTTAGGCACGCACTTATACAAAAAGCTGAGGCATAAACTTACATTACTGGTTTGTGGGGAAGTACTGGCTGATACTCAATAGCTGAAATTATCCTAGCGAAAGTGATCATTCGGACATACGTGAACACACCACAGCACACGGTATGAACAGCACGAAATTCTTCCTTTAACCCATTCACCAAGTGAAGCAGCGGGCAGCCAGCGCCCGGGGAGCAGTGTGTGGGGATGGTACCTTGCTCAGGGTACCTCAGAGGTGCCACTAGCAGTCTTGGGAATAGAACCCACGACTTCTTGATCGCAGGGCGAACGCCCTAACCACTAGGCCACCATCTGCCCCTAAATAAAAGGTATAATATTATACCTTTATTTATACACATTTATATCATCACAGTTAGAACAAAACCCCATATCTCCAGTGTGGTACAAGGGAATGGCTAGTGATAAGTTAAACTCTAGGCTGAACGATAATCATCCCAAAAGATCAACATATTGTTCTTGCCATTCATCTCTTGATTGTTCGCCACCTTGAAAAAAAAACCCAGGCTAAAATTACTTCAGACTTAAATTGGCTACTGATTAAAGATGACAATTGCAGAAAGACACCTAGTTTAGCCATTCACCACAAGGAGTATGTGCGAATGTGACACTGCATGTCGCGTATCTGCTCTTATATGTGACATACCAACGTTAAAGTTTGATTAGGAAGAATTTCAACTGGTATAATACAACTATACTGGCATAAGAGAATTTTTAATATTGCTTGTCTCAATCGGGAAATAGTGCCCTACTGTCAACACACTTCATTTAGTTTAGTTTGGGCCACCCACTGGCACACATGTACATGTCACAGAGGAGCACACATATCTGTCAGAACTTCACGATATCAGCATTCTCCACTGAAGATAATAATGTATTTTAGTGCCAATATTTGTGTAAATACTAATTTATTACCAGTATTAGAGAAACTAAGGCTTCCCCCTAATAGAAAACCAATCATTAGTTCATGAGAAGTGTCTTAGTCAACCAAGATTTCATTGCTTGGTATGTTGCAGAAAAAAAACCCTTTTAACTCCATTTGGGAGCTGCACCTTGTCACTATATGGTTACTACAAATTTGTTAGACACAAGCAAAAAAAAAAAAAAAACATGAAAAATGAAAATTACCTGGAATATGACGCCAAGAATGTGACAAGCAAACTCAATTCATCTACCTCAAGCATGACTTAAATAAATAAAATGAATTAAATTCTCAGTCTCTTCGCTAGAGGTTCTGACACATTCATAAACACATTCAGCTTTAGCCAGTAGCATTATTATTAACTAGCTATTCATGTGTTTGCACCATATGAATCCTTTAATCATTCTGACAGGTTTAAAAAAAAAACAAAAAAAAACTCTTGCAACTTCACACACTATGAGCCGTTAAGAGCAAGATATAATCCCTGGATTGGGGGAAAAAAAAAAAAAGAAAAAAAAAAGGTTTGTGAGGTTTATGCCACATCTTTAAAAAAAAATTCTGAAGCATTTCGAGTGGCGATATTTGTGTTTGCCAATGCATACCAGATTTTGGCTCCCAGGTTTGTTTTGTTGTAGTGTACCAACACACCATACAAAAACAACAGTTTGTGTTCGATTATTTCGGAGGTCCGTCAGACGGACTCCGTCAAAACGTGGCAGACATTCTCAGCCACATTAAGCGACAAAAAGCATTGCCATCTACCATTACAAAACCTGAAATAAACCATGATGTTCCTACTTTGGTACTGTAGGTTACGTGCTTTGGCTGTGCTTATATTCTCACCTTGCCATCGGAGGCAGTGTTGATGCGGTAGTGATAGACCCGACCCTCGTAGCGGAGCGAGATGGACCTCTGGCCCGGGCTGCTCTCACTCTCTCGCACGAGGAAGCTGCCGTTGATGCCACTGCTGAGCAGGTACTCAGCAGCATTGCGGGACACGGGTCCATGGTACCAGCTGTGCTTCTCCAGACTGTTGACTGGTGTGATATAGTTACTGGGCACCCAGCCCTGGCCATTCTTAGTCTGCGCCTCACACCACTCCCCATTGTGATTGTAGCCCAGCACACGCAATTTCTCTCCTGAGAGGCCAGAGAATTGCAACATTGCATTACACAGCATTATATAACAGAACAATTCTTCCTTAAGCTTTCAAAACATGCAGGATGTGTTATATATTTAAACAATTAGCTTGTTAAGGCTATTTAATATCCTCTGACTCCCAGTGATTTCATACAGGAGTGGGCGTCATGGCACTGTTACCGAACCATTAACACTCAGCAAAGGTTACGCATGTGGGTTTATTATTAATTACCTTTGAATTTGCTGTAAACCTTAGCAACAGCATTTTCCTTGCCTACAGTTTGTCACTTATCTGAAAGGTTGGCTTTAGAAACATGAAGCCCCCCCTTCACTTAAGCACCATGTGTCAATTACTGTCAGCTACAGTGATAACTGAATCTTTTAAGAGACCGATTTCAATTCAGGCATTAAAAACATCTGAAATATGTGTTTTCTCAGGAACATACACCGTGGTTATTAAATGCATTTAATGCTAAACATTTTAAATGTATGACTGTTATTTAACTAGGCAACAATATTTAAGTGAGGCCGAGATAAAGGCAATAACAAGACAAAGACAACTTTTCACTAAAATGATGAAATTCGATTCTAGGACTTCTTGATCTAATCAAAACTCATAAGAAAGACTAGCACAGAGTCATATGACTCAAATAACAACATCCTGACATGACCCAGAACAGACTCACGGTGAGTAAATGATCAGTATGCTTTGGTAGGGCGATGACTCTGGCACACTAAAATCCTCTCGATTGCGTCATGATAGCCTTGACCGCGATGCTCAGGTTTTTTCCATGTGTCACTGCAAGGTTACTGCGGTTGACATTACTGTCTGCAAACTCATCCGGTGGTAAAACGTTTTAATCTCATTGAACTGTTACCTTGGTATCAGCCATGAGTAAAGCACTTATCATTTCAAGAACTGAATCAAAACTAACTTGAGACACTAAAGTTCTCCCATCATGGAAGATCAAAATGCCCTTGCTTTTTTGAAATAAACATTTAGTGTAGCATGTAAACACTGGTAAATACAATTAACTCTCCAAGTCCATACGGTAGGTACATGGTAAACTAAGCATCAAATACAGTTTTGCACTCATTTCCATTTATCCACTTTTTTAGCCTAAAGTAGTTTAGCCCACTCATGTTTCAGCTTGATCTACACTGGCCACCCGATCAGGAGAGGTCATTTACATACGTCAGTCCTCAAGGCATAGTAACACAAACAGCCAGTTTAATTATAAGAAATAAAAAGATTTGAAAATTGTAATGGACAAACAATCCTTTGTTAAATAATGTGGCTTATAAATGTACAAAAACAAAATGCAGCACATGAGCCATGTGAGTCCTATATTTTTTTTAATCAAAGAGCGTCTGACTTGGTAAAAATATACTGAATTCCTCTAACTCCTGATATATGAGTAGATGTTATCTAAGGGTATTAACTCAGGAAGGAATCCTCCATATTCTTAAAAGATTTGCCTGCCTTGGCCACAGCTGCAGCTACCGTATTGTTTTTCAGTAAGTCCAGTGGAAAGAACTCACGTGCTGCACAAGATAAAGGAAGCGGAGGGGAGATAGAGAATGCGAGGCAAATATGTGGATTTCCAGGCAGCAGCGTCACTCCGCTCCCCTGAGAGGACGCACTAGGCCTCTCAAATTCAACACTACAGCAGACTAGAGGTACTTCTGCACCGATCAAGACGAGCACTGCCATTCAATAATGCTTAGGGTTTCAGATTCAGTAAGAAATGCTGGGCATGCGTATTCACGTGTAAGAATATCCTAACAAGGCTGTTTCTCTCTAATTGAAAGGCATTTTACTCAATACAGTGTATGGTCAATGGCAAAAAAAAACAAAACAATATGCCCACACACGAGCAGGCTGATTGTTCACTTTGTGTTGTAGAAATTTATTACTGTCATTAATTACTACACTTGATGACTACTGGCACGTCATCTGGACTGCTGTGTGAAAAGAAGACAATAAATGGTTTGCTTTTTCTATGGGACTTGTTTCTGAAAAAACACAAAACAAACGTAACACACTGCCAGTAGTGTAAATGGTTCTCAAAACTTTATGGATTTTAATCTGATACCTTACCTTTAGTTATGCTGAGTGTGTTGTCTCCACTCGCCACAAAGTCGTATAGTGCTACAAACAGATTAGGGTCATTTTCACTGGGCCCTGCCAACAGGTTCTCTTTGGAGTTCCAACGTGCAGCCTCAGATAGTCCTGGGGACTCAAAGTCTGGCCGCTGAAGAGCTTCTGCAAATCAAAGTGAAACAGAAAATCACTAGGAGTAACAGCGTACACGTATGAATCTAACAGACTGAAAGACCAGAGGCTCTACCGGGTTCAGAATATTATGGTAACAATATTGATTTTTTAAAAAGGGTAATCGGACAATTTACTTTTTTTTTTTTATTACTCTGTTAACCCTTGCAAGGAGCAGTACACTTCACTCTAGTAACTACATAACTATTAAAATAGTTTGTGACATGCTGAACAAGTTTATGAATTATAACTTAAAAAACCTGCAGTTCATGGTTAAAGTGGACTAGGAAAGGGTGCAACCTTCAAGCTTCCTGCCTTCCTTAACCTTGTCCACATTCGCGTATCTCCTCCTCTCTTACATAACTGAAGTGTTATTTTATTCCCGCTTGATAAGGGAAACGGTGAAATTTCTTGGCATAAAGAAGCACAACCCTCACAGTGATTTCATTATGCGCAGTAAACTGGGCTGCTCAGCTGTCCCACACACGTGTTCCCTCACTTTGTGCCTCTCTGCCGCACACACCCAGGACATGCAAACATGGTGAAGAAATCTAAAGAAAAGGCCTGACGTGTGCCAGCAGACATTCATTACATGCTGAAAAGCTCAGTTGAGGATTCAAGCATTCAGGGTTGTAGTACTCAAGACGTTTTTTTTCTACGCTCTCAGAGTTGTCTTGGTCTTTGCTGTTGGTCTAGTCAAACATTCTAGTTAGTCTCAACTGAGTCCAGCTGCCTTTCAAAATGAAATTATTCGCAGCGGTCAATAAAATGACCCCCTCAGCCCCACCAACAAAACAAAAACGGCCAGAACAAAATCAACAAAATCAACAAAATCAGTGAACCTGACAAAAAGTGAGCTTGTCCACAAAATAAGCATAAGTTTAATTATCTCAAAATCCAACCGGAACGGGCACTGGCGCTGGACGTCCGCCTGCACCTACTCTTAATTATCACCATTTTGGCCGTAGGCACAATGTCGATGAGCCAAGCAAATCAAGTGAAATGACTACACTTAAACAACATGGCCTATTCTACACTGTTACAAATTAATCTTAAAGAAAACTCTAGAACCACAGCACAGGTGTTGTTTTGTGGTCTTAACTATCTTTTTCTATTGGACTCTGTTATGAGACTGACTTAAATTTCTTTGGACTCGGTCTTGACTAGTCCAGGTTATGGACTTGTCTTGGACTCAGTAACGATGGTCTTGACTACAGTTCTACAAGCATTAGAGAAAATTCCTTTGAACACAGTTTAATAAACCTCATATTCTGTGCTAGGAATGGAACTCATTCGCCATTTGGTACGTAGCGTTTTTTTATACAACGAAGTTTCTGGGAAACAACCCTGGACCGACCGAGAGATATCTCGTAGGGAATACAAACAAGATAAAGTGGCCGAGACACATTATATTGCACAGTTCCGAAAAGTGCTGTACACTTTACAGCAAACTTCATCAGCGTAGTTGATTTAATTAGGTTTTGGTAAGAACTGGTATTGAGTAAATGTGATTAGATCTGTTTTTATTCTCAGAATGTTTCAGTGCCACAAATGGAATACATCAAGCCGCAGAGGACGTCATCGGTTGGACTTCAAAACAGTTTGATTTGTAAGATGAAACTAAAGGGGGGTGTCTGGCCCATCACGGAAATGAGGCAACGATAGTAGAAGATAAATAAACGAGAGAGAACTGGCTGTGATTCCCCTGTTAGGCAAGAGCTGAAGGACAAAAGAAAACTGGACATACTGACGTCATAGTGAAGTTGCTTTCAAACTTTTATTTGTCTAATAAAAAAAAAAAACTGTTTTGCTGGAGATAAAGAGGCAGTTATGAGCTCCAATGACCACATGATGAACCAAACATCTAAGCGAGCATGGTGTCACCACATCCTGAGCCATTTAGCTCAAGCAGCCGGAGCAGGGAGAGGAACTGCAGAGCTGGAGGCAGGAGGCCAAAAATGAGCCCAGGCATAAAGAACGCTCAGAACTATTATAAGACTAATCAAAAAGCTGGAACCAAGAATCAGGCTTACATGGAGGGAAAATGAACGAGAACCTTCACAAAAGGCTGGTTTAAAAATATAAAAAAATGTCACCCAGTACAGGGGTTACGGTAACTTGAACACATTAATCGTTTTTGTTCCGTTCCCTCAAAAACCATTTTCATCCTGATCAAGGACAATTTCAATGAGAAGGTTAATAAACCTGATGGACTGTCCATAGATCCACCTGATTAATTTTTAATCAACTATTTTTCTTCTTACAAAGCAATAGTCTTCTAGTCTTTGAATCAAATCCATAGAACATGACTATCTGACGATTACACTTAATCTTGGATGTGCGGCCACAAATGTTAATAATAGCGTTATTACTAAAAAAAAAAAGAAAAAAAAAAAAAGACATTCACAACAAGAAAGTGCAAAAATCTTTTGTTCTTATAAACTTTCCTCTATTGCTAAATATCA
Source organism: Bryconaethiops microstoma (assembly GCA_037577275.1). NCBI lineage: Eukaryota > Metazoa > Chordata > Actinopteri > Characiformes > Alestidae > Bryconaethiops > Bryconaethiops microstoma. The sequence goes on from JBBJLS010000082.1 coordinate 12,478,921, forward strand.
AAGATCCAGAAGCTTTCTGTGAACTCAATCCATAAACACAAAAAAGGAAAAAAGAACAACACTTAGACCCATACATATGAAATGTTGATACACAATTGAAAAAGGTTACTTAAAACCTATACAGGCAGTCAGGCAGGAGTCAGATTTCCTAGTATTCTCTCCTCCCTCACTTTTTTTCCACCCTTTCTTTCTCTGCGAGCCAGAGTGTCTGGCTCTGCTTGCTCCTTTGCTTCCCCCTCCTCCACTTTTCTAATGACCAGGCGAAGCAGAGAATTCAAAGGCCTCGAAATAAAGCTGAAGCCTGTGATTTTCACAAGACCATCAACCCAAGTTTCCAGTTTGCCGTTTCGTTTATTCTCCTGGGTCTTGTTCTAAACTACCGTTTATTTGTAACTGACATTCTTCTTCTCGAAAAGCAACACCTCCTCCCACCTCCCCCACCAGACAGACACAAAGCCATGCTAGTTTTTCTCCAGCTGCTCTGTAGCAAATCCCAGATTCTTACCTTCGAAGTAATAGCTGGAGGAAGACGAGAGGCCTTTTTTAGATTTACACCCCACCAATTTCAGACAGATCTCCAACATTTTCATTTGCTTACTTAGGCTGCCACTTTAAAAGAAAAAAAGACTATTTTTTTCCCCCCACCCTGTAGTTCTAAGTAATCCGGCATCCAAAAGTTAACTTTAAAAAAAATAAATAAATTAAAAAAAAAGTTTAAAATGTGGTTCAGTGGTGTCCTGAATCATCAACGGGGTGAAGACAAATAGAGAAAACAACTTTTGAAAGAAAAGGCCGATATCCACATCCCAAAACTCCACAGCTGCATCCACTTTATGACTCTGTACTACCGAGTTCCCAGTCCAAGAGGCTCCATTTTTTCCCGGGTCCGCTTTCGCTCGATTGCTCTTTCGGGTGGAAAAATACCCATCCAAACATGGACAACTCGTCTCCGGGACGGGGTGAGGGGCCGAATCTAACACTTGGACGTAAAGACGGGCTCTCTTGATGCTGCCATCCTGCTGTCCTGTCGCCTGCAAGCGCGATAGTGGGAGAAGCCGAGTGCTCGTGCTGCTCTCTGCCAACAAAGGGCCCCTTTCAGGCGCTGCCTGTTGGACTGAATGACATCAGCTGGCTGGATCCTCCCCCCCGCCCCAAAGAACACACATACAAACACAACCACGCACACAAATGCACATACACACTCTTAAACATGCACACATCAACAGAGAAGAAGACCGACGCTGAAATACCACCACAAGTCAGCCTTAGGGAAATTATACACTAGGGGAGGGCTACAGCAGGAGTCTGCCTGTCGTTCCTGCTGGAGAGTCACAAGGTACTTTATGGAAGGCCCCCCCTCCCCACAACCCCCATGTCCACTTCTCTCTCGCTCTCTCTTTCACCGATGGTCTCTCGCTCCTTTCTGAAATGTTTACAGCCTCGAAGAACGGCGCCTGGTGCTGAGGCTGCCAAGTGTGCTGTGAAGTGTCATGACAAGCATTCTTCCTTTTGTGTTTTGTTTGGCCTAACTAGGCAACAGGGCGTTCTGGGAACTAAAAAAACTGATTTAAACGAATTGAACAAAATAAAGAACCCAGACACAGAGCAGGTGGGCACGTGACCTAAAATACATCTTACAAGCTGTCAGAATTCAGCCAGGCTTCGATAAGTAAAGCTAAAAGCTGTTGTGTTTGAATAAAGTTTGTTGTATGTGTTAAAAATCCATGCAAAAGTGCTTTTTTTGTCCCTCAAAAGGTCACATTTCCAAACAACTTTGGTACAACATTTATTTGCCGCTTTGCAAGGTCCAACTGCTGCATTGACTGGCCGACAAAATAAGCCGATATTCCACCTATTTAGAGGCACTGGTGAAACTACTGACAATAAATACAATAAAGCTTTTATGTTGTCTTTTTTTTTTTTTTACTTTTTATCCTATCAAGATCATGCCTCTGAAGTATGTATTTTAACTGCTTCTTAATTTTAATCCTTTCCAGAGACTGCTAAACAGGCTCTTGTCAGCTGCTTACTTCTGGAAATGCAGGCTGAAGTGGCACACTTGCATGAAAGAAAATAAAAAATAATTAATAAAACACATGTTGCATGCAAACCTAAACCTTTTGAAGGGGTGGATGATCTAGAAAAAATATAATACTCACTTTATTCACAAATCTGTTAAACTGGATAGGATGGAAAAAAAAAATGTGTTAAACTATAAATAAAGGATAAATATTTATTTAACCTTTCAAAGATTCTGCTCTTTGTAATTCACACACACAGCTTGTCAGTGCCAACAATTAATGATCTGCTTAGAAAAGCACATTGTGACAATTTAGCGTGATGAGAAATATCGTAATATTGGGAGCTTTAGCACAAATGATAAACGTGACAAAAACAAAAAAACATTTTAAATTATTTTGTATATATAACCAAACACTTTTAAAAGAGTTACTGCTGACTATTAAGAGCTTATACAGACACGATTATCAGTCAGCAAAGCAATGTTGAAAATCTGAGTCTGTATAATTTTGCCAAAGTGGTTCATATTATTGAGATTTAGCTCCTTTAAATTTTCATCCTTGTTTGGGCCTTGCTTATATTAATTTCACATTAACTAAACAATATTTCTGTTTATCAGTTATTTAACTATGTAACATTGTAACAATCCCCCCCCCCAAAAAAAAAAAACAAACAAAAAAAAACACCTACCAAAAAAACAAAAAAAAAACCCCAAAACATATATACACACATACATATATATCAACATACACAAAGTTCATATTCAGAGAAAAAGCATATCCAGGCTGCAATATTCTTCCATAAGCATGTGGAAAAGGGGCATTAGGGTTTCTCTGGGACAGTGTCTGGAGCTGACATCACCAGTCTCCGCACCAGTCAACTGGTGTCTCCAGACAGGCGGGAACCCAGGCAGCTCTCAAGCCCGGAGGCTTGCTGGCCAGCCAATAAGTTCCTTTGACTTTCCAGTCATAAGGGGAGTGAAAATGAGTGAAAATGTGACAATGATACAGTTCCACCTCTGTAGTCCGGCCAGCGAAATGAGAATAGAACCGAGGTATGAAATGAGCCGTACCACCTAGACGGCAACAAGGACTCGACGGTATTCCAGCCTCCCTGGTTCATTAACAGTAGAACTGATCTCTTTTCAAAAGCAACTGCATTCCGCATACCGAGCACCAAGCCAAGTAAATGGCATGCAATCTTTCAAGATTATCAATTGACAGATTTCTTGGTTAATTATATAATAAACCAATTTTTTTATTTGGGTTTGTAACTTTTGATTAAATTAGGTGGTTCAAAAACGCAAAAAAATAAATATAAATAAATGAATAAATAAATAAAAACAAAGTATTTACATGAAGGCCCAGTGATTTAGCTGCGAACAGCCGTGCTTTCCGTGAGCGGCCTCTGGAAAATCTTCTGCGTGCGTTCTGCATGCAGCTCAATGGCTTTTTTTTTTTCTTTACGCAATCACTGGCATGCTAAGCATGCAGCTAAACCTCCCATTAAGCGCATACATTAATCAGGGCGAAATGAAAACTTTCAGCTTCGAAACCACCTACATGAAACTCTGACCGCTTGGAAACTTGATGCGGGCCACAAAGCAAAGTGAGCGAGGAGAGGCTAGGTTTTGAAAAGGGGGGGGGGGGGGTTGCAGATGGAGAAACATGAAGCACATTGTTTGGTGATGAGCTCATAGGAGAATCACTCCATTGCGATTTATATAATCCCACTCTCAGTATGTTAACAGTTAGCTGACGTACACAGTATGCTCTCTTGCTCCCCCCCCCCTTTTTTCACTCCCTTAGCTCACTTCTTTTTCCAAACCCTAGGGCACAAGTAAACGAAGGCCCACGTACCGCTCGCTTATTTCTCCTAAACAACTCAATGGGCCTTTAAAAGGCCTTTTAAATGTGAAGCATTTCACCAAATTGGACAGTCTGCAGGGTTTCGACATCGGCTTGCAACAAAGTTCAGCCTTAATGGAGAGGGGAAACGTAAGCCAGGTGCAGGAAGCCTCTGGGACATCACAGCATGGCTGAGATCACTCTTTTTTACACACACACACACACACACACACACACACACACACACACACATGTACAGAAAACACACTTGCACCCATCAAAGATGAAACAACACACCACCTTATAATGTCAGAAATGTCAGCCAGCATCAACTCTGGCACCTAGTCTGCCAAATTTGGTCAGAGTCAGTCAGGCAATTGACTCAAGCATGCTAATACGATGAAAGGAGAGTGAAGACCCAGCTGTGTTTAATACACACAAAGCTATGCAGCAGGTTCATTCCATCACTTCATACCACCAGCGCCGCTAAGGCCTGCAAGTCCCAAGCCCTAGACACCCAGCAACGAGCCCAGATATTCCACAGCGTTTATCCAAGGTCCTTCGGAGAATTCTGTCTGGGTGTCTGGGGTCTTTCAGACCCGGAACTGCCTTGCATTTTGAGTTCCAGAAGCTCACTGGCATGATGGGCAATGGGAGAAGGGCCGGGAGGAACGGGTGGGTTAAACGTTTCAGAGTCAACAATAGCGGGCAAAGTGACCTCATTCCATAAATGCCGAGGTTAAAATTCCAAGCATACAAAAACAGGCTCTCGGACCTGAGCGCATGTTAAAATGGAGATAAGACGATGGAAGCAGGGCATGCATCAAAACTACTCAGCCAATAAGCAGCAGCCCTGAAATATTTATGCCATGCTTAAGTAGACAACAGATTTGTTTTAGCTCAGAAGCCCTGGAGAGAAGCTGGTCCCATTAAGGCAGCAACAAAACCTGAATTAAAATTGAGATGTCGATTCGTTATTCAGTGCAATTAGATTCAGTAATGGCAGCGATTCTGCACACTAAAAGTAAGGATCCAAGGATCACCACGACACTGCAAGGGAGTTTGCTAACTATGGTGAGATCAGAACAGCAAGCTTTCCGCTTCAAACATCACACGAGCAGTTATAGGAAATTACCTGTGTGTCTGTAGATACAATTGATTTTAAAAAGGTCAGAGCACAGGTCAAGCACCAGGTTTCTCTTTTTGCAATTATTTTGTTTGTGTTTATTTAGTTGTTTTTTTTTTTAAAGGATGTATTATAAAGCGATATATTTATAAATGCATGTTTTTTTAAATATTGGTTTATATTGATCTCTGAGCTGCATGTATAAAATACTGCACATTTTACTAGCGTTTAGCAAACCTGCAAATTTTTCATTATCAAATTGGTATGATGAAGAATTGTGAAAGAGTCATAATCTAAATTATAAGCAAAAATAGAAAGAAAAAAACAACAAAACAAGAATCAAGAATCATGCGGCCTAGGTCAAATCATCACATAAACAAACAAAAACAAACTCCAGAGGTTCTCTGTTTGATACATTCAATGTCTCCCGCAATCTCTCGCCCTTATGTTACTACTGACATTTTCTTAGAATCCATCTACAAAGACTAGTGATAAGAAAACAACGTGTTCGTGATACAAGACCAAACATTCCCAAAACCCACACAGAAAAAATTAAGAGACGCATGAAGTTAAAAGAAAAACATCCTGTGGAACCGTCCTGTTGGAACCATGTTTTGAAAAAGCATCATAACACAAAAAAAAGGCAGTAGATGAGTGTGTGAAGGACTTAGAGACGATCTCTGCTACGGATATCAGGAGCCAGGACTGTAAACACTGGTTTAGGGGGAATTTCTTCCTAGTTTCAGAGCAGGTTAACTATTTAATCACACAATCTTCAACACCTATGAAGTTCCAAAGCAAACTGATCACACACTGTAACGGCATCAATGTTTTAGTACAAACAAACGCAAAATGTATTTATTTAGTGAGATATGAGGAGTTTGAGATCGGATTCATTACCCTGAACTGGCGCATATGCAAACAATTGCAAAAATACTGTTAACAATATGTGGGGGACAATGGTGGGATGTCCTGCAGATGTTGTTTTAGCAGAGGCTGTAGAGGCCAGAGGAGAGTGTGGCGGCAGTGGCTGCTCTCATTCTCTTAGTGTCTCAGAGTTAAATGAAACCAGCTGAAGCTCAGCAACCCTTCTCAGTACAGGCAACAGTGGATAGTTACCATCCTCCCACCACCGACCATGCATGTCCTAATAACTATTTAGAGGATGGTTCTCATACTCGGAAAACTCAGCACTGGAAAACTGAAAACATTTAGAGCTCAAAGTGTGTTTGAAACCGCATCGCAGACGTTCCCCTCTCGTTCTCTTTTGAGGTTCTTTCATTGTAGAAACCACTATCAAAGATCAAGACTAGGCATCTGGGTACCATAGTAAATGTGGGAGGGTATGGGGAAGTGAGCTTATGCACACTCCCATGCTCAAATGACTTTTTAAGCTTTTTTTTTTTTCCTGAGGTCACTTATAAATTCTAGGCTTTGTGATTTTGGGGCTTACGTTGTTAGAGGACTGGAACAGGCAGAGCAATCTGAGCCAAATCAATAGTCTGTAACTGGAGCTCTGCAAAATCAAGACGTTTATATTTAAAATAAATAAAACTGAAACAAGCCTTGATATCTGTGTTCCTGACACATTTTAACATGACACATTTACAGACAGCAATTATAAATGGAGAATTTCCTTTTTCTTTAACATTCTGTACGGTAGCCACAATGTCACACTAGTTAGAAAAAATGTCCGCTATACTTTAGCCACCGGACAGAAATGCTGGATTTTGCAGTAGTGCATGTACCGCAGAGGAAAACCACAATGAATGCTTATTAATAGTCATAGAGAACTCCAAAGACTCCATACAAGCAAAAAATAAAAACAATTCCAAAGCACAATAGATTGGGCAGTACAAATATTTGTAACAAAAAGTAAACAGTTTTACTTCTTGAGGCAAATAAATAAACAAAGCTATTTTTTTTCCTTTTTTTTTTTTTTTTTTTAAACAGAGAGCAGATTTTTAAAGAATCTTTAACCAAAGCATTCCAAAAGGACTGAGCTTAGCATTACCAAGCTGTGACTAGATGGAATTTTTATCACTGGCTGGAATTCACATCATAGGTAAAAAAAAAAAAAAAAAAAAAGGGTTCAAGAGGGGCGAAGCCTAACACAACAGCTGTGCTGCTGAGTGGAACTGAGGACCCTGGCAGGGTATTCCTCTTTCTGTGCATGTGTTTGTGTGAGAGTGTGTGTATACACATGCAGAATGATACCGGAAGAACAAGTCATTATGATTGCTTAGGAAACAATCCGATGCATCATTAAATCTCAAATTTAATATCGCATTAACTGTCAAAAGCATGTGGACACACCTCCTGACTTCAGCTGTCACGGAGTTCAGCTGTCACATTGAAATCTGTCAACAGTGGGACAGAAAGTGAACAGTTACTGAATGAAAAAGCGTGAGCGACTTTAACAAGGGATGGTTAGACGACCGGGCCAGACTATCTCTAAAACGGCTGGTCTAGTGGCGTGTTCCCAGTATGTAGTTGTTAACACCTACTAAAACTGATCCAGGGAAGGACAACTGATGAACCAGCAATTGTTCAGAAATGATTTGAGGAACATAACAGAGTTCAGGGTCTTGACATGGCCTCCAACTTCTGTGGGATGTGCTGGACAAATTAGTCAGGTCCCCAAATCACCACTCATTAGGTACATCAACCCTGTATCTACACTCATCGTAAGATCCACTTATTATACAGGTGAACAAGTTTACAAGTCCATCCGTCTCTCAATCATTTGTTCCCCTCATTTGCTCCATTCAACAATGGTCAGGAACCCCACAGGACCAGCAGTGAGCAAGTGTTATCTGAGTGGCACATTAGTGTGTGTGTGTGAGTACATCAAACACAGCATTGCCATTTTAAAAGAAAATATTTTAAAATAAAACCAGGAGGGAAACTGCAACAACAGGCATTGTATTAAGACTGTATATAAAAAAAAATCTTACCAAAGGTAACATTAGCTAAATGCTGAATACCATCAAATAAAGGTGAGGTGTTAATGTGTGAAACTGTGTTAGATAATAAAATAAAAACTTCAGAAAGTTCTAAAACAAACAGAGGTCTACCTATAATTAGCATTAGTTACACATTTTAAAACTGTTGTTTTTAAAGACAGTACTGAGTATAAGTATTCCAATTATTCTTCATAAACGTCAGCTTATGTGACAGAAGAAAGAAACTCTGGGTCAAGTCTTATATTCAGTATTTAATTCTCTTTCTGTTGTAAACCCATATGTATGTATATGGATATGCAAGTGCTAAAATGACTAAGAGACCTAAGGCTGAAGGGGGTGAGAGAAAGAGAAAGAGACAGAGAGAAAAAGGGAGAGAGAAAGAGAAAGAGAGATGGAGAGGAAGACAGGGAAAAAGAGAGAAATATAGAGAGAGAAATACAGAGAAAGAGAGAGTGAGAGAAAGAGAGCGAGAAAGAGCAAGAAAGAGACTGAGACAGAAAAAGAGAAAGAGAGCAGGAGACAGAAAGAAAAAGAGAGCGAGAGAAATATAGAGAAAGAGAAAGAGAGAGAGTGAGAGAGAGAGAGACTTGAGAGGAATGCATAGGAGGTCACATTCCTGACTTCACTGCTGTGGCTTGCCCCATGTTCAACTATGCCTTCAAAACAGACAGAATTACTCAAGAGCCTGCACTTCTGCACAGACAAAAGTGGATCTTTCTCAATGGGTATCCGAGTGCCAGAGGGTCTTGGGATAAGACAGTCACAGAGACTAAACTCATTAGCCTTCCAAACTTTGTCATCACTCACTTGGGTTAATGTGTACCATTTTCTCAAACCACAGATATCAGGTTTTAGTGAAAACACCAGTGAACCCCTTGGTAAGTTCAACGTGTTTTGAAAATCACATTTCAATACCAAAAGATATAATCTTGTGGCTCGCGAAAAGTCTTAAGACAACCAAAAACTTTATTCTTTCAGTGGCTGTGCAGCGCACTAGGACAATGTGAATATTTCAGTGAGTAAGTGCCCTGTAATTTAACAACACTTGAGAAAAGGTGCGGGCTAACCTCTTTAGGGAAAGAGATTATGGTCAATCAGTGGGAGCTGGCTTTAACCTGACATGCAGGCTCCCAGATCGGCTAAAAAGAACATTTTTCAAAAGCACGATGGCACGAGAGCGCAAGGCAGAAAAGTGAGCTGAGCAGAGTCAGCAGAGCTTGCAGTAAATGACCTTAAGTTGAACAGGCCTAGGTTTATGGGGTCATGCATGTGGAGCCATGGAGTGCACGCAGGGATCTTCAGGAGCCTCAGGACGCTGCATTTTGAGCACCTGCTTTTGTCACTCCTCGTGCACAAGTGTCCCAACTTACCAACAATTGTGCTCCAGTTGGTGAGAATTCAAACAAATCAATAAAACAGGAAATGTATTGAAGCACCAAGCACTGTAGGGTTGCTGCGGTGACATCTTACTAACATAATATTGTGGTACTGGATCACAATCTCGGTTCCAGTTCATCCCAAAGGTGCTGGATGGGGTTGAGGTCAGGACTCTGTGTGGACCAGTCAAGTTCTTCCACACTG
>JBBJLS010000082.1:12500724-12520326 GCA_037577275.1 Bryconaethiops microstoma
ATAACACGTTCTATTAACCCCCTCGTGTCTAAATCTCTTCAATAACACGTTCTATTAACCCCCTCGTGTCTAAATCTCATCAATAACACGTTCTATTAACCCACTCCTGTCCAACTCTAATCAATAACACGTTCTATTAACCCCCTCGTGTCTAAATCTCTTCAATAACACGTTCTATTAACCCCCTCGTGTCTAAATCTAATCAATAACACGTTCTATTAACCCACTCCTGTCCAACTCTAATCAATAACACGTTCTATTAACCCACTCCTGTCCAACTCTAATCAATAACATGTTCTATTAACCCCCTCGTGTCTAAATGTCATCAATAACACGTTCTATTAACCCCCTCGTGTCTAAATCTGATCAATAACAACATGTTGTATTAACACTAACTCACTCCTGTACAGTGTAGATATTGGTGTGGTTTAATGCATAGTATCAATTTAAGGTAATCAATTAAGAAACATCTTAATTAAATCTATTATTCCTTCCAGGGAAACCAGCACACAGTTCAACAACAAGACTTTACCAGAATTACTTGTATAAATATACATTTTGTCCGTAAAGTTAAAAAAAAAATCTGATCATATGACCTTAAAAGTAAAAATGTGTGTGACATTTCAAATGCTGCTCTTCAGACACTCGCGCTCCGGGTTTAGTTTCTCGTGCTCTGTTCCATTTTAGCCGTGGTGATTGATTTTTCTGTTCTGGGGTGGAAATCGAGAGTGGACTCTAAAGTTTGGGACTCAGGCAGACAGTCAGTGTTTAATAATGCATTTTCAATAATACACACCTACACGCGGTTGCACCTGATATTAAAAGAAACAGTAATAATGCACCAGAAAGAAAAACTGTACAGAAATGACATACAACATCATGTAGAGAATCATAACATGAATCATAACCATATACTATAAACCAAATTCATTTTGTACTTGCTTGAGTTGTGATGGGTTGTTGACTCTTGGAATCGACTCTACTGATTCACCTCAGCTGCGTCGGAGATGGGAGTCGACTCCTGGACTCGAGCGGCCCGGGTGCCGAGGACTGGGGGTGGTGCTGAATCTGATTGGAGGAGGTCCGGGAAGTGGGGCCGAATCATTTTCACTTTAAAAATCCAGAGAGCTGCAGGTACGGATCGAGTTTGGGTTCTGAAGTCCTGATTCAGCATGGAAGCCGAAAGCGTGTCCAGAAGTTTCGGGACAGCCCTGTGCATCATAACCGGGGCTTCGAAAGGGTTCGGCTGGAGTCTGGCTCGGGAGATCTCGGCCCTCCTCGGGCCGGGCTCGGTTCTGCTGCTGGTGGCCCGGTCCCGAGACAGGCTCCGGGAGCTGCAGGAGGACCTCACCTCGTCTGAGGAGGGGAAAGCTGGTCTTCTGGTTCGGTACGTGGTGGCAGACCTGGGGCAGAAGGAAGGAGTGGAGAGAGTCATCAAAGAGGCCGGAGAGACCTCCTGCCAGGCCATCGACCACCTGATGATCTTCAACAATGCAGGTGACCCCCTAAACCCTTTTAATAATAATAAGAAGAACAATAACAATAATAATGATAATCTTATTAATAATCATAATAATAATAATCCTAGAAATAACTATAACAACAATAACAGTAATAATAACAATAACAATAATTGAAATAACAACAACAATAATAATAATGATAGTAATAATATTACTTCATGAGGAAGGTCAGGTGGGCTGGGAAGGTGGGTTAAGAAATACTGTAACAGACTACCAGAGCCCTTCCAAAGGTTCTAGGATCAGTTTGAATAAAGTGGGTCAGGTTTAATAGTCTGGCCTGAAACCAGGTGTGTCAAACTCCAGACCTGAAGAGTTCAGCAGTCTGCTTCATTTAACAACTCCTCAGATCTTTAAAGCCGCATTCAGAGTGTTAGAGGACAAAGAAAGCTCAAACGAAGGTCGAGTCTATATCATCTGTCTGTCTATCCCATTGTCTTCTATTCTGTTCTATTTTATTTGATTCTGTTCTGTTTGATTCTATTCTGAATAAATTGTGGCACATACAGTACTGTGTAAAAGTCTGAGGCATTTAGGGCAGGTTGTTTAAAGCCGTTTTCTCACCAGGTGATAATGTGTCTTTCCAAATTACAATTAATGCAAATACATAAGAAACCAGCAAACAGTAGCTGATACTGTGTGAGCTGGTGAGGAGAACACATGTTCGGTTCCAGATTCCTCCTCGGTTCCTCCAGCCCTTGTTTGGATTGTGAAACTCCATCAGCAGCTCATGGTTTAATTTAATGAAGGACTGATGGAGTCGAACCAGGTTTCTGATGGAAACTACAGTAATACTGAACTTCCATAAGAACTCACTGATATACTGAACATAACATCACTATTTACTGTAGCATGTTATTTATATTTATTCTGTTTAGTTTTATTTAGTATATTTAGTGATATTAATGTGAAAATACTCACTGCTTGTGTGAACAGCGTTGACATATATTATTTTGCTTAAAACCTTCGCACAGTACCGTGTATCGTTTTTATAATTCTTAGGAAAGCGCTGACTAGAATAGGAGCAGCCACTCATGGTCCTATAGTGATCATGTCCAGCTCACTTATTACACTTGATTGCAGAATGAAATACAAAATAATGTATGTTTCGATACATCTCTCGTCCGACAGCCTCACTTGGTGACGTGTCTCGCTATGTACAAAGTTTCACCGACATGGAAGAGGTGGACTCCTACTTGTCATTCAACGTGAGCTCGGCTTTGTGCTTGACTTCTGGAATCCTGGCTGCGTTTCCACCGCGTTCCGGCTTGCGGCGCTGCGTGGTGAACGTGAGCTCCCTATGTGCCGTGAAGCCCTTTCCCTCCTGGGTGCTGTACTGCACTGGGAAAGCTGCGCGTGACATGATGTTCCGCGTGCTGGCTGAGGAGGAGCCGGAGCTCAGGGTGCTGAGTTATGCACCTGGTAAGTACCTGAAACCTTCAACAACTTCGGAAACTGTCCCTCAGTGTAGGCTGACAGTACATCCTTACCTGAAATGAAGCACACTACTGAAATAATACAAAAACCCTCAGCCTGTATGTTTGCATTCATTAGCCACATTAGTTTTTTTCTGACTGAACTACACTACATGGACAAAAGTATTATTATGGACAACATGTGGGAAGAACCTTTTCTATTCCAGCATGACTGTGTCTCAGTGCACAAAGCAGCTCCATAAAGACGTGCTGGAGGAGTTCGGTGTGGAAGAACTTGACTGGCCGCACAGAGTCCTGACCTCAACCCCATTTGGGATGAACTGGAACGGAGATTGAGAGCCAGACCTTCTCGTCCAACATCAGTGTCTGACCTCATAAATGCTACAGAGTAAATGGTCACAAATTCCCACAGAAATTCCAGAATCTTATGGAAAGCCTTCCAAGAAGAGTGGAACCAACTCCATATTAAAATCTATGGATTTGAATACGATGCCGTTGTTGATGTAATGGTCAGTGTCCCAATATGTTTGTCCATGTATTGTATTTATTTCTGAACTGTGTCTGGAATGGAAGAAATAAATGAGGCTTATGGAAGCTCATACGACTTTGCTAAGCTTATCACATGCCCTCTATTCAACAGTAGCCAGTAGCTTCTGTCCAACACTGGGCTGCTGATCTGTATTAATCTCATTTCATTTTCCCAGGACCTCTGGACACAGATATGCAGCTTCAGGCCAGGTCCACCTCACGGGACCCCAAACTGAGGGACTCTTTCGCTGCCTTGCACTCCGAGGGCCGCCTGCTCACCTGCGAAGAGTCTGTCGCCAAGCTTTTAAAGGTCTTGCTGGAGAATGACTACCCCTCTGGAGCCCATCTGGACTTTTATGATTTGTAGGTGCATGACTGAAAGGAAACTTGTATTGATTAGGGATGCAAAGATACCAGTAGCAGTACTTCTAATAATAGTGCCACCAAAATAACAATGATGCCTGTGGCCCCTCCAGAATTCATTCTTTTCATTTCTTCATTTCTTTTATGCAAGCCATAGCAAGGTTTCGTTCACACTGCAGGGCTAATAGATTTGCATCTGAATCGTAATATTCAGAAACGAACTGAATCTAAACAAACCGTTTGCCTCTGTGACCTTTAGATATTGATGTGTATCATTCCTTAATTACTACAACTGTCAAAACAATTTTGCTACATCATGCAAAGAAAATGTATACATTACTTAAGTGTCTGTTAAAAGCCTCATATCTCCATATCTAAGCTATGTGCGCATTCTGACGTCAGCAACTGCCGCCCCGTAAAGACAAACTGTTCAAAAATCTGATCTGAGTCAGTTGAAGTAGCTGCAAATGTGGCTTGAATTTGGACTTGTGACTTTTCGCCATTCAGGCTGCAGCAAATCTGCTGTGCTTGAATCGGTTATGTGAAGAAAACTGGATTTGATCTGCCTGTTTGAATAAGGCCTGTAATTCCACACATGTGAACACAGTGGGGTGGGTGGAGGGTGGGGTGGGGTGGGGGGGTTGATGTCCTATAGTAGTGCTGAATATATACATTGTATGAATAAGAAGTTTGAAGGATCACGGCTGTTGAACCGTGTTGGTTGAACGTGCTTAGTTGAAAGGGCCACTAGAGCACACAGATATGATGATTTCACAAAAAACGACCTATGTTTCATATGTTATGGTGTCCAGTCTTGTCCACAAAGGGCTGGTGTTGCTGCAGGTTTTCATGCCAACAAAGCAGGAGCACGGCTGATTCAATTTATTTAATCTAAAAGTCTCAGTCTTTAAATGTTTGATCATATTTTGCTGAACTAAAAACCTGCAGCCACATCAGTCCATTGCAAATAAGGTACTTCTATATGTACATTTACATGTAGATTTTTAGGATATTTTTAAGGTTGTAGTGGGACAGGAGCACTGGCCTGTCTCAGCCTTCTTACAACTGGACATCAGACGACACAGTTTCTCACACAAGGCATAGCTACGTACCTACAGACACCTTGGCTTCTAAAAGTGTGTGACGTTCACAATTCTGTTTGTTCTTACTATATTAATTGTTATTTTACACATGGTTATCTGAATAAGAGGATTCTGTCACTGGCACTGGCCTACATGGTGGCATTAATCTTTGAAACGAATTCAACACACAGTCTGTCACTGATAACGAGAACAAGTTGGTATCACAAGCATATATTTAGAGAAAATGCTGCTTGGAAAGATAGTTCTGGATTTCAGGTTTTCTACCCTTCACGTAATCCAGCAGCTGTTACATTTTAAATTATGCAGTTGATAGGTATAATGAACTTGATTTGTGTTACACTGATGCTAATCTAGCTGTCGTCTGTCTACAGTAATTGTAATGTGCTCCGGTTACCTTGTTGTTAAAGCTAGAGAGGAGCATCCGGTGCCTTATTCATTTAGTAGAAATTTAATTCGTTATAAATGCATTACTTTTATTTTAGTTCAAGTTGTCGGTGCTCTCTCAAATTAACAAAAGTGCTTTTTACAGTCTTGGCTTTAGCCTAGACACATACGCTGCCAAAAATCCCCACTTACTCTGTAGTCGTATCTAATAAATACACCTTTCAAGAACTGTAAGTTGCAATTCACATATATAGGGGTGTAACAATGCATTGTGACCCCTCATAAAGAAAAAATGTGGTGACGTGTATGGTAATGCAGTTACACTGCTTAAACACCAAAGGCTGTAAACTTAATACACACCAGAACATTACTCCCAGCTCATCTCATCTGTAGCTTGTGCAAGTATAATTTTTCTCCAAATATCGTGAGAATGTTGAGTAATCAACCCAGAATCGAATTGGATTGCGAGCGATAATTTGAATACAAATTTATGGATTGTTTATGTTAATCATACACATTTCTGTATTGGTTTTGCTTGAAACTGCCTATGCTGTTTGTCTGTATAACATTCCTGCTTTTGCCTCTTTTTCTTCTTTTCTGGTCTGTTCTTCTATTCTGCAGTTAAATGTTATTTTCTTGGAGAAATATCAATACAGTGTAAGTATAGAACTGATTTTCTACAGATTGTTCTATGCTTGTTTTCCATTTATTTTTTCTTACAGACTTGTTCAGAATAAATGTTTATCCTTGACTCAACATGCATTATTGAAATTATTATAATTTATACATTTTTTTTTTGTGGTTTGGCTACACATCACACCATAAACAAACACTTGTGAATGAACCTGAGCCCAGAACTGACCCGCATGCTCACATCCTATTCAGTGATGTCATGTTTACGATCCACATCCACTATACAATGACAATTAATAAACACGCAGCACCAACCTTCATCACAGAGATCATAAGATCTGATCAGGAGAGCAGGCAAGCTGGTCTTGCTAAACTGGTCCTAAATGAAAATGTAACGTGCACACAGTAGGAAAAACATTCTTTCTGATCTTCACATTCTTAATAATGTCGTGTAGCCACATATTTGATATACATCCTGTCTTGGATCTCTTATGAAAGTGGCTCAGATCTAATGTCATTAGTTACAGGGACAGTCTTACAGTCATTAGTTACAGAGACAGTCTTACAGTCATTAGTTACAGGGACAGTCTTACAGTCATTAGTTACAGAGACAGTCTTACAGTCATTAGTCACAGAGACAGTCTTACAGTCATTAGTTACAGGGACAGTCTTACAGTCATCAGTTACAGAGACAGTCTTACAATCATTAGTTACAGTGACAGTCTTACAATCATTAGTTACAGGGACAGTCTTACAATCATTAGTTACAGGGACAGCCTTGCAATCATTAGTTACAGGAACAGTCTTACAATCATTAATTACAGAGACAGTCTTACAGTCATAAGTTACAATGACAGTCTTACAATCATTAGTTACAAGGACAGTCTTACAGACATTAGTTACAGGGACAGTCTTATAGTCATTAATTACGGGAACAGTCTTACAGTCAGTAGTTACAGGGACAGTCTTACAATCATTAGTTACAGGGACAGTCTTGCAATCATTAGTTACAGGAACAGTCTTACAGTTATTAGTTACAGAAACAGACTTACAATTATTAGTTACAGGGACAGTCTTACAGTTATTAGTTACAGAGACAGTCTTACAATCATTAATTACAGAGACAGTCTTACAGTCATAAGTTACAATGACAGTCTTACAATCATTCGTTACAGAAACAGTCTTACAGTCATTAGTTAGAGAGACAGTCCCCCTGGAGCAACCGAGGATTAAGTGTCTTGCTCAAGGACACCGTGGTAGAAAGTGGGGGTGGGGATCGATGTCAATGTTGCCGACTGATGCTACAGTCATAAATCTATGCCAGTGCCTGTCTGTTCAGATTTTCATAATTAAGCTTTTATCTGAAAGCTTTGCTCATGCTTGAATAATGTGCAGTGAGACATATGAAGTGGACCATACTTTTGCATCATTCAATTAAGGTGTAAACAAAGAGCAGTTTGACGTGAAATGCTCTGTTCTTAACAAACTTGCCGAGCCATAATCGTTCACAGTGATTGCAATGGGAACCCGATGGCTCACAGGAAGCTGTAACACAAACTGGTTATCAATACAGTGCCTGGTGTCTGAGACATTGTTTTACGACAGTTTTGAGAAGTATTTGGCCTATATCATGAAAACATATCCATGGCAGAAGGAGGTCCGTGCACATGTGGATAGTTCAGGTCCAGAAAGGAAAAATCCTTTCAAGGATTTTGTTCCATTTTTGATCCAGCAACATTTTACCAGTTTCAACAGTACACAGACTTGGGAGACCCATGATACTTTCACTTTTTGATTATTTGAATAGAATGGATGAGACTTGATGAGACTTGATGCCTCACAGCAGTCCTAGCCCAAGAAAAACGACTTTCTACAGGGGTAGTCAGTTGCTTTTCCACTGCAGCCTGCATGCTTTGGAAAAGTGTGGGGAGAGTGTACTAAAGATATAGAACCAGATACACTTTCTCCTGCCTGCCACTATTAACTACAGACCCTGCGAACTGTTACACCTTTTAAATCTCTGGTGATCCTGAACAGTCCTTTCTGGAGAGTGTCTGGTCAAATACTGCACACACACACACACACACACACACACACACACACACACACACACACACACACACCATCTTCCTGCACTCCTACTGTAAACATTTTGTGTCAGGGAGATTATGGAAACATCCAGAAGCAAGGACACTTTTTTCCGAAAATTAATCACTGCCGGAAGCGGCAAATAAAAACACTCACATAAATATAAACTCTGTCATGATTCACAAAGGTGTATTTCACAGGAAGTGATATATAAAGGGAGGGTAATGGTGCATTACTGTCAGAAAGATGTCAATGTTTCTCCTATTCTAAATGTTAAGGTTGATGTCATAAAACGATAAAATATTCATTTCAACATAATTAGACCTAATACCTTTATTAATCTCAGAGTCATTTTAATGAGCCCTTCAGACTCTCAATACTGGCCTTTTCAGTTATTAGCCCTGATCTGCATGAACTATGAAAACACATGAATGCTTTAATGTTTTGTATTGAAATTGATTAATAGAAGAAATAGTACCAATACAAAAGTATGCAAAATAAGGCTTCCAGTTTAAAATGACTAAATAAAAGGTTCAAGGATTTTTTTTACAACGTGTACAAATGTACAATTGCAAAAAAAATAGACATAAAGAAGCGGTGTTTGTGTTATTCGTTTCTGCCTGTGTGAAGAGTGCCTGTCGTCTGACCACCCCTTTTTACGTCTCTGCTTTGACAGGCAGGCGCAGCTGCTGGATAAAAATATTCATAAGGGCCGTGCCTGGCTTCTCCCAAAGATGGGGAAGGCAAACGCTCACACACTCACAGAATCCAGTTCACCTTCCTCGCACACATCCGGAGTATTCGTTCCCTTTATCTTCACAGACCAACCTCCAGCACCCCCTTCATGGGGCACATGGTACAGCTCAGAGAGTGAGGGGTGTGTTTATTTTTGGCTGGGTTGGGGGGGGGGGGGGGGGGTGCTTGGAGAGCTAGGTAAGTTCAGGGGACAGTCAGCCTGTGCACTGTGTGCAGTTCCTCTCTCAGCAGCAGCAGCAGCAGCCAGCAACCCGCCTGTCTCCACAAGATGACCCTGCAGAAGAAGGATGCCATAGAGGTGTTTGCGGCCGGAGAGAAAGGCCGCGGCCTACGTACCACCAAGGAGATGTGTGATGGCGAAGTGGTCTTTGCAGAGGCCAGCTTCGCTGCGGTGGTCTTTGACAGGTAGGCCCATTGTTTGGACTGTTTACCTCCATAGCTGAGAATGGGCCAACCTCATAGAAGTAGGTTGACCCACTGAAATGGACCAGCCAAGTAGAGCTCAGTGGACCAAGCAAGGATTTGACTTATCTTCTGGATGTAAGGACTGCACAACATGAAGCGCAAAGAGAAGACATTAGCTAAAAAATCAGTCCTGAATGGAAGGCATTAGAATGAGCTATGAATAAAGGCGCTGTTAAGGCATCCTTTCGAAAAGCTATGGTGCTGGAATGGGTAAACATTAACCTGGCAATACATTCAAGTATGGTTTAATCCCAGCTGGTTCCTGTCACAGAGTGACAAATTGCTTTAAGAGGCTGTTTTGGTCTTTGAGTAAAAGTGCATCAGTGAGTGAAAGATGCATTGAAATTCAAGTGCTATCTTACGCTGCACTTCCCTCCTTTTTCTCAAGCTGTGCAGGCTTTGGGGGACATTTAAACGACGCAGAGCAAAGCTTGGATGCCTGTCCCACAACTACATCTGAACACCAGATCCAGGAATGGTTGAACTAAACCTTGGCTTTGACCTTTGGCTTTGATCGGTAAATAGTCTTCTGGTCATTGGAATGCATCATAGATACTCCATCTCTGCTCCGGAGGCTTCAAATGCCATCTCTCACAGTGGGGACGCGTTGTGGTGTCACCATCCTGAAACCCACTGGCCCTGAGAGGGCTTAGCAAATAGCAGCTAGCTAGTTGGTATCATGTATCTTCACTAGTAACACTAACATTTTAAACACACTGTAACAGCATCTGGTAAGCATGTGACGTCTGAGTCAGCACAGTATAGTATTGAGGAGTTCCATCATCTTGCTTTACTCTGATTGACTAAAAAGGAAACAGTTCTTTACTAATAATCAGCCCTGGAAGCTAATAGGCAGTTAATGAGATACATTAATCTAATAAAACAGGTGTAAAGCAGTTTGAAGGCCTTCTGTTGTCAGTCCATGGACTTTACAGATGGGGCCAGTGCTATGAGGGCACATTTTTTTACCACATGATACCCTGGCTGGCTGGCTGGCTGGGTGGCTGAGATTAAGGATAGCTGGACCAGCAACCTCAAGTGTAAAACAGTCATCAGTTTTAATGAATGGTGGTGCGTAACTATAGGAAATAACTGGAGAGTGTCAGGACAGATTGCTGACACTGGAAATTACCATCTGTGCTCATGTTATCCAGTGATGAACTTTCAGCCAATATGAGCAGACCTGCTCCTGACATCTTAAGCTGTTAACTTGCCATGTTTCACATTTCATTAGTTGTACGAGCATTGTTATGGTTCTAATGTTGGGAACGGGGGTGCCTGGGGGGTGTTGCGTGCAGCGTATGAAATCATAGACCCTGTGACTTGATGACAATATGCTTCAGGACTATTCTTAGACACAGGGAGTGTTCAGTGTGTTCAAATATGCTTGACTCTTATGGTTTACACCTGGAACAAGCCTCTGGATTATATGCTCTTTACGTTTTTACAGCTCTTTTATGCTGCCAGTGCATGAGCATTTATACAAATACAAAAGGAGAGCATTGATTTAAAGAAAAAGCATTTTGAAAATGTCTAGATTTCTGGAACGAAGTGAGTGGAGTTGGTTGAACAACGAACATTTGGCCTTGTTGATGTACTGCGAAACAGCAAAAGGGCAGGAGAGATTCCTCTCTCATGTGACTGGATCACAGTTTCACCTCCATAAAAAGTAAGGCGAGTTTGCACAGTAGTCGACATCTGCAGGACGCAGAACTCTCCACTTAAAGACTCTGTAAACAGAAACACTGGTTACCATCAGCATCTGAATGATATGTTGAACAGGCCACAGCAGCGGTGGAGTATCGCAGACTTGTACAGCGAAAGAAATGAGGGACCTGGTGACAAGTTGTGAGGGTTCCTTACTGTCATCTTAAAATTATGTAACACTAGCAACATGTAATATTTGTCAGGGCTCAAAGATAAATGACATCACATTATGTCACGATATAGTAGTCGGTGCTGTGTAGTAGATAACAGCACTGCCCCCCACACAGCAAACCGGGATTCAATTCCACCTCATAGCCAAACACATCATATTACACCAGAAAGAGCCTCTGGGCAAGTCTCCTAATGCTACATTCATCTACATTTATAACATGATTAAATTGCACGTTGCTATGATAAATTGCATCTTTATCCAAAGCGACATACAATACGTGGAAACACTCAAGTTTCAGAACAGTGTGAGTTCTACGTGCCAGAATCTTTATATAGGGAGCAGTGCAAGAACATAGATTAGGAGAGGATATAAATGTAAATATACTTTTCTAAGCGTATTGCAGATATAGGACGTTGACTATGTTATATTACAAGGAGAGCGTAGTTATTTCTGTTGAACTGGATTTAATGCAGCATTATATGTGCAACATTCAATAACAATCATTAAAGCACGAAAATGGATTGCTTTATGTAGGATAAAACTCCAGAAATGATTAGAACGACAAACATGCCAGTTCGGTGAGACTAAATGATCAAAGATGAAATAAATGACAGTTTAAAATGGCCCTTATAAGGGGTGGTCCACAGAATATACATGGAACCGGACCCTCCACCGTAACACAACATGAACGAAAAAAGAACGAAAAGTTAATCGGGAGATTATTTGTTTCATTTGTTGCATGACATGCAAGAAGAACGTTGTCGGTGGGATATCGTGTTAAACTCCTTTCAGTATAATGATGTAAAAGGCTGTTAATAACAGACAGTGGTCCATATGTTGAATTACAACTCAGAATTATAGATTGGCAAATGATAGATTGATTCTGTTACTACTACCGGAAAAAACAATTCTGACTCTGTTAGTTTGTCTTGTACTGTGCACCACTTTGTTTGCATCTTTTACAGTTAATTACACATATATTAAAAAAATCTGATATTGCTTTTTAAGAGCCATGGCTACGTTGGTGTCACTGACATCAGTGATGCTGTTTTCAGAGAGTGTCAAAGAAGTTCACTGGGTGGGGGGGCAATGAAAATCCAGACTTCTCCTAGCAGGACGCAGCCTCAGCTGACAGATTTCGCATGATCTGTGTTGCACCCCTGTGTTTTGACTCCAAGCCTGCCCTTGTTGACCCCCTCACCCTCTTTCCTCCAGCCTGTCCATGCAGGTGTGCCACAGCTGCTTCCGCAGACAGGCCAACCCACACCGCTGTGCACAGTGCAAGTTTGCTCACTACTGCGACCGCACGTGCCAGCGCGCCGCCTGGGAGGAGCACAAGCTGGAGTGCGCTGCCATCAGGAAGCAAGGCACGGCGCCCAATGAAAATGTGCGGTAAGTAGAGCTGACAGCAGAAGCTGGACTCTTGTCAGAAAGTCTATTGGCTCTTTCTTCCCTCGTTATGTACTGAAGAGACTGTCAGTGGATGCCCCTTCTGCCACAAGTCGGTTTGTGAAATTTCTGCCCTGCTAGATCTGCCCGGGTTGCCCGTAAGGCGCACAAGACAAAGATTGGAGTGATGCAAAGCTGGAATGGTGCTGCCGTGTGTTCTCTGGAGCGACGAATCACGTCTCATTATATGGCAGTCTGATGCACATACACAATATGGACAAAAGTATTGGGACGCCTGACTATTACAGCAACAGGAACTTGCACATGGAATGACCCTGCATTCCAAAACATAGACTTTAATATGGAGTTGCCCCCCCCCCCTTTGCAGCTATAACAGCTTCCACTATTCTTGGTAGGCTTTCCACAAGATTCCGTGGGAATTTGTGCCCATTCTGTAGAGCGTTTATGAGGTCAGGCACTGATGTTGGACGAGAAGTCCTGATCTGGATTTGTGCTAGACCCCTTAGTTCCATTGAAGTGTCGTGTTCATGCTACAACATACAAAGAAAAAGAAATTGTATGCTTCTATTGTTACGGTAGCAGTCTGGTGAAAGCCCTTTACTCTTGTATGACTGTGGCACTGTGTCCAACGCGAGGTCCATAAAGTCACAGTTTGACAGATTTGGTGTGGCCTGCACAGAGACTTTATCTTTAACTCAAAATGAACACCTTTGAAATGAATAGGAATGATTGTGAGCCAATCCTTCTTGTCCAACCTCAGTCCCTGACCTCAAAATGCACCACAGAAACACCTCAAAACCTCATGGAGTTAATGATCATGGCTTTGTCACAGGATGCCCAACAGGTGTAGGTGTGGTGTTTTATAGGTGCCCACATACTTTAGGCCACATAGTGTACATCACAACACAAAAGTAATGTTGACCCAGCGTGTCACAGTTTACCAGATTAGTGGATAAGTCCTGAAAGCTACAGAAGAAGAAAGAAGAAAAGGCTGTTTTTCAGTTTTAGACTTGTTTCACACCACATTGCCACTTATCTGTTATTCACTGTACTCACTTATATGGACAACAATATTCCTCTTGCCCTTTGAGAGCCAATGACATAAATGTGTAATATGTAAGCAGAATATTATGTAAAATCTCACACTATCAGTCAAGTGTGAAGCAGATGGAAGTGTCGGTTAATATGAGACAACGTGATTTTGAATTACGTTTACGTTTACGGCATTTAGCAGACGCTCTTATCCAGAGCTACGGACATCAGTTGCTTGGTAGTCCACATCTGTTCTTCACACCTGAATTTATGTCCGTTTGATAGACCAGTAATGTTATATACACCATATTTAATCTGTGTAGTCAAATTGGACAATATGTGAATGGAGCAAAAAGCTCATGTAATTTTAACACACAGCTTTGCCTTCAGCCTGTTCTGCTGCTGCATTACTATGTAAACTGTGAGTTTCTACATTGTGTCTTGCTCTTGGTGTCACATTAGTCTGGCCGCGCGCATTATCTGGCGCATGCAGAGGCACACAGGCAAGGTCTCTGATGGTCAGCTGACCACCCTGGACCTCTTGGAGGACCACATCTCTAAAACGGCTCCAGAGGATCTCAAAGAGCTTAAAGTGGATGTCCACGATTTCCAGGAGTACTGGCCACGTGACAGCAAGCAGTGTGGGGCCGAGTACATCTCACATATCTTTGGTGTGGTAGGTGAGCCTTTTCTGTCTGATGTCAGTCGCTAAATTAAAGGGTCATTCTGGCCTGAAATGATGGCCTAGTTATGTTGTGTAGTATTCTGCAGCACAGCACCACATCCCTCAGCTTAGAACGGAAGATTTCCTTATTTTTCTCTCATGAATTGTCTCTCTTTCACCAAACATTATTCAACTACTTCATATAACCACTTCTGAATCCTTGCGGTATCACCCGGTCCTGACTGCTAATCTGGCCATTGATGTTTTAGGCTAAAACTTTAGCTTTTAACTTTACTTTACATGAAAATGCATGTCAGATTTGAAGGCAGTCACTGCAGTCATACAGCTCCAATAAAACATTCGGCCTCTTACCAGTTTTAGCTATCGTGCTTCCTTCTGAATGATCTAGTTAACAATCAACCAATCAATCCATCATTATTTTAAAAAGCCACCCTGAAGCAGTTTTTTTAAAAAATTTTCAAAAGTTCCTCCCACCATCAAGATATGTCACCATATGTTTCCTAGTATTTGAATTGGAAAACAGCACTGCTGTAGGACGTGTTTAGTCATGCTGGCATGTTTACTACCGATGCAGTGATGGTACATACATTTTTCATTTAGTCTGTAGTATTCCTTTAGCAAAATCAATAGTGATCAATACAGTCAGGGTATTTTGTGCATTAGGACTTGAAGCCAATAGGCCTCCATACATTTCCACCACCAATAATGAGTAGAAAGAAACCAGTGGAGCCTGACACAGTGATGTGACTCCATCATCACTGGTTTATAATTCATAAGTAGTTGTACTTAGTATGATGGTGAATCAGAGTACAGCATTAAGGAGGGTGGTGGAGCCTAGTGGGTAAGGATACTTGCCTCTGGACCAAGAGGTCATGGGTTCGAATCCTACCTTCAACAGACCACCTCTGGGTTCCTGAGCAAGACCCTTAACCCCAAGTTGCTCCAGGCAGACTGCCCCCTGTAGTTAGGGAATGGAAGTCACTTTGCTAAGTGCCGTAAATGTAAGTAGTGTTTAAATTTTAGATTTGCCTGTCCATTTCAGATCAACTGCAACGGCTTTACTCTCAGTGACCAGAGAGGGCTTCAGGCGGTGGGAGTGGGCATCTTCCCAAACCTCTGTCTGGTCAACCACGACTGCTGGCCAAACTGCACAGTCATTCTCAATCACGGCAAGTAAGTCGAAAATGTTCATTATGAACCGCGACTCTTTCAATATGCCCGTTTAGTTGATTAATATGGAATGAGTGGATTGCTAAAGTTCTTTAAGGTCGTAATGGTGTACAGTTTCACAACTGAATACATACACTGTTCGTAAACTGTCCTTGTGTGCTTGTTAATCTGTAAACTGAAAATAAGAAGCTTTTTGAGAGAACTGCTGATGTACTGCCCAGTCAGTCTAGGCAAGCTGGGTTAATAGTGTGTGGCTCTGCGTTTGTCTGTGATCGAGCCTCTTGCCTTCTCTTCCAGTCAGACGGCTCTGGACTCGGTTTACCACTCTCAGAGGAGGTGGGTTAGTGGAGCATCAACTAACCTTTAACCCCCGATCTTATGAACTTACAGCATCTGTTCTGTATCATCTTAACAAATGACAGGGTGATAAAAGTTCCTCGAGTTCCTCCACCTGACAGATTACATAGAGTCGATGTGAAATCAAAATTGTCTTTGTTTTTTTGTTTTTTTTTTTACCGTGTTAGGTTCCATCCTTGGTTAAACACGTTTGTAACTATGAACTGTAACCTCTAGTGATCTGTAACTCATTAAGATGTTGTATTTGATGTGCTTGGATGGTGTTGCACTAACAGTAAAGCAGTAAACAGTAAAACAGTTAGTGTCCCGTATCAGTGGTCATATCAGGAACATGAAAAACTGAATTTTCTGAATTTTCTTTTAAATATACAGCGTAAACATTTTAAAAATGTACATAGACATAAGAATGATTTATAATGTCTTTTAAAAGAAAAGCAATCTTCAGGCAAAAACACTTACGTAGCTTAAAGACCCTCCCTGACACCATGTATACTACATCATTTATGCAAGAAAAATGTGCTTTATCCGACCCCCACTGACTTAATTAATGCTGTGGATTGTATCCGAAATTCCTTATTGATCCTCAAGTGGCTTTCAAGAAAAGTCACTTTTCTGAGCATCAGTGTTGGTGTTCAGGTCACTAAACTGAATGGCTAGTTTAATGTGAAATAATTCATTACATAATAATCCAAGGACTTTCAGTTCAAGTGGATATTATGTATTCACCCTAAAGGCATGTGTGTGAACAGGCTGGTCTTGCTGTGCTCTGATCTTGTGACTTGCATTTGTAACGGTGAACTCTTAACCTCTAGTGATCTGTAACTAAGATGTTGTATTTGATGTGCTTGGATGGTGTTGCACTAACAATAAAACACGCACTGGTCACATAAAGGGCCCATGTCAATATCACGGAAAAGTTTTTTTTAAAATATACAGTGTAAACAGTCAACACTTAAAAACATATATCCTAGTCCACATAAGGCAGTAGTCTGCCAAAAACAACTCGTTTAGAATTCCTTATGGTTGTGACGTCACACCCATGAACGTATAACTTATTAAATACCATAGTGAAAATATATTCAGACTGTTTTTTGGTACATTAACCTGACGTAATATGTGAACTTCAGGGGCATAACGTTGAATATATAGTTGTAGGGTTGCCTATTCGAGGAATAGCAATATGCACAATGTTAATCTAAGCTTATTCGATAGCTCGAGTCGAATAATTGTAATTATGCGTGGATCCGCTAAGCTTTCCTGTCTTCCTCAGTGACGGAATCCGCCGACCAATATGTTTTCTTTTCTGTCCGGATGTCAGGATTGAGCTACGCGCACTGAGAAATATCCCGCAGGGTGAAGAGCTGACGGTCAGTTATGTGGACTTTCTGAACGTGTCCAAGGACCGGCAGCAGCTGCTGAAGAAGCAGTACTACTTCGACTGCAAGTGCGAGCACTGCAGCGCTGGCATCCAGGACGACCTCATGATGGCTGTTAAAGAGACGGATGGAAAAAAGGTGCGGCCATGAACACAGCCAGTCTTCTTCATACAGTCACGCTGGTCAGTGCCTTTCTAGGAACTATTCAAGAACGTTTTCAGACATTCTAAGGGGCCTTTTTTCATAAGGGAATTCCCTTTAGGATATCTATGAACAGGAAAGTGGTAGAGGGGGCTTGTAAGGGGCATGCTCTGTAAAATGATGTGAACAGTGCAGACGGGTGTGTCTGCCAGCTTTCAGAGAATTAGTCATGGATCATGCTAAACCTATAAGCCATAGTTCTGTGCAGAATTGGACCTTGAGCATGCTGAACTGATTTCTGAAGTTCATTCTATTCGATTTTGCATAGCCAATAGTGTGATTTGGCTGTGACTGGGTTTACAGTAGTGCTACTGTATTTAAGTCATCATTTTTTTACAGTTCCATTACATAGCAAAAGCATTCTTGGACTGGTCTGTCCATTGTGGGCCAGCAATGCTTTGAATTAAAGGTGGGATAGGGACAGATTTTAGCAAAATTCAAAAACCTTTGGGCCGCTTTCAATAAAATACACATTCGCATGCACACGTTTGGTGCTCTTACACGGAGAGACTTACAGTTGAATCATGTTACAGATGTAGCCCAATGTAGTGCTGTTCGGACTCTAGGGTTAGGACTCTTGCTCAGGTACTCTTACAGAGCAACGCTTGTCTGGGTGGAAAATCAAATGTCGCAGGACTGTGGCACATTTTCGAGGGCCAGGCTAATCTGATAGGCTGGCAGTTAAAAAGAGAACGGCTGGTCTAGAGCAAGCGTCCCACCTTCAGCCCTCAGAACGAAAGAGTTGCAACAAATGGTAAATCGTCATCATATGGCAAAATAATTCCTTATATGGAAGTTCCCCCAGTTGGTGTCGATGCTCGAGGGGTCAGATGTCAGGCTGAGCTTTGGTTGGTGTCCTTGTGTCACGTAGATCCAAAGTTACTGTAATTTAAAAAAACTGTAATAATAAATATCACTGCTGGGGTTTTAAAACGGCGTCACACACAAACGAACATAAAGAACAAAAACTTTCAGGATAGTCTCCGCCCACAAGTGGGTGGGGAAAATCCGCAGAGGGAGGGGCTCTGGAGAGCGGCCGAGCGGCGGCGCGCCGAGAGAAAGAGCAACAAACGGCGAGAGTGTAGGAGAGCAAACACCGGTTCTAGATTGTTTTACACCGGTTATATTTACTGACATCAGAGTTTACTGATACACTCTGAGTTCTGAGGGTAAACACCGGTTCTAGACTGTTTTACACCGGTTATATTTACTGAAATCAGAGTTTACTGATACAGTCTGAGTTCTGAGGGTAAACACCGGTTCTAGACTGTTTTACACCATTTATATTTACTCAAATCAGAGTTTCCGAATTCACACCAAGTCGTCAAGTTTATTTGTGTAGCACATTATTTTACACAGAGGTCATTCGATGTGGTTTGAAACAGAACGAGATAAAATAAAAGAATAGAAGAAATAAATTAAATTAAACAATACATAGAAACCAATACAAGAAGTGCAATTAATAGTTGCCCTCTAGGGAAAAAAATGTTGACATCTTGAAGTTTTTCTGTTCAAACTGACCAAATAATGAATCTCCCGAATCGCGAGTTGTTCAGATTTATTATCAGGTTTAACTGTATGCTTAACTTTTCTTAGCTCCAACTTTCAGTTGTTGACTCTGATTCCTAAAATCCTCGTTTTGCTTTGAACTAGGAGTGACCAGCTGAACGTGGGAGACTACATAAAGTCGGTCAATGGCATTAATTTGACCAAGCTGCGGCACGATGAGATCATCAGCCTGCTGAAGAACGTGGGCGAGCGGGTGGTCCTGGAAGTCGAGTACGAGCTGCCCCCAGCCGGTAGGAAGTTGAGTATTGTGTTGTTGCGCGTCATGTGGCATGTCCCTTCATTCACACCTCCGACTGTATTAAAGGCATTAGACTGGGGTTGCGTACAGCTGTACAGTCCCTGATCACTATAACATTTAAGCATACACGTTGTAACGTATGTATGTGTGCTCTTTTAAAGAACAAAATATACACTATATTGACAAAAGTAAGGGGACGCCTGACCAATCCACCAACAGGGATTTTAATGACATTGCATTCAAACCCATAGACTTTAATATGGAGTTTAATATGGACTTGGTCCACCTTTGCAGCTCTAACAGCTTCCACTCTTCTTGGAAGACTTTCCACTAGATGTTGGAGTTTCTGTGGGAATTTGTGTCCATTCATTCTGTAGCATTTATGAGGTCAGACACTGATGTTGGACGA
>JBBJLS010000082.1:12540901-12557215 GCA_037577275.1 Bryconaethiops microstoma
GAACCCAGCCACCCCCCCACACCCTGGACCACGCAAAGACCCCCCCCCCCCCCCCCCCCATGAAACATGGCTGAGGCACAGAATACTAATGTTCTGTGCCTTTTGCACAAAAGATTTGTAGAAGGCTATAGCATGGCATAGTGTCATCTTTTTTCACATGTGATTTTTGGTTTGCCTAGGTGAGAGTGATACGTTGGCCTGCCTTGAGGATGGGCTGTGGTCTTTCCCTGAAGCATATTGTAAGATTGAGTGCCTATATCCACCAGTAGTTCCTAATGCGAAACTCTTACCACCCCAGTGCAAAGGCAGCAGACATGAAGTGGGCACTGTGTGCCGCTACAAATGCAACCCTGGTTACTATGTCACTTCCATTAGCAATAAAACAAGGCTGTAAGTACTTACTTCACATCTACAGTGTTTAACACATTTTGGTCAGTTGATTATGTGTTAACTTTTCCGTTATTTTACACTGAATCATTTTCTATTTGAATCTGCTATGTTGACAGATACGTTTTTTCCTTGTTGAAATGGGCCATATGTTTCTAATAAGATGATTTATCTGAATGTCTCGAAACATTCCTCCAAAACAGCTCTGTGTTTTCAAGGATGTGTAAACTGACAAATCAAGTGGCATGTGGTTAAACAAATTTATACAGTGAAATTGGACAGTGCAGCTTAACACTATTTAAGAAGGTCAGAGGGGGCCAACATTGACACCTGCCATAGTTTTATGAGTTGTTAAAACAGCTGGTAAATTATGTGAACATTTCTTAAGTTCTTTTAATTGGCTATTCATACTCTAAGTGATGGCCAGCAGGTCTAGTAAATGCCTTTAAATGCTCTTGTTTATTAATATCTTTGACATGTTTGCTCTGAAAGGCATTCCATTATGACTGAGTGCAGCATAGTGTTTATGACTGTTTCAGGAGAAGTGTTTTGCAATAATCAAGGCCGATACCATTTTTGCTTCTGTGGGTTTCTCACTAGTAAACAGTTCTCCAGGGCTTGATGGTTTGTCACTCTAATTTAAAATGAACCTTCCCCTAATGCTCAATGTACTGGAGTGTGCATCATTTGCTTAGTCGCCGTTTTGAATGCTATACTAAGTGGTTGTACGAACTTCAGAAAATAGAAGCAGGTGTGTCCACTTTGGTCCAAAGGCTTAATAAAATTGAATGCCATACTCTGATTATAGGTACAATAAACACTGTCTTTGATGAGTACAGATGTTCCTACGATGATAGTAAAGCATGACAATTTTTGCCCACTTGAACATTTATTTAGAAAGGCTTTGTTTTTTTTTTTCCTAAGGTTAATATTGGGTTTAGGTGTAGGGGACATCCTTATTTAGCAGGTTATTAAATTATCCCATAATGATGGTAATACAAGTGTGTGTTTTTTATTTAGAAGGTTTCTGAGGCTGGAGTGTTTAGAGGGGGGAAGGTGGCAGCAAGGTGGTTGTTCCCCTGTCTCATGCCCCCCTCTGCCTGCTATGTTTGAGGGCATGTATACGTGCACCAGCCATCTGGACTTTGACAGTGTGTGTACTCTACACTGCCCAGACCCTAGTGAGAGGGTAAATATGGACAATTTACCAATATAATCATTCCTTCACCTCTGATTTCCTAGTCTGTTTTACATGTAGGGAGTGCATTTTGGAATGAAATGATCTTTAGCTAATATAATTTAACTTGATAATCAAACATGATATATTTTAATTCATGTTCTTATCTTGTTATCCCTGTAGTATAGAATTCGCTGCACAAAAGATGGCAAATGGACTGAAGATTTTTCCATGTGTGAGAAGATTGAGGGAGCTTGCCAGGTCCTTCCAGAGCTCAATTTTGTGGAGTACACTTGTAATGAGGGCTATGGTGTAGGTGAGGATTTAAATAGACCTGCATATTGGTTCTTCTATTTGATTTTAATTGATATATTCCATTTTAGTACATCTTAATTTTTTTTCTTTTAAATTAATCAACTTTAATTATATCAATGACTGTACAGTTACCCTTTACATTATATTGTACTCAGATATTGATTGTTTCAAAATGGTTGTATTTACTGTGTTTGAATTATGGTTTGCAGCATAGTAAGAGCTCTGCTTGGGAAATAAGAATACAGTCAACTTGCACGTGGTAGAACACTTTGCATGCTGACCTGCCAAGCTGTTGAGCCACAGATGACCAGTTCTGGACTTGGCCACATTTTTTCAGTCTGCTCATATTAATATATTCAACACATGCAAATGAAGGCTTGAGCAAAACTTGCTTTGTGTTACGGCAGGTGCAGTCTGCTACCCATCATGCATTGTGGCCTTGAGTGACCCTGTGCTGTTGGCCAATAACTCCACAGCTAATACTCTTAAACACTGGGTCTTGCCCGTCCGAGTTCAGGTAAGGTTATAGTGGGGTATTTCAACATAATATGGTACTGGATACCAATGGCTGTTTTTCATGGAAACACTCTCTCCACATGAAGATACTCTCCACTGCACTTTTCAAACACAACAGCTCAGACCACACCAATACAAGTGCTATGACTGGTGACCAAGGTTCCCTACATAACAGCACTTCATAACACAAGTTATCATCTTGTGAAAAAGAAATATATATGAATGTGATGCAATCAAGTTTGAGCTCTGAAAAATATTCTTAAAATATGGGGGAAGTTATAAGATAAAATATTGTTTTCCCTCAGAGATACTTCTGCTTTATTTTCTATGGCCAGAAATCTGTTTGACAGCTAACATAAAATGCATAGATGCTTGGTTTTCATTTCAGTGACCCTACTAGGCACCAGGAACCTAAGTGGCTTCAAATGGAATAGATTAAAACAAAATTTGATGTTATTGGCATATCTGAGTAATAGGTTGACAGGTTTGGCCTGTGCTTTGCTCTAAAATTCTTGCTTCGCTGCATTTTTTGAAGTTCAAAAGCTGACCACATCATTCTTCATCATCATACCAATTTGTAATTGTGATGATTTTGGGGGATGTGTTTATACAGGAGACAATTTAAATGCCACACATCAAGCACTCAGATTCTCAAGCTGTCGGGCATTTTTGCAGTGTTTATAACTATACTTCAGCACCTTTACGTAGTTTGTGCTCTCCAGGAACGGTGTCCAAACTCTTGCAGATTGGGTAAGTGCAGTGGAGGAAAGGGCAAGGTAGGAGGGAGATGAAGTGGAGATAAGGGACTGATTTCCAAGAATTCAATGGTGAAACTGGCCCAGGAAATGATCAGATTTCCCCATGTGGGAATGAATAGCAGTTTTACATCAAATCAATGAAATGCATATCCAAACAAGACAGACAAGAGCAAGCATGTATTTAAAACAGATTGTTTGTTGTTTATTTTCCATGTCTTATACCTTGTACAATCTTAGATTCTTTCAGATACAGTTAATACAATATGTTTAAATCTTGGCATTGAAACAGGGGTGGGGTGAGGGTTTAGGGTGTCTGATACTAGACTTCTGAAGAGTTTTGATGATGGCAATAAATTGCAAATGTTCTTGCAGACTTGTGACCACTTCTGTTTATACATTATATATTTTATTAAAACTCTACAGCAAGGTAAATGGATATTGATGGACTCTGTGCCTCTTTCTTTTTGTGTGTATTTTTTGTGTGTTCATACATGCAGAGCATTGTGTGTACAGGCACAATGAAGTGGCATCCAAACCCAGAGCAGATACACTGCATTCAGTCCTGTGAGGTGAGTATCGCTTTGCAATAATTTACATGTTGTTGGTCTAGAATACAAATGGTATTCTCAATTTCTTACTGGGGCAAACTTCAAGGGTTAATGAAAAGTATTAAACTATAAGAAACCAGTATTGGAATACCAATATTGTCTCCTCCATTTTTGCAAGTGTGTTCATTTTGGAAAGTTTGTAACTTGGGCCTAATCTTCACTGGTTGTTTACTGGCCTGGTATGTGAAATGTGCCCTGAAGAGTTTGAGAAATAATAGTAGTTTCCACATCTGTTCCTTGTCAGCTTGAGAAGAATGAGCACTCTGACAGAGTTCTACCAGCCCAATGTGAAGGTGGTCCCCCACTGATGGCGAGGCCCAAAAACATCCATAATCAGCCATGAGCGATAAGGCTGTTGTTGATTGTTTTAGTCTAGAGAGCCAATAATGTGGTCAGTGGGACACATTGGCCAAAAGAGAGCAACTGCTTTCACCCTACATGAAAAGCATAGCTGCAATTACATCTGTGTGGCCACATTTAGTGAAAGCACAGCTCCCAAAGCTTATGAAGCTCATCAAGGCATTGTTATAACAAAATTGAGTAATGCAACCAAAAATAGTAAAAGCAAGGGTGTAGAATTTGATTGGTGTAAGAGATACAATGCCTAGTGTTGTGTGTCTAGTCACTTTGATACACAAAGCAGTTAAATCTAACTCAGTAATGCCCCTAGGATAGTACATGACTTTGGCGTTTCTAGCTAATGTGTGAAATTCTGATTGAGAAGTGCCAAAGCCCCATCAACTAGATGTGCATGTACGCCAAGTGAAGAAGACAAGGTTATTATAATAACACTTATATGAACGAAAGTATGGGGCAAATTTGTTTAATCGGATAAATTCTGCAAGAGATCAGTAAGTGCATTTCATTGTTCAATCCAGGATGAGTGACAACTCCAAACGTTGGGGTGTGTATCTGAGAAAAAAAAGAAAAGTTTGCATTTCCATCTGATCCATTGAAGATACAAATGAAGCACAGCAACATGATATGATTCACCCCTATTGCGATGCAGTGAGATTCACCATGATTTCATTCAGCACAAAGCAATTGAATGTGATATGATGTAATGCTATGTTATGTAATTTAATATGGTACAGATAGCTTTAAGGAGATAGCCTTAAGCCTTAAGGAGACAGCCAATCTGAACAAAAAATTTTTTGCTTCACATATTTGTTTCTCTAGTACTGCAGCAAAGATTCTCAGGCTGTTTCTTGTTTTGACTTCTAAGGAACATTGGCCCCTTTCACAAAAGGACCTTTTTTTCCAGTTCTCTGTTTCTAGTTACACTTTTATAACACCTCACATATTTAACCGTTTAACAACTTAAGGATGCTCAGGATTAACATTGAAGCACAGTGCCGTGTGTCGTAACTACTGCCAGCAAACAGTTGTGCTTTACGCTTTCAGCAGGTAAGCTAAAAAAAAAAAAAGCAGTGAGCAGAAAGCAGCAGTGCTGTTTTTATTTCAACAAAAAATAAACAACCTTTCACAAACAAGTATTATTACTAATTTCAAATGTAGGAAAGGTAAACTAGTATTGGCAGGCTGCTGTAAACACTAGTGTAAGTGTGTAAAATGTCCATTTGTCACAAATGAACACACCACAGCAAAAAACTCAAGGGTACCTCAGTGGTTCCACTGGTAGTTCTGGGATGCAAACCTACAACCTTCCGATCATAGAGGCAACTCCGTAACCACTAGGCCACCAACTCCCCATAGTCTCGTTGTCATAAAAGCTCATATATTAAATGTAATTGTGTCTGGGGCAATGGCAATGTGAACCTTTATGCAGGTGCACCTGCTGCATCCGGGATGTCTGCATAGGAATTTGTTTGGTGGTATCTTTCTTTCTGCCATCATTTTGTGAACTGCTTAAGATTGAAAGGTAGACATATGAGCAACACAGTGCAGGTGCTGTCATTAACAGAACAAAATCAAATCAAAAGGGATTAGGATGTGAAGTATTTTCAAAACTAAAATGTGCCGGAGTAAACAAAGTTCAGCTTGCCTAAAGTAATGTTATAAAGCTAAATTAGTTTTCAGAACTTTTTTTTATTGTCAACTGTTGAGAAGTGTAGACTTTCTAACTCAATGAAGTGCAGGCTTGAGAGGAAAAAAGAGAATACTATGAGTTTTCATAGTAAATAATGACAAATGGTCTACACAAGGAGTATAGCTGGCAGTAAACATAATATCTTTGAACTATTTTGCTGGTGGCCATGTATTAGTTACACCGCATACTGATGCAAATAGTTTGTACAGGCATTGAGTAACTTGCAAAGACCTCTTTTACAAAAAACACTATTGTGCAGTGATGGGGAATAAGACCTGGGTTGCACCTATCCTTTAGCTTGCCGACTGACTCAAGTATGTTTTAAGAGTGTTTTTTTGGAGTGAAAAGTGCAAAAGAACCAGGCAACTGGTTTATATATGAACATAAAACGTAAAATTTAGCTCTCACTTCCTTTCTCTTTTAAGCCACAATTCATGGAATCCTGTTCATGGTCATCCAAAGCACTAACTCTTTAAAGGCCGTTGACAAGCCCTGCACTAAGGTGCCAAAGTAAATGCATGATCTGAACAGTGCATGCTGGTAAGTCAGTGCGGAAAATGTGAAGTCTTGAAACTAGTGGCCGTTGTCAGTCAGTCACGAGAAAGTGCTACTGCTACCAGTACATCTTTGAAGCCTTCCTTGCTTGAAAAGAATATCTGGTAAATACCAGTGAACAAATAGTTAAGTTATAACTAGAATTCTTGCACCTGCTGTTTTTGTTTCTAGACTGAAAGTCTGTAGTGTTTGTTTGTGCAGTGGGCTGCTGGCATGCTGTCATGTTTTTTGAGAGACAGAAGAAGTACACAGTTCCGGAGTGATTAATTCAAAACAAAAATACAGAACCTTATTAGATTGATAATTTTCAGAGTATTGCAGCAGTTGTCTCCTAAACATAAGTGCACTACTGCTGGGATGAGTTTTAAGGCTGAATTATACATCTGCATCTGTGAAAGTGTGCAGCTGGTGTGGATGACTGCCAACATACTTATAGGTAACAAGAGCTCATGTGCCAGGAAGCAGTATCCAAACCAAAAT
The DNA here is from genome assembly GCA_037577275.1 of Bryconaethiops microstoma. Lineage (NCBI taxonomy): Eukaryota > Metazoa > Chordata > Actinopteri > Characiformes > Alestidae > Bryconaethiops > Bryconaethiops microstoma. The sequence goes on from JBBJLS010000082.1 coordinate 12,547,748, forward strand.
GTGCTGAAAACAAAGTCACATTTGGATAGAATAAGCAATGTACTTGATGTAATAAAAAGAATACAGCTTTTATCCTATAAGTGAACATATTTTGTGACAATGTTACTAGTTCTGGTTAGGTTTGAATATTGTTTGAGTTGTCTCTCAGGCAATCTCCACCAGATAGTCAGTGTGCATTTTGTGTGAACCTCTGTGAGCTACCTTTGAATTTCTTTTCTGTGACTGGCAGACAAGTTACCTGCATCTTTGCAAAAGTCATCATTTAGACACCCAGCAGTAGCATATGAATACAACTGACTGTGTTATTTTTGCTGTACAAGGCAAGACCAGCTGTTCACACACAAGCTTAATCTGACATTAATATAGTATGCAAAAGTTGAATAATTATCCTGACAGCAAACAGGTCTACAACGAAATTTGACAGTTTGTAGCTCATAGTTGAAACACATAACACAAACAAGACTGTGTGCTCAGGCATTTACAATGAAAGTCCCAAACACCACTACACAAAACAAAACACAGCAAAGGACGGCCTCTAGTGGCCGCCAACCGTAATCATACCTAGGCCTGCCAGGCCCCCCCCCCAGAACGCCCCACCAGGGCGCAAACAGACCCCCATAACATCCCAAAGGCGGGGAAGGCGGTGGCAAAGGGCAGCGACCCGTTCGCCCCACCCACTGGATGATCTGGCTGGCGCTCCGCATGGCCAGGGTGGTCCGGGTGGGTCCCAGTTCTCTGAGCCACCTCTGGGGAGCCCCTCACTTCTCCAGAGTGGAGCCCCTTACCAGGAGATCCTTGCTGTTCACAGGGGCGGAGCCCTCTACCGGGAGCCCCTCGCTGTCCTTGGGGGCCCCTCTCTGTCCTCGGGGGCGGAGCCCCCTACCAGGAGCCCCGCTCTGTCCTCGGGTGCGGAACCCCCTACCAGGAGCCCATTTATGTTCTCGGGTGTGGAGCCCCCTACCAGGAGCCCCGCTCTGTCCTCGGGTGCAGAACCCCCTACCAGGAACCCATTTCTGTCCTCGGGGGCGGAGCCCCCTACCGGAAACCCCTCTCTGTCCTCTGGGCCAAGGCCCCCTCCTGTGAGCCCTTCAGCATGGGCTCGCTTTCCTTCAGGTTGGAGCTTCCTCCGGGATCGAACTCCCTCCAAGGGGCCCCTCTGTGGCCTCCAAGGCCGAGCCCCCTTTCAGGAGCTCCTCTGGAGCCCTTCAAAACCCCAGTAGCCCTCTTAAAAAAATTCAGGAGATTCCACCCCCCCTATGGTGCAAAGGTCTCTTCCAGAGTGTAATGAGGAGCGGAGCTAGGTCCGGGGTTCTCCTCTGAAGCCCTCCCCGGGCCTCTGAGCTACTGCTAAGCCTGCCCCAGGCCTCTGAGACACTGCTAAGCCCTCCCTGGGCCTCTGAGCCACTGCTAAGCTTACCCCGGGCCTCTGAGCTACTGCTAAGCCCTCCCCGGGCCTCTGAGTCACTGCTAAGCTCACCCCGGGCCGCTGAGCCACTACTAAGCTCACCACGGGCCTCTGAGCCACTGCTATCCCTCTCTAGGGCATCAGGGCCTGGCTGCCCAGCTTTCAGCCTTGGCGCTGGCACGGGAGGCTGGAGCCTGCTCAGTGCGGGGACGGGAGGCCGGAGCCTTCTTGGCGTTGTCACGGGAGGCCGGAGAATTCTTAGTGCTGGCATGGGAGGCCGGAGCCTACTTAGTGCTGGCACGGGAGGCCAGAGCCTTCTCGCCGCTGGCACGGGAGGCCGGAGACTTCTTGCCGCTGGCACGGGAGGCTGGAGCCGCCTCTGGGGTGCAGGTATGGGTGGTAAGAGCTTTCGCCGTGTGGCAGAGCAGTCACGGTGCTCGAGAGCTTTCTCGGTACGGGCACAGGCTATAGCTGTCTTGGTGCTGCGACGGGACGTAGGAGTGCGGCTGCGGCGACCTCTCGCTCTAGGGTCCGCGGAGCCAGCGGGAGGACCGAAAGAGCTCCCGCATCCGGCGCCTTCGCCAGGGTGCTCAAGGCGGGCTTCTGTGCCTGCTTCCTCCTCATGGCTCAAGGTGTGCCCCCAAACACCACACAACAAAACAAAACACAGAAAAGGACAGCCTCTAGTGCCCACCAACCGTAATCATACCCAGGCCTGCCAGGCCTGACAGAAGCTGTCTATGGAACACATCTCAGGAGTGATGTCTTACAGTGTTAAAGGTATTCTACCTACCTGCCAGGCCCCGTTTCTCCATTTTTACATTGCTAGGCAAAACAGTTGCTGTTAACTAGATTTTCTATGACCTTATAAATTACCAGTGCTGCATGTGTTGTAAATGTACTGCACTACAGCATGATGATATGCAAAAAGAGATCAGTTTGGGCCGTTACTCTGTTTTGGTCGGAAAATCCTCAGAATAAGTCATAAGTAAAGAACAATGCTGAAGACCTACTGCAAATCATAGGTCTTAAGTAGAATTCCTGAAGTTCATACATTCCATTTAATTAAGCCTGTGCCCTATTCTGATGCTTTGGATGTTTACAGTTAAAACATACTAGTGGCCACAGGTGTTTTTGCAGGATTTAAAAACAGACATGTCTCAAGATGTAGGAAGATGTGGGGCTCATAAGAGGATTTGAAGATGTCCTCCCCAAGAAAAAATTTGTCTCCAGTTTAACATCTAGCGCAAGTACCGTAAAATGTAGATCAACATACGTCAAGTGGTCTTATTAACAGATCACAATATATTAACAAATAACTAGGGGATTTGAGGTATAATGTGCCATTACATGTGCACCTCTCTATTATGCTTGTATCCAATCCTGTTAGATAGGCCTGTTAAGATAGCAGTAATACACTCTTTAGTAAAGGGCGGCATAAACGGTTTTGTATCATTTTGAAAAAAAGATTGAGTGTGAAGAACCTTAAAAGCATCCATATAAGCTTTAATTAAGCTTTCCAACACTTACACATCTTACACAGCTTACACAAATATTTAAAGAACCACCATTGAAAGGTTAATCTGCATCACACAAGTGTTTAAGTTGTATTATTGTTTCATTATTTTAGTGAATTATTATTTCGCAACAAGTTTCTTTCGCAACAAGGAAATATCTAGGACTGGTGTTGGCCATACAGGTTCACAGTGGAGTACTGTGTAGTGCTGATTCCATGGCCAAGCACTCACACAAGCCTAAGATCCCCATGCACAATGCTAAATAATGGCTGGAGTGGTGTAAAACAAACCCATCTTCGACTCTGAACCAGTGAAAATGTGTTCTCAGGGCTAAATCATGTCCTAAATACATGTTCTGCTATATGTGACTCCAGTATACTATTATAACAAACACACATGATAATGTTATTGTGGACACTTTAAAAGATATCACTGTAACCTGATCATGCACATTACATTTTCTTCTGGGATTTTTTAAACTTGCAGGTCAGCGTTGGCCTCTTCATTTACGAGCTCTTACGGCACAGTCATGCTCTGATACAGTACCTCGCTGCTTGGATGTAAACATTCACAGCAAGCTTCTCCACAGCATGGCAAAAGATGGAAAGGTCTCAGAACATTTTACTGGTCTGGTCTTTTCAGGTGTGCTGCATCAGTTTCCAAAGAGAATTCAAGCCCTCATAAAATAGAAACCACTCAGTGGTTCTTGTACATAAGATCTTGTACATGCAGAAATAGCTACCAGGCCAGTAAATACATCTTGATATAAAACCATTGTTCAGGAATAGAATAAAACACATGCATTTTATATATTATTATTGAAGTATGATGTGCAGCAGGTCACTTTCCCTTGTTTTCTCATTATCACAAGAGCTTGTACTTTAATGAGGTTTTATATCGAGATGTTAGTATAGTATACTCATTTTACCTTGTTTTCTGCTTTAAATACACCAAGATATAAGAGGCTTAGAGTCGATGGTAATGGCCTACATGCTGCACAGTGCAAGCACAACAATACATACATAAAAATAAATTAAGCAAGACATGAAGCTGTTTCAAAGACATTTGGGAAAGGTAATGCATTTCACAAAAATGTGAAATGTTTGGCTTGAGAAAAATCTACAGTGGATGTGGCTCAAAATATAAATAAGTTACTTGAAGATTTTAATTCAGTGTAAAACAGCTATTAAATTCTTAGCTGTCCTAGGGAGAAGAGGAAGTAAATAGAGTTTGGACAAACAGATAAACTGTGACGGTTCAAATAACTAATGTTTTCTGTCTTCCTACCATTCCTCACTTTTGCCATTATATTGTGTGTGGCCATGGATTACAGATCAGGCAAACAAATGGAAAGAAGACAGGAGAAATGTGATGTAACACAATACAATTGCAAACTTGACCTGGACACCAGTGTTCGTGAATTCAAACTAAACATGTTTTTACCTGTCTGTATTACATTTTTCTTGCAGTGGACAAGTGCAAGTAATGTGATATCTTTATTCACCATCAGATTTGACAATTATTTCCATTCCCAGCATGCTCAAGAACCTCTTTGTTTTTGCTCTAAGATAGTATGCTAGATAAGCACACCCACTTCATAACAAAATCACAACACAGGAAGCGTCCTATGTAACTGCTTGTCTAAAGACGATTATCAGTCTTTGGAAACTAAACTGGGTATTAAAATGGATTATAATTTGATAGAGTGGAAAGTGATGTGGACTATGCATTTCAGAAATCCCTGAAAAGGAAATCATTGATTGGCCTAGCTGTGAATAAAGTTACTGAAAATATGACCATTTTAGGAGCATATGGACATACTGGAATTTTGGTTTCATTTATGTTTAAAACACTTTACATCAGAACTTGAAGGGGACGTCATTAGCAACCTTTTTGCGTTTCTCCTGAAACTCCTAATCCAAAGCTTCCTACTTCAGTGAAACAAAAAGACAGCACTAATGGTCCTCAAAACATTAGCAGCTATTATCATGGCATTCCTTTTTTTTTGCTCCTGGCATTACACATGATTGGTCCACTGGCTTGTGGATTGTGTTTTCCTTGATCTTTGGGGATTTCATTTTTTTTAATGTCACATATGCTGAAGCAACACCTCTGGGGAGCCATTTGTTGAGAACACTCATGAGACTTGGCTCAGGAACAGTTGTTAGGGTTTAATCATATGTTTTGAAAACACATTATTTTGTAACGCTGAGCATTTAATTTTAAATAAATTGAATATTCTAAATCATGTCTTGGATGATGCCACAAAGCTGAAAAAACACCTCATAGGAAAGAATCCAGAAAAAAGAGGGGATTCTTACAGAACAATCCCACATGCCCAAAATGTTTCAGGGAAAAGCCCAAAGCGTCTACCATAATAAATGCATTGTTATGCAATTTTTCAGCTACATACGTAGAAGGCATTAGTCAAAGTTTAGGGAGCAGTTAATGTAGATAAGACCCCCCCCGTCCCTTCAGATTTCTTACAGCGGAAAATGACTCAGCTCCATCCGTATGGTCTCAAACCTCCACCTCCCAAGTAATACCTACGCAGAATTACCTTTCAAATGCAGACCTTCAGGGAATGACGTGTCAAGTGGAAAAAGTGCTGCTCTTACTCTCTCCTGCTGAGAATGGGGTGTAAAGTGAGGAGTTAATGTTGAAACTGTTGAAAATGTGTCAGCAATGTGTTGGGAGAGAAATAAGGGCAGCATTCGATTCCAAATTGTTGATAACATTTTGGCAGGGGATATTTATAAGAACTGATACCTTCTGCTGGAACTGGCATATGAATTGGCCGCTGTGTGGAGATGCAAACATTTATGGTCTTTTATTGCAGCTTGAACAGATTAATTCCATTCATCCTTCGCATTTACTGCTATTCCAGTTGAACTGCTTCATCATTGAAGTGAAAGTGATCATTTGGTCATACGTGAACGCACCACAGCACACAGTGTGAACAGCACGAAATTCTTTCTCTGCATTTAACCCATTCACCAAGTGAAGCAGGGTGCTTTGAAAAGGCCGAAATAAGCTGAGAACGTAAGGAACACGCTGCTATAACACTGGGCCCTTCACGAGGTTTTCAAGTAGTTTTCTGATTTGTTGTCAAGGATTTGTTATAGCTGAAAAAGGTTTCCAGTTGCAGCAGTTTGTGGTTTTAGCTTTATTATATGATATATATTTCCAGTCTTTTCAAATGATACATTTTAATTGACACTGCTCATAAAGTAATTAAGATGCTAAATTTACTTTGATCAGGAGTACATATCTGGATTGTGTTCATACACTACCATAAATCACTTGGTCATTTTTGATTACTGGCCAAAAGTAAATGCTTTAAACAAAACAATAAAAATGATATTTGTTTATGACTTGGCATTTAGGATAGGACAAAAAAAATTGGATTAGGTGTTGTTTAACAGGGGTGAAATTATTCAGAAATCTCTACAGCATCTGTTCCTGTGCTGGGTCATGGATTCAGGTACAACCTGGACTCTTTGAAATTACTCCACATAGCTGAAGAAAGCCAAAAGTATCTTTGGCAGGCTGCTGTTGTTTTCTTTTTTTTTGGCACCAAAACACTAAGGTTAAGTTGAAAACGTTGAGGGCAGTCATTATGACGCATTTAAGGTTTTTATGTAACTTACATTTGATAATTGTGCACTATTCCAGAAAGTTGGACTTAACCTCCTTAAGCATTGCAAAATGTCTAACTGCAATAGTTTTCTCTTGCACAGGTGAATCTACCACTGTTCTGTGGTAGATTTGATTTTCTAATTCGGTGATATACTCAATGACAAATATAGCTTAGACCTGAAAATGGATGCAAAGTCTTGGAAGCAAATCTGTCTGCAAATGTTTATTGAAAAAATAATAAAACAGCCAGGTGTCTTGCAAATAAAACTCATTGTTGGTGAGTTGTGTTTTAAAGATGATGACATGTTGTGAAGCAAATTCTTCTTTCCTTAAGCCATTTGGCGGAGATGGCTGGTGTGACACCATCAACAACAGAGCCTACTGCCAGTACGATGGAGGAGATTGCTGTCCATCCACTCTTTCTACAAGAAAGGTAAAATAAACTACTTTTTAAAACCATTTTTCAACAACTAAAAATGTATTTAGGTTTTGAACGCATTGATTATAAATATGTCCAAACAGGTTTCTCATTTAGACAAACTCATAACTTCATCAACATGATCCTATTTCCGCTTTTTAATCCTTCCATCCTACTCTTCTGTCACACTCATCTGACAGGAAATGCTTTTTACTGTGCTCTTTTTAAGTACCTGGTTAGATGGATGTTAGTTTGTCCTATGGATACTCCTGCCTTGAGTCTCTAGTGAGAGTAGTGAGCTCAGGGGAAAGAGTGGCTAGTGAATGATAAATGACTGTTGGAGCAGGTTTTATTAAGCTAGGGCCAGGTGTCAGTGACCATGCCTGACCATTAAAACGGCACTTTTTAACAAGTAGGCATAGAGAAAGCAAAATAAATAGTGAGGAGAGGCATCCTGACCCTGTGGGTCCAGTGGAACTGCCGCTCATGTGTTTATACTGGCTCTGAAAATGTCTCAGCCTGCACAGTGGATGTGTTGGTGGGGCACTCGCATAAAGTGTCTAGGCTTAGCGCCAAAAGTGAGTGCTAACAGGGTGGGGGATGCAGTTATGATCTTCACCTCAGTTTCTGAAGAATTCCTGGAGAGTCTGGTACAACATGGTCTAGGACTAGACAATTTTAGGCACCATGTAGGCATATGTTTGTTTATTTTAAGAAACTACTGAAGCCCTTTTTAAGCATAAATCACCAAGAAACATATATTTAAAATGTCTGAACTTTGATAATCAAAAGAATTGGAGCATCATCTGGTTTTCCATTGTGGTGCTTAATGAACACAAGCCAAAGAAACTCAGCCTCCTTTCTGGCTTAATAAATGCATTTTTAATTGCGTTGAAGCATCAGCCAATTATTCGGTTTCTTAATATTCTGCCACAAGAACCTTCACTAAAACAGTTTCATGCTTTAAAACAGCAGGTAAAAGCAGTGCAGGGATTTCAAAGACAGTGAGCTAGATAACTTGGGCCCAAAATGAGGGTTGTCCAATAGAAATGTCCTTGACATTTTATATGGCTGAGAAATCCTACTTTGTGGAATACTCTTGTAACCCCACATGTTGCCTTGGTTCTTTCCCCACTCACCAACAGCACAGTTCACTGAATATGAATATTGAAAAAATCAGTTCTGTCACAAGTAGGTGGAACTTCTCAGAATATGGGTAGGAGAAAAACAAACAATACTTCTGTACTTATTTTACAATCTATCCTTGATTCTTAACACATCATTATCTCTCATATAATACCACACTGCTGAGTCTCTTCTCTACACACAGTTGATGTTTCTCTCCCTCTGTTTACTTGCTGCTGCCCTGTATGGTAACATTCTTGCTTTGATCTGCAGCTTCTTCTCATTTTTCCCCCTCATTTTTAAAGGTCCACTAAGTAATAAATTCAGATTTTACTCACATAAAGCCTGGTTGAACCCGGTTTATTGGGTTCATAAATGAAATGTGCTACTGCTTAGTAATAATTTATACTTTTAACTGGTTGATAACTGGTAGTCCTGGCCGGACGTCTGATGAGAGTGTAACTCAACCCAGATACAATAAAGTGATGTGGTGTGAGATATTTACACTATATTGCCAAAAGTATTCACTCACCCATCGAAATAATTTAATTCAGGTGTTCCAATCACTTCCATTGCCACAAGTGTATAACTTCAAGCACCTAGGCATGCAGACTCTGAGGAGCTCAGTGAATTCCAGCGTGGTACCGTGATAGGATGTCCAGTCGTGAAATTTCCTCCCTACTAAATATTCCACTGTCAACTGTCAGTGGTAATATAACAAAGTGGAAGCGATTGGGAACGACAGCAACTCAGCCTCGAAGTGGTAGGCCACGTAAACCGATGGAGTGTGGTCAGCGGATGCTGAAGCGCATAGTGCGCAGAGGTTGCCGACTTTCTGCTGAGTCCATTGCTACAGACCTCCAAACTTCATGTAGCCTTCAGATTAACTCCAGAACAGCGTAGAGAGCTTCATGAAATGGGTTTCCATGGCCGAGCAGCTGTGGTGTAAATCACGGCGCCACTGGACTCTAGAGTAGTGGGGACGCATTCTCTGGAGTGATGAATCACGCTTCTCCATCTGGCAATCTGATGGACGAATCTGGGTTTGGCAGTTGCCAGGAGAGTGGTACTTGTCTGGCTGCATTGTGCCAAGTGTAGTTTGTTGGAAGGGGGATTATGATGTGGGGTTGTTTCTCAGGAGCTGGGCTTGGCCCCTTAGTTCCAGTGCAAGGAACTCTGAATGCTTCAGCACACCAAGAGATTTTGGAGATGGTCCCGTCCTGTTCCAACAAGACTGTGCACCAGTGCACAAAGCAAGGTCCATAAAGACATGGATTAACGAGTTTGATGTGGAAGAACTTGACTGGCCTGCACAGAGTCCTGACCTCAACCCGATAGAACACCTTTGGGATGATATATAGTAA
>JBBJLS010000082.1:12599452-12636256 GCA_037577275.1 Bryconaethiops microstoma
AGAAAGAATTTCATTGCACAGAGAAAATGCTACTTTTTTTTTCTGTACATATGACAAACGCTTTGAATCTTGAATCTTGAATCTTGAATGTTGACCACATCATGTACGCGTTGCTATGGCTGGTCAATTTATTTCATTATTTGTTGTGACAATGGACTTGGGGATTGTAGAAAACACACTGTGGTTTTACACATTAGACAATTTACCCCACTAAAAAGTTTTCTTTCTCTAGTCCTGCCAGATAATGGCAAATAAATGTAATGCCTTTTGTGTGTAAAACTCATTTCCTTCAGCTTATGTAACTGCAAAAAAGAACATGAAAATGACTTCACAGTCAAACAGAAGAGCAATATGTTTCTCACAGAACCAAGGGGCCATAATATATATAATAGGGTGAAGAGTTACTGGTATTAACAAGCAAACAAGCCAAAATAAAGATGTTTCTATGAATCTGAATATTTTCTCTGGCTATCTTTGCTTGTGTTAGCTTGCATACTTAACTAATGTTAACTGACTGCCAAGTGACAAACATAGGTTAAGGTTATTTTCCTATCATTATAAAAAGGGAGAGTAAAATCTATGTTTTCTGAAATCTATCTATTTCTGAAAGTGTGAAATGCTTTAAAATGAAAGTTTTCCTCCATTGTATTTTGTCCATACCAGATGCCTGGATTCTACAGACATTGGCAGATATCTCATTCAAAAATGTCTCAATATCTGTTTTTTTTTATTGTTATTGTTGTTTAATGTTAATGTTGTTTGAGGGTTGCCTGTTGAATGTATCTGGAAACGGGGCAGCTGGTGGCCTAGTAGGTTGTGGGTTTGAATGACAAGATTGCTAGTGGCACCACTGAGGTACCCTTGAGCAAGGTACTGTCCCCAAACACTGCTCCCTAGGTGCCCCTTGTTGGTGGCAGCCCAACGCTTCACTTGGTGAATGGGTTAAACGTATATAAAAAATATCACACTGTGTGCTATGGTTTTGCCCAAAGACCGCTGCACACACCACAAGACCCTGAGTTTCACTTAAAGCTTTGGTAAGATTGGAAAAACATCTTGTTTTACTGGCTGAATGACTTTCTTACCAATTTCAACTGATCCCCCAACCCCCCCCCTCTATATCACCTACGCCGTTCAGCTACCCACCAACACACCCCCACCCATTCTGAATGAGCTTGTCCTGGTTGCTCAGTTTGGTGGAAGCATGAGTCACTTGTTCTTGCGCCTCTGCACTAGACATGAATTCACACTTTATTTTAAACTGAATGCGGAACGCAAGAGAACAGACAACAATGTTCCAACATCTCTGACCATATATGTGTATCTGGAATGGTTTGTTAATAATGTGGGCTTGGATCTTCTATTTCTCATTTATATCTCTTGATGGATAGAAACAATAGTATGAGAGGTCAAAAGGTCACAGGCTCAAAGCCCACTCACTGTAAGGGGCTATATATAGGTAAGCAGAGGAAATCAGTAGGTTGATGGAATAGATGATAAAAACAGAATTTGGAACATTGTCACCAAGTGGTTTGTCTGCATGGCATGAGTTTTTGTACTGACAATCAGGATCTACAATTAAAAGAAGGTTCCTGAAAGTTTTTTGGCCTGGATGTAAGGTTCTAGGAAAAGGTCTCAGATAGATGGAAGATAGATGGGGTGGTGGGAGGTGGTGGAGAGAAAATATATATCATTGTTACTACCCATTGGTGTTCAGTGATGTAATCAAAATTCAGATGATGTTTTAGAGGCAGGCAAAAGCAGGGGGACGTTAAGGTGGTCCTGGGATCAATTTCAGCAGCACTTACTATCGACAAACAGGGATTAGATCAAAAAAGCCATTCCACCACTTACCAGTCAATTCAAGGCCTCTGATTAAACATCTTTAAGATAACCGAGATTAGTCTGCCCACACAAACCACAATGTCACATCATACGTGAAAATATGTCCATGGATGGCTTGTTCAAGTGTAACAAATCAGTTTCCAAAAGACTGAATACTGGAATACTGAATTTGCTGAATTTTTTTGCAGATTTTGCTCAACATCATTTATTTTGAACTACATGATCTTGGATAACAAATATGTTCATTTGGATCCCGGGAGAATAAAAAAAAAAGGATTTTGCATTAGCTGTCCATTTTCATGTATTTCCATGTAATCTTAACAAGTAATATGCTGACCATGGCACTTCAACACATGATTACCAAAGCTTGATCGGTGGTCAGCTACTATACAGACCATACAGAAACTTTATACAGACAGAACATACTCACTACCCTTGCTCAAAAACCTGACCCCATTAACAAAATATTCATACCAATAATTATCATAGATGTAACAACAAGAACAGTAATTTCATTTTTACAAACTACAATCACTTTGTAGTTACCACATTTGTGAAAAATAAAACAAAAACTGAAATGAAAAGAAAAACACAAAACAACAACAACAACAAAAAAACAATGTACAACATTCTCTTTACACAGCAGTACCTTGGGGTTAAAAAATGGAAACAAGGTAAAATAAGTGCTAAATACACACACCCATTGTTATTGGTAGCAATGGGTATGACATCAAGGAGGCAAATAAAAACAAAAATCAGTCCAAGATGATCTTTTTTTAAATAACTAATACAATACTGCCGCCACCTGGCAAAACACATTACTTGCATGATAAATATGGGAAAACACATCTCTCTTGCCTTGAACGGGCAATTTGCACCATAATATTGCACAATTAATTTTTCAGATGGATATAACAAAATGAGCAAAAGCAAGCTTCTTTTATCTGATCAAATGCCAAAGAGAAGCTCTATCTACAATATTTTCCAATCTTAAATAATTCTGCTTTCAAAAACAAATCCACAGATACTGATAATGTACATTTAGAAAATTCCAAAACTTTATAAAGAGCAGGGGGGGGGGGGAGATTGGGCGGGAAATGATCGTCATAAATCTTCTGAACCAAAAGTCAGATGTTACCTTTGGTTACTGAAATAAAAATAAAATAAACAGGAGACAAACATTCAAATGGCAATATTAAATATCTGTATTAAAATCATTTTCTAAAATCCCCAAATGAAAGTGTTAATTCGGCACAGAAGCTATACATATAGTTTTATTTCATATAGTCATATATAAACCAACTTTTTTGTTGTTGTTTGAATATAAATATAAAAGTGCCTCATCCGTGTGATTTGTGTAGTACGGTTCTAAAGTCCCACTACCTTCTGTCATGATTTGCCGAGGTGAAAGAGTACTTCACAGATAATGGCCACCACGCTTGAACTGAGCACAGTGGAAATAGCTATGTCCAGCAGCCTGCTCTCATAAAGCACAAACTCGGGCTTGTTCTCTTCCACCTTGGCCAGTTCTAGAAGTGCTTTGCCAGCTCGACACAACATGTTTACACTGGGCTGGTCCATGGGAGGATGTCCTATGTGGAGGAGGCTATGTGGGTTTTGGTGATACTGAGTCATAGCAATGCCATCCTCTAGGAATCCTATGAGATTGCCAACACTGCTTCTTTGCACAGCGATGCCACGTGCTGCCGAGCAGTCCCCCCTGGCCAGGCTGGACAGAATGGCCACTGCCATCTCTCTGCACACTTGCTGCTTTCGCTCTCCCACCTGGCGCACGAGAATGGCGAAGAGTTTCTCCTGCCGGCTGAAGGGCGGCGTGGCCAGGATCAAGTCGACATTGCCGTCCTGAACGCTGAGCTTGCACAAACATTCCAGGACCAGTCTTCGTGGACTAAGCTGCGAATGTGGTCCTGCTGAAGAAAAGGGGTCCTGGGCCTCTGCTGAAGGACACACCATCCAGTGGAGGAGACCATCCAGGATAGGAAGGCAGATGCTCTCAGGGTAGACTGACAGGTCCAGCTGCCCGGCAATATTTGCTAAAGTAACCATAATGTTCTCTCTTAAAGCTGCCAAACAGTTCCACCACCATTCGTCCCTGCTGCAGGCCAGACCCTGTTCCTCCTTGGGGAGCTCGTCTTTCTCATAGGTTGGGACACTCCTTTTCCTCTCTGGATGCTCATGGTGCAACAACAGCAACCGCCCAAGGATCAGCACCAGGCCTGGATGTCTTGACATCTCTGTATCATTCCCAGGAATGAAGGACAGGCTACGGATGATGTTGGAGACACATATGCAGCGTTTGGCCAGAGAGTCCTGCCAGCTGGCTGCTGTGGACAATGGAGCCTCGTCCGGACAGCGTGGCTCATCCTCCAGAAGAGTGAGCCCCTTTTGGTTTTCATGAAGACGAAATAGGTATGAGGCACCGCTCAAGGAGGTAGACGAGTTTTCCTCCTCGGAGAGCGCCCTGGCTCTGGGGCACAGCACGTCATCTATAGTTGCAACTTGGCTGTTATCTACCCTCTCTGATTTTAAAGCATAGCCATGTTGCTTTGCTTGAACACTCTTATTGTTATAATCCTCACGAATATCAAAGTGTGTCTGGATGTGGCTCGTGGAGTCGCCTCCACCTACTTTCCAGTGAAGTAGGCCGCTAGTGAATTCCTGCACATGGCCAAGCTCGTCAGAAATATCCTCCATGAAGTCATCTTTGGGCACAATCTTCACAGGAAGCTTGTCATACTTGCTGGCCTGTTTGGGTCTTGGTTCTGGCATGGGGCTTGATGACTGGCTCTCAAGAAGCCCTGTATTATCCTCCTGTTCCTTTACACACCCTTGTTCATCCTTCTCATCTTTCTCCTTTATCTCCAAGTCTTTCTTGTGATCACCCTCCGCATTTGGGTCTGTCTCAGAAAAGGTAGGTGGAACCTCTGTGGGGTTTTTCTCTCCAGCTTCTTGGCTGGACTCAGGCTCACAGGGGCTCTCTGGAGTGATGGAGTCTTCCTCTTTCTGAACATCAACTGGACCAAGCAGAGTCTTTTGGCCAAGGGTGCCCACCTCATATTCCTCCAAGATTCCAAAGATCTCAATCAAACATCTTCTTAAATGCTCAACAATGAGCTCAAGGAATCCAGGTAACTAAGATGAAAAAAAAAGACAAAGAGGCAACAAATATTTCAGAAGCTGTGGACCATCTAATGACATTAAGTGGATAAAGTGGCATTTTATCGAAATACCTGAGACAAGTTGAAGGATGCTATAGTGCTATCATCATACAGGAGGATGTTGATTGTGTCCAGAGCCCATGTGCTCTCTGCCAGCAGACCAGACTTAAGTGACATCATCACTCGCCAAGCCTCAGGGGTTCCTTTAGATAAAATCAGTCAAGTTAAACCCGCTCATCAGCTTTTTATACTTTTTTATGCATTTTACACAATTAAGCAGAAAGTTTTAATGCTAACATTTTTCAGCCATGCTTACCAGTGTCTTTAGAGGTCAGTTTGCGTCGAGGTTTCACGTTAGGCTGGGTCCCTTCCACAGACCCCATTGGATAGTTGAGGTCTCTCCTCAGGTTGGGCGGCAGCTGGCCTGGTAGTCCACTTCCTGACCCACTTGGCATGGGCATTCCTGGCTTGTGCATCTTCAAAGACTGCATAAAGGCAGCCTTATTAGGCGACATGTGTGCTTCCATGGACCGCTGGAAAGATCCTGGGCTTGAGTCACGAGAGATATGGTTAGAGGTCTGGTAGGAGGACGGAGGCTGCCGTGAACCCATTGAAGGCATGGAGTTAGAGTGGCTAGGAATATAGGGTGATTGGCGCTGATGCCCAGGCCACTGGTTGTCCACTCTGATTCCGTCCATGTCATCCACACGTCCCATACCAGGATATGGAGAACCTTGATTGGATGTCCCATGTCTGTTAGGATAAGGATAGGGCATTTCTGTTCTGGAGGGCCACATGTTGTGCGCTGGCCCATCACCTGTGGATGATGAATGGCCTCCACTCATCATGCCATGCTGCATAGGATGCTGCTGAGGTCCCTGGTTGGCGTTCTGCAGCCGGTCCCGGCCATACGGATAAGGAAACTGTGCCTGTGTGGGTCGACGATCAGAGAAACTACCCCCATACTGGCCATACATGTCTGGCTGTGGACCTCCATACTGCATTCCATAGACTTCTCCTTCATGCCTTTTTCCAGGGGGGCTATACATCCCATCAAGCGGACGCTTATAGCCCTGTTTGAATAGAAAAGCATTTGTACAAAGTGAATGATTTAACATAGTGTCAAAACACAAAACATTTATTATATTACTAAGCTTGTCCATGTTCAACATGTGTGCAAACTACACATGATCAGGAAATCCTGCAAACTGCACATGATCAGGAAATCATTTCACCTGTTGTTGAGGGTACATCCCTGGAGTATGGACACCATATGGCATAGAATACTGCTGTCCATAGCCATCATGTCTATCCAGCAAAACAGAAAAAAAAAAGATAATATTACAGCATTTAAGTAAGCATAAAAGCAATCATTACTATCTGTACTGGTTTAGTTCACCGTGGTACTGGAATCCTTCTGTCCAATATTTCTTTATCAAATTAATATTCCTGATCAAACTCGTAATGATATGCATTGCCACCGCCAGAAGCACAGGTGCTTGGGTGGCATACATTCAAAACCTGGAAAATTTGTTTAATACGTCAATATTACAAATGAATATGCATATGTATCTCTACATATTCATTAGAATCAGAGAACCTATTAATTGGAAATAATTTATCAGGATCACTTCACCTCCTGTTGGCTTGAAGGCAATGTCATTCAGCATGATATATCAACTGCACAGTTTAACAGTATAGTATACTTCTACTGGCATGCAGCCTCTCTGCTTAGCACTCGATGCAGAAAGCATCACTGTCTTTCGTGCCCTTAGCAAGCATAGTTACTGCTTCTGATCTAAAATGACCTTTATTTAGCTCTGCTCTCGTGGTAATAAACAAAAAAGTATGTGTTGATGCAGCTTCCTTGGGACTCACTCGTCCCCACACTGCAACCCACAGTTTGAAAACCACTGTTAGAGTAGAGAAAAGGGTTATGGGAAAGGGGTTAACAAGGACCATGATTGGGAATCACTGTTTTAGTAGGGCAATCCCATGCCTTTTAAATTAGACAAAAACTAGGAGCTTACCTTTGCTGATTTGGGTATCTATTAGGAGAATACATGCTGCCATCATTATTAGCATGGCCCATGTTGCCTTGACTCCCAGGAGGACCCATGTTCCCTTCCATCCCCATTATATGGTCAGATCTAGAATGGAAGAAAGTCAAATTAATATACTGTACAGTAAATGAAGAATGATAATGAATTTGTAAATTGTACCTCAATTAAATGAAGAAGCAGATAGTTTAGCATGAACCTGAAATCAAGACACTAGTAGTAGGTCTCTTAGACCTGCATGAGCTTGTAAGCTAGTGGTGAAAAGAGCTGAAACTAAACATGGTGAAATGGTGTTTACTTACTAAGCTGTTCACTGCTGGAACCAACTGCCTATCAATAATATACTTTCATTGTAGCTTTAAAAACCTGCTAAAAAACACTTTTCTCCTCTGCCTTCTTTGAAATATCTGCACTCCCATCACATTTTTAATCTTCTTTTATTGATTTTCTATGCATTCTTTTATTTCTTTTTTTTTTTAATTTTTTTATCATGCCTACTATTTTTACACCTCTCGATTCACAAAATGTTTTATTCTATTCCTGCAAAAGCACATTGAACTGAATGACCTTTGTGTGTGACAATGTGCTGCATACATATATATATATATATATATATATATGTGTGTGTATATATATATACACACACACACACACACACACACACACATACACACTACCAGTCAAAAGTTTGGACACTTCTTATTCAATGTTTTTTCTTTGTTTTTATTATTTTATTATTAGATTAATATTAGATTAATATTGAAAACAAACCAAATGATGAAGGAACACATGGAATTATGCACTAAAGAAAAAAAGAGTTATGAACACCTGTTAATTAAATACCATTCCAGGTCGATTCCTCACGAATCTGATTGAAAAAATGCCAAGAGTGTGCAAAGCTGTCATCAGAGCAATAGGTGATGTTTTCAATATTATTCTACAATGTAGCCAATAATAAAAACAAAGGAAATCGTTGAATGAGAAGGTGTGTCCGAACTTTTGACTGGTACTGTATATGCATGATTATAGTTTTCCTAATTGTTTTTGTTTCTTTGCTTTCTTACATTTCCATATTCAAATTCGAATTCAGATCATGATTGCTAATGACAATGTGCGTTGGTCCTTGTCAGTACACCATGCTGTCTGGACAAGTTCCATTTCAGAGTGGAAAAAAAGGAATGACCTCATCCCATGCTGCCGACATCATGCACAAGATCAAAGAAGGAGACTTTTCCCTGGATGGTGAAGCATGGAAAGGCGTGTCTGAAGAGGCCAAAGATCTAGTGAGGGGTAGGTTCAGTTAAGAGTGCATTTGTGTCTGGGTTCTATGATGTTAATAAGTACTTACACGACTTAACTCTATTTAAAGACGTCTCCTTACTGAGATTTCCTGGATCACAGCCTCCTTAATGTTTACGAGTCTCTTTAATCTGGATGTCTCACACTGAGGAAATAAATATTCTCTTTATATAACACGTTCTTAAACGGAGGTTTCATCCAGGCTGTATTTCATCTCTAGTACCTGAGCGTTCTTATGAACTCATCATTATAATTAAGGTGAATAGCATTTTGTGTAGGAGAATCACTTTTAATTCAAGAATTGTTTGTGTTAATTGCATTGTTTGATCTTTTGTCCTGTCTTTTTCTCTCACTGTTTCATTTCTCCCTCTCGCAGGCCTGTTAACTGTTGACCCTGAGCGGCGTCTGAAGGTTTCTGCTCTGAAAGAGAATGCGTGGCTGCAGGGCGGGGGGGTGTCCTCCACTCCTCTGTGCACCCCTGATGTCCTGGAGTCCAGTGGTCCCACCGTTCGCACCTATGTAAATGCCACCTACAAGGTCAGTCAGCAGATTAAGCCTAGCTTTTTTCTCACAGTTTTCACTGGAAATTACCTTCGATTGTGTGACAAAAATGTATGAAACGTGATATTTTGGGTGGGGGAAAAACAATATTATTTATTTTTGTGTATATTAAGCACATTGGTGGACTATGACATAGATGATAAGGGTTTAATTGCCTGTTAAGACAAGAACACCAACGATATACCAATCAAAGTCTAACATACACCAATCCACCAGAACATTAAAACAGCATCATGCTGCTGGATCAGACCAGACGGGGTAGCCCCTGCTGCCCCTGTGCATCAATGAGCCTTGGGCTCCCCGATGCCGGTTCATTGGTTGTCCTTCTTTTGAACCTTTTTTGGTAGATAAATGTTATGCAGCTAACCACTGCATATCAGGAAGGCTCAAAAAACCCCTGCTGTTTTGGAGATGAGATATACAGCTCCGGGAAAAAATCGAAAGACCACAGCAAAAGGTTTTATCTTTTACAGGTGAAAATATTGAGCTGAACAGCTTTTCCTCATTAAAGATGTGATTCAGGTGATCACTGATCAGTACCTGAAAAAGCAGAATGAGGTGCTTGTGTAGGAATTTAAAGCCATGTCCACACGTACACGGGTGTTTCTGAAAACGGAGATTTTCCGTTTTCTTTCTTTTTTTAATTTTTTTTTAATCACGTCCACACGAGCACGTTTTCAAAAATATCTCCGTCCACACGCAATCGCAGAACCGCTGACAGAAGTATGCCAAGGCAGCAGGTGGCGATTTAACCTTAAACCGTACATCATTGGTGACCAATCAGAAACCTTGGAGGGGGGAGGTCATTACCAGAGACTGTCTGTGTTGAATGTAACAGCTTCCGAAGCGACTCTGACGTCTCTGTCCTTCATACTGGAGGGACAGAAACTCCGCGCCCGAGTATAAACAAAACTTCTAAGAAGGTTGAGAGCAGCAGTACTTTATATGGGTTTTGCACCTGATGTTAACACGGCGCATACTGTGACGTCATATGAGCGGCGCACAGTATGACGCGAAATGGTCCGTTGTTCAAAATCTTAGTTTTTCTCGTCCACACATAAACGCAGAAACGGAGTTTTCAAAAATCGCCACTTTGGACGGAGTTTTCAAAAACCTCAGTTTTCACTAAACCAAAACGCCGTTTACGTGTGGATGAAACGTCATGGCCTAACAGACACTGTCATGGAATGGTTGTCATATTCATAGAGATGCTGATTTAAAAATAAATTGGTGGTCTCTAATTTTTTTTTCCGGAGCTGTATAGACACACGCACACGCACACGCACACGAGCAGTTGGCCTGACTAACTCTTATAATTTGTTACTGCCTACTGGATACATTTTAAAATAATAAACACACAAGTTATGGTCGATTGCGAAACATTAATATAATGTTTAAGGAAGAATTTTAAGAACAGGTACTTAATAAGATCTGTAAAAACTACTCTAAACTTTATGAGAAAAAATAGGGAACGTTTCTCTTGGGGGAAAAAAAAAGAAAAGTAAATGAGTTTGAAATAGTGTACATGCTTTTTATGCTTTAAAATGCACTCTCTAGTCCATAAATGGAAACTATGCTGCAAAAACAGACCTTTTTTCAATTCACTGTTTTTATATCATGAACAAGAATGCATTTACATTTATCTGCCTATTCAGTCTACAGGTGTTCAAGCTTAAATCACATTTTAAACAAGAGAAACCAATCAGAATGGAGATTATTTGCACACATCAGTCTTAAAAGCACAGTAAAAACAGCCTTTTGATGCTAAGGGATAAAAAGAGTTTACGACTGGTCACATAAACATGAATTATGGTTTTGAAATGGCGTGACACTACACAAACGTCATAAGTGGGTCTCGGGGGTACAGTACTACTAGACAAAAACTAGTATATAGACCATTTTAAATAGTGGCAATTTTGTTGTAGTTGTCTGTAGCACAATTGGATGGAGACAACATCATGACTTATTACTATTTTGAACATGACATAGATGTCTTTTATCATTAATCATTTAGAATAGTGTAGTATTATAAGTTGAACGTGAACTAAATGAACGTAAGACAGCCTCAGCGTTCATGGCATGGATTAAAACTAGCTCCTCTGGAATTAGTTAAGGTGCCAGATGTTATCTCCATACCGTGCTTTGTACAGAATGATGTATTACATGCAGTAGGAGACAGTTTAATGCGTTTGAGAGGCTACAAGTGCTTCCAAGGTGCTGGTGTGACGATAAGACAGACCTGATTCACTGCTATCTGCTCCAAGCAGAGGTGATATACTGCCACATGGTGGGTCTCTCTGTTCATCTGACACCGTCTTGTTGTGCTATTGGTGTCTAGATCAGTTGTTCTCGTCAGAAAACAGCCTGATCGCATTCCAGCAATGTCAAAGTCAAAGTGAACTTCATTGTCATTTCAACCATATTCAAGTATACAGAGAGACTAAGCTCAGGTTCCACAGTGTACATATAGTGCAACGGACATAAGACACTGTGAAACAAAACAGAAATATTAGAGGTATACAGTTAGGTAAGGGTGCGATTTAAGGGTGTGTGGATGGCTCACTATGCATTGTATATAAATATAAATCATACAAAATGTAACGGTTGAAGAAATGTGCAAAAAAGTATATCCAGTATAGCCAGTATAAAGAGTATAAAACTGTATGAGACAAGTGAAAATAGCAGCCTGAGTATACAATCTTAAGGAGTTGTGCAAACAGTATAGACCATATGATCAGTATATAGACAATATAACTAGTATAACAGTATAACCAGTATATAGACAATATAACCAGTATACGCAGTATAACAGTATAACCAGTATATAGACAATATAACCAGTATACGCAGTATAACAGTATAACCAGTATAACCAGTATATAGACAATATAACCAGTATACGCAGAATAACAGTATACACAGTATAAACAGTATATAGACAATATAACCAGTATACGCAATATAACAGTGTAACCAGAACATAGACAATATAACGAGTGTACACAGTATAACAGTATATAGAGAATATAACCAGTAAACACAGTATAACAGTATAACCAGTATATAGATAATATAACCAGTATAAAGACAATATAACTAGTATACACAGAATAACAACATAACCAGTATATAGACAATATAATGAGTATACACAGTATAACAGTATGACCTAGCATAAATAGCGGCTTAAGTACGGATTCTTTTGTGCCTTCTAAGAATTGTGGAAACATTATGAACAGAATGACAGTAGCTTCTCTCTTTTGTCTCTTTTTCTCCCTCCAACATCTGCATTGCTTTTATATGTCCAAACCCCTCAGGCGTTTAACAGGGGCAAGCGGGAGGGCTTCTTCCTGAAAAGCGTGGACAACGCGCCGCTGGCCAAACGCCGCAAGCTGAAGATGACGAGCACAGGCGTGGAGACCCGGCGCAGCTCTTCGTCCTCGTCTTCGTCCTCGTCCTCTTCGTCCTCGGCTTCCCACCCTAAGGCGCCGAGTCGCCAGACTTTCACGGCCAACAGTGACCCGAAACTGTGACCCGTCAGTTCCGAACCCTGCCTGGGCCCCCCATCCAGTGCTACGTCGACCTTTGCGTTCGGAAGGAGAGGTCAGTGAAGAAAAGCATTAGGTTTTTTCCCCCGAAACATAAAAAAAAAGACAAAATAAAGAGAGATGCTGTCGTTACTGCTCTGAAGCGTCGGAGTCCTCGAGGGATAAAAGCGCAAGATGGCTGAAGCAGACTGATCAATGAACAAAGTCAATTGACTGAACGCGCGAGGGCTCGAACACTCCTCTTATATGGATCCGCGTGTGACGAGAGGCCGTCGGTGGCGAGATTGAGCGGCAGCTCTTGGATTATCGAAGCCGAGTAAAGGTTAGGTCACTCTGACACATGCTTTCTTTCAATTTCGCCACAGAAGTCTGAGAGTGATCCACGTCCTTCGGCGGACTCTGCGACGCGCTCTGTGCACGTGGGTGTGCTCGGACACGTTTCTCTTTCTGAATGAGGACATTTTGATACAACCTGAGCTAATTTGAATGAATGTACCCGATTTTCAAACGCCACTTCGTGCAATGGCAAGTTTTTTTCTAAATGAAATGAAAGTTAAAATGATAGGTTAGGTATTTTTGAATAGGGAAAGGAAAAGTGAGGTAGGAACCGGGGGTCGTGGTGCAGGGAAGCCGTGACCGAAAAGCCATATGGAATAGAAGGGAACCATTTTAGAATATCCATATTTAAAAAATAAAAAAAAAATTATAAAATCTAATTCAGAAAAATGAATTGTACAGACCAACATTTGCTGAGCACAGCTTTATATGAATCATATACTGTATAAAATTAAAAAAAGATCTTTAGTGAATGTCACTGTCTTACAATGTGCCGAATGCTGATATATGCATGTTATCCACAGGCAATTTTGAACGACTTCTTTTAAAAAACCAGACAGAATCACAAACTCTGGCGCAGACCTGCCAGATAATCAGCATGAAACTCACCAGCTGTGGAACTGTTTATAAGTAACCGACTGCTGGATTGGTGCTACTGTACCAGGAGGTCATCAACCTGTGGCTGCACCACTGAAGGTGCTGTAGACGGGAATCTGAGAGTCGTTAACATTGATGTTACTACAAGCTTTTGTGTGCTTGAGCTCCGTGTGCCGTTGGTTCAGTAAGTCCGTAGCATTTATACTGTGGTGTAGCATTTTTATGAATTTTTCTCAAGCCTCGTATATTAAAACAACTGTAACACGGCGTTTTGTTACTTCACCGATTATTAACACCAAAATCCAGCGTCTGGTCCTCTGCGGCGCCTCGTTTCAGGACGGTTTATTTTTTTTGAACGGCGCGTTAAGTTGCAAAAAGCTGCTTTTCGGCCCAGAGCGGTGACTCGGTCCCTTTGACACGCCGTACTTGAACATATAAGGCCTCCTCTTTTTCCTCTGTTTTTTTCAGCGCCCAAACTGCAGCTGTTCGGTGGTCTAGAGCAGAGCTCCCCAACCACCAGTACCGAACCGGGAGTCATTTGGTACCGAGCCGCACAGAAAGACAGAATAAAAATATTTTATTGATCATCAGAGTCTGAAAGATCTTTTATTTTGGAAAAAAAAACCAAAAAAACGCTCGTCTCGGTCACGTACATCAGACATTTAGCCCACAAGCTAGAAAACATGAGTGAAAAACAAACACACTTTGTTTGTAGTTGTATCTGTGCCGGTCCGTGAAAAAGGTCGAGGGTCTTTGGTCTATTGGCCGAGATCCGGGGGGAGTTCTGTACTGTACGGCGCAGTAACCGGGTTTCTGAGACCTGCACCGGTGCTTCGAATATCCAAAGGGCTCCGAGACGCTCTCTCACACACACACACACACACACACACACACACACACACTCTCGCACTCGTCCTCTGAGGTGTGTGTGATCCAGCTTCATGAGGGTGAAAACGCTCGAGTCTCGTCTTTTGAAACCCTCACCCCTCCCTGATCTGTTTGTGTTATGGTTGTGAGGTCTTGATGTATTATTCATGGATATATGAGAAAATTGTGGTTATCGTTCACAAGGTGTTAATTACTGATATTGATCCTGAAACTTTTATTGCATTCCTACGCCAACCCCCCCCCCCCCAGCCCCCCCCCGCCCGCAGTCCTCTTTTTGGCCTTGGTAGCGAGGGTGGAGTTTATTTTCTGGTGCCTGGATTTTCCGTATATATCTCGGCTGAACGCGCCGGAGCGTCCTGGTCTCACGTGGGATCGCCGTGTGCAGATAGACAGTGAGATTCAATAACAGCGAAATGAACCGACGTGAAGTAATCTCCTCTAAAGCGCCGTGGAGCGACTGCGGCGCGGTGATGTTGTAATTCGGAGCTGGGCGCTGCGCTGTGATTCGCCGCTCTGTTGATTGCTCATGCCAAAGTAACCGTTTGGCAGGCGCTGGCGTGGCAGCAGGGTTGTGTGTTGCACTTGGTTTGAGGCCGCCACATTATTCCAGTAGATACGACTTTATGCTCTCCAGGGGTTTGGTTAATGCGCTTCGCTTTGAACTTCTGATGATGCGTGTTTTTAAATGTGACTAAGTGTTGACGACTGGTGCATTAAGGGTGGTTTCGTTTGTCTTCTCTGCGTGATGAACACACTGATAATACACTTTAATATTTGAACTTCTTTTTTTTACTTGATTAAATTGCTTTTTTTTGTTTATGATGTCGCACAAGTTCGGGCTGTAATTGATGTTACCAGCTTTACAAAAAGGAACCAGTTCATATCGTTGATATTTATTGCTTTTTATTTTCCTTTTGTTTTATTTTGAATAATGGCTGTGGCTCCCTGCCTGCTTTATTTGATGTATGTGCACTTGTGTGTGTGTGTGTGTGTGTGTGTGTGTGTGTGTGTGTTTCTTTTCTTATTTTTGCAGTAGGAGCATCCTATAGTGTCCTATTCTTTGCTCCTACAGCAGTCTTGCACACTGCACCAAAACTAGGTAGTATTTGTGGAGATGATGGAAATATCCACAGCTTTGATGACGAAGCTTTTATTTGTTGCAATAGATCGGATTTTTAATTTATGTCTCCGGTTGGGAACTGTCTCTCTCTTAGTATTTTTTTTTCTTTTTTTTAGATCAATGTATTTTTATGTACCTGTTATGTTTTAGTTCTGAATTGCATGTTTTACTATTATTATTATTATTATTATTATTATTATTATTATTATTATTGATATTGTTATTCTTTGTCATTTTTATATAAAAAAAAAAAATTGATGTTCTGTCCTCTGCCAAATGTTTTGTTTTTGTTTTTTTTTTGTAAGAAAATGATCCTGAACCTGATATCAGATGCACTGTTCTAAGGCAACAAGAGATGCATTGTTTTGCATTGAGAACACTGTCAGATCCTTAAGATGAAATATAATACACTTTACTCAAACTAAACCTTCTGCGGCCTCTTATTTGACCCTGAAGTGACACGTGCGCTCCTGATCCGCTGCTTT
The DNA here is from genome assembly GCA_037577275.1 of Bryconaethiops microstoma. NCBI lineage: Eukaryota > Metazoa > Chordata > Actinopteri > Characiformes > Alestidae > Bryconaethiops > Bryconaethiops microstoma. The sequence continues at coordinate 12,615,371 of JBBJLS010000082.1, forward strand.
GCGAAGTGATTTTGTTGATTTATTTCACGTATTAATTACAGGGAATACAGTTTTTGAGTGCTACGCGTTCAGTTATTCTTGTCGTTATTTTGCAGAACTGAGAGCAGAGCTTAGGGTTTTATCACACGTTATTTGAAATGGAAAAGCATATGGATTAATTACAAATTAAAGGGGGATTTCAGCGATATTGGAAAATTCAGCGTGATCCAGTGATTAGAATGTAAGCCATTCCGAGTACTTAGATCTGAGATTAGTAATGTTGAAATACTGATACAGTGGTGAAAGAAGGTCTTCGGGTGTTTTGGTCTTACAGTGCCCTGTATGTAAATCTCTGCATATTTTTGTTTAAAAAATGGCCAAAACTTTATCACTAAACTATTTTAAAGCTTTGTCTTAACTATTATGCAGCGTGTTTATAACTCTTCGAGTTTATTTAGGCAGCATATTATCATACACAAAAGCTTTCAGTGTGCTTTTAAGGAATAGAATAAAAAATAAAATGAAATGGAATGTAATAATGGAAGAAATAGAAGAAAATTGCTAAAAGAGGATTGAAGGCGCAATAGAAGCGCAGGTATTTAAAAGAAGGCGGAGGAGAACAGTGAGCTTTTGCGGTATTTTTTAAGGCTACAGTTGGTTCATATCTGATCAATATATATGCATTTTGTTCCAGCAGCATTCAAAACTGTAAAAACGTTCTGTGTGAGAGCTTTTAATGGTATCGAGCACTTTGGCTCCTGTCAATTCTGTTCAGTTCTAACTTGGTTATTTTTTTTTCTAGAATGCAATATTCCACATCAGACCACTCTTATGAAATTTTTTTTTTTGTTCATATATTTTTATTTTGCTTTAAGGCAAAGCGAACACACTTAAAACGAAACAATGCGATGCTTGATCTGAAAAGAGGTCAAATAAATAAATACATGAACGGTAGTGATAAAAAATTTTTTTTTTAAAATGACAAAAAAAAAACCACTGCAAGTCATTGACAGTCTGGGACACGAGGCGCATCAGACCACTCTGAATGACGTTCTTTGCGTCTTAACCATGGTGTTATATGGAACTTTTGAAGATTTCCACCTTTAAATATTCATTTAAAAAGGTAACCTTACTTTGTTTTGACTTCCTGAGTTATGATTGGTCCCCGTTTCAGTTGATTGTGCAAAAGTCGATCGCAGAACAGGATTTCTCACCACAGCCTGGAGGCTTTCAGTATTTTAGTTCTACCTGATGATGTAATGGCTCAAGGGTGGGAAAATAAACAAAACAAAACAAAAGCTCACCACAGGCATGCACCTTTCCTTCACGACCACCAGGTGGCACACTGTCTCTTGGCACCCTGGACGCTTTGGCACGAAGAGCAATGAGAAGAACCGGCGGATAACGGCGGCCATAATGCGACTGTCAGCATGTCATTAATCACTGTGATCGAAGAGTGGAAGCATTTGCATAGGAAATTGTGATATATCGAGCATGACACAGATGGATATGAACGGAACGGTAAATCAAAACCGTTCCATCAATTACAATCTCCAGTCCTGGATATGACCCAAGATTCGTTCTCGATACGCCGAGGTGTAAACGCTTGAGCCACATGACAGGAAGTACATGGGCTGCACATGCGGTGCCAACGAAACGCTGGAAGCACCGAACAGTCCTGTGGAACCACCTGTGTGTGTCGTCTGCAGGCACACGAATTTCGTCACAGTGGCTTGATATGAAACAGCGCATTGTGGAGAAGTTCGGATTTCATTACGGTGGTGGTGATAAGAAACAAGGGCTGCAATGTTTAGGAATTTTATCCACCATCCCCTGAAAAAATAAACCTCCAGCTCTGGAAAAAAAAAAATAAATAAGAGACCACTGCAAAAATGTTCAGTTTCTCAGGTTTTATCTCTTATAGCTGCAAGTATTGACCTGAACAGTTTTGCCTTAGTTTTTAAGAACTGCTGACAATATTTCTCCTAATTTCCAAATAAAAACATTGTTCTTTAAAGCATCATTTTAAAGGAAATGACAAAACTCATGGACAATAATTACCTTTGACGAACTTCTGGTAGTGTTTTACCATCCATCTGGTCTCATTGTGAGAGGAGAGTGTCGATTACAGCAGTGTGAGGTGCTTGTGTAGGAATTTAACAGACACTGGACTGGAATGGTTGTCACTCATAGAGACGCCGAATTAAAAATAAATTGCAGTGCTCTGGAGCTGTAGATGACTTGTAATGATAGTGATAAATCTGACAACACGTGTTTTCTTTAGTTACTAATTTGCTGTACAAGCCCTGTACAAGACGTGCAGGTGTGTGACATTTTGACGTCCGCGGCTCCATTCGAATAGTTTAATACCCATTAAACTATAATAACTATAAAACTTCCTTGCATATCCACTTTTCTTAATTTTTACTGATCTTTAGTAAAGTGGCTGAAGTGCAGCCATACATAAACACCACACAGTCTGAAATTCTTTCTCTGCATTTAACCCATTCACATAGTGAAGCGGGGGCTGCCACCAATGAGGGGTGCCTGGGGAGCAGTTTGTGGGTACAGTGTCTTGCTCAAGGGTACCTCAGTGGTGCCACTAGCAGTTGGGATTCGAACCCACAACCTTCTGACTACAGGGGCAACTCCTTAACCACTAGGCCACCAGCTGCTCAGGTGTCTAATCTTTACATTTAGAGGATGATGTAACTTACATTATTCAGAATTTTAATTCGGGGTGTCATCCAATCTGCATGTGCTACCATGTGATGCTTCAGGGAGTTCGGCCAAACTTCCATCCCCAGAAATATGATCGGCCCCATCTGGTGCCGCCTAACATCCATTAGGCTAGAAAATCATCAGTCTAACGATGCCCAGCACCACTGGAAAGTGCTGTGAGTAGCTGTGGGACTTGTGATGCAGGAAAACGGTACCGCATTTATCAAACAAGAGGAGCGACATCACTTCAATCTGAACGTTCAGAATCATCCATAACTACCATTTGAATGTTCAGAATCATCCATAACTACCATTTGAACGTTCAGAATCATCCATAACTACCATTTGTATGTTCAGAATCATCCATAACTACCATCTGAATGTTCAGAATCATCCATAACTACCATTTGAATGTTCAGAATCATCCATAACTACCATCTGAATGTTCAGAATCATCCATAACTACCATTTTAATGTTCAGAATCATCCATAACTACCAATTGAATGTTCAGAATCATCCATAACTACCATCTGAATGTTCAGAATCATCGATAACTACCATCTGAATGTTCAGAATCATCCATAACTACCATTTGAACGTTCAGAATCATTCATAACTATCATTTGAATGTTCAGAATCATCCTTAACTACCATCTGAATGTTCAGAATCATCCATAACTACCATCTGAATGTTCAGAATCATCCATAACTACCATCTGAACGTTCAGAATCATCCATAACTACCATCTGAACGTTCAGAATCATCCATAACTACCATCTGAATGTTCAGGATCATCCATAACTACCATTTGAACGTTCAGAATCATCCTTAACTACCATTTGAATGTTCAGAATTATCCTTAACTATCATTTGTATGTTCAAAATCATTCATGACTACTATCATAATGTTCAGAATGATCCATAACTACCATTTGAATGTTATGAATCATCCTTAACTATCATTGGAATGTTTAAAATCATCCATGACTACCATTTGAATGTTCAGAATCATCCATAACCATCATTTGAATGTTCAGAATCATCGATAACTACGATTTGAACGTTCAGACTCATCCATGACTACCATTTGAATATTCAGAAACATCCATGACTACCATCTGAATGTTCAGAATCATCCTTAACTACCATTTGAACGTTCAGAATCATCCATAACTACCATCTGAACGTTCAGAATCATCCTTAACTACCATGTGAATGTTCAGAATCATCCATAACTACCATTTGAATATTCAGAATCATCCATGACTACCGTCTGAATGTTCAGAATCATCCATAACTACCATCTGAATGTTCAGAATCATCCTTAACTACCATTTGAACGTTCAGAATCATCCATAACTACCGTCTGAACGTTCAGAATCATCCTTAACTACCATGTGAATGTTCAGAATCATCCATAACTACCATCTGAACGTTCAGAATCATCCATATCTCAGCTGAAGGGAAACAGGAGATTGTTGAAAGAAATTTCTAGGTCAGCACAAGCATTTCCAGGATATTTTTGCTTTTTTCTCTCATTTTTTATGCACTTTCCATGACTGGAAAATGGATAAACTGTTTTTCTGGTTTTCCAGGACGTTTGGGGACCCTGCGAGTTATGTTACTCCTGTTTGAAAAATGCGGTACCGTGTTCCTGGTCGCAAGTGCGACAGCTACTCACGGCGCTATCAGGTGGTGCTGGGTATTTTCAGACTAATGGTGCTCTAGCCCAGAGGTCCCCAACTACTGGGCCGCGAACTGGTATCGGTCCGTGAGTCATTTGGTACTGGGCATCACAGAAAGACAGAATAAAAAATATTTTATTGATTATTAGAGTCTGAAAGATCTTTTATTTTGAAAAAATGCTTGTCCCGGTCATGTGATATGGAACGTCAAAAATTTAGCCCACAAGCTACAAAAATGAGTTCCGGTCCGCAAAAATATTGTTTTACACCAAACTGATCCGTGGTGAAAAAAGATTGGGGGGCGCTGCTCTAGGCACCAGACGGGGATAATCGTATTTCTGGGTGGACGAAAGTTTGACCGCACTTCCTGAAGTGCTGCCCTGCCCAGTTCACAGGGTCCTGTATAGCAAAAAGGTTTTAGGCCAAAATCTGACGAAACTGTAGTAGAATTACAGCAATTAAAGGCTTTAACTGTCTGGTTTCTATCACCACCACCACTGTGAACTATTCTGACTTGGTATGTTTTAGTAGAAGGAGTATTTCACATCAAAGCACTCCGAATAACTCGTGTTTAATTCAATCTTCGTGATTTAATTCTACTGATTTTTTTGCTCTAATAATAGCTAATTATATCAGGGACACATTTTGGCATGGTCCGTCGAAACCATTCCTCCAACTCATCTTCAAACTAAAAGTTTCTTTTAAATCGATATTTATCTGCATTTATATACTAATATCCATTGACACCTGTTTTCCACATCGAAATAATGCGTGTCAGTAAAAGATATGAGCTCCCCTCGACCCTTCAGAGTTTATTTCAGCTTAAACAGGACGGTCGGAGAGGTAATGTGATGACGCTGAATTTACAAGACGATATTTTTTAAAACTTTTTTTAATCAGTGACCAAACTACAACTGCCTCTGTCATTTTAGAATAAGTTTTTTTTTTTTCATACTTACCATGAGCTTTTTTTTCTTTTTGATGTTAACACTGCAGGCACAATAAGGGTGTCACATGCATCAAAATAATTCATTCATATTCAGCACACATACAGCAACACTTATTCATATTCACTGCCACATATAGGCGCTATATATAGGTAAGGAAGATTTATTCATATCCAGCACCACGGACAGCGTCTGAGTGACAGTTTTTTTCCTGTTGGTTTACAAAAGCACAGCAAAGCGTCCTACTTTACCTGAACTCGCCCTACTGGCTTTCAAGGACAATTGAAATGCCTTGATTGTGTGTCTTTTTTGTAACATTTGACTGATGGAGCAGGTTGAATATTGTTAACACACTGGCTACAAATATTTTTTAAAAACAGGATTTTCATCACGACAAGGGATCCTGTCAAAAACTTTCGCTTGACAAGACCTCAACAAGTCTCAAAAATGGCGGCGAAGAGGCAGACAAACACTGCAGCAAGTGCTTTGTGTTGTGTTTTTTTTTTCCAACTGCAAACCATGGCTATTAGAGTTACGCCTTCGGGCGATAAATGTCAAAAAAAAAAATGGAAAAAACGGCTCTGATTTTTGCTAGCATTCCTATAGAATTCCAGTAGTGTGTTAGTACTGAGCTAATTCACAGTAATGGTAAACACAATCATTTGAACCTTGTATAAGACATTAATCACTATGTATACACCAACAGGGACTTTAATGACACTGTATTCAGACACATAGACTTTCATATGGAGTTGGTCCTCTATGCAGCTGCTATAATGGTTCCACCTCACATGCTCTCGACTCTGGAACTTGTTTTACTATAACAAACGACTTTGTAGATAAAACGTGAACGCCCTCCAGTGGCAAATAGCTTTGGTTTTATATTTAATTTGATTCAATTAATGTTTAAGTTAAGATTAACAGAAATATTTGAACTGTAACTGTGTTAAAGGGAACGCTGCTGTTATAAAGCTCCTTATTTGTTTAAAGTGTTTACAAACCAAATGTTCTTGCACTTCAGTTCATGTAGCAGTACTTTTGAATTCATGATTGAATTTTACGTATAACAATGCGATTCATCGTGATTTAAAATCGCCGCCCAGCATTATTATTAACATATTTTATCTTTTAGAAACTCTTTCAGAGCCCTGAAATTGAATAGCCACTGTTCACCAGAATCGGACTGAAACGAATTGGTCAAACTACCACTAACATCAGTGACGTACCTGGGACTTCCAGAAGACATACAGTCATTTTTATCTCCACGAAATTGATCCTGGTCTTTGAAAATAAAAAGGTGAAAAGTAGCTGTATTGAAACAGACGCCACCCGATTTTTTCATTTTCCCTCGAGTGCCTAATCTTTTTGTTTCCGACCAAGCTTAATGTCAAAAAGTGAAAAACTAGAATCTCTACAACATTTGCAGAGCACTACAGACATGAGTTTTATCCAATTCAGAGAAAAGCTGGAAGGCCCTGAGGCTTCCTCGTTATAGCTGAACTTATCTTTACAGAAAATGCAACCTCAGGAAAACCTTCCGGAGAGAAGGAGTAGAAGAAACACTGAGAAGAACTAAGACCTGAAGTAACCAATTCCCCTCTGAGCATCATCAGTTTATGATATGAAATGTAGAAAAGTGGGATTAAACCGAGGCACTCAGATAATATACAGAGGACGAGATCAGTGAGATAATCCAGTGTCCAGGCTCAGAGATCGGTCCATCTACTAATTGCACAAAAACACAAAAGTACAAGACGTTAGATCTGAGACGTTTGATACAACAATACTGGCCATGTTTACAAATGAAGCAGCTATCCCACACTTCCAGGTGCAGAGGAAGACTGTAATGTGTTTGGATGAGTCATCTTTTACACTTTTATCTTACATCTGAGTGACCTTGCGTGGTGAATTCCGTATTCTCCTCATCTTGCAGATCTGGTCTGGTTTATTTCCATAAATTGCACAAAACGCACAACAAAAGGAGAACGGAAAATTATTCGGAGAACAAAAACAAAGCAGCACACTTTCGCCGTGCTTAACGCAGTGCTCAAACGCAAAAGCTGCAGAGGGTCTTTCGGAGAACCACCTTTCCTTCCCTAAAGAAAATTTCAATGGTCGACTCTTGAACACATTTTCCCACCTGATCTCTGTCTGCTGCGTCTGTAGCCATAGATGCTTTTCTTCTAGAGAGTGCAAAAAATCGTTGAGTTTTTTTTTTTTTTTACCTAATTAATAAACAATTCACTCAAATGAATGAACAAAGTGCTCAATAGCAGAGAAAGTGCAAAACGTACCACATAGGTGGGGTTAAGTGTAGCAGATTGAGGGGCTAGGTAGGACTGCTATAAAAACCTAATAATAAATCCAATCTTGTTTGAAGTAGGTGAGCTTTCCAACTCAAATGCTTCAAAATATATGCATCAAAAGTCAAAAGAGACAGTGGCAAACAAGAAGATCGATCTATCTATCTATCTATCTATCTATCTATCTAATCTATCTATCTATCTATCTATCTATCTATCTATCTATCTATCTATCTATCATTTTTTTTTTCTGGTTATTGCTTTTGTAATGTGTGGAGTGTATCTGTGTAAAATGTGCATGTCACTATTGTTCTATACACTATTGACCACATTTGAATCAAATTTCCAAACAAAAAAAACGTTTGGAGAAAATGTCAAAATAATACATATAAATGAATTATTATACCTTGGAAACGTTAAACTACGCGACACTCTTACATTATTTTACAACTGCAACAATTAAAACAGTGAAGTCATGGAAATATTTGATTTACATGAAATCTGTCGTACCTTTTCGATTCATTTGTGCACAAAAACTGATATTTGACTCTTCTTCAGGTTGTGCCCAGCTCTCCTGTACAGGTGCAGAAAAACACAAGCAAAAAAAAAACAGGTACACAAAAACACAAGTAGAGAAAAACACCTGCTTATTGTCCTAGCGTCGCTCTAACACACTCGTCAGTCCTTCCTGAGCTGGAGTTGGGAGTATTGGTGCAGCACAATGATAAATGAGCAGGCCAGCGTGGGGAACTCGCTTCTTGCATTAAAGAACCCTTTCGGCTTGTGTTATAAGAGTTGTATGAGTCGTCTATAGACGATCTGTCCTTTGCCTGCCTTTATAAACTTTTTCTCACCCACCCACACGCCTGGCATACACACTGACCCTCACACTTGCCCTCCCCACGGAGTGGCATCTGAATTTGGCTGCCTTGTCCTGCTCTTGGACTTTGTCTTGCAGATCTCCTCGCTCCCCAGCGCTACTGAATAATTGAAACCAAAGGGTAGTGAGTGTTGCCGCTCTACCCAGTGTCAGTAAGTGCGTCAAGGTTGATTTCATGGCGGATCTTCCACTTTCTTGTCCTGCCTCATCAAAATTTCATCTCAGCTTTCCAAAAACGCCCTCCATTATTAAGCAGCTAAACATGACTAGCGTGCTATGCAGTGTGTGTGTGTGTGTGTGTGTGTGTGTGTGTGTGTGTAATAGAGAGAGAGAAAAAGCCTTCCTCGTGCCAACCAGGATCACCCTCTCAGGCCGGTGCCCTCAGGGAGGTATAAGACTCCGATGCTTTCAGGTAGATTGTACCTGGAAAGTGGTAGCAAGGAGACCGCAGTTCTAATCACAGTCGGAAGAAACGGAGCGGCTCTGATCCAAGGTCACATCTCAGCTGCTTACGAGAACATGCACTTTGTTCCGAACGCATACCGTTTGCGATAAATCCGGCTGAAAGTTGCATGAGAGCAAATGTTTCAACATACCTCACAGTCAACAGACTGGTAAAAACGCTCGGGAAATTAATACAAAAGAACAAAAATGGTTAAATTAATGCTGGGAAATGATTAACATTTTTGATCGCGATTAATCGCATAGTTTTCTGTGATTAATCGTGTTGTGCAAAATTAAATTATTAATACAAAAGCAGCATATTGCGCACGTTTGTTTTTAAAGTACTGCTGTATGAACAAAAGTGCAATAACTTTTGGTTTAAACACTTTAAACTAATAAGGAGCTTTTTAACAGCAGTGTCTCTTTAACACAGTTACAGTTCAAATATTTCTGTAAATTTCAACTTAAAAACATTAATGTAATCAAACCAAATATAAAACCGAAGCTATTTGCCACTGTAGGGCATTCATGTTTTATCTAGTTTATTATAGAAAAACAAGTTCCTCTCAGAGTCCAGAGCTTTATAGCAGCTGTAAAGTTGGACCAACTCCATCTGAAAGTCTATGTATCTGAATGCAGTGTCATTAAAGTCCCTGTTGGTGTAATGGTCAGGGGTCCCATTACTTTTGTTCATATAATAGGGACAAAGGTAAAGGAACGCCTGACATTCTGTGAAAACAAAGCTGAGACGTGGAGCAACAAACTTTCAAAATAAATGGATTTCTTAAAAATCTGCATTTACGTGCGATAAAATAATTGTTGCCGTTCAATTAATAATGCATTAACGTGATAATAATGCATTAACATGCCCAGCCCTAGTTTAAATCAGACAATTTTTCCAACCTAAACACACACAAAAATATATTCATCAATAAAATATGATTGGTATAAAGAGGGTGTGTCCAATGGGGCAGTTTAGTTTTTGACCACAATGTAAAAGAGCAAATATCAATGTCATAATATTTAAATATATTTTATTTACGTGACAAAACTATAAGATGAATTTTGTCTTTACAGATTGCTTCTTGATGAATCTGCGCATTGAAAAAAATGTATACAGGAGCAAATGGATTTATATGGGAGGAAATGACCTTCTCTCATTGTGAACCTGAGGAGGTTTTTCTCCGAGCAAATTTTCGAATAGGTCTGTCCAAGGTTAGCTTCTTTTAGTGCCATGGAATAAAAAAATGGAAGAAGACGGTCATTGGGAGTACGAAGGCTAGTATATATTTCATACGATCCTGCAGTAGTTGGGTCATATTAAAAATATATACGTATATGTACAGCAGTGAGCAACAGTCAGAGACCACACTTTCATTACTTTAATTTCCATGATATTCAGGCCTGGAGGATTTTATCATCAAAAACTGAACAATGATGATGACCAGTTGAACCCTGAGGCTGGAGAAACGCCTCTGAGAAAACAAGGCTCCAAGGTCCTGGAATATCAAGGTCAGGGTTCCAGCCAGCAGTCTAGATGAACACCGTCCACCACAGCATAAATCTCTGGTGGTCACTGCTCTGCTCATTTCTGAGCTTCTTTTGTTTATTTTCTTATTTTTATTCTCTTTACTTAATTTTATTTCCAGCTACTATTGCAAATTTCCCACTTCTGAGACTAATGAAGGTTTCTAAAAGCTTTATCTTCTCTTGTCAAACTAAGCAAAAGCTGCTCCCAAAGTCTCACGGACATAATTCGCCTTCAAATACACCCTAAGATCCACACAACTACCCACGCACACCTCAGCTGCCTTACACATTTCTTTTCCATGTGCATCTAAAAGTCTTAAAAAAAGGAGAGAATACTGAAGAGACTGGACAGAAGATAAACCACTCACATCAGCAAACGTAAAGGTGAAAGACAATGTTTCCAAAACAGGAGTTTAGAAGTGATTAAACGATAAAGAGAAAAAGTCCTAAAAGCCATACAATGTCCCCCACTGGTAAACAGCACTTAAATCTTGCATCTTCGAAGGAGAGGAGAAAAAACAAACTCCACTCTTGCTTCAGATATGATTAAAAAAATGTTTGTTTATGTGCATCCTTCCACTAAGAGATGACAATCCAACACTGTGGGACTTAAAGCTTCTGTAGCTGTTCAAGAAGCTCTTACTGAGAAGATAAAACAGACAAAAAAGAAAACAGAAACACTGCAAATCAGTTTTATTGACCCATGAGTATATATTTCTAATTGCGATTAGACTGGATTGTAAGAAGCAAGAAATTCAACCACCAAAGACTGAAGTTTGGAGGTGTTTACACAAAGCACACTAGGGGGGTGCTAAGGGACCTGTGAAAAATTAATTAAAACCTGGATCTCTATTTAGTACTTTTTGTATTGTTAATTTATTAAATCTGCTCTGATCATAGTAAAAAAAATACCAGTGAGTAGGAGCAAGGAGAAGCACAGCAGCAATTACCATCCATACAAATACTATCCACACAATTACCATCCACACAATTACCATCCACACAATTACCATCCGCACAATTACCATCCACACAATTACCATCCATACAATTACCATCCACACAATTACCATCCATACAATTACTATTCACACAATTACCATCCACACAATTACCATCCATGCAATTACCAGCCACACAATTACCATCCATACAAATACTATTCACACAATTACCATCCACACAATTACCATCCGCACAATTACCATCCACACAATTACCATCCACACAATTACCATCCACCCAATTACCATCCACACAATTACCATCCACACAATTACTATTCACACAATTACCATCCACCCAATTACCATCCACACAATTACCATCCACACAATTACCATCCACACAATTACTATTCACACAATTACTATTCACACAATTACCATCCACCCAATTACCATCCACACAATTCCTATGCACACAATTACCATCCACACAATTACCATCCACACAATTACCGTCCATCCAGTTACCATACACACAATTACCATCCACTCAATTACCATCCACACAATTACCATCCACACAATTACTATCCACACAATTACCATCCACCCAATTATTATCCCCCCAATTACCATCCACACAATTACCATCCGCACAATTACCATCCACCCAATTGTCATCCACCCAATTACCATCCACCCAATTGCCATCCACCCAATTACTATCCACACAATTACCATCCACTCAATTACTATCCACCCAATTACCATCCACACAATTACTATCCACACAAATATTATCCACACAATTACTATCCACACAATTACCATCCACCCAATTACCATCCATCCAATTACCATGCACACAATTACTATTCACACAATTACTATCCACTCAATTACTATCCTCCCAATTACCATCCACCCAATTACCATCCACCCAATTACCATCCACACAATTACCATCCACAAAATTACCATTCACACAATTACCATCCACTCAATTACCATCCACACAATTACCATCAACACAATTACTATCTATTGCTAGCCTTTGACCATAAAAGTTTGAGAACTGCTGGCTTAAGTGAGGCACAGTGAGTCTTGACCCTGTGCCCTATAGCCCTTCTCATTCAGGGCCTTAGACATTGAAAGTGTTGGTTAGAGACATCTTTGTTTTTAAGGATGCAAACAGCTAACTGATCAAAAAACACAATGCAAAAAGTTAATTTCATGATACAAAAACAGTCTTAAAATGAGAAACCCTCTCTCAGACAGTTTCCCAGACAGGGAGGTACAACATTAAAGTAGATTGTACATGGAAAGAAGCAGCTAGGAGATCACAGCTGTAATCAGTCCACTACGAAACACAGTGTACTTAAAACGTGTTTAACCCTACCTTAATTTGCCCCTGAAAATACACCAAACCCCTTAATTAGAATTAAGTGTCTGTTAATTTGTGAAACCAACCCCTTCATTAAATTAGATTTAAGGCATGAGTGTGAAACCCCTTAATCTTAAACTTAAGGCATCAATTCAGGACGTTCTATTATTTAAGGGGCAAATTAGACAAAGAAAGGAGTACATTCACTAGTTTTACGCCTTAATTAGCCTTAATCTGTGCACTTTTCCCCTGTATGTTTATTAATTTCCTGTATGGGAAATGAAGGTCTAAATAAAGGTCATTTTTAGGGGTAAAATTAAGGTGTTTGGTTTCGTAGTGGTCTGAGCCAAGGTTACATAAAAATGTCCACTTTGTTTTGAAAGTTTCAGCCAGAAGTGACATAAGTGCGAATGTTAGCATGTAGAAAAGTTTAACTTGTGGACATAGACAGAGGTAGAGAGGCCTGTCATAGTAAAAAATAAAAATAAAAACTGACTCTTGAATTTGAATGGTTGGATATGGACTTCTCTTTGTTTACTTGGGGAGGCTTTGTTGTGTTACAACTAAGGCCGTCTTGTGGGGCTGTACCTACGCTGGCTAGCTGTTCCTGTGTTTACAGTCTTCAAAGCAGTGTGTTTCAAAGCATGCAAGTAATTGAAAAACAGTTCATGGTACAGAAACTTAAAAGGTGGCTCTCCCTCTAAGGCTGTTGCCCTCAGAGAGGAGAAAGGGACATTTAGGTAGATTGTACCCAGAAGTGAGCAGCAAGGAGAACACAGCTCTTACCACTGTCTGATGATTATGGACCCAGTCTGACCTAAGAGTTGTTTCCTCAGCTCTGCTTTACCTTCTATAACATAAATTATCCACAGCAAGACGTGGTCTCAGACTCTCTTTTTCTCAAAACATTGAATATAGGAGATTTTCATATAGGTCAGAACACTCTATCCAAGGCTAGACAGTGCATGTGCACAAAGCGAGAGGAAATAGGAGACCGTGTTTATCTCTTTGCTATTAATGTACATTTGTGTTGCCTTTAATGGTCAGGGCAAAGTGCATGTGCTTTTTCAGCAGTATTAAAAGTTTACAAAAAAGCAGGAAACATTTAGCCATCTAGCCCATCCATTTTCTACCCCTTTGTCCCACACTCAGGGTCGGGCAAAGTGGGGGCAGGGGGGCGTCGGTCTGAAGTACACTCTGGACAGTCACCAGCATGTCACAGGGACACATACAGAGACAGACAACCATTCACACTCATACCTAGGGGCATTTATTCAATCGACCTATCCCCAATGCATGCATGTTTTTCTGTGGCTGGAGGAAACCCATGCGTTCACGGGGAGAACATGCAAACTCCACACAGAAAGACCTTGCACCCAACGCAGGAGTCGAACCCAGGACCTTCGTACCGTGACGCCCGGAAACTTTTAGCCATTACACAAAAAATACTCTTTACACCACTCTGTCACTTGAAGTCTCCCACCCTTCCAGTCTTCTGGTCCTCCAAATGAAATCTGCTCCCAAAGCTCTCATGGACAACATTCCCCTCCAAACAGACACTAACATTCACACAACGACCCACACACACCTCAGCTGCCTTACACATTTTTTCCATGTAAAAATCTTTCTTAAAAAAAAAAGAAGAGAGTACTAAGATTAGACAGAAAATAAAGTAAAGTGGCCCCTTATAATCATGCATGAACACACAGTGTCAAAATCTTTCTCTGTTTTTAATCCATTCACCAAGTGATGCAGGGGGCTGCCACCAATGAGGGGTGCCCGGGGAGCAGTGTGTGGGGACGGTACCTCGCTCAAGGGAACCTCAGTGGTAACACTAGCGGTCCTGGGATTCGAACCCACAACCTTCTGATTGCAGTGGCAATGCCCTAACCACCAGGGCACCAGCTGCCCCTACTTGCATAAGGAAGTGTAAATGTAAATGTAAATGTTTCCAAAAAATAATTAAACGAGAAAAGAGAGTCCTAAAAAACGTGCAATATCTGGTTGACCACCAAAACTGACCGCACAGGTAAACAGCACTTAAAGCTAAAGAAAAGAGGAGAAAAACAAACTGCACTCTCACTTCAGATCTGAAAAAAAATCTGTGTTTCTAAACTTCCTTCCACTGAGAGAAGGCAATCCTACACTGTGGGACTGAAAGGTCGTGTAGCTCTTACTGAGAACGTGAAACAGACAAAAAAGAGAATGTGCACTACAACCCTGATAAAGGTTTTATGGACCAATGAGAGTAAATTTCTAGTTGGGATTAGCTTGGATTGTAAGAAGCAGGAAATCCAACCACCTAGGACTGTAAGCTGTAATAAAAGCAAATGGTCGACACAGCAACTATTGAAAATTGTATTTCTAATGTCTAGTTGTTGTCTTCTGTGTAAATTTCTGTTAAATATATTTTCAGAATGAGTTTTTCTTAAGGCTGAAAAATAATTTACACCAAAGGGCTTTTTCGATTACATTTTTTTTTTTGATTACGATCATTTTCACACTTGTCTCAGTACCACGTCCACTTTTTCAAAACACTTCACACTGTGAACTTTACAAACATGCACATGAGCATATCAGTTAACTTTCGGTGCAAAATGAACTAAAATCAGCAAAACACTTCATATCCAAAAGAGACTCATGCTGCCATAACTACCGCACATGCACTCTCTCATTAGACGACTTATATACAGTATATGAAAAAACACAAACAAATTGAAGCACTGCAAAATGCATAAATATATAAAATGTGTTGTTATATCCTATATTTTCAAAGTGTTTATTGCAAAATCAAAGAAAAATATGACATTTACAGTAAACTTTGTAATACAAACAAATTATACTGTAAATGAATTCACCTGCGCATTATATGCATTGTACATTGTATTGTATGCAAAATACCTTACATACAATACAAACCCAGGACCGAAAAACAAAAAATGCCAAATAATAAACTTTCACTGTATACAGTCAAGTATACTGTTGACCTAAACCCATTCGGTCCTCTGCATTTGGCCATAAATTTCATTGCCATCACACCAAATATTTTCTCATGCAATACACAGAGAAAAAAAATCTCTTTTGAGTGTCTGGTCCAGCTCTGGATGTCCTCCACATGTCCATACACCCAGCAGCCATTGCGTCTAAAAGCGACATCTGATCATGTGGGTGATGGTCATATACCTTCCATCTCCATGCAGAAAAAAATTCTTCAGTGGGGTCGAGGAGTGGAGAGTGTGGTGGCAGGAATAATGACGTCATCCTGGGTTGGCAGTAAACCACTCTGGGACTTGGCGGGAAAGATGAAAGGCTACATTGTCCCACACAATCAAAAATACAGTAAACCCCCACTTTAACACGGTTCGGCAGTCGCCGTTTCAGTCCATTGCGGATTTTGTCTGAGAACTGAACTCGTGCTGGGTTGCTAAGCACCGCCCAAACATAAACAACCCAACACAAGGACGAGGGGGCGTGGTGGATGAGGCCGGGACCTCACAGCTTTTTCGTGGCAATATAGAATTTTTCATTCATTTTAGCGCTAAATCATTAAGAAAGATATAATTTACTTATTTTGTAACAAATATTAACATAAATTAAACCACATTTCCATATAAAAATAACTTTAAATGTTTTGGTATTGTGGAGTGAAACACAAAGAAAGCGCATCTTGGGATGGTGAAACACCGCTGTACTCAGAGACGGGAGGTTTGAAAGTAGCCAATCCAAGAGCGTTATTTGTTTCTCCTTGCTGCTGATTGGCTGCTGCCCTTTGACGCAGCTGCAGTCCAGAATTTCCCCCCTGGAGCGTCTCGAGTGTTCTCGTGTTTTTCATTTTGTTCTTCTTAAAGCCTGTATTTTTACTACTGTAAATTAAATTAATTTATTACTGTATTTACCTGCTTATAACAAATAAAAAACACGCTGCATGAATTCCAGTCCAGTCTATGCAGGGGTAACATCAGTATTTACATTCTAGCACTGCGGGAGACAGCAGTTCACTGTAAAATGTACAGTACAGATACGGGTCTACCTTTACATTTTCTTTAAGGGTGATGTATTAAGCTGTGTTTAAAATGAAATTAAAATGTTTTGGGAGCATATTTGGGGGCATATTCCGGGTTTACACTATAAAAATCCTGCATTACCACATCACAACATTGCGGTTTTTCACTACACGCTGGTGTTCTTGGTAAATTCTGCCTTTCTCTCTCTCTCTCGATGTTGAAGGTTTTTCACTGAGTTCATCCAGAAAAACAATAAGGTGTGCTGTATTGTCTGAGCCAGTGACGCCTACTGCAGCTGCAGTCCGTCAGTAGATATTACTGCACACAGAGTAATGTTAGCCCCCCTTCGGCCTGGAACATCTGCAGTTGCCCTCTTTCCACGTTTCTTCCACGTCGACGTCTCATTCCTCGGTCTCCTGCTACGTCCATTTTCTTCACAGTATTAGGTAAGGAAAGCAAAAGGCAATCCAAAGATGGCTCCTATTGTATATGTGGTATTTGGA
This sequence comes from Bryconaethiops microstoma, assembly GCA_037577275.1. NCBI lineage: Eukaryota > Metazoa > Chordata > Actinopteri > Characiformes > Alestidae > Bryconaethiops > Bryconaethiops microstoma. The sequence goes on from JBBJLS010000082.1 coordinate 12,632,700, forward strand.
CACAAACAGAAACACCTGGTTGGTCTTTAGCTGAAATGGCAGTTGGGTGTTTTTCTATACTGCCACTACAAGCTCATCCATCCTCTAACTGTTGAGTAAAAATCGTATGAATTTCACGTGCGCAAATTTGAAAAATACAGTAAACATCACCACTTTTGTACAGATTGCAAACAAACCGAATTAACTTTCAGCTAAAATCAGAATAATCCAACAGTAATTCAGTGCTTCTACAGTCTCCCTGGCTGAAATTCAGGATACTTCCATCTAAAATGATTTCAATTTTTTAGCTTTTTAACTGAAAGTTACTTGTTTTGAATGGAGAATCTAAATGTCTGCAAAATTTTTTGGAAATGTACAAAATATTGCTGGTAGTGAATATTGTCTGGAACATGTTTTCGTGTGTGTGTGTGTGTGTGTGTGTGTGTATGTGAGTGTTTGTATGTGTGTGTGTGTGTGTGTGTGTCTGCCTGCATCTCATGTGCTAGCAGTTTAACTGACTCGACTGTGAAAGATCTCACTAAGTATGTTTGCTTCCGCACTGCTAAGGGCACTCAACATGTGTGTGTGTGTGTGTGTGTGTGTGTGTGTGTGTGTGTTTGAACTGAGAGGGGATTGGGGGGTGGCTGGGTGGCAGACAGTGTCAGTGTCTTTATGCTTGGGGAGAGGACTTGCTGAATACTGCATTAGCCAGCTGCCATGCTCACACACAGGAGGTGCTGGTTGAGTGATCTGTAGGCTCTTCCTCTCCTTCTCTCTCTCTCTCTCTCTCTCCTCCTCTCTCTCTCTCTCTCTCTCCTTCTCTCTCTCTCTCTCTTTCTCTCTCTCTCTCTCTCTCCTTCTCTCTCGCTCTCTCTCTCTCCTCTCTCTCTCTCCTTCTCTCTCTCTCTCTCCCTCTCCCTCTCTCTCCTTCTCTCTCTCTCTCCTTCTCTCGCCCTCTCTCCTCTTGCTCTCTCTCTCTCTTCTTCTCTCTCACTCGCTCTCTTTCCTCTCTCTCTCTCCTCTCTCTCTCTCCTTCTCTCTCTCTCTCTCTTTCCTTCTGGCTCTCTCTCTCTCTCTCTCTCTCCCCTATTCTCCATCTCACCTCACTTCTCTCCTCCTCTCTCTCTCTCATTTTGTGACATTTACACAAGGCACTTTAATATTGCAACAGTCAACATCTGAGAGTAGATCCGAGACATTCAACTCTGCCTCTGAGTACACAGCAAGCCAATCATACACACATAAACACACACACACACACACACACACATACATACACACGCACACATTTCTCACCCTGCCCTGCCATACTGTATCATTGATCTGACACTCATACGGTAATAAACTCGCTTAAGTGAGACAAAAGAACACTTCATTTATTCATATCTCCATCGAGAAGCCTGCAACATTAACAAGGCAATTGCATTTTAATAGGCCTGTTTGTCATTAGATGCAGGGAGGACGGCTGCGCTTGCTGCATTTGGCCGCTCTCGAAGCGTTTAAGCTACATGGACGGTGACTTTTTCCAGTATTATTATTATTATTTTACAAATCTTTTCATTTCCCAATCCTAAAATCTTCAGACGATTCCGGGAGGCTGGCAGATTTTGTAAAGCGAGCTCTAAATCAGCCGATTGCTGGATTAGGCTTTGCCTTTCCTTGGCTTAGTTTAAGTCCTTGCTTGGAAGCCGTCAGCCCGCAGCTGACATGGCTGCTGTGCTCGAAAGATGATACAATTTTTCGCCCTCCACGACACCCCCCCCACCCGTTTTTAATCGCAGAAAATGTTTTAGCGGCCAGTTTTAGTGGGACGATCCTAAAACAGTTCTTAGCGTAAGAATACGGCAAATGGGATAGAATGCACCGCTTATGTTCTCTCCCACTCTCTCTCTCTTCATTTATATCGACTTCCCCCGAGAGAAGGAGACAGAGATGGATGTCTTCTCTGGTATTAACAAAACCCATTAAAGGAGAATTAACGGCGCGTTCCTCCGTACGTGTGCATGAAACACATCAGCAACTGGTGAACCAAATGAATTGGATTGCTGGGCAGTGGAGGGAGCGAGGGAGAAAAGAGAGAGAGAGAGAGAGAGAGAGAGAGAGAGAGAGAGAGAGAGAGAAAGAGAAATCCCTGCGGCCAATGTGAGGTCACCCCACAAAACCAATGTCGCTCCTCCAGCCCAGAAACGAGCATTACATTGGATTCCTGGCGTGCTAATGCTTTTAACCTTCCTCCACTGATGGCTTCTTGCCTAAAAGAGAACCTCCCCCACCACACACACACACACACACACACACACACACACACACACACACACACACACACACGTTCCATTCTCATTAAACATCTGTTTGCTTTGGTCCAAATGTAGGACTGGACACAGTATCTGCTAGACATGCAACATATTAGTATTTTCCCAATAAGTATTGATAAATCTTAATGAAATGACAGTGCTGAATAATGGGCTGGGCTGGGATTGGGAATGTGCTCTGCTTGCACAGGTGCTTGGGTCTCAGATTTGTTTTGAGGTTGCCAGACTGGGGGGTTTCTTGTGGAACTGGGCGGAATTTGATTGGACTGGGTTGGGAAAGTTGTGTTTTGAACCAAATTTGGGCCATCGGGTTTAGATCACATGTAATTCACATTAGAGCCATGCTGTTAGTTACCGAAACACATGTGCATATGAGTGTTCTATGGCTTTCATGAATAGTTTTGCTAAATACAAAAAAGCCCTAAACACTATATCTAATGTGCTTTGACTAACACGATGGCCTTCAGTGTTATCCAGGGGAAATTTAAAAGCATTTTTTTTTCATCTGTGCTTAATATATACAGCAGTATATTACTGATACTGATGTTCTTATTGGTTACACTTCATATATTCGTCATATGGATTTAATATTTTATGTCTTCAGACTAAAAATATGACCAGATACAAATATGACCGTTCATTTAGCATTAGCCTAAAAGCTTTCCGTGTGGCTCATGTTGGTGAAGCAGCAAATATTATTACAACAATATTTAACAGCTTGTTTTATATTGTAATGAACCAGCTATGTATGGTTATAAACTATTTCTCTTGAAGGGTTTGTGCTTGCATGCCTGTTCCTTTAGAGGCTACTGAGTTGACCTCACTTTGGATACAGTCATACAATGTATAAAATGTTTTAGTACGTTTCATTTCTGATGATTTGATTTCAATGCCATTCTATTAAGATTTTTGCACAGTGTACAAAGTAAACTGGAATCGGAGCACAAAACACCATCAAGGTTTTAAGAAGAAAGACATGTAAAATTTACCCAAGCATAAACATCAGCATGACCTTAAAATAAAGAGAAAACTTTCATAGTTGGAAAACAGGAAAAACAAGAAATTAATACAAACCCAAACCAGAAATTCTAAGAAGTGGCCTGCACAACAACACTTATATTACTCATCCGCTATTAAATATAAATACAGCAAAAATAAGAAATCGCTGCAATTTATTTTTAATTCAGCATCTCTATGAGTGTGAAACCATTCCAGTCCAGTGTCTGTTAAATTCCTACACAAGCACCTCATTCTGCTTTATGAGGG